>OX463756.1:113296664-114496664 GCA_949824845.1 Rhingia rostrata | reverse complement strand
AAAAAAGCAAAAAAATCTATTGATACTTAATATTTTTTATTTGTTAAAATATAGCAAACACATGCACATTTGAAATAGAATTAAGATTTATTGTATTGAATTTATTTTACAGCAAAGGCAAAAGTGCGCACACTTGCCCCGAACGACTCTATATTGTAATTATTTCAATGATAACGGGTGTTTTTTTTTATAGAGGTAAAGAACTTTAAATTGGCACTACTATTTTAACTGGCAACTATTTTATCAGCTGTCAAGTGATTTGTTTTTAGTTTCGTTTTGGCATTTCAACATGAATAGACTGACGTCTGAACAACGCTTCCTAATTGTGCAAATTTATTTTGAAAATTATGGTTCTGTTTGAAATACGTATCGCGCACTACGTCCATATTGCGGTGAACATAATCATCCATCAGAGCAGTTAATTCGATTGAGTATAGAATTTTTTCGTAACACGTTTACTTTAAATGATAATACGCATCCACAGAGATGTCGTACAGTGCGTAAAGAAGAAGTCATTACTGCTGTAGAGCGTAGCGTAAAGGAAGACCCAAATCAGTCTATCCACCAGCGTGCACAGGAATTTGATATGTTTCTATTCCCTTGTGATGTGCAGAGGCTGTAGTTTCAACAAGACGGTGTCACACAGCTCGTGACACAGTTGTTTTTTTGAAGCAAACGTTCGGTCAGCGCATAATTTCAAGGTTTGGTTCTGTAAATGTGTCTCTATGATCGTGCGATTTAACGCCGCTTGACTATTTTATGTGGGGAAAAAAAGTCATCGAAAATTGGACCTCCGGATTAGACTACGTCCAAGCCGGCATTGGCGGTCATATGCCAGAAATCAGCTTTCGAATAAAGCAAACTTTATGACAATTAAAAAAAATAATTTTTACCTCAAAAAAAAAACCTTTTTTTAAAGTCCCAATGTGAGGAAACCGTTTTTTTACAGACGATCTACTAACAATGGCCGCGTTCTGAAAATCAGATTACATCTGAGTAGTAATGTAAGGTAATTAGGATAGCAAAATATTACCTTAGATGTTTTACTCTTATTTGAGTGCTCAGGTGCAAATGTTTACCTTTTTTCGTCATGCATTGCCCTTCAAACGAAAGTAAGTTCTCAGTTCCGATCGGAACTCAGTTTACCATCGAAGTATCCATTGCAGAACAAAATAAATAAAACATACATTTGCGTATGTTTGGCAATCTCTCAGCTGTGTAATTTTATATATGTGAAGTGAGTGAAAAAAAATATTTGAACAAATATTTCGTATCGCGATTTTTTTGTGGCGAACGATTTTGTAGAAATACACAAAATATTTTATTTATTATTTTACTCAGAATTTTGGGGTGGTTTCTATTTTCGTAAGAATTCCGAAACAATTTTCCATCGAAGAACTTTCGAAGAAATTCAACGCGTAGCTGTCAAAATTTGTTGATTCAACGCATTAAGCCGTCATGCAATCAACGTGAGATGCCTTTTGTCGGAAGATCGGCTAGAAATGCAAATCCGAGGGATACCTCGGTACAAAATTCTCCGACATCGACTAAACCGGAAAAATTTAGTTCCGGACGGATAACTCGATAGGGGTGAATAACATTCAAGGTAACGAAAAGGCAGACGAGCTAGCCAAACATAGTAAAAACCTTTGGCCGGAAAAAAGCGGTAGCAAATTTAACAAGCTTATATCGGGTGTTTTTTTACAGGTTAGTTTTTTGAATGGAGATAAGACTGACATTTTGTAGTGAATTCGGGCAACTCTATGTGATGAGCACCGAAGAAACAATTGCCGCTGTAGAGCAAAGTGTTGAAGACTACCCGAATGAATCGATTCGCCACCGTGCACAGCAATTGGAGCTTTCTCCATTAACTTTATGGAAGATTTTGCGCAAAGATCTTGGCTTGCCGACATACGGCCCCAAATGCTCGAAAAAGTCGTTGAAAATTGGACCTCTAGACTTGGCTATATTCGAACCGGCCGCGGTGGCCGCATGCCCGAAACCATATTTAAACATTAATGGCATAAAATCATCCTTCCAATAAAGCCATTAAAACGATTTTCTTGTGTTTTACTTCCATTCGAAGTTCTATACCTTTAAAAAAAAATTACTACGAGTACTTGACGGATCCAGCCACAACACCTATTGCACATATCTTCAGCTTCTGCTGTAAGTCGGGAATAAGCAACTATCTCCTTGAAGCCAATGGAGCAGCACAAATCACATAAGTATGACTCTTTTTTATTAACGGTATTTTATTTTAAATCAGGTAAAAGAAAGGGTATCGCTATGGGCCCATGTTGGCTAATGCGGGTTTAACGACTCACTTGGGCGTTAACCATAAGACAAATAAATGATAACCAGGCTTAAATAAATCTCTATATAGGTGTTGTTTTATTTTGCTGCACGTGAATTGTTTTCAAGTATATATAGGAGATTGTCAAACAAAAAAACCCCAACAAAATTTTAGAAAAGGGAAATTGGGCCGGAAAATTAGGAAGGTACCTACAATTCGTTCAAACTGTTCTTTTTGCTTATTTTTAGCTCTTCCATTAAGTCAATTGTGCCGAAATCAATCAATTGCTTTTCTAATAACGTGAGATATGTTAGTAGGTATATCAGAGTCCTTCATTATATTATTATTAAATTGACCAACTTTTAGCTGTAAAATAAATTCCAACAAAATGGTGGCTTGTGCAAATGAATTCCAGTCCGATATCAGCCCTTATAATGAACAAATGTATTCCCAAGGTTATCTAATTAACACGAGAGAGACGACGGAAATGTTTGTGTGAGTGTGTGTTTATGCGGAGTACTAAAAGGTCCAAGTTGAACTTTTAATATACATTCAAGTAGAATGTAGGTGAAATCATAAGATGAAATTAGCTTCAAGTAAATTTTTTTGCAAATGATTCTGAACCAACTAAGGGCCACTTTTGTTTGCCTCAATTTAACCGCTGGCTTACAGCCTAAAATTCGCTCGAAAGTGCCTAGATAGCTTAAAAAATAGGCTATCGCAAGTAATCCTTACATCCCCATATGACGCCAATCCAATTGGAATTAGTATTTACATATATCGTTAGATGAATCACCAGAGTAATCAGCAAATATCAGCTGTTTCCCATTCATGTATATCGATCGCACTTGGTTTTTGCAAACCATACCAATTTTATTCAGGAAAATAAGACTGAAAACCTCCTACCAAACCGGCAACACTGATGTGTTCCTAGTTGATGGTGTTTGCGGGGTGGTGGTGGCGCAAAAGAAACCGACAGCGACAACGACGACGACAACAAACGGTAGTGGTGGATGGTGGTGGTTTTTACCCCACAAAATAGAAAGAGGGTGGAAGCAATATACATATGTGCAAACCATACATATGTATTTCTACACACGGAATACAAACACTATATTAGTAGACTAGCGATATCCCGGTAAAACGACTGTAGGACTGTAGGAAAAAATCAATAAAAACGCCATTAGGCGAGCCGAGAGCAAAGAAAACCGAAAATCACCCGAAAAATTTGTTTCGCCCTCTGTGTTACTATGGCTGGCGGAGCCCCTTGTTACACCAACAAGCTAACGCATATTAGTGTATATTTTTTTTTCCTCTATAGATCACAAGCAATATAAACACACGATCACACTATCGATTACTGGGAACAAGATGGCACTCGCTAAGGATGTTGGGAACTTACCTGCAGGTGCATTCTGATTAAAATGATTGCCGTTGGTCTGGTAGCGCTGGGCAGCATGATTGTCGTTGGCGTTGCCATTAACTCCCGGTGTGGTAAATGCTCCTGGCGTTTGTGCATCGTGGCCAAATTTCGCCGCAAACTGATGGATGCCCGAAAATGGACCCCCAAACGCCGAAAAATTCATCATTTCCTGTTAGGAAAAATATCTCCGCACAATTTTTCACACCAAACGAAATCACACGAACAGAAAAAAATAAATAAATACAAATAAAACGGTAGAACGGTACAAATGGTAGACGTATCCCGATTGTAGAGCACTGAATGTTACGACAGTTACCACCCCTTCTGTTGTACTAAATAGCAGAAGCAGTAGTCACTCTCGCTCACCCGCGCCGCACTACTACTCACGCTGGTTAGGCAGTACAAAAGTAGAAGTACTCCCCTGCAACTCGCCTTGTATGGGGATGGAACCAACAAGGAAGGAGGATGGCCGTGATGACGATGATGATGATGGTACCAAAAGCAGAAGAAAAATAACCAACAACAACACGAAGAAGAAGAACACAAGAATTGTGGTAATGGCGGTATATCTGGAGAGGTCTCTCGGTTTTGTCGCCGCACTACCCGCGCGACAACACTATACTAACGGGAAAATAGCGGATGACGTGATGAGGGTTGAAATTATAATTTTCCCATTTTTTTTTTGGGTTTTATCGTTTTTTTTTTTGTTTTTAGTGTACCGGCGTTGATGTATGTTTGAGATTTTCCTCTATTTTCACAAGGCTGAGTATGTGTGAGTATTTTCTCTCAAAAAATTATGCACGTGTATTGTAAATAGTTGTATGTGTTGATGTTGCACCGAACAATACACACGGAAACTTGTATTTATTTTCCTCGCGCACACATAAACACTCCAATTGAAACAAACACTGTAAAAGGAAAATTTATTAGAATTTTCATTTTGTTTTCCCTTTAAGAGGAAAAAACAAGTTTTTTTTGCTTTGCTTTTGTTTTATTGTTGATTGCGCCCCTAAAACACAGGAAATTTTTTTACTTTTGTTAGCACTGGGGGTAAGGATTTTTTTCAAAAATTTATTTTTTAAACTAATTGTTCAGTTTGTTTTTGTTTAGAGAGAATGATGAAGAAAGGCGGATGGAAAAACGGAAAGAACAACCGGAGCACTGGAGCAGATACTTTTTGTTCTATGTGTGCCGCGGTAGACCTGTATGTACACACTGTTCTATGCTAGGATGATGCCATTACCAACAGCCACTGAAATGAGACGACGGGACGACCAAATGGGTGTTATAGCGTTTGTGCGGTGTTTCATGACTGTAACAGCAAAAGCAATCACGACAGGGCTATGCATTGGGAGCGAAAGTCCTTGAATGGAAGTATTTGTATGTATGTGTGTAGATAACCTGCGAGATGAGATTGTGACTTTCTCACTTTCGTTTCAATGCGGTGCGGGTGCAAGTGAAAGAGAATGTCGTCCCGGCAAAGTGAATGCACTTGCCGGGATCATTTGATTGTGTTGGTTGCTATGAAGGAAGTGACATAAGCGAAAGTCGGATAGGTACATATTTTGAATCTTCCTAGTTACGATATGTCGATAGGGTAGTTCATAAAAAGTGAGTTTTGTTGGGGGGACTATATTTTTGTTTGCAATCATTTCCAAGTCCTTTCGGGAAATAAATAAGCAATTGTGCAATTATCTATGGACGTTACAAGTAGATGTTGTTAATCGTTTTGATATGTTACATTGCGGAAACAAAAGAAACGGCAAGTTAGCTACCAGCGTCATCTATGGTCGATGGTAAGCTTCTTTGCTAAACAGTAGGTACTCTGGTTTGAATCCATAATAGATTATATTGTTCTGGTACAATTTGTATGACAATATTTTTCATTGGAATGACTTATATGTTATATGGTACATACACCCATTAGATGTGTTTCACACATTCCTCCTCCTACATTCTGGGTCAAAACCAACTAGATTTAACTTCCTAAGTAAATACATGAACAAGTATGACATCTACTATAAGCGACAGACTTCGGCAAGAAGTCTTAAGGGCCGCCCAAAATTCGTATCTGTAGCTGGTATCTTGTATCGATTTCGAAAGAGAGATACATTTCTTGCATGAAGTTACCCCAGATCCGCAAAGATACACATTGTGTAAGCGCTAACGGGTGGCTCAGACTCAGATTCAAGCTCCAGCTGGAGATACGCGTTCTGGGCAGTCCTTTAAGCTTCAAGACCAAATTCAAAATAACATCCACTCACTCTCGGACGATGTAAAAAGCATCCTGTCCAGATGAACAATGAAAAATCGTAGTTGAGTCACTATCGATGCACCTCTTTGAAATGACGTTCAATCTGTCGAGCTTTATAAGGCCGGAAGACATGATTTGGTAAAAAGTATAGAACTACATAGAGTGCGCATCTCATACAACGAAAATTTTCTATGTGGGGTACTGATAATGTTATCCCAGTGTTCACATTGCTTCCCCAGCATTAAACAACAGCATAGCCGACGCATACGATCGACAAAATTTCCACTTCGCACTTACCACCCGCGTCAGAAACGGCTACAATTTTGTTTAGATATGATGCGTACTCTATGTAGTTCTATACTCTTTGGTAACGTACACAAACTCTTTAGCTAAATTTTGTTGGATGAAAGTATGAATGAATAATGGAACTTCGGTCGAATTGTTTGCCCAATCCCCAAATAGTAGACCCTCTGAACTGTGCCAAATAATTACAAAGGCATCAGTCTCCTCAACATCGCCTACGATATATTATCTGCCGAAATATATGCACGAATAAAACCGTCTACGAACAATCTGATCGGCTTCAGGGCAGAAAGGTCTACGAGGCTCAAATCTTCACACTTCGAAATCTCTTGGAAAGAATAAAGAAATCCAAATCGATACTCATTGGTTCAAAGCTGTATACGACAGCATTTTCTAAAGAGATGAACAATATACAGAACCATGTCTAGTTTTGGCAGACTCCTCACACAGTGTGTGCGGAAAGAAGGATAAACATCGACAAACTCATCAATATTTGTTTGTTTTTGATTGGTTTAATAATTATGAAACATGGGCTAGAACTTAACGTCGCAACAAATTCAAAAATGTTTTCAGCGGTATTGAATAGGTTGGTAGTAGAATATTTACTTAATTTTTCTATCAATAGCAATTTATATGTTTTTTTAAATTTTATAAACGTTCAAATTCTGGCATTCAAAAATAATTTTGTATTTAAGACATATAAAATCATTAGTAATCCACTGTAATTTAAGGATTCATAAAGTAAAATGTGGTAATTTGATCATATGGTTTTGTGTACATGTAAAATTTGAACATTCACCAAAGTTTGCAAAATGTTTCACAAGAATGCCAGCATATTTGCTCCATGGTTACAGACTTATTAATAAAAAAAAATATCTGTATAAGTTTGTAATCATCAATTACTTATATTTTGCATTATTTTTATAAGATTTTGCGACACCAAACACAACAAAAATAAATTTATCATTTATGGCAATTTATATCACATCTAATGAATAGTTTGAGAGCTACTCACTACGGTTAGAGAGCTACTTACTACGATTTGAAAGCAACTTGCTACCGCTTGAGAGCTACTTACTATGGTTTGAGAGCTACTTACTACGGTTTGAGAGGACGGTACCAAAGGTATCGAGTTACGTGAACTGTGAAGCGAATTGATTAAGATCTCGGCCACGTCGCCACGACCCACGACTACCGTTTTCAAAGTTACGAAATGAGGCCCCTAACTCACAACATGTAATAGATATATGAAAATAAAAATCTCAAAATAAGCTGTCAATGCTGTTTTTATTCACAATAACGAAGATCTCTGTTAATGGTCTTTCATAATACCAAAATTAATTTACACAATCGACAAATAACGAGTCTATAATCGATCGACACTCAAAATAGGGGTCTATATCTTTCGGGTATCCTAGAAGATACACAGATTCTTATAAAAGTCTGCCCCTGGTGTTAGCTTCGGAGTTTTGCGCATTCTTCTCATGGCCAATGTTCAAGAAATCACATGACAATGCGTGCTTTGTTTAAATAATTTTTTTGGTATTGATTGTTAAGGTGAATTCATTGCCCAACTTGATGAAGCAGCGGGAATACTCCATTGACCCTGTATATTTAAGGCGGCTTCAACAAATCAATGTTTATTGCTGATTTCTAAGCAAAAATAAACTTGTTGGGATGTTTTGGGAGCTGCTTTTGTTGCAAAAGAGTTGGCGCAGTTCAGATGTTTCATTGCTCACCCGTGGCTTGGATTAATGAGTATGAAAATTGACTTTTCTAATATTTATAAGTTTTCATGTACCTGTAATCTTCCACTAGAGCTCTTACTCTCGAGCAAATTGTTTGAAAAATTTAGCTTAGGAGTTAACTTTGGGTATGTTTTCTCTTCTGCACTAGTGCATTCTGCGATTAACGTACATCTGTCACTTTTCATTGAATAACCACCGGTGTATGATATTCGTATTGTAATGCCAGGTAATTTTATGTTAGCAGTTAAAACCCACCAAAAGTTGAAAAAGATCATAACTTTGCTTAACTTTTCCCCAAATATATTTTGAAGCATTCATTTTTGTCGAAATCATTTCATTTTCATTACAAACCACTGTAATTATTATTTGAAGTGCTCAAAAGATGAAGGGCCTAACCGACATTTTTTTCTTTATATTTGCCTGCACATGTTGCAAATATGTATGTAGTTCAAGTGTTTTCAATAAAAAAAAATATTACTAATGCATATTATAAAAGACTTCAGTTTTGTTTACTTCAAAATATCTGCTTATAATTTTTATTTTGTTTATCGAAAGTTATACTTTCGCGCCATTTAAGACGAGGTAGGTCTTCCTCTACTGCGTCCGACGTCTGGCTGGGAATCGAAGACTTTACGAGCCAGAGTATAGGTGTCAATTCGTTCTACATGTCCTAGCCATCTTAAACATCTAATGCGGATTTTTTGACCAGGGGCATATCGCTGTACAGCTCGTATAGTTCTTGATTGAATCTTCGTCTCCATAGCCCGTCAACGCAAACGGGACCGTTTAATTTTTGACGAGATGCTCTTGTCAGAGTTAATAGCGGAGCCGAGATAGATAAAGTCCTATACTACCTCAAAGTTATATCTGTCAATGGTGACGTTCAGTCCAATTCGTCGATGTTGTGTGTCCTTTAGTGTTGACAGCATATACTTCGTCTTGCCCTCATTTACTGCTAAACCCATGTAGATACTAATATGTACTTAAACTCTACTTAAGCGATTCGACTCAAAAAACGCCATATGTCCTTCAATAAAAACAACACACGCCTGACAGCGTGATGTTGATCGTCATCGCCGTTTAACAGTTTGCAGAAGTAGTTCTTCCTTATCCTCAGCATCGACTTTACACTTTGGTAAAACTTTACTCTGAAAAAAACATCTCGTCAGAAATTTACCGGAGAATTACTCTTTGGTCCCGTTTGCATTGACGGGCTATGGAGACGAAGATTCAACCAAGAACTATACGAGCTGTATGCCCCTGGTCAAAAAAAAAATCCGCATTGGACTTTTAAGATGGCTAGGACATGTAGAACGAATTGACACCAATACTCCGGCTCGTAGAGTCTTCGATTCCCAGCCAGACGTCTGATGCAGTAGAGAAAGACCTCGCCTTAAGTGGCGCGCACAAGTAGAAACCGACCTCAACCAACTTGGAGTGCGCAACTGGAGGCAGTTAGCTAAGGACCGGGCTAATTGGCCCAGGTTCATTCCGGACTGTAGCGCCACTTAAGTAAGTAAGTAAAGTAGCGAACACCGTTCCTGGAGTGGCACCTCTCTATATCCTCGATCGCTCGCTTTTCTTGCTCTTTTTTCGTCTTTGTGAAAAGCCGATATTCTTCCCTTCTTCTCTGCCTATAGAGCTCAATTACAGCTCACGTCTTCCCCTACAGCTTAGCCTTGTAGGCCTCGTTCTTGGCTGCGAGCATTTGTAGGCATTCCTAATGGGTTTCTTGCCGATGGACACGAGAAACCTAGCACATTAGTTGCGGCTGATCTAGTAGCTTGTTGGCATCCTTGCCATTGTTCTTTGAAATTTGATAATGGTGGTATGGTGTAAATCATGAAGTTAAGGGATACGCGTTGCTCAAAAGTCTTGGCGGTCTCTTGCATTTGCAGTCTTTTGATATCAAAATTTTCACAGTATTTCTGGATTGTTGTGGCGTGGTGGATGTCCGCATTCTTACTTTGGCTGCAACAAGGTAGTGGTCTGAGTCGATGTAAGCTCCTCGGAGTGTTCGGACATCCAAAATGCTGGATGCGTGTCTGTTTGCTGTATTTAACTACAATTAGCGTTGTTTCGCAACATTCTTTGTGATTCCGCTTTCTAAAAATTAAAAATTAAAGAAATGCCACTAAAAACGGGCAAAGGTCATTAAACCTTTTTCCAATAGAAAAAAAACCGACAAATAGGAATGACAAACATTTATTGATATTATTTTATTATTTTTTTATATTATTATTTATATTTGCTAATTATGAACATAAATTTTAACGTATAATAGATTTCAGTTTTTCTGTCTCTTCTTTGTTTATAAATAATTTTATGCACCTCTGCACTGCTTTTTCATTTATTTCTTCATGTTAATTTGTCTTTAATTTAGTACGTTAAGCAGATTTCTTATTTTTCGATGTTCACACACACACAAATTGCCATGGTAAATAATAATATGTTCGAGGATTAAGCACATTTTAAAATTAGTCTGGGTAAAATGCTGATTTAAAAATTAAAACAATAAAGCAGGACAGATGTTGTACATCCATCATTAGTTCATAAGGCATTGTTATAATGTTTTTTTTTTTTGTTTTTGTAAAGCATTCATAAAATATTTTAATGTTAAGTTTAAAGTTATTGATATTTATGGAGTATTGCAAAACATGAGATAATGCTATTGGAAAATACAGAGTGGTTTTGTATGAAGGACTACGATTTTGTGTTGTTTTTAGTATTAGTAGTATTTTTTTTAGCAATTTAGATGGCATATAGCTTTCATGTTTGCTTATCGACATTAACATTTATTCTTAATACAAATAATTTTTAAGTTATTATGCGAAGTCCATGAATAATTGCTGCCACTAAGTAAATAAAAAAGGTTGCTATTTATAAAAATAAACACTCTGATAAATCATATTGTTAGACAAGGCAAGCATTTGTATTTGTAAGTTTTATGTAAATAATAATTCAGTTGCGGCTAAAAGCCTCTAGAAATGTAGCTGGCAAAACGTTATACTTTTTAGCGTGCTATTGATAAAATTTTCATCGCATATTAGGTTCAGTGTTGTAGGAAACCATTGATAGGCGTTAATTTGTTTTAATTTTAACTCAATGATTGTGCTTAAATGTATAACAAATAGCTAAAGCTAAATAAAGAAAGAATATATAAAAGTTAGCTCTGTGTAGTAATCTTGAATACTGGTATCATATCCATATGTAGCCAGGAAATACTGTTGTTCTATGTTAAAATCCTTAACTGATGTTATTATAGGACAATATGCCAAAAAAGGCAAAAGTTGGTTGCAACCAAGCAATTGTCTTTCAAATGACGGATTTGTATTATTGACGAAAAAGGTCTGCGATGTTCTTGTCTGGACCAGGAATATTAGAGCCCTAACCGTGCGACCATGGAACCAGCGTGCGTCCTATAATGCAAAAAAAAACAGTTATTACTGCCGTCGAGAATAAACAACGTGAGACAACGGGGAAAAAAGCCCAAGTAGTCCAAATCGATGCTTACCACGTGTTTATCGATTTCAAAAGTCGCCTACGAAAACATTTATAGAGACGAACTAGTGAACGATGAACAATTCGCTAGTCACCAACTACCGTCTCGAAACATATGATGGCGAAATAGGATTTAAGCACGGTGGTGCCGTGAAACTTCTTTACCATCCTTCTTTAGAGGTTTGTGCAAAACTCTCTAGTTAAAACCTACTAGGTAAGTTCCGAGATCAGCTTGCATATACATTAGCGGAGCTCTTTGAATAACCACCTCCGCAGTCCTAGATGTTATCCTACATCTAGTGCCCCTAGATATCAACGGCAAACAGACCGCAGCTTGTGTATCTGTGAGATTGAGTGCCTCGTCACAATGCACACCCAATCAGGGTGAACACACAAAGATTCTGAATCACCTTAACATAACAAAAAAAAAAAACACCGACCACAGCACTACCCGACTCACTTTTAAATATAACTTCAGCCAAACATTCCCAGTCGCCTTGAATGGGATTCTGATTCAATCGAAACAAATAACTCAATTCACATCTACACAGATGGGTCTTAAAGAGAATCTGGAGTGAGTGGATGTGTTTTCTCCGCGATGCTTAATCTAAGCATATCCTTTCGCCTTCCCAACCATTGTAGCGTTTTCCAGGAAATCATGGCAATCAAAGAAGCCTTGTCCTGGCTGAAAAGGGAATGTAATATACACGATGCATATTATAGCATCTCCAGTGACAGCCAAGCGGCAATGAAATCCCTGGAAATAATCTCGTTCAATTCGAAATCAGCCCACGAATGTCGACTGTCTCTTAATGAGATGGCGGAGCATTTTACCAGTCAGCTCTTTTGGGTGCCGGGCCACAGAGACATACCAGGGAATTGCAAGGGAGATGAACTTGCCAGAGAGGGCACAACCCTCGATATTCTACCGCTAGTAGGCATGATAGGTAACCCCATCGCTACGTAATTTACAGATCAAACTAAATGCGATCAAGAAAGCAAACCGCAGATGGATAGACGGCACAACCTGTCAAATATCCAGGCAACTCTGACCTAATTTAACCAGAAGCTCCATCTGCTTGACAATGCTGAACAAATCAAACATCAGTACCATTATCGGTGGTCCTGTAAGGCCGATAGGACTACACGCAAGAAAACTAGGCCTCTTTAGCAATGAGTTCTGTAGAAGCTGCATAGACGAAGAAGATGAGGAAAGTATTTCTCACCTTCCATGCTCTTGTCCTACTTTCTCAGGAAAAAGGAAACTTCATCTGGAAGAGTACTCCTTCGACATTCTAGGTGAGCTCTGAATGGTTCAATTAGGCAAACGAATATAGGAAAGTCAACAGATTCACGTGGTAAAAACCCAACCCAACACAAGCGGTTAAATTGGACAGAACTTAACGATCGACAAATTCAACATGAGTGAAGGACTTTTTCTACCTCGACGCCGATATTATTTCTGACAACAACATCTCGCCAGAAAAAAAAGGCAGATGAGCTGGCCAGACAGGGCACTACCCTTGAAATTCTTCCGCCAGTAGATAAGTTCGGTATGCCTCTTGCTACATGTAAATCAAACAGGATCAAGAAAGCAAACCGCAAACCGGATGACACAACGTGTCATCCAAGCAACTCTGGCCTAACTTTAACCACAAGCGCTCTATCTGCTTAGCGAATGACCGGGCTAATTGGAGAGGCATGTTGGTTGAGGCTTAGGTTTACTCCGGACAACGGACCTTTATAGTCTAAGTGTACACGAGCATCGCGTGCAAACACAACAACCTAATATAAGCTATCGCTTTTAAAGCATGGAGAAAACCAGTCGCGTCTCTCTTTCATTCTCTCAGTGTTCTGCTTACGGATTCCTCGATGATTTCAAAGGGGTCAATAATTCTAAATTCTGGTGAATCTTAAAAGGGAGGAGTGCAGACTTAACTATACGCGTTTATATCTAAGCCTTTGTAAACAGCTAATGTTTGTAAAAAAAAAAAATTGAAGCCAGTTACGTGCACATATACTTAATCACATTTCGAAAAATAAGCCAAATATCTGCATCGAACTGAATTTGCATTTGTCAATATGTTTCTTGTTTCTTGTGTGTTTATATTGTTGTTTACTGAATATGTATAGTTATATGAATAATTATATTGTTCCATTCGTTATTGTTTTCAAGTCCATTACATTTGAGTAATCATTTTTCCCCTTAATACATGTTATAAGTTATTTATTTATTTAATAAATTAATTCATTTTTATATTCTCCGAATATGCTTAAAACCTATAAAGTACTTTTAACGTTTAAAATATTCTTTAACTGTTTTTGTTTTTATTTTGTCACCAAATATACATTAAGAAACAAATCTATTATAAACATTGTTTGTGCATTTTGTACAAAAGTGATGTATTCTTGTTAGCAGCAGCTTTCCAGGGAATGTTTGGTAAGAAAAATTAAAATAAAAATCCGCTGTCATCTCTCGCGAAGACGGCGCACACGTTTTTTTTAATGAATATTCCAATATTATATAAACTTATGTAAGTACAAAACAAACACATCTGATCACATTGCACACGCAAAACGGAGGGACACACCCTTGGAAGAAACTTCACATTCAATCATTCGGAAATGAAATAGAAAATTAAATTTTTACAATATGTATATATATTGCTGTTGGTTTTTCTTACAACAAAACAATAGAGTTTTCTTTATAAAAATTGCAAAAAGCGGAATATCACTTTCATTTGATGTACCAGACATTTGGAAAGTATTGTTTCATAAAATAAATAAAGAAACGTAATCACAATTCGCTTAAAAAAATGTAACAACTAATATAGAGAGAAGTAGTAAATAATTCGACTTGTAATAAAAATAATTAAACAAAATAAATATCACAAAAATAAAACTTAAGTATTATTTTATAACTATTCGTATAAATTAAAACAAATGTATAACTATAATATTTTCTTGTTAATCAAGACCAATAGATACAATTTTTAATAATTTTATTATTATTTAGTGGGTTTGTTTAGAGAGAAGAGTTTTCCTAGGCTATATATAGCATTTATATAAGTATTTTAAATTGATGTATGTGCTTCTGTATATGTAGCAAAAATATGGAAAAATAGCCACCCATCATTATTTTTGTTTTATTTAGCACGTACAAGACTCACATACGCGAACCGCTTACAATGGATATCCGAGAGCGGCAGAGAGAAGGGGCTCCCAAGATCGCTGAATGTCCATATAGAGAGCAGTACACTGCTCAGACACAGTGTCGTCTTCATCCAGCACCGTAATAGGGAATAAATCATTCTGAAAGAAATGGTATGGTTAAGGTATGAAAGCATAGACTTAGTTTTAGTTTTTTTTTAAACAAAGTTTAAACAAAATTATTTATGAATAAAATTTATTTCAAATGCAGTACATATGTTGGTTGGGTGTTGAGCTAACTGAGCGGAGCTAATTTGGCAACACCCAGTCGTTGTAACTTTGACTAAACTTTACCAACAGTGGTAACCAACAGTGGTTAATGTACGAGTGTTTATAACAGAAAAAAAGCAATGACTGGTGTGGACAACAAGTGCAAGCAAACAACTAGCGGAAGCCCTAAGCTGCTACAAAGCAGACATTACTACCATCCAAGAAATACGATGGGATGGGACGGCCAAAAAGAGGATGCAAAACTGTGACATCTACTACGGACCATGTTATAGTAATAAGTGCCAGACTTATGCAAGAAGTCTTATGTTTCCAAGACATTAGCGAACGCATTGTTACAATCCGCATCAAGGCCAAATTCGCAAACATAAGCTTTATATGCGCTCACGGCCCAACGGAGGAAAAAGATGATATAGCTAAGGATTGCATCTATGAGATCCTTGACAAAACCTATGAACGACTTCCGAAGTACGATGTTAAAATCCCGCTGGGAGATTTTAACCCAAAGGTAGGAACGGACGACATGTTCAGAAGTATTGTCAGAAAACGTAGCCTACACGACAACACGTCTGGTAACGGACTTAGGCTAATTGACTTCGCAACGGAACGAAATGCCACTATAACCAGCACACGGTTTCCACACCTCGATATCCATAAGGGGACACGGCGGTCTCCAGATCAACGAACGGTCATTGCGATATACAAGAGGCACGCAGTATTTAGGATGTACGAACATTGCGAGGAGCTAACATCGAATCGGACCACTACCTTGTTGCAGCCAAGGTAAGAATGCGGATACCCACCATGCCACAACAATCCAGAAGTACTGTGAAAAAATTAATTGTCGATATACTGAAATCGCAAGAGACCGCCAAGACCTTCGCGCAACGCACAACCCTTAACCTCTCGATTAACAGCAACGATGTCAACAGGGCATTCAACAGGGTTTCTCGCACCCACCAGCAAGAAAAGCGCGCGATCGAGGATATAGAGAGGTGCCGCTACAGGAACGATGTTCGCAAGTTTTACCAAAGTGTAAAACGTCAAAGCCAAAGCTAAAAGGCTTTGTTGTTGAGACACAGTCGATGCTGAGGATATGGAAGAACCACTTCTGCAGACTGTTAAACGGCAATGACGACCAGCATTCCGCTGTCAAGCAGAACGAACCATTCAATGTTGGCAACGACAGCTAAAACTGCCAACCACCCGACCTGAGTGAAGTGAAGATAGCAAAAGTATGCCTAAAGAATGGAACCTCAGCATTGTTTTCCCGATCCACAAAAAAGGAGAACCTCTTAACTTCGCCAACTACAGAGGCATAAGTCTCTTCAACATCGCCTACAAAATCCTATCTGCCGTAATATTTGAACGCCTGAAACCGTTTACCAACAACCTGATCGGCCCTTATCACTGCGGATTTAGGAAAGTCCACATCCGATTAAATCTTCATACTTCGGCAGATCCTGGAAATGACCCAAGAAGTCCAAATCGATACCCACCACCTATTTATCGATTTCAAAGCCGCATACGACAGCATTTATAGAGACGAACTATATACAGCCATGTCTAGTTTTGGTATACCGCCCAAACTCGTCCGTTTGTGTAGGACGACGATGGAGAATTCTCGCTGCTGCATCAGGGTCGGCAACGACCTCACCGACACATTCGATACCAAAAAAGGATTTAGTCAAGGCGATGCGCTGTCATGTAACTTCTTCAATCTGATTTTTGAAAGGATTGTGCAAAACTCACGGGCTAACACCAAAGGCACAATTTTTCAAAAATCTGTACAACTACTAGCATACGCCGACGATATTGACATCATTGATGTCATCATCAACGTGATGTCATAGCCACGTTTGCTAGTATAGAGAAGGAACCGGCAAAAACGGGTTTAGCAGTAAATGAGGGCAAGAGGAAGTATATGCTGTCAACATGAAAGGGCACACAACATCGACGAATTGGACAGAACGTCACCATTGACAGATATAACTTTGTGGTAGTACAGGACTTTATCTATCTTGGCTTCGCTATTAACTCTGACAAGAACATCTGGTCAGAAATTAAACGAAGAATTACTCTCGCCAACCGCTATTTCTTCGGGCTAAGAAGGCAATTCAGTAGTAAAGCCCTCACCCGAACTACTAAGGAGATATTATATAAGACCCTGATCATCCCAGTCCTGCTCTACGGCGCTGAAGCATGGATGGCTAGGACATGTAGAACAAATGGACACCAATACTCCGGCTCGCAGAGTCTTCGATTCCCAACCAGATGTCGGACGCAGTAGAGGAAGACTTCGCCTTAAATGGCGCGCACAAGTAGAAACCGACCTCAACCAACTTGGAGTTCGCAACTGGAGGCAGTTAGCTAAGGACCGGGCTAATTGAAGAGGCATATTGGTTGAGGCCCAGGTTCATTCCGGACTGTAGCGCCACTAAAGTAAGTAAGTAAGTATGTGCAACACAACGCACACACAAATAACTGGGGGTCAGGATAATCTAAAATTATTCTGGCCCTACCACACTTAATACCAGTGTGAAATTGATACATCATGCATTTTTCTTACATTTTTAGCCTGCCACAACTGCTCAAGCATACGCAGGAATCTCTGCATTTCCGAACTACTGGCAAAGAATATAACCAAATCATCTGAGCTTTCACGCACCTCCTGGCACGAGAACTCCAGCACACACCACCAAGTATCATTATGCGATGGAATCTTAATCCCAGTCATCTCTTTGATATCAGCACACGTAAGTATCTCAACGCCAGAGTTCTTTCCGTACACACTGCTCATGTTCGTTGAGCTCCGCCCTTCTAAGCACGGCTGATGTTGCTGTTTCGAATTTGTTGTTGTTGTTAGTGTGGAACGTGATGATTGGGATAACCGTGTGGGTGTTGAATTTAGTGAAGAATTTGAGCGGCCAGTGTTTTTGGTTGGTGTACTCATAACTGAGCTAATCTGTAATTCAAATAGCATCGTTAAAATGGTGCATTCAGTACAAACAATTCGGTTGAACTTACAACACTACTAGTGTCCGTTATGTTTGCATCGAACAACTCCTTAAGCGGTGATATCTTACTGTCGTTGGCCATGCTGTTCAGTTTGCTGGGACTTTTGTTAATTGGTCTTAGCGGTGCTGCAAAATCTTCTCGTAAAGTTATCAAGTGGTTTTGCGTCACCACCAATGTGCAACCCAACGTTTTGTGCTTCTCTTGCATTTCAAACAGCTGAAAAGAAGAACACATACAAATTCCATGTTGATGTGGAAGTTTACAATTTAATACTAACACCCACCCCACTGGCTGATTGCAGTAGAGCTTGAAGCCATTCTGATGCTACATACTCGTCGGGCGCAGCCAATTGCAAAAGTTGGTTTCTAAGTAAAATTTCAAAACAATGAGGACGTCCTGCTTTTAGAGATCGACGAGCACCTTGGCATTCAGCTAGAGCCATTGCCCATGTTGGTAGCTTTTGGGCTGAGTCATGAAACATGTATAAGACACCAGCCCTTGAAAGAGGAATCATAAGTTAGCTTCAAGAATGGAAAACGATTCAGATACACATACTTAAGGAGAAAATATCCGGGATGCCAGGACTCTCTGGAATTGACTGCATGCTCTTTGATACGCCTGTGCATCAGGAAACCCTTGACGTGAGGCCCTAGTGGTTCCTGTTCTACACCTAAGGTACCAGCGGGTACGTTAATCACTGCGTAGTACATCCAGACATCATCTTTGGTTACGGAGGAGTTTTCACGAACAAACGCTTGCAATGGTGACAGGTGCTGTAATGTTAGCTGGCCTACAGCTGGAAGAATCGAACCACCGCGGCGGGCACATAGTTCTAAGTTCGCCACCAAACCATCCGCTGGATATGGACCACCAGCGAGCAGTACTTGCTGCATATCACGATCACCATTGCTAAGCAATACAGTGTTGCCATAAGGGCCCATCTGTAAAGAGATAGAAAGAGGGTGAATATATAAATATGTTGTGTAATCAAACAAAAAAAAATAATTTCTGACACAACTGGACCGTTAAGACGAAAAGCCTAGTAATTATGTCGAACCCCACAGACGGAACTGTAAGGATGAAGTAAAATTATAGGGTTATGATCCTTGGCCCAGTTAGTTTTAAGCGAAGTCCACGAAAAGCGACCTACAAGTATGAACCTGGAACGCATGATTGAGATGCAAGATTGCGATGCGCGTCGAGTACGGTGTGCAAATCGTTCTTGCGGATTTTAACATCAGAGTCATCAATCAATCTTCGGCCGATTCATTGAAATGGTTAGTCTCGACAACAGATAATGACTATCGACTAACAGACTTATCATCAGCTTGCAACATGGCGATCAGCAACTGTGAAACCGCCGACCAAAACGGACCATAGATGTACCAACATTAAGAGAGACAAACGTAGACCATTTCCTACTCCTAACAAAAATCGGAGCTCGAATGTTCAACACAAAAGATTCATGATTGGGAGGTCTCCGCGTTAAAGCCCATAAATGACCGAAGACAATCAGTTAATACCAAGAAACCAGTTGAGAGTTTCTTGTTGAGTGCCTTCCCCTACTGTATCTCAACCATAACAAATATGTAGGTAGACAAACCCAACGTAGGTGCCGATAAGAGGCGCATGTCAAGGCGATGGAAGATAAGCTGCGCAGAAAGAAGGGAAATCAGAAAATCCTTCTTGTAGAAAAAAAGGATTAACTTAAGAAAACCCAATCAGAAAATCGAAGTCTCCTGATAAGGAAACATATACTCGGCAATCTGGGGCCTGGATTTAAAGCTGTAACGCAAACTTTAGGAAATAGCGATGCCAACCTAGTCACCTGCCAATGGGGAACTGCAGTTGTTTGCAAGCAATAAGTGAAAAATAAATTCAATATAAAATGTTCACCCTCCAATGTGACGGTTACCATTTGAAAATTAGGTTGGGGTCAACAGCCTGTCAACCATTGGTAATATAGTGCACATTTGTTTGGCTATTGTCGGTATGGTTAATGGGCACACCGCCATAGTCCAATACACAACATGGTTAATCAACATTGTAAACAGTTTCGGTTCTGTTCCTTGGCCCAACACCAACTCTGATAAAATATTGATTATTACATGGTTTACCGGAGCCCAATACTACTAATGGCATCGAGTCCCGGACATTTTCAAACGGAAATTCGTACCCCTACACTAATACCTGGACGCAAATGGAGGTGAAGCAATCCTTATGAGTTCCTCAATGATGTAGATTTGTTCCCACCTGGTTGGTGAAAATCTTCTATAGTCTTCTATAGGAATGTCGCAGCGTGTTCACTGTTAGTGTTGAATTTGTTCTCACTACACCAACCACCACCATCCTTTTTCTATTTGTATAACAAGTTTATATAAACATTTGGTATGTGATAATACCTGCTTTTTCGCAAATTTTTGAACGGTTTTACATTTTTGGGCTAAATACAAAGGTTGCGTTTCTTTAAGGCGCTGCAAAATGTTTGTTTTGTTCAGAATTTGGAAGGCCGTGGATGTCTTAGTAAACATTTCTATAGTTTTTTGTGTATAACTTTGCATTTCAGAGTGGGAATACCCAGATTTCTGACTAGGCCTTCGTTTCTTATTTACTATGGCACATTGACGAATAATCGTAATGTTTTGTTTCCAAAAGTTTATAAGATGTTTAACTTTTGTTTCACTGGTATTTGTTTCCATAGTATACCATACCTCCATGACTCCAAACCGGCTTTAGCAATTATTTATATAAAAGCAAGTTGTCAAGGTTTAGCTCCGATTATTTTCTGAGGTAGCAGTAGAGCTCCTTGTATATATTTCCCGTCGTTGGCAAACGGGACTAGAACCGTACAGACAAGCTGGTTGATCGTTTTCACGATCAGTGCCTACTAAGGATCTCCTTAGTAGCTCCAGTAAGGGGTTTTACTAATAAATTGCCTTCTTAGACCGAAGAAACAGCGGTTCGCAAAGGTAATTCTTCGTTTAATTTCTGACGATATATTGTTGTCAGAGTTAATAGCGGAACCGAGGTAGACAAAGTCCCGTTCTTTCCAATTCGTTGATGTTGTGTGTCCGTTTGTGTGACAGCATATACTTTGTTTTGCACTCATTTACTGATAAAGATGCAAAAATTCTTTCTCTATACTAGCACACGTGGCTATGACATCACATTCAGTCCCACCAATGACGACAATATCGTCGGCGTATTGTAGTTGTACCGATTTTTTGAAGATTATGCCTCTAATGTTGGCTCGGAGAATCAAATTGAAGAAGTCACATGACAATCTTTTTTTTTATATGGAATGTTTCGGTGAGGTCGTTTCCAACTATGAGGGAGCAACGAGAATTCTCCATCGACATCCTACACAAACGTACGAGTTTGGGCGGTATACCAAAACTAGACAAGGCTATGTATACTTCGTTTCTATAAATGCTGTCGTATGCGACTTTGAAATCGATGAATGGATAGTGGGTATCGGATTGGACTTCTTGGGTTTTTTCCAGGATCTGCCAAAGAGCCGATCAGGTTGCTGGTAAACGGTTTCCGGCGTTCACATATTACGGCAGATAGGCGATGTTGAGGATCGGACAAACAATGCTGAGGTTCCATTCCTCAGGCCTACTATCTTCCGACCAGATTGGGCTTATAAGTTGGTGGATGTTTCCTACCAAGTCATCTCCGCCGGCTTTATAAGGCTAAGCGGGAAGGCCACCATTTCCGGCAGCCTCATGAAGGTTGAGTTTAGATATTGCTATCCTCACTTCATTCAGGTCGGGTGGTTGGCAGTTTTCGCTGTTGTTGCCAATATTGAATGGTTCGTTCTGCCTGACAGCGGAATGCTATTTCCTTGTTCATCTCGACAGGAGTCTGTTCGATTCTTGTATCCTTGGCTCTGGCGTTTTACACTTTGGTAGAATTAACGAACATCGTTCCTGGAGTTGCACCTCTATATATTCCCGATTGCGCGCTTTTCTTCAAACCATTTGTTTCATGCTTGTTGGCATCGTCGCTGGTGGTATGGGGTTTATCGAGAGGTTAAGGGATTCGCGTTGCGCGAAGGTCTTGTCTTGGCGGTCTCTTGCTATTGCTGTCTTTTCAGTGTTCACATTATTTCTGGATTGTTGTGGTGTAGTGCATATCCGCATACTTACCTTGGCTGCAACAAGGTAGTGGTCCGAGTCGGTGTTAGCTTTTCGGAATATTCGGACATCTAAACTTCTGGATGCGTGTCTACCGTCTATTGCATTGTAATCAATTTGGTTGACCGTTCGTTGATCCGGAGACCGCCATGTCCCCTTATGGATATCGTGGTGGAGAAACCGTGTGCTGGCTATAGTGGCATTTAGTTCCGTAGCGAATTCAATTAGCGGAAGTCCGTTACCAGGCGTGTTTTCGTGTAGGCTATATTTTCTGAAAATACTGCTAAAGATGTCTTCTCTTCCTTCCTTTGCATTAAATTCTACCACAACATTTTAACATTTAACAAGATTCCTGGACAACTTGTTCCTGTTGAAGTGAGCACAATCCTCATGAAACTATTGAGACTTCATTACATCCCTATTTGTCTTTAAATCCGAACCGGTGCCAACATTTCCGTGAATGGCGAACGCTACAGGGTACATTTGGAGGAGAAATGGTTCCAACAAGACGGCGCAACATGCCATACAGTGCGTGCAATCATGACTTGAGCCAAACGTTTGGTGACCAAATCATCCCAAGAAAGGGACCTGTGAATTGGCCACCTCGTTCATGTGATTTGACACCTTTGCTAATAAAGCTAATACACCAACGTTTTTTCATTACGGAAATGAAAACTTTTCATTGCGTGAGTTTCCGTTATTAAACTATCGCAGCGCAGGCGTTAAAAGAATTTGGTATTCTTTCGATTTTCTTCTTCGATTATCATCCCCCAGAACGACAAGTAAATTCAACAATCGCGGTGCTTAAAGCGCTTGACTGAATAACTGGCAACAGCAGCCCGAGATTGAAAAGTATGAAATGCCTAAACATGCCTGTCGGAAGCCTGCTTAGTAAATAAATAAATTACTCATACAGGCTCAATGGCGTGATGGCTCGCTGCAATGGTCATAGCAATAATAAAATGTTATGGCTCTCCTCTCGTATCAACTGATTATCTGAATTCGACATGAAACTGAAGGTCCCGCCATCCTGCAAGAAGTACACACGCAAACAAAAGCTACCTAACAAGTCTGTCTGTAATTTTAAGTGCTCCTAACTATATATATAATTAGAATGAAATGTGTATTGTACATAGCAAGGTACGACACTTACCAAAATCACATCCAACTCAGAATAAGGTAACACAAACTTGCTGCACAATCTATTCCGCACCAAATCGGCCACGTAGAGAGTCTTATCAGTCAAAAATACCAGCACCGGTGTCATAAAACCTTCTCTGCTGTACCCAGTGTACAACTTGAAGACCTACAAGGAAGTCAAATTAATGTTACATTCCTATTTCTGAAGAACAAAATGAAAACTCACCTTCATTAAAAGTTCACTTTCATCGCGCAAAATGTGCAAGTAATTGCCATTGAATATGTCAATGGAAATCTCTCCAATGCCGAGTTCAAAGCGGGAAATATCTCCTGGCATACCGGCTTCCATGCCTACCAATTCACGACGCGGCGAATTCGCGCCGGACATTTCAATCTCCATGGCGATCTCTGCATTCAAGTCCTCAATCAAATCGATATTCTTTGGCTTCACACCTCTTACGTACAGATTGCCTGAGAACAGCTTCTGCTCGTTCTTGATCTTGCCAGCGAAGAAATTATTCTTGCGAATAGTCGTCTCGATGATCTTTTTCTGCGTTACATTCCTTAGGAATCTGTTGATGAGACTGGTTTTGGTTTGTGGCTTCAGCAGATTATTGCTCTGCATGTTAGGCGCTGTGAAATCACTACGATCGCTTGATGTTGCATCCGGGTAGTCTACTATCACAATGTCACTCTCGTTCTTGTCCGTGTCGGTTGTTATGGTTAGAATATCATCGAATTCCTCGCTGAGGATGGTACTCTTGGAATCTCTGCCTCCACACGCCCCACCGCCGTATAGATTGAACAGATCCGGACTCATTCTGTTGGGATTGTCAAATCGAGCTGGAACTGTTGTCAGCAGACATGCGCCACTTGAGCGTTTCTTCATTGGCGAGGGTAAGTGGCGATTTTGTTTTTCCACACTGCTGCGCACATCGTATTTGCCCAAGAGTGGTGAAGAGCGGCCAGATTTTTGCCAAGAAGATGCGGTTGTTGACGTCATGTCCGAGAACACTGACTTGGAATCTGACTGCTCACTGGGTGAGTTTGTGGTGGTGGTGCCTTTGGCGACTAGATTATCCCCCTGCTTTGATGGATCTTTGGTTGTTTCCGGCAGACTACCCAGCATTGGACTGGGGTAGTCGTCTTTCTTTGCCGTCGGTGAGGTGGCTGTCTCCTTCAATGTGCGGAATATGTTGGCGAATGCCTCTTTTACATTCGGCACGGACATGAAAGCGCCCTTTAACTGATCTGGTTCTGGTTGAGCAATCGGTGTCACTTTTTCCATACTTGCTGCATCCACTTGATTGTCATCACTATCTAGCCCGTACGATTCAAAGGTGTATGAAACACCAGTGTGCTCAAACACTGTACTCTCGCAGTTGATGATGAATTTGTTGCGAAACTGATTCACTCCGGAGACCACTTGCATATCAGGTGGTGTTTCCTGTTTTGTATGATCTTCTTCCAGGGAGTCTCCGCTACTGAGCGATTTATCGTCAGTGCTGTTTTGACGAGTGGGCGCAAACATGTCCTCTTCGTTCTTGCGGCGCAACTGCTCGTCCACATTGTGTACGAACTTTGTCCGATTCTTATCCTTTGATCCGTCCAAGCTCTTGCTAAGGAATGGCTTTGCTCGTATAGGAGAGTAGTTATTCATGGGACTATCTGCCTCTGGAACGCACTCAAACACGGACTGCAGGTCCTCGGAACCCTCTGGAACTCCCCTCTCTGGAAGGGGAATAGCGAAGATGCTTTTCAATGAACCGAATATCATTTTGCTGTTATCAATCAGATTGTTCATGTCGTGCACGTTGAATTTCTTCACCTTCGTATTGAGGTCTTGTTCGTGGATAATGTTGGTGTGACGTTTGGTCTTTTTCAAACAGCTCGTTTTGGGCCTTTTCTCCTTGTTCCAGACGGATTTTCGCTCATTCAAGTTATCAATATTCGGTTCGGAGAAGTAGCAGTTATCATTGATAAAGTTGTTGTTGGTGTGGTTCATGCCAATGCAATCGCATGAGTTGGACTTGGCCTGGGCGTAGTTGGGTCGACTGTTTGAGTTCTTGTCTGTATCGTCCGAGTCCAAGCTGGAATTTGAGCTCGAACAGGAGCATTTATAAAGCACTGGCTTTGCCTCACCATTAGAAACGGCCGCGGCGCCAACCAAATCCTTCTGCTTTTGCTTATGTCCATGTTGCGGATGGTACTCAAATACTCCCGAGTTGTCGTACTTTAAGTAGTTACTGTCGGTGTTCTCGTAAATATCTGAATTGCCGTAATCCAACACATCAGAGCACGCATTTCTATAAACCACCCGGCGTTCTGGATCATCCGACTCCTGACTACACAATTCAGAGCCCCCGGCGTCACCCTCAGAACACCATGAATACCGTCCAGCCATAGTTGTAGGCGGTGCCTTTCTCCCGTTTTTATACGTTACAAACCCGTGCTCAATGTGAATGTTATCAGTGCGAGTATTTTTCAAAATATCCTCATGAAAGGAAACCCTCTTCTTGGGCGTCTTGTTTGTTGTATGCGACTTTCGAATTCTCCGCCGATACACAATATTTTCAGCGTCGAATGTAGAACAATTGCTGGCAGACATTACATCGTCGCCCACGACAGGCGTCGACTGATACTCACCAGTCAATACGTTAGAATTGTCCAAGTCACTGCGAATAATTTGGCCAGCCTTAGCTGAAAGCTGATTTGGAACTAGGTCGGGCAAGTGGTTTCCTTGTAGCTCTGCTTCTACCATCGACGGCTTCAAATCTTCAAAATCAAAGCCAGTTTGTGAAGTTATGGAGTCGACCATCAAGCCATCACTCGACTCAGAATCCAACATTTGCACACCCGAATCACTGGGCGTGGTGTCCTCCAAATTGCTACCCAAACTAGAGGACATTTTCAAATCAGCTGAATTTAATGTCGTTACTGATGCACCAACTGCACCGCAGTTGTCTAGTTTGTTCTTGTTCTTACGTTCGAACAACGATTCCATAACCACATCGTAGGTCATAGGCCGTTCAACCAACGTTTCTAAGTGAATCGAAGAGAAGTCAGTAAATTTGTTTGTGTATTGGTTAAGTGTTCTAATGTATCTAATTAGATGGGAATTAGATGTAACAAAACTTGGGAAGAGAGAATGAGGAAATAACGAAATGATTACTGATTGAATTTTGATAGAGCAGCGAATTGAAAAATAAAAAAAAATTGTCAAAACTAATCGAAATTATAGAAAATTTTGTTAATGAAAATATAAATGATGCAAGCGATTAATTTTGATGATAGTAGGACTGGAGATTTAATTGATGAACGGATATTCTGCCGGTTGATAGCCAGTATCTGGCTGATTGCGAATAGTTCACAAATAAATAGAAAAGCCTAAAAAAAATTAACGGTTGAGTCAGACGAATGGTTGAATTAAAAGTTTGATCTTGAATCTTGAACAATTTGGACTGAACAATTTGGACTGTTGACGGGATTTCAACGATTGTACTTGATAAATGCGCAGTTTCCTATGTTGTATGCTCAACATGCTTTCTGCTATTGCGGCAAATTTATTAGAGCATAGTCGATTCTGGAAAAAGGGAGAAAATGAATGCCTCAAAACTAAATACCTATTGCTTACTATCCATACTTCCAAATGATTACCTTAAGAGGAATGAATTAATAAAGAACTAACACAAATGACACCCATATTAGCGCTATTATTGTACACCAGGAGATATGCGGACAGATTCGACCTATAACCGAAGTAGCTATCTATTACAAGAAAGAACAAGTCTACAGTTTATTGCAGGAAAGTGGAGTTGACCCATTGCCAGGGGGTAAGAAACCTAGAGCTATGCGATCGCGGAACTCGTTTCCGCAGAAGGAACACCCAAGGTAACAAGTCGAGGTGTAGTAGAATGTCGCTACTAATTAACCCGCAACGAACGAAAGAGTGTTTCAACTAAGGCACTCCCTACAGAGGCGACAGCGAAGGAATTCTGTAGATGGAATGAACGGTGGCGTCTCCATTTTCATTCAGGTCGAGCTATTTAATGACATAGCAGGAGCCTCAGGCAAATAAGGGTCGTTTTTTTTCAAACCAGGTTGGGGGTTGTGCGTCAGGGTAACTTCCTCACTACGGAAAATTAATAGTTCCGAAGCAACCACAAGAATCGGATATGGATGATCTCAACGTTGACGACCCCAGCAAACGAAATAAGGATATTGACCTTCGGATCTGCACGTGGACCCTAAACAGACCACGTGCAGCCGTACATCTTGGACTTCTACAAGGCAGACATTACAGCCATCCAGGAAGTGCGATGGGATGGGGAACGCAAAAAGAAGATAAAAAACTGTGACATCTACTACGGTGAGTATGGCATAGAGTATCGCAGAGTCAGCGGTTATTTGCATGCGGATTTGTGATCAAAGGAAGACTTAGACAAGAAGTCATGGGCATTAGAAATGTAAGCGAACGCCTGGTAACAATTCACATCAAGACCAAATTTCAAAATATTTCGCTGATATGCGCTCAAGTCCCCACAGAGAATGATGATGGAACCAAATAAAGCTTTTACGATCTGCTTAAGAGAACTTACAAGAAGTACCAGGAGTTCGACATCAAAATCGTTTAAGGCAATTTTAATGCCAAAATCGGCAAGGAGGGCATCTTCGATTCAACGGTCGGAAAGCACAGCCTGCGAGACATCATCTCCGGAAACGGACTCGAAAAATCATCATTGCCAGCACCTCAACATTTATAAGGAAACTTGAAGGACGGCAGACATGCCTGCAGTATTTTGCATGTCCCAACGTTCCAAGCGGTCAAAATCGACTCGGACTATTACTTGGTGGTAGCCAAAATAGGGGTGCGGATATCCATCAAGCCACAACATTAAACAAATACTGTAAGGCTACTATCGCAGGAAGCTGCCAGAACTTTTGCCGACCGCGTCTCCCTTAACCTCTGAACAAGCTCAACCACCAGCATCAAGTGCAGAAGTCCAATGCCAACAAGCCACCTGAAATGTGCTGGATTTCACACGGCGACCACAGCAAAACCCCTGGTTCGAAGAGAAGTGCCAGTGGGCGCATGCAGCAAAGAACAATGCTTATAAGGCCATGCTGCAGAAAAAAGAAAAAAAGAAGTGAGGAACACCGTCTTCTCAGAAGAAAAAAGAAGGAACACGAGAAGCGGGCAGTCGAATCGATTGAGAGGTGTTACTGTAGAGGCGATGTTCGAAAATGTTACCAAAGGGTAAAAAGAACAACCCACGGCTACAAGGCCCGAGAAGAAGCCTGCAGAGACGGGAATATGGTAGGAGATTCACAGTCGGTGCTGATGATTTTAAAGATCATTTCTGCAGACTGTTAAACGGCGGTGCCAGCCAACAGGCTGAATGAGTAATTTAGCCTGGACGATGGCAATCAAAAATTTCGTTCACCGGGCCAACACGAAGCGATATAGGGATATATAAGCTGAAATCTAACTAGGCTGCTCATCTGTAAAAATTGGTCAGAAGAAAGTATGCCCGATAAATGGAACCTAAGCATCGTATGCCCTATCCACGAGAAAGGAGATACTCTGAACTGCGCCAACTACAGAGGAATCAGTCTCATAACCGCCAGGTATAAAATCATATCAGCCATTCTGTGTGAACGAATATAACCGTTTGTCAGCAAACTGATTGGCCATTATCAGTATGGTTTTAGGCAGATCTTGGAAAAAAACCCAGCAGATTCAAATAAATCCATCCCATATGACGGCAGGTAGACGTTGGATAAATCTCGCTGTTCCGTCCAAATCGGCAAGAGCACTACCGAACCATTTGATGTCGGAAAAGGTTTGCGACAAGGTAACGCGCTATCATCGTACTTTGTACATCGTAGCAATTGTACGAAACTCAAACGCCAATACCAGAGGAACAATTTCTCAAAAGTCTGTTGAATTACTTGAATATGCGGATAAAATTGGCAGCGAGCTGTCAGTGATTCGTTTGAATGTATTGAATCGTAGGCGACAAAGATGAGTTTAGCTGTAAATGAGGGAAATATATGCTATCATCAAGAAAGGATTCTCTACATAGGCGAGACGGCCATAACGTCACCGTGGCCAGCTATAATTTCGAAGTCGGTAAGGAAAGGAAAATGATGTCAGTCAAGAGATCAAGCGAAGAATTACTTTGGTCAATCGCTGTTTCTTTGTACTCGGAAGGCATCTAAGAAGTAAATCTTTCTCTAAAAAAAAAAACAAAGGAGACTTTATATAAGACCATCATCATCCTGCTATATCATCGTTCTGATATATGGCGCAGGAGCATGGACATTCAAAATAAGCAGATGAAAACTTCATCGGTTGTTTTGATAGGAAGATTCTTTGCATGATACTCGGCGCAGTTGTATCGATAGAGTGTCGAGAAAAATATTCAAAGACGAAATCTACGAGCTTTACAGAGACTTCGACATGGTCAAAAAGCTTCGAATTCAGCGGGGATGGGACACTTGGAGCGCATGGACACCAGCGTCCCAGCCCGTCGAGTCTTTGTGTCCACACCGGAGGGACAACGTAGCTGAAGAAGAACCCACCTCAGGTGTCGCCAACAAGTAGAAAGTGACCTCAGCCAACTTGGTGTGCGAAACTGGAGGCAGCTAGCTAAAGACCGAGCGGGCTGAAGGGGCATAAGCGTCATCAGAAGTAAAAGTAAATGAAAGACGAATTGTCGTGTGATTCCTTCAAAATAGTTCTGGAGGGGGTCGTGGAAAAATGTTAAGCCAACGCCAGGGGCACACTTTGTTTGTTAATAGGAAAATGTGAAAATAAACCTATAGGACAGCCGCACTTACTGATTTAACTAAAAAAAAAAGATAAAAAGAGTAAAACTTACGTCTTGTGTTACGTGCTGTCATGTGATTATTAATTCAACGATTTTCGGATAAGTAGTTTGAAAACATGAAAGGGTCTATGTTAACTAATCCAGTAAAGGACTCTGTATAGTCTACCGCCAGTATATAATTCTGTTCAAGCTGTTTGCGATTCCTTTCGCGCTCGAGTATCACATTATCGACTCCAGAAGTACATAGTAGTTCGTCGTTTTAAACGTACTGCCGAAAGTCTGAATGTGCACTACTCTCCATCTGGTTGCAAGCTATAATGTGTTATTGTTCACACTTAACTCGCATAAGACAGAATTGGCCGAACAAATGCTTGGTAACAAATTATCTTTATTTCGAATCTTCTATAGCTGGAGTAGAACAGACTTTTGAGACACATAAGTTCCACTCTAAATGGTTGGATGTTGAAGAACGAAAGCGAATTCTGATCGGCGTTAACGCTTAGTCGTTGCAAGTTTTACTTCACTCAATATTGTGCTTATTTCACCTCCAAGTGGTAACGATCGGATAGTGGTCTTACCCAACCGGAGTTGACTTGTTAAACTAATAAGTCCGAATGCTGATAACAAAAGGAAAAACAGCAACCTGCAACCCTGATACCGGAAGCTGCAAACTGCTACAAAGCAGACACTACTGCTATCAAGGAAATGCAATGGTATGGACCGGACAAAAAGAAGATGAAAAGCTTTGACATCTACTACGGTCCGTGATAAAGTGAGCAGAAATAGCGATTATTCGGACGTATATTTTCTATAAGTGCAAGGAATAGGCAATTAGTCTTACGCTTTGCCAACGAATCGTAACAATCCGCATCCAGCTCGAATAAGCTAACGTTATCCTTATATATCCACACCTCGGTATTCATAAGGGGCATAGCGTTATCCATATAAACGAATGGTCACTTAATAACATTGCAATACCCAAGGGGCAGGCATCCTGTATTTTGGATGTCCAAACGTTCCGAGGAGCTAACATCGACTCGGAGCACTACCTTGTTGCAGCCAAGGTAAGAAGGCGTATATCCACCACACAACAACAATCCACACAAAATGTGAAAAAAATTAATGTCGAAAGACTGCAATCGCAAGAGACCGCCAAGAACTTCCCGCAACGCGAACCCCTTAACCTCTCGATTAACACCATACCACCATCATCGAATGTCGAAGAACAATGGCAACGATGCCTAAAAGTCATTAAATCAGCCGCAACTGATGTGCCAGGTTTCTCGCGCCCACCAGCAAGAAATCCCTGGTTTGATGAGGAATGCTGATAGATGATCGCAGCCAAGAACGAGGCCTACAAGGCTAAGCTGCAGGTGAAGGAAGAACACCCGCTTTTCAGAAAGAAGAAAAAAGAGCAAGAAAAGCGCGCGATCGAGGATAAAGAGAGATTCCGCTCCAGGAACGATGTTCGCAAGTTTTACCAAAATGTAAAACGTCAAAGCCAAGGCTACAAGGCTCAAACAGAATCCTGTCGAGATGAACAAGGAAATATCGTAGTTGAGACACAGTCGATGCTGTGTCGGCGATGACGACCAACATTCCGCTGTCAAGCAGAACTAACCATTCAATATTGGCAACGACAGCGAAAACTGCCAACCACCCGACCTGGGTGAAGTGAGGATAGCAATATCTAAACTGAAGCTTAATAAGGATGCCGGAAATGAAGGCCTTCCCTTGGTAAGTAACATCCACCAACTCATAAGCCGAATCTGGTCGGAAGAAAGTATGCCTGAAGAATGGAACCTCAGCATTGTTTTCCCGATCCACAAAAAAGGAGACCCTCTTAACTGCGCCAACTACAGAGGCATAAGTCTCCTCAAAATCGCGTACAAGATCCTAGCCGTAATATGTGAACGCCTGAAACCGTTTACCAACAACCTGATCGGCCCTTATCACTGCGGATTTAGTCCAGGAAAGTCCACAACCGATCAAATCTTCATACTTCGGCAGATCATGGAAATGACCCAAGAAGTCCAAATCGATACCCACCACCTATTCATCGATTTCAAAGCCGCATACGACAGCATTTATAGAGACGAACTATATAGAGCCATGTCTAGTTTTGGTATACCGCCCAAACTCGTCCGTTTGTGTAGGATGACGATGGAGAATTCTCGCTGCTGCATCAGGGTCGGAAACGACCTCATCGACACATTCGATACCAAAAAAGGATTTAGGCAAGGCGATGCGCTGTCATGTAACTTCTTCAACCTTATTCTTGAAAGAATTGTGCAAAACTCACGAGCTAAAACCAAAGGCACAATTTTTCAAAAATGTGTACAACTACTAGCATACGCCGACGACATTGACATCATTGGTAGGACCCAACGTGATGCCATAGCCACGTTTGCTAGTATAGAGAAGGAAGCGGCAAAAACGGGTTTAGCAGTAAATGAGGGCAAGACGAAGTATACGCTGTCAACATGAAAGGGCACACAACATTGACGAATTGGACAGAACGTCACCATTGACCTCATTCGAACCTCACTTGAACTACTAAGGAGATCCTATATAAGACCCTGATCATCTCAGTCCTGCTCTACAGCGCTGAAGCATGGACCGTCTCAAAAGCGGATGAAGAAAGCCTTAATCGATTTGAGAGGAAAATTCTTCGAAAAATCTTCGGTCCCGTTTGCGTTGACTTGCTATGAAGACGAAGATTCAACCAAAAACTATACGAGATGTACAGCGGCATGCCCCTGGTCAAAAACCTTCGCATTGGATGTTTAAGATGGTTTGGACATGTAAAAGAATGGACACCAATACTCCGGTTCGCAGAGTCTGCGATTCCCAGCCAGATTTCGGACGCAGTAGCGAAAGACCTCGCCTTAAGAGTCGGGAAAAAGTAGAAACCGACATCAACCAACTTTGAGTGCGCAACTGGAGGCAGTTAGCTAAGGACCGGGCTAATTGGACGTGCATGTTGGTTGAGGCTCATGTTCATTTCGGACTGTAGCACCACTGAAGTAAGTAAGTAAGTAGTAAGAATGAAGTGACACCAATGCTCCGGGTTTTTCGTTTAAGGGAGTGTTTATTAAATTGAAAATGAAGCAGCCATTCTAGCCCCCCTGCAGTGTTGCCCAGTGGTTTTATTTTGTTTAATTCATCGCATATATTCTGTTTTATTTGATCTTTATTTATCGTTTTAATCAGCGGAGTTGTGCTACAGTGTTAACTTCTTAAATGCCTTTTTCGTTTCTCCTGGATTCTTATTTAGTGACTTTTACTACAAGCGTTTTTTGAGCACCAAACCGATATTCTAAGCACGTATCTTACAAGGTAAAACAGACTTCTAATAAAAAGGTTAAACGATTTTGACTGACCATAACAAACACTGCACAACTTTGTACTGGTGCTCATGTACTTACAATAAACATGTGCCCACAGTTACACACTTGATAGATAATTTGTATCCTCTTAAACACCTCACATTGCCTAAGGTTATCAACTTTTACGAGGCGTCATCGAATGATTACAACTTATGCAAAGTTGGAGGGCCTGGTTGATTTCATTATCACAAACTAGCAACAATAATCAAGGCGAACCTATATTGCCAATTAGCAAAGCTTGACATTGAAAGGTACATAGGTAGATTGTTTACAATCTATAAGGGCGGTGCTTTCGGACGGGATGTACTGGCTTAGTAAATTATTGATAATGGAAATATGTTTATTACAGATAAGACAACGAAAGTATATCAGCCGTTGAAATAAATCGCGACCGATAAATGTAAACAAATGTAAAACCCCTTCTGTTATTGTTTAATCATAAAAATTACTCAGAACTGTTTAAAATACACCTTTAACTACTCCTCAAGAGCTGCAGCCATCATTGAGTTAATACTTTTCTTTCTCTTCAAACAAAAGATCCAAAAACAAAAATAGAATCGTTTTCAAAAACACCGCATTCTCTTACATTTTTCGGAGAAAATCAAAACAACTGCATTTTCCAATTAGACTAAACAAAAGAAGTAGAAAAATAAAATAAAAAAAAAAAACAAAACATACAATTTGTGTGTGTAACATCTTTTCAACTCGAGTGGTCAAAAATAGATGGCCAAGAACTTGGAGAAAATTGTACGCTGCAGATCAATAAAATGCAAAGAATCGTCGCAAGAATTTACACTTGAAATTGATTTTCCTCTTAAAACAGCATCGACACCTGCAGTATCAGTGCCCAAGTGAAAAATCAAATGAATGAGGTCTAGACTATAGAGGCATGCAAATATCTTACCTTCGATTTGTTGTGGAAAATCCATGATGAGTGTTAATGTTTATTTTTTTCACTTTATATTTCTTGCACTTTATTCCTGTTTTGATAAATTTCAGAGTTGTTAGACATACTTTTTCCAAAAAAGATTAAGGAGCACTTTTGCCGATACTTCTGCATTTGTACCCCCTATTCCTTTGTGAAAATCGATTTTTATTTTGACAGCGATCATGAGAAGTTCTACAGATGGCGGGCTAACCGTTAAGAGTCTCTATTGGATGTAATGGTTTGTGTCTAAGATATGTATGGGATGCATTTAGTGGCTAAAATATTTCAACCCCAAAAATATGATCTAGTCTTAAGACCGTGTGCCAAATGCGTTAAAAAGAGGGTTACATTTTATGCACTGCTCAAATTTTTGACTTTTCTGCACCATACTAATGTCAAAAATATCCACTTGTTAAAATTTTAACGCAATTGACACACCGCCAAACTGGATAGATATGTTTTTTTTTTCGAAACCCGGGTCCATTTCAGATTTCCAAAATATTCTTACAAAAGATTAAAACTCCATCACCATTGCTATTATAAGCTGCGAAAAAAGGAAATTGTTGTTTGACAGAAAAAATCCAATCTGCTGAGAATATTGTGCCACTTCATAAAAATCGCAGCCAAGGCAAGGGAGGGAAATCTCTGAGTGATCCATCTATACATTGCCAAATACGAAAACCCGCATAAAAATGATACTTTTGTGTTGCAAAGAATATATATAATGCGAAGTAATGTTCTCGATTTGTTTTATACAAAAAAATTGACTTTTTTTTTAAAATTATGGGTATTCATGCAACGTCGTTATTTTACTACTTGCGAAGGATTGTAATATTACGACAAAGTTTCATTAACGCGACCCTAAAACTGTACCACTAAATTAAGTGGTAACCCATTGAATTTAGTCTCAATTTAGTAGTTTGTTTATTTTGCTCCTGTTGTTCTCTTTCCGTTCTACTTTTTTCACTTTCAGTGTGAAAGTGACTGATTAAATGTCATAAATACATCCCCCCTTATTCATTAGAATTCACTTTAACAGTGCATAATTATTTTTACAGCCTTTATTCAGGTTCGCACAAATTCTTGTGCCCCATAATAGTTATACAGCGTGTGTGTCAAATAAATTACCAAAAGAGGGAAATCTATTACAACTGGATGACAATTTTTTCAACTAACAATTGAACCTTTGGTAGCCCTGATGTTCAGCCGTCTCTGTATAGAAGAATAAAAAAATGAAATGCGCTTATACAGGCACTATTCACCCATCAGAAGCGTTTAGGATATACAGCATCTATTCAACGTTGTATAGATTTTATGAATAAGGTATTTGAGTTCAGAGGCATTTTAAGGAGTGCATAACTCTATACAATGACGTGCTCAGTGGCGCGATGGTTAGTGCGATGAACTGCCACGCAGAAGGTCTGGGTTCGATTCCCAGCCATAGCAACACCTAAATGATTTTTCACTGGCCCTCCTCTCGTGATGATCTGACAAATCATCCTAGTAGTATCAATTGTCATGAAAAGCTTATCTCAACTTAGCCGTCGGATTCGGCATAAAACAGGAGGTCCCGCCATTGTGCAAAGAAGTACACAGGCACACATGAATGGTTGTGAGAAAAAAAGCTAGGCCCTGACACGATTTAATGAGTTTATGAAGAAGCCTGATTATGTACAAATAAACAATATTTTATTTTTATATATATCCATTATTATTTACTTAAGTGGAGCTACAGTCATGAATGAATGAACCAACAACACTCTCCCATTAACCAGGTCCATAGCTTACCGCATCCAGTTGCTCACTTCCAGTTGGTTAGCGTTGATTTCTTCTTGTGTGCCACTTAAGGCGAGTACTTCTTCTGCTTGGTCGGACGTCTGTATCAGATCATCGCGAGAAAAGGGCCATCTAGGTCTTGCTAAGGCTGGGAATCGAATCCAGATCATCTTCACGCCAGTTCATCACGTGTATTTGATGTAAATTTACTGAGAAATGCTTCCGAATGAATTGTCTCAACCACTTAAAACAAAACGCCTTCAATTCCTAAGGTGAGAAATTGTGTTTGTGTCCATTTAATGGTTTATTCAGAAATTTGGAGAGATTCGTAAGAGGATGAGAAATTCGAACATATAATTTGTTTTAAAACTTCTTCTGAATGAATATTATCGCTGAATACATTCATTCCAACTGTCACAAAATGTCATCGAATTAAGAAGAGTTTTTGCGGTTACCTCAGTATTTTCCAATTTTGTTAAATTCTTTACATTAAATTAATGTGAATATCAGTTTTCATTTTTGTCTGTTTTTGCATAAGCCATTGCAATTGATTCACAAAATAATAATACTAAAAGGATGCCGCCGACAATAAACAACGGCAATGGCGCCAGCTCAACGGAAAAAAGGCCGCCGCGTCCTACAGAACGCAAGTATGCATTCCAAATTCCTATTGATGGTGATGTTGTGTACATTTTTATTTTTATATTTCAGATCGGATCTTATTTGCCGGGTCAAATATGGCAACAGTCTGCCGGACATACCATTTGACTTGAAATTTATTATGTACCCCTTCGATGGTCATCGCTTCGTGCAATACAACCCGACCTCGTTGGAGCGCAACTACAAATATGATGTCCTTACCGAACATGATCTGGGCGTGACTATCGATTTAATAAATCGTGATCTCTATCAAGCAGATGCGTATGCTCAACTTGATCCAGCCGATGAGAAACTGCTCGAGGAGGATGTCCACACTCCACAAGATTCGATGCGTTCTCGCCAGCATTCGCGTGCTGTATCATGGTTACGGAAGTCTGAATACATTTCCACCGAACAAACTCGCTTCCAACCTCAAAATCTCGAGAACATCGAAGCGAAAGTCGGTTACAATGTCAAGAAGAGTTTGCGAGAGGAAACCCTTTATTTGGACCGAGAGGCACAGATCAAAGCCATCGAGAAAACCTTCGACGACTCAAAGACGGAAATTACGAAGCATTACAGCAAAGCAAATGTTGTACCCACAGAGGTGCTGCCAGTCTTTGCCGATTTCAAGAACTGGAAGTATCCATGCGCCCAGGTTATCTTCGACAGCGATCCTGCTCCCACTGGCAAGAATGTTCCTGCTCAGCTTGAAGAAATGTCTCAGGCTATGATTCGTGGTGTGATGGACGAGAGTGGTGAGCAATTCGTTGCGTACTTTTTGCCCACTGAAAGTACTTTGGAGAAACGTCGTGATGACTTTGCCAACAATTTGGTCTACAAGGATGAGGAAGAATACGAGTACAAGATTGCCAGGGAGTACAACTGGAATGTTAAGAGTAAAGCATCAAAGGGCTACGAGGAGAACTACTTCTTCGTTATGCGCAATGACGGTGTTTACTATAACGAGCTGGAGACAAGAGTACGCCTAAGCAAGCGACGTGTTAAGGCAGGTCAGCAACCCAACAACACCAAACTGGTGGTCAAACATCGTCCCTTGGACGCGAATGAGCATCGCATTCAAAGATATCGTGAGAAACAGCTTGAACCACCTGGCGATGATGATGATGAAGAAGAGGACGAAGAGATGGAGGAGGATGAGGTTGAGGCCACTCAACCAAGTGAGAAACCATCGGCTGATGAAAAACAATCTGACGAAGCTGCTCAAGCTGATAAGGATCGCATATCTCGTTCAAGATCAAAGTCACATGGAAAATCTCGCTCCCGCTCCAAGTCTCGTGTCAAATCACGATCCAGGTCCAAATCAATGGCCAAGTCTCACTCCAGATCTCCGTCTGGGTCAAGATCACGATCCCGATCAAGGAGTCGTTCAAAATCAGTTTCAAAGTCTCCATCACGTTCAAAGTCAAGGTCACGATCCCGCAGCAAGTCCGGCTCGCGGAGTCGCTCTGGCACACGTTCCAGCCGGTCGGGATCGAGATCCCAATCAAGGTCTGTAAGTCGATCACGATCAAGAAGTGGCTCCAAGTCACCATCACGTTCACGCTCCAGGTCAAAATCTGGCTCGCGATCGCCTTCCGGTTCGCGTTCGGGCTCTGGATCACGATCAGGCAGCCGTTCAAGGAGTGGATCACCCAGCGGATCTGGTTCTGGCAGCGGCTCTGAAGAAGAGTAAAACATTTCAATTTACAAATAATTTTCCCAATTATTGTATGGAACTTGTGTTTAATAAATAATAATTGCGAAACGCATGTGCTTTTTATTTTCTTAAGCCCTGGACGTCCATTGGGAAGTCAATAGACACCACACTTGGTCTCGTTGAAGTAGTCATCTTTGCTATGGAATTTAGAGATCCGCTCGATCGAGACGAGGCCTTTTCTAAAAAATAAAGCATTGTAAAGTTTTTATATGCTTGACCAATGGGATGTACTTACCCTTTGACGAAGTGAACGACAGGTCTGAAAGTTCTCCACGCCATGAAGAGAAAGTGCGACATTTACGTGCCTTTGGGCACTCGATACCCTTAGCGTAAAGTAATTTCGTAGTATGTGGGGCCAAATCAGAATCGGTATCAATGAGCTCTGCAAATAATTGGAGTGCTGTGGTATTACGTTTTTCTAGCTCTTGTAGGTCCAATTTCTTTTTGTAATTCGAGAGGAATATCGCATCAAATGATCGTTGGCGAGTTGTCTTCCATGCGGTTTTCACTTCTCTGCAGGCTCGTTGAATTTTTACCGACTGATCGAGTAGCTCCTTATGGATTTTTGTAAGTATTTCGTTGTTATCTAATCTGTAAGTGCAATCATTTGGTATTAACGAATCAAAGAAAAAACGTTTTTGTTGAATGTGTTGGCCATCACTTTTTTAACTTCTCCAGTATAGGGAAATGCACATACCGGTATTTTGAAAATGGCAGTTTTCTCAAGAACAACAGCGTTGATTTAAATGAAAATTGGTATTTGGTGTCGCATGGGTATTCTGAATATGACTTATTACTCAGATTTTTCAAAAACGATTATTAAACTTTATTTTTAGATGGAAATTTTGAATTTAAACTTCTTTAAGCTCGTCGGAGTAAATCCAAACTCTAGGCTAGCGTGGTGGAACAACGGCGGGCAAACAACAAGCAACACTTGTTTCAGCAAAAGAGAGCGAGAGCGAAAGCACGGGACAGTACTCTGCAGTCTGCATTGAATCCAAAGCATGCACATGCTGAATGCGCTTAACAAATTGAGAGGGTAAGGGCGAATGCGTAAGCATAGGAGAGCTCTCTGTACTTCAAGCATGCTGGTGTTTCTGTGCTCTTTCTCTCTATTCTGATTTCAGTTGTTTTTGATGGGTCTTTCTACATTTACACCAATTCCAGAGGCATAAGTCTCCTCAACATCGGCTACAAGCTCCTATCTGCCGTAATATGTGAATGCCTGAAACAGTTTATCAACAACCTGATCCGCCCTTATAAGTGTGGTGTTACGCCACAGTGCACAGTGCACAGCCGATCAAATTTTTACACTCCGCCAGATCCTGGAAAAAACCCAAGAAGTCAATACCCAGACCCACCACCTATTCATCGATTTCAAAACCATTGACAGCTCATAACTTTGAGGTAGTATGGGATCTTGTCTATCTCAGCTTCGCTATTTACTCTGACAACATCTCGTCAGAAATTAAACAAAGAATTACTCTTGCAAACCACTGTTCCTTCGGGCTAAGAAGGCAATTTAATAGCAAAGCTATATAAGACCTTGATCATCCCAGTCCTATTCTACGGCGCTGAAGCATGGAACATCTCGAAATCAGATGAGGAAATCCTTGGTCGATTCGAGAGGAAAATTCTTCGAAAAATCTTTGGTCCAGTTTGCGTTGACGAGCTATGGAGACGAAGATTCAGCGACACGAGCTGTACAGCGACATGCCCCTGGTCAAAAAAAACTCCGCATTGGTAATTTAAGATGGCTTGGACATGTAGAACGAATGGACACCAATACTCCGGCTCGCAGAGTCTTCGATTCTCAGCCAGACGTCGGACGCAGTAGAGGAAGACCTTGCCTTAAGTGGCGCAACTGGAGGCAGTTAGATAAGAACCGCGCTAATTTGGAGAAACATGTTGGTTGAGGCCCAGGTTCACTCCGGACTGTAGTGCCACATAAGCAAGTTAGTAAGGTGCGTCATCTGTATGACTTTATGATCTTTGCTTGCTAAGTACCTAGAATAAAATACAAATTTTTGGCGCAACAGGCTCATATAAGTACCCAGGGCCGAGCTTTCTCACAACCATCATGTGTGCGTGTACACCTCCTGCACGATGGCGGGACCTCCAGTATGCTCCACAAGTTTGGACACCCTACTATGAATATCGAAGTAAATATGTTTTAAGAGGACTACCATGATGATCTATATAAAATACTTCCTAATAGGAGTCCGTAAAGACGGGCTCAGTGGCGCGGTGGTTAGCGCGATGAACTGCCGCGCAGAATGTTTCGGTTCAATTCACAGCCGTAGCAACACCTTACTATTTTTTTCACTGGCCCTCCTGTCGTGATGATCTGACAAATCATCCGAGTAGTATCAATTATCAAGAAAAGCTTATCTCAAATTTGGAGTCGGCATAAAACAGGAAGTCCCTCAATCGTGAAAGATGTACACACGCAAATATGAATGGTGATGAGAAAGCTCGGCCCTGGGTACCTACGAGCCTGTTGCGCCAAAAAATTGTATTTTTGTATAAAAGTCAAATCAAACTGGTGCAACTGTAACATTTGTCTCAGCGTAGACTTAACGGTGACATCGTTTCCTTGCATTAACTTTTATCCGGACTTATCGACACTCCTGATCTATTATCTGCTATTGAATATAACATTCACATAATCTCCGTAGATTAATTCTCCTGTATGGAGCTAAGCATAGACGTTACTATGGTATGCATGATCCTATTAGTCGAACGAGTAGACTTTTGAATACAAATATTTGAATTACGTGTCACTAAAATTAGAGTTGAAACGACCTGTATCATGTATGTTAGAACAAGGTCATCCAAAACTATAATTGTAGGTATTTTTTTGGAAGTGATGTATATGTTTTGTTTTCTTTCACTAACACTGCTACATATGCGAATCTCTGCACAGATGTAAGAGTAAAAAAACGCACACCACTAACCTTTTTCTTATAAATTCCTGTACTGTTTCTTCCAATGCATCTTTTTCTTGCAACAAGTTTTCGATTTGACGCTCCTGCTGAACAATTTTATTGCGTAGAGTCTTAAGATCTGTCAGCAGCTGACAATAATCCGATTGTAGATTGTTTAGTACTTGTAGATCTTCAGCTAAAATAATCAAAAAACGATATAAATAGTTTTATTATACACATTATGACCAATCCTAACACAACTAACCTTCATCGAGTTTAATAAAATTTCGGCGATAGATCTCATTTGAACAGTTCATCAGAGCCAACGTGTGTTCCAATGCTTTTATTTCATGCTCAGCCTTAAGCACATTTGCATTAAGAGTGTTTCCTTCGTCCAGAAGCATTTGCTTTTCTTGAGCATTTTCTATTTTCATCTGAGTAGCAGTTACCAGCGAACCATCATCATTCGTTCCGAGTAGTTTGGATGTCAGCTCATAGCGTGATTTAGCTGCCTCGATCTTTATACTCCTATCGGCAATATCACATTTTAATGTACTAAGCTCTTCCAATAAGTGTTTCCTTTTAAGATTCATAATATCGTATTGTGAATTAATTTCAACCATTCGCTCTTTGATGGTTTTCGTAAGACGAAGCATATGTTTATCCAAATTATACGATTGATTTTGGCATTGTGCAATTTGATTCTCCATTTCGTTGACACGCATTTTTAATATACTTAATTCGACGATTTTTTCTTGATTGGCTCTAGTTGTAGCCCGGACTTTCTTTAGGCCACCTTCACAATAAAGTTGGGCCTCCTTTATTTTAAAGTTCTAAAAATATAAAATATTATATTGATATGATAGTTATTTGCTAGAATAAAACATTTTCGCCATGTACAAATATATCTTCAAAACTCCTGTAAGATTTCAGTCTTATCCCAAAGATATATTTACATAAACATGTACATTCTACTAACGGATCCACCAGAGATTGAGTTGAGGATTTTTTGAACAAGACAAACCATATTCTCAAAAGAGAACTAACTTTATCCGTCAAACACAGTAGGTAGGTAAATTTTACTCCATTTTACTGAATGTAGCCTTCGCTAGGAAAATGTTTAACTACTCCACGAAATTGTAGAGTTAACTGCTTCTATAAGGGTACCTACTGGAACAGATCACGAAATGTAAAAAAAGGATCACCTACAGAAAGAGTGAGGATTTGTATACAAGTGGATTTTTGGAATAATCAATTTTTGGAGTAATCAATGTGGTTCACACTTTATTTGCTAATTAATTTTTATTTTAACGAGAAGCGGATATTTATTGATAGGGTGTTGTAGAACGAGGTTAGACTCTGATTGGCTTTAACTTGGCAATGCCCAGTGGTTGTAACTCTGACTACACATTAAGTGCTTATTTTGAACCTCCAAGTGGTAACCATCGGGTACTGGTCTCATCCAACCGGATTTGACTCGCTAAACGATAAGCGCGTTGATAACACGACGAAAAACAGCAACACTATAAACAGCTAGGTTAGAATTGCAGGGAATGAATACCCGGCCTGCTGTCCCAGGCGAACCTAAATAAGCTGCTTCGACATATTCGTACAACAGGTTGTCTAGGAATTTCAAGGGTTAGTAAGGGACCTTGAACAGAGATGGTGGAGGATGAACCGAAAGGCCAACGGCAGCGCTCAATCCCGTAGTGGATACTGATGGCTCCGTTTCATATGGGTATATAATAAATTGGAACTGGGCCTCCAGATTGGATTGGGGGTTTTGCTTTGGTTACCTACCCAACCATGGAAAAATTAGTTGTTATGAAGCAACCAATTGCCTCGGAGGACGGATTTTGTTGTTGACGATTAAACAGGAGAGGTGCAACTTCTAGATACAATGGGATGGGCCAGGCAAAAAGAGGATGAAAAACTGTAACATCTACTACGGACCGTGTTATATATAGTGAGCAGAAACAGCGAATATTCGGATGCGGATTTGTTATAAGTGTCAGACTAAGGCAAGAACTCTTATGTTTTCAAGACATAAGCGAACGCATTGTAACAAACAAGGCCAAACTCGCCAATATAGACGAAGACGAAGTATATGCTGTCAACACGATAGGACAAACAACATCGACGAATTGGACAGAACGTCACCAATAACAGATATAACTTTGAGGTAGTACGGGACTTTGTCTATCTCGGCTCCGCTATTTACTCTGACAAAAAAATCTTGTCAGAAATTAAACGAAGAATTACTCTTGCCAACCGCTGTTTCTTCGGGCAATTTATTAACTAACTAACATCCCAGTCCTGGTCTATGGCGCTAAAGCATGGACCGTTTCAAAAGCGGATGAAGAAATCCTTGGTCGATTTGAGAGGAAAATTCTTCGGTCCCGTTTGAGTTGATGGGCTATGGAGACAAAGATTCAACCAAGAACTATACGAGTTGTACAACAACATGCCCCTGGTCAAAAAACTCCGCATTTGACGTTTAAGATGGCTAGGACATGTAGAACGAATGGACACCAATACTCCGACTCGCTGAGTCTTCGATTAGCCAGTCGTCGGGCGCAGTAGAGAAAGACCTCTACTTAAGTTTTGCGCAATAGTAGAAACCGACCTCAACCAACTTAGAGTGCGCAACTGGAGGCAGTTAGCTAAGAACCGGGCTAACTGAAGAGGCATGTTGGTTGAGGCCCAAGTTAATGCCGGACTGTAGGGCTAAGTAAGTAATAATTTTAACTGATTTTAAGTACAAACCATTTGATCAAATCGTTTCATACTTAAATTATTCTCTGCAAGTAAAATCATTAAGAATCAGTTAAAAATACCGTGTACGGGAACAGAGCCAATATTTATTAATAAAATAATAACTCTCTACTTACCATTGTTTCAATTTCTTTCATATCATTATTAAAGCAGAGGGTAAGGTTTCTCATGTCGCCATCTAGTTTTGTAGTCTGAGTTTGCAGTGATTGTAACGTCCTTGATATGTTCTCGAAATAAGCTTCCAATTGAGATAGTTCGATTAGCTTTTGTCTCTCTTCCTGTGGATCTACCACAGTGCCTTTAATTTTGGCTATACGTCTCTCCAACAGGACAGCTTTCAGTGACTGCAAATAAATTCGTTACTTTAGTTTTAAGTTAACCAAACTTTCATCATACTGTATCATAGTGGCACTCTGTCTGTTTACTCAAGTGCTTATGTGCCTCCTTTATACTTTTTTCTATGGCAATGATATTTAATCGAATTCCTCTACTTTCCACCTGAGGATAAATTAAAGTTTAATAACATGAGTGTAAAGTTTACCAATAAATAGACCTACTTCTAAAGTTTTCTCATCATCTTTGAACCTTCCCAAATGTTGTTGCGTTCGATATAAAAGATCGTTCATTCGGTTTGTCTCCTGCGTAAGTTTTTCTTTCGCTTTTTCTTCGGAATCAATCATTTCCTCAAGAACTCGAAGGCGTTCCTGGGCATTCATGTTTTTATTCATGAGGTTTTCATGACTTACTTTAAGTTTTCCATTAATATCGACATTGTGCAGAAGCTCATGCTCTTTGTCTGTTTTGCGCTGAACATCTTGACGGTTTTGCAGACGCTGTAATTGTACTCGTTGTGCTAAACCTTGTAGCTCTTTTCGTAGGATATCAACCTTAAAAAATAGAACATGTTTTCATTTTGTTTTTAGAATTGCACAAAGAATATATGTATGTACTTCATTATCTCGCAATGCCACCAAGTCTATAAGGTTTTGTAATTGTTCTCTTAATTCGGAGATTTCATCGTTTAACAACTGGATGCTTTCTTCAACCTCACGATTGTTGGCAATCATTTGATCTAACAAATCTTCCTCCACCTTAAGGACAGCTTCTTTCTTCTTGCAATTTTTATGGACTTTTTCTAGCTCTGCCTCCATTTGAAGTACATCCTGCTCTCGCTGATTCATTTGATGAACGGCCGATTTCCAGGTGTCGACCATATCTCTACGGTCCGTGTGAGCATTGCGATATAGATTCGCTGTACGCTCAAGGTTTTGCTCGAGCGATTTCTGCTCCTCAACCATATCAATCAAGATTTTGCGATCTTTATTGATGGTGTTTTGTAAGAGTCGACGTTTGGTCTCAACTTCCAAGTACTTTTTTAGATCGTCCTTGCAATATTTTTCAATTAGCAGGTTGGCTTCATTTCCCTCCTCCATACATTGGCGCCACTCAACCAGAGCTGACTTAATCCAATTTATGCGATTGCTGAGGTCATTGATGGTTTTGTTTCTCCTTTTGATGTCGTCTATGGGAGAAAGTTAAATGGAAATATTGCATAGAAGTATTCTGAACTCTTGTTGTTTGAGCTGTACAAATTAACATCTGTTTAAAAAAACATGCGGTATCGTAGTATGCATATAATCAGGTTTACATAATGGATGCAATTCAAAAGTCAATAGCGTGGGGTAGCGGTAAAACGGTCATGAAGAAAAAAAAATACAAATTTTTGGCGCAACATGCTCGTTAGTACCCAGGGCCGAGCTTTCTCACAAACGTTGATGTGTACGTGTGTACTTCTTGTACGATGGCGGACCTCCTGTTTTATGCCGACTCCGAACGGCAATTTTCAGATAAGCTTTTTTTGACAATTACTCGGATGATTTGTCAGATCATCACCAGAGGAGAGCCAGTGCAAAATCATTTAGGTGTTGCTACGGCTGGGATCGAACCAAGACCTTCTGCGCGGCAGTTCATTGAACAAACCATCGTGCCACTGAGCACCCCATGAAGGATATGAAGATTTAAACCAGTTATAACACGCAGGTTAGATTGTGTGATAACGAAGTTATCATGAAGTTGCCTTGACACAGTATGTTTTGTTTATACCTACCCTGTTTTATAGGTAGAGCGTAGAGACATATTATTTTTGATATTAATATTCTTTTTAGGTGAGTTTATTAAAAAAAAATGTCCAATCCCATAAAATATGCCATAGAGATATCTTTTCAGAGGTTCGTTTTTCAAAAAGAGATAAAACTGACATTTTGTGGTCAAAGTGTCTAATATCATTTATGTTCAGTTCGGTTTGCCATTTCATCATGAACAAGTTGACAAATGAACAACGCTTGCAAATCGTGCAAATTTATTTTGAAAATAATGGTTCAGTTCGCGAGGTTATAGATATAATCGTCCATCAGAGCAATTAATTCGGATAACCATGGATCGTTTGCGTACTACGTTTACTCTACGTGATAATACGCATCCGCAGAGACGTCGAACTGTGCGAACACCGAAGAAATAATTGCCGCTGTAGAGCAAAGTGTTGAAGAGGACCCGAATGAATCGATTCGCCACCGCGCACAGCAATTAGACCTTTGTCCATCAACTTTATGGAAGATTTTGCGCAAAGATCTTTGCTTACGACCTTACAAGATCCAGCTTGTGCAAGAATTAAAGTCTTGATTTTGGTGTATGGGCCGAAATTGAGATTGATTTCGATGCTGATTTTCATCGCAAAATTCAGTTCAGTGATGAGGCTCATTTTTGGTTGAATGGCTACGTCAAGAAGCAAAATTGCTGCATTTGTAGTGAAGAGAATCTACATGAGACCTTTGAGACGCCATTACATCCACAAAAACTGACTGTTGGGTGTGCTCTATGAACTGGTGGAGTCATTGGGCTATAATTTTCCGAAATGATGCTGGAGAGTCAGTTATCATTAATGGATACCGGTATGGCACGTCACAATCGATTTATTGAAGGAAACATTCGATGAGCGCATAACTTCGCGGAATGGACCTGTCAATTTGCCTCCAAGATCGTGTGATTTAACACCATTGGCTTATTTTCTTGGGCTGGTGGCATCATCGTCCATTTTTCTTCAAAGGCGACCGTCGTTACCGTCAACGGCGAACGATATCGAGCCATAATACGGGACATTTTTTTTGACCTATTTGGCTGAGTTGAACTTGGTTGACATGTGGTTTCATTAAGACGGTGCCACATGCCACACAGCTCGTGAAACAAAGGAAATCTTGAAGGATGCATTTGGTGAGCAGCTTATTTCTCGAAATGGCCCTGTGATTTGATTATTTCTTGTGGGGTTATGTAAAGTCGTTAGTCTATATGGACAAGCAGAACACTATTAAAGCCTTTCAGGATAACAAAACACACGTAATTCGTGGAATACATACCGAAATGCTCGAAAAAGTGACGCAAAATTGGACCTTCCGAAAGGACCATTTGAAACGGAGCCGCGGACATCATTTACATGAAGTTGACTTTCAAACGTTAATGGCAAAGGCCTAGGTATTTATCGATTACAATAAAAATTTTGAGTGTTTTATTCGATTTAAAAAAACAATCGCTTAAAAAATCACCCGTTATATTATTTATAGAAAAATCCTTACTCACTCTCCGTGGTGTCTTCATATTGAGAAATATTATCAAGCTCTTGTTGCATTTCTCTAAGGTCATATTTTAGCTTAGAGCTTTCTCGTTCCGCTAGTTTGAACAAACTTTGTTCCGTTCTCAGATCCGTTTGAAAGGCATAAATCAGTTTCTTTAAAAAAAATATGATTGTGTCATCACCCAATTGAAAAACTATTTTTTGATTACCATATTTTGTGAATGGGTTAGCTCCGAATTTCCAGAATGGGTAATAAGTTGCTCGGCACGTTCATTGAAAGTGTGCAGTGTAGCCTGCAATTGGTTCTTTTCATTTACCAAATTATCAATCAAAATTAACAGTTGTTTGTTTTCTTCATTTGCTATTGGGAGCCCCTTTTCAGGGCACAAGCCCATTGACAGGGCAAACTCCTGGATGTAATTTGAAACCATTTTATATGCAAACTAAACTTCTGAAGATAAATTTCCGAGGCAGACTCAAATAATTCAACAGAAATATGTTGTAAGTTTTGTCAATATAGATTCAAGATTTATTTTGTTTGGCATGGCAACGTTTTAAACTGTTTTATGCCCACAAAGTGTGTTCTAAGTTCTGGCTGTTGATTCATTAAACAAGTTGAATATATTATGTAAGGGTTGTTATTGCAAGGTAATTTTGTGAATACAGATATATCTTCTTACAGTGAGTAAGTAAGTAAGTTGATATACTCTGATACAAATACAATTTGTGTGTGTGTGTTTTTTCGAATAAAGAAAAAACATGGTCATAGAAGACTGAGCAACTAATCCTCGTACGGCTAATCTAAACTAGGATTTTACTATTTCTAAACAAGGCTCTCACGTTACAAGTAACTCACGTTACTATTATCCTGTTATCACGTGCATGACTTAACGCAAGGCGCCATGTGCAACTACTAGCATACGCCGACGATATTGACATCATTGGCATGAATCGACGTGATGTCATAGCCAGTTTGCTAGTATAGAGAAGGAATCGGCAAAAATGGGTTTCGCAGTAAATGAGGGTAAGACTAAGTATATGCTGTTAACATGAAAAGACACACAACATCGACAGTTGGACAAAACATCACCATTGACAGATATAACTTTGAGGTAGTACGGGACTTTTTTTTTTACCTCGGCCTCGATATTAACTCCGACAACAACATCTGGTCAGAAATTAAACAAAGAATTACTCTTGCCAACCGCCTTTTTCCTCGGACTAAGAAGGTAATTTTTTTAGTAAGACTCGAACTACTAAAGAGATCCTATATAAGACCCTGACTATCCTTGTTCTACTGCGCTGAAGCATGCACCGTATCAAAAGCGGATGAAGAAATCCTTGGTCGATTCGAGAGGAAAATTCTTCGAAAAAATCTTCGGTCCCATTTGCGTTGGACGGGCTATGGAGACGAAAATTCAACCAAGAACTATACGAACTGTACAGCGACATGCCCTGGTCAAAAAACTTCACATTTGACGTTTAAGATGGCTAGGACATGTAGAACGAATGGACAACAATACTCCGGCTCGCTGAGTCTTCGATTCCCAGCCAGTCGTCGGACGCAGTAGAGGAAGACCTTGCCTTAAGTGGCGCGCAACTGGAGTGCGCAACTTAAGGCAGTTAGCTAACGACCGGGCTAATTGGAGAGGCATATTAGTTGATGCCCAGGTTCATTCCGAACTGTAGCTCCACTTAAGTAAGTAACTTACTAACCTAAGTGGCACTGCAGTCCGGAATAAATATGGGGCTCAAACAACATGCCTCTCCAATTACATTGGTTTATAGCTAACTCCCTCCATTTGAGTACTTAAAGTTAGTTGAGAACATTTTGCACTTGAATGATCTACTATCAACTACTATATTTCTACTTGTTTATCTCGATAGGTTTCTGCATCCCTGGCATTGACATTTTACAGTTTGGTAAAAATTACAAATATTTGACATCGTCGTCATTGTTATTCGACAATAGATGCTGGTGGTATGGTGTTAATCAAGGCGTTCAGAGATTGGCTTGGTAGTGGAGTCATTGGACATTACATTTTCTAACAGTAACAAGATTGTGATCTGAGTCGATGATAGCTCCTCGAAATGTTCGGACAAACATAATACTGGACGCGTGCATATTGTGTATTGAACGTTTTTTGATCTGGAGAGCGTCATGTCCCTTTAAAATGAGAAAGCCATGTGCTGGGTAAAGTGGAATTTCTTTGAGCATTGAAATCAATTAGCCTAAGATTGTTGACAGATGTGATGTCATGTCATGTAGGCTCCGTTTTCTGACAATACTGCTTGAGATGCCCTCTTTTCCTATTTTTGCGTTTGAATCACCAAACACGATTTTAACATCTTACTTTGGTAGTGTTTTCAAGTTTTGTCCAGGAGCTTGTAGAAGCAGTCTATAGCAATGTCATCTTTTTGCACCATCGAATTGTGAGCCCATATATGGTTTATGTTGTCGAATTGTATCTTGATGCGGATTTTCACAATGTGTTCGCTAATGTCTTCGAAGCATAAGACTTCTTGTCTAAGTCTGTCGCTTTTATGACAGATCTGCATCCGAATTGTCCCTGTTTCTGCTCACAGTTTTTAATCCTCCTTTTGCCCTGTCCATCCCAAATTATTTTCTGGATGGCAGTAATGTCTGCGTTGGAGTAGCTCAGGTTATAGCTAGATACTGGGTTGTACCTCTTCCCCCGCATAAAAACAACGCTGATTAACTAATCAGTGACTAACTTTTAACATTTATGCGGGTATTTCTTATGGCTACATGACAGTGTTTCCTGTCATGTAGCCATTGATTAGCTAATCTGCGTTTATTATTAAGGATTTTTTTCTGTTTAATGTTTAAACGTGCGTCGTTGCCATTTTTCGCTTCGCATGGTCGTCCACAATAATTTCACTGCTTTCGTATTCTCAGGATTGTTTCGTAGCATGTTTCTTTTGTGATAAGTCAGAACAATCTAGGCCTGTAGGGAGAGTCCCACGCTTTGACCTGAGGACAGGAGGCGGTAAATCCGCGATAAGGTAATTTTATTTAAATGTCAACGTTAATTTTGATTTAATTTTTACCAAAACCCTTCAAACCAATAACGCCAATGAACCTCGAATATGAAATTTGAAGCAAATCAGTCAGGCTTAGTTGCCCAGTTGGCAATACAGACCGACAGAAGGACAGAATTTATTTATTTTCTTGAAGTGTGGTTAATTTGTGTTCTGTATAGGCGTACAAATGTTATGCCTAAAAATGGTTCCCTTAACTTATAAATAGAAACTATGCATTCAAAATAAACCATCTGCCACTCAAGGTATATTTATGAACGCTCTTTCTGTTGGAGGAAAATGGAAAATCGATTTTCGTCGAAAGAAAATTATTTACATACATAAGTTCCTACTGTAGTGCTATTGTGGGTGGTGTAGAGTTTTTCCAGATTTCTGTCAGTGTCAACAAAATTCTGTATACTCTCGAGGGTGAAAAGTGAGATTTTTGTAATTTCCATCAAATAATTTAAATTAACGTAGTCCACAAGAATTCGATATAAAATGATGAATCATTTTGAAAATACGTTTATTCGTGGTCCATCACCATCCTACTCTGAGGACGTAGCTTCGGAAAATGCTATGCCAATTGTAGGTGACCATCAGACGAGCTCGGAAAATTTTCTCAATCAAAAGTTCTCCCCATACGTTGATGGTCGTCTGTACCCAAACCCAATGAAGGGCAGGAACACTTTTGCCTTCTGGACGATTGTCACTCTGCTGTTGATTTTAACAGTCGGCAATCTCATCCTTACCCTGACGATTATTGGCGTGCTGCGTTTGGGTAAGGGTATTCAAGGAATGGAAATGGTACCCGAAGAAGGAATTGTCAAATTCTATGGACTTACCGATTTGGATAGAATTTACAACAAATGCGGAGGTCAAATTGATGGTTTCTCTGATGTTCCGGTGACAATAACCGGCGATAATGGTAGTGTTACTGTTACTGTAAAAATAAATCGTAATGGTCAGCCGCATAGCAAGCTGGTCATGGACAAGAGTGGAATTAATTTCAAGAATGTAAGCACCTTTGAAATAAAAGACCCACATAGTGGCGACGTTATATTCACCACACATAGGCCGCATTATAACATTCCAAATGGAGCGGATAATTTGGTGGCTAAGACGATTAGTGCCAGTAAGATAACCAGCCGAATTGGTCGTCCATTGGGAATCGAAAGTGATAGTAAGATATACGTTAAGGGATCAGAAGGGATTAACATTGATGGACTGAGTGCACTGTTCGTAGCGGATAATGTCATCGGATTAAATTCTACTCAAGGTGCAACTATATTACATGCAGGTAATGGAGTATTTCTGGATATGGAGAAAGTTCCAAAAACCAATACAGAGTTTGGCATACGAACGGGTAGTGTTCAGTATAAGCTATGTGTATGCATGCCACAGGGTTCCATATTTCGGATTGCAATACCACGAACACACAACGGGCCGAAGATTTCGTGTGCACATTTTAGCTCTAAGCATGATCCATGTGCTTAAAGAGTAAACAATAAGTCATAAAATAACAAAAATTTTTTAGTTTATAAGTTAAAGAATGTATAACATAATATTACATTGCAATACATTGGCTTGTTATTAAAAAATAATTAAAAACAAGAACTTCTATTGTAAGAATCGTTATTAAAAGAAAAAAAGGGATTTTTGAGCAGACCATACAAAGGAGAACACATTGGGTTTCGTTACATACTTACTTACTTAAGTGGCGCTACAGTCCGGGATGAACCTGGGCCTCAACCAAAATGCCTCCCCAATTAGCCCGGCCCTTAGCTAACTGCCTCCAGTTCCGCACTCCAAATTGGTTGATGTCGGTTTCTACTTGTGCGCGCCACTTAAGGCGAGGTCTACTCTACTGCGTCCGACGTCTGGATGGGAATGGAAGACTCTTCGAGCCGGAGTATTGGTGTCCATTCGTTCTACGTGTCATAGCTATCTTAAACGTCCAATGTGGAGTTTTTTGACCAGGGCATGTCGCTGTACAGCTCGTATAGTTCTTGGTTGAATCTTTGTCTCCATATCCCTTAGACGCAAATGCGACCGAAGATTTTTCGAAGAATTTTCCTCTCAAATCGACCAAGGATTTCACCATCCGCGTTTGAGATGGTCCATACTTCAGCGCCGTAGAACAGGACTGGGATGATCAGGGTCTTATAAAGGATCTCCTTAGTAGCTCGAGTGAGGGCTTTACTACTGGATTACCTTCATAGCCCGAGGAACAGTGGTTGGCAAGAGTAATTCTTCGATTAATTTCTGACGAGATGTTGTTGTCAGAGTCAATAGCGAAGCCGAGATATACATAGTACCGTACTACCTCAAAGTTGTATCTGTCAATGGTGACGGTCTGTCCAATTCGTCGATGTTGTGTTTCCTTTCGTGTTGAGAGCAGATACTAAGTCTTACCCTCGTTTACTGCTAAACTCATTTTTGCCGATTCCTTCTCTATACTAGCAAACGTGGCTATGACATCCCGTTGAGTCCTTCCAATGATGTCAATATCGTCGGCGTATTCTAGCATTTGCACCGATTTTTGGAAAATTGTGTTGGCTCGGGAGTTTTGCACAATCCTCTCAAGAATCAAATTGAAGAAGTCGCATGAAAGCGCATCGTTCTCCTTATTTGTGGATCGGGCAAACGATGCTGGGGTTCCATTCTTCAGGCATACTTTCTTTGGCGTATGAGTTGGAGGATGTTATTTACCAAGTCATCTCCGCCCGCTTTATAAAGCTCAGCAGGAAGGCCATCACATCCGGCAGCCTTATTAAGTTTGAGTTTAGATATTGCTATCCTCACTTCACTCAGGTTAGGTGGTTGGCAGTTTTCGTTATCGTTGCCAATATTGAATGGTTTGTTGTGCCTGACAGCGGAACGTTGTTCGTCATAGCCCTTAACCAGTCTGCAGAGATGGTTCTTCCATACCCTCAGCATCGACTGTGTCTGAACTACGGTATTTCCTTCTTCATCTCAAGAGAACTCTGTTCGAGCATTGTGTCCTTGGCTTTGACGTTTTACATTTTGTAAAAATTTGTGAACGTTCCTGGAGTGGCACCTCTCTATATCCTCGATCACGCGCTTTTCTTGCTCTTTTTTCTTCTTTCTGAATAGCCGGTGTTCTTCCCTTCTTCTCAGCCTATAAAGCTCAATGGCAGCTCTGCCTTGTAGGCCTCGTTCTTGGCTGCGAGCATATGTTGACATTTCTCATCAAACCAGGGGTTTCTTGTTCGCATCGTTGCCATTGTTCTTCGACATTCGATGCTGGTGGTATGGTGTTAATCGAGAGGTTAAGGAATACGCGGTGCGCAAATGTATTGGCGGTCTCTTCCGATTGCAGTCTTTCGATATTAAATTTTTTGACAGTAATTCTGGATTGTGGCGTAGTGGATTATTATTACCTTGGCTGCAACAAGGGCCAGTTCCAATTTATTAGATACCCCTAGGACAGGGGGCAATCAGTATCCACTACGGGACTGATCGCTGCCGTTGGCCTTTCGGTTCAACCGCCACCATATCTGTTCAAGAGGCCCGACTCATCCTTGAAATTCCTAGACAACCTGTTGTCCGAATATGTCGAAGCAGCTTGTCTAGGTTGGCTTGGGACAGTAGGCCGGATATTCATTCCGTGTCGTTCTGACCTGGCTGTTTATAGAGTTGCTGTTTTTCGTCTTGTAATCAACAATCGAAGTTATCGTTTAGCAAGTCAAATCGACGAAGAATTTGCAAGAGTGGTAGCATTATGGGTTGCCCGGCAAGGTAAACATTTGGACTTTCGGCTAAGAAATTTGATCCCATTTGTTTCGCTGCATCGAAATAGCATCGTATTCGAAGGGTCAATTTTTGTCGTATCTCCACTATGGTGTCATTGTAGTGAGGTCCGATCCGAGTTAGATGAACTCTTCAACTACCTCAAAATTAATGTTATCAACAGTGACATGTTATCCAACCTTTTGAGTCGATAGTATAGATATTCCGTTTGTTTATGGCATACACTTTGTCTTGCCCTCGTTTGCTACAAGACCAACTCGTTTCGCCTCTACTTCAATTGGCTTAAAAGTTTCTACAACGGCACGATCGGAGCGACATGGTCTGTGTACACCAGATTTCTTGATGTATTTACTCCTACCCTAGGGACTATCTGCTTAAGCACGTCTAAATGTTGAAATCCGGTAAATATTTGAAAAATGCAGATGGGCTGCATTCTTAGGCGAATCAGCTTTACCAGTTTTGATGGAACATATTCCGAATCCTGCCATCACTTTAGAAAACTCTACATGGATGCTATCGTACGGGGCCTTGATGTCGATGAAGAGATTTCGCGTTGCTCTTTTCCACGATTTATAAAAAATTTGAGACGTTGGATAGGATCTTATATGCTACATTTAGCAGGGATATGCCTTGGCGGTTTCTGCAATCGCTTTATGGTAGATTGGACATATGGAGCTGATAGTCCAGTCATCGGGTATTCTTTCATCAATGCGGACTTTGTTGATGGTTTGGCGCAGAGTCCTGGGTGTCAACCAACATGTCTCTCCAATTAGCCCGGCCCTTAGCTAACTGCCTCCAGTTCCACACTCCAAATTGGTTGAGGTCGGTTTCTACTTGTGCGCGCCACTTAAGTCGAGGTCTTCCTCTACTGCGTCCGACGTATGGCTGGGAATGGAAGACTCTTCGAGCCGGAGTATTGGTGTTTATTTGTTCTACATGTTCTTAAACGTCCAAACGTTTTTTTTTTGGCTAGTGGCATGTCGCTGTACAGCTCGTATAGTTCTTGGTTGAATATTCGTCTCCATTGCTCGTCAACGCAAACAGGACCGAAGATATTTTGAAGAATTTTCCTCTCAAGTCGACCAAGGGTTTCTTCATCCGCTTTTGATACGGTCCATGCTTCAGCGCCGTAGAGCAGGACTGGGATGATCAGGGTGAGTAAGGGCTTTATTTACTACTAAATTGCCTTCTTAGCCAGAAGAAACAGCAGTTGGCAAAAGTAATTCTTCGTTTCAATTCTGACGAGATGTTGTTGTCAGAGTTAATAGCGGAGCCGAGATAGACAAGGTCTCGTGCTACCTGAATGTTATATCTGTCAATGATTCTATCCAACTCGTCGATGTTTTGTGTCCTTTCATGTACTTGGTATTACCCTCATTTACTGCCAAACCCATTTGTTCCGCTTCCTTTTACGACATCACGTTGAGTCCTACCTAGTTCCACCAATTTTTGGTAGATTATGCTCGGGATTTTTGCACAATCCTCTCAAGAATAAAATTAAAGAAGGCAAATGACAGTGCATTGCATTGCCTTAATTCATTTTGGTATCGAATGTGTCGGTGAGGTCGTTTCCAACCCTGATGGAGCAGTGAGAATTCTAAACATTAGGACGAGTTTGGGAGGTATACCAAAACTAGACATGGCTCTGTGTAGTTCTTCTTTATAAATGCTGTCGTATGCGGTGTTACGAATATTTAATTAAATTTCAATAAATTCAATACGAAACAACACGCGATGCATTAAAAAACAAACATATCTGGGAGGAAGAGCTGACAAAAAAGACGCTTGTTCGCAAAATTATGAGAAAGGTATAGAAAGTAGCGACTACAACCATTTAACAAAACACTCAAGCAAGTGGAAAAGTAGTTCTTTTTAAAACAGAGAATTTGCTGTTCGGTTTCGGCGGAACGTTATTTCAACCGCAACCGACACTTAAAATTCCAAAGTGCCCGAAGACAGACGCTAAAAAGTGAACTTAAAAGAATTAAAAGCACGGGAAACGTTACCAAACCACATAAAACAAAAAAGAACAAACAAATTAAAATAAAGCAAAATGAACAAGAAAACAGTGTCAAAATAGTGAGCGACTTTTTTAATTTGATAAATCAGCGGCTCTACAAAGTGTTGGCCGCTAAATGAAAAAGTTCTGGAGCTTGCTGATTTCTTTTGGGCGGGTGTTCCAAAAAATAGAGGAGATGTTAGCACCATCTCAGGTTCAAACACAAGCAGGGTAGCAGAGAGGAACTTTTTTTGGGCATTTAAATATGATTTGCAAGGAAATTGAAAATCGAGTAATGTAAAATTGATTTGATTGATTTTTATTAATGAACGTAAAGTAAGAAAAAAATTCCCGAACAATCAAATAAAGTAAAATTTTGAAATCCGCGACCTATATATTCTAGAATTTTCGTAAGTGATTTTGATTAAAGGGAGAAATTTTTATCGAAAATATTTACATAAAGTGAAAAGTGCAACAGTATGCTGATGTTAAAATGTTCGGCATTCTTTCATCCAACCAGATTGGGCTTATGAGTTGGTGGATGTTAGTTACCAATTCATCGGTTTTATAAAGATTGGCGGGAATGCTGTCATTTGCGGCAGTCTCCTTAAGCTTGATTTTACATATTCCCATCACTTCACTTAGATGCTCTTATAATCACAATTGAAATCTTGCGACGCAAGTAGCAAGTAGAACCACCAGTGTACCCCGTACCGTTTATTTGAGTGAAACGGAGAGAAACTTTTTTGGTAAAAAAAACAATTTCCTTACTTTACAGCATATAAGAGGTTTATTGCCGTACAATTATATTTTTACTAATTCATAGCTATTTTTACTTGTCGTCGTTTCCGTACGCAGATTAAACTGTCAGTTACTGTCTGGAAGTTTCAAATCGTTTGTTTCGACGCATTCAGGATATTTGCCAAAGCAGTCGAGTGGTGTAGTGAAGCAAAGGAACACATTGCATAGAGTACTTACTTACTTAAGTGGCGCTACAGTCCAGAATGAACTTGGGCCTCAACCAACATGCCCCTACAATTAGCGCACTCCAAGTTGATTGCATAGAATGCAAAATATATTTGTGTGTTTATATTTGCTATTGCTGTCGCAACGGGCTTAGCGTTTCCAATTTTCACGCTTTTCCGTTTTATGATTAGATTTTGGTTTGCTTCTGGGAATGTGCGCGTTCTTGAACAGAAGTCAAGTCCTTTGCTAAAGCTGCCAAGTCTAGTGCTTCGCAAAGATGTTGGGCGACATGAATTTTTTTGTATATCACATAGCTGTCGTTGACGCATATTTCGAAGACATCGAAGAACAATCGAATATAAAACCGCCATTTGTTTCTGCGATCATACTCATAGTAAATAATTCATTGGTCCATCACATCGTCACCCCGCATTCCCTTGCTGTAATGCTGGAAAACCAACGGGCAATTTATATCAATTTTACCAGCTTGATGTTGTTCATATAACTGCAACACCACAGATTCACCAAGACCGTGCTCAACAAACGTATTTTTCCGGTGTAACGCTATGTCCACGTTATACATGTATCCGTTGTCCGGCTCACATAAATTCCAGAGCTTGAAGCCCCATGACAAGGGCTTGTTCTTCTTATACTGCTTCATGGCGTTATGTCCCTTGTCTTCAATTGATAGCTTTTATGAAGAAGAAGTGAATACGTTTTTTTAAGTGCGTCTGGCATGGCTTTATTTATATGGTTTACGATTTTTCTGGTTTTCTATCCAACGTCGCTGACATCAGCCTGATGTCACTGTCGCAAAAGTACAGATCAAAAGATATTTTTTTCAAATCGAAGCCGTGGCATCTGCTTGATGAAATGTCAGTCTGTAGACCAATACATCCGAATGCTGTTTAGTTTTACTAGGCTCATAAGTATTTAGACCCATAAAAGCCTCGTGCTCTTCCAAACCAACAAAAACTCCAACTTGCTGTAAACTAAGCTAAGTGTAGGGCTTCACAATGAATATATGTTTATAGAAAATAATAACAATTTAACATTGTTTCCACTTTTTTTTTTACACAAGTTCATGAGTAAGTAGCTGCACGCACTGGTGTCATTTCACAGAACGCAGACTTCCAGGCAAATTTTGAAATTGCCTAACTCCATGAATAGAAGAACTTCAATAATCTGCCCTAGCGAGGTATCCGTTGTATCGGATAATTTTCCACAACGCACACTTCGTCGGAGGTTCTAATTCAATTCGAGGTATATGTGTCATCGGAGAAAATCGAAAAAAATTGCACTTAGCTGTCAAAAATTGCTCGAAAAATGCACCGGAACGCCAATTTCCCAATTTTTCCCACACGTTAAGTCCATCGATGTCCATTGAAATAAAAAAAAAGGCAAAAAGCATTTTTTCTTTATATATATATATATTTTTTTTAATCTTATTTTGCAATTTTTGTTTCATTGTTCGTCATTTTTACTTCAGTAATCAACATTTAAAGCTTTTAAAACGAAAATACCCACAGAATTCATAGACAAATGCTTGCCTGGCTTTTGGTGTGTTATTAGCAACATTTAAATGACGGTGGAATTTTTTAAATGAGGTCAATTGAAATGCCTTGTACCTATTTATTGCGTGTTACTTATAATTGAGTAGCAAGATATCTTGGCTTAGTAGAACGCATCGAGGGTTGAGTATTTTCGTTTTGTGTTCGCTTTGAAAATATTCCCACGTTTTTTTTACAATTAAACTTAAGCACTAGTCAATAACATTAGTAATAATGATGTTAGCTTTTTACAAACGAAATAAGAAACAAATAACCAACTCGTTCCTTGTCGTGGTACCATTATAGTAGTTACATATTTTTGATTATCTTAGTGAAAAGTTCTTCTTCTCGTTTTTTTTTTGTTAAAAATAATCAAAATGATTATTTAAATGATGGATAACACTAGAGAACTATAGAAATAATAAAATATTTTATATTTTAATTCAAGCCTTGGGCTTTAACGGTGATTCCTTGTTTCAAAAAAAGAAAATCTAAATACATACTCTAATGTTAGTACTTCTAATGAGAGAATATGGGATAAGGGAGAGGGAAATTTACAAAATCTCTGCAAAAGCAATAGTTCAGCACATGTGAGAATGCAGTTATAGAACGAGAGAACATGAATGGGATGTGTTTGAGTATGTGTGTGTTTGTGTTTTACTGAGATTTCTTACGAGTTCAAAATATTTGAAGAAATAACATAGAATACAAACAGAGTGTGGAAAACCAAATAAATTCAAGCCACGGTTTGATATATGCCCTTTAATTGTATTCACCCTCCAGACCCGGCGGTGGAGGCTCCGACCATCGGGGTCTTTTTTCTGGAGGCTCAGCACTATGAGACGAATTGCTGTTGTCGATATTAATGTCATCAGGGACCATACTAAGAAGCTCAGCTTCACTTAGTTGCGCTAGACGACTTGGTTGTGAGTCTGAAATGTGTGAAATGTTATCAGTTCGTTCGATTTGTTTGCTCTAAAGTGTTCAGCAACCTACCTCTGGTATTGCGGGTGCACAGTATTGGCTCTGGTGTGTACTCTTCCTCGTCATCAGCGATAACCCGTGCTAGGGATCCAATCATTGGAGGTGGAGGAACCATAGATGGCGTCACTGAAGAAGATGATGGTAAGGCAGGTGATTCTGGTTTACTCTGAATACTGGCTAAAATCTGCTGTAAGTTTGATGGTATTGAGATGTCGGCCAATGATGGTGCAAGGTTATTTGACCCTGATCCAAATGACTGAAACATGCGCAGACAATATGTTATTAATACTGGAAGTTGAACTTGAAGTCAAAGAGTAAATTTAAGTTCTATAAAAGTGTACATAATATGCTTTTCAGACTTTTTGGGGTGGGTATTTAGTCATAAAATAAAAACAAAATTGGAGATTTTTTCCCTGAGTAGATGGTAGTAGTGTTAGATTTTTACTGACCAAAACACCACCCTTTAGTATCAAATATTGTTAGTTACTATAAATCTTACCAAGCTATTTTTTATTACAAATTTAACATTTTTGGCAATTTTGCCTGGTCAAGTCAAAAAGTTACGTTCGTTGTAGTCGGCGCAATAAATTGCTATAATATAAAATGTGTAGGACGTATGTTTTCGCGGGAAACTTCTAGTCTCAGCTTCGATTATATCCATACAGATATCGGAATACGTAATATCCGTATTATATTATTCCACTGCGATTGAAACGTTTCTCTATGCATTTCATTTTGAAAACTTTTTAAAATATTTGTGTAGCGTGGGTCCATTGGCTTTAGCCATTTTGACATTTCACAGCTGTGTACATATAAATTTGTTAGTTCATAAGAACTAAAAGTCTATTAAGGGCAATTTGAATAATTGACGGTACTGAAGAAAACTTAACGTAGAATTTTGCCATTAGCTTCCGACTATTATAGTTTAGCCTTTTACCCCAAGAAACATTGGTTGGCACGAGTAATTTTTCGTTTAATTTCTGACGACATTTTCTTGTCAGAGTTAATAGCGGAGCCGAGATAGACAAAGTCCCGTACTACCTCAAAGTTATATCTATCAATGGTGAAGTTCTGTCCAATTCGTCGATGTTCTGTGTCCAATCGTGTTGACAGCATATACTTCATCTTGCCCTAGCAAACGTAGCTATGACATCACGTTGAGTCCTACCAGTGATGTCAATATTGTCGGTGTATGCTATTAGTTGCACTGATTTTGGAAAATTGTGCCTCTGGTGTTCTCTCAGAAGTTTTGTACAATCCTCTCCAGAATCAAATTGAAGAAGTCACATGACAGTGCATCGCCTTACCTAAATCCTTTTTTGGTATCGAATGTATCAGTGAGGTCGTTTTCGACCATGATGGAGCAGCGAGAATTCTCCATCGTCATCCTACACAAAAGGACGAGTTTGTGCGGTATACCGAAACTAGGCACGGCTCTGTATAAATGCTGTCGTATGCGGCTTTGAAATCGATGAATAGCTGGTGGGTATCGATTTGGACTACTTGGGTTCTGCCGTAGTGTAAAAATTGATCGATTGTGGACTTTCCTGTTCTAAAACCACACCGACAAGAGCCGATCAGGTTGTTGGTAAACGGTTTCAGGCGTTCACATATTACCGCAGATAGGATCTTGTAGGATATGTTCAGGAGACTTATGCCTCTGTAGTTGTGGATCGGGCAAACGATGCTGAGGTTCCGACCAGATTTGGTTTATGAGTTGGTGGTGGTTACTTAGCAAGTCATCTCCGCCGGGTTTATAAAGCTCAGCGGGATGGATGGCCATCATTTCGGGCAGCCTTGTTAGGCTTAAGTTAAGATGTTGCTATCCCCACTTTATATAGGTCCCGTGGTTGGTAGCTTTCGCTGCCGTCGCCAATATTGAATAGTTCGTTCTGCATGACAGCGAAATGTTGTTCGTCATCGCCGTTTAACAGTCTGCAGAAGTGGTTCTTCAATATCCTCCGCATCGATTGTGTCTCAACTATGATAACTCCTTGTACATCTCGACAGGATTCTGTTCGAGCCTTGCATCCTTGGCTTTGAAGTTTTACACTTTAGTAAAACTTGCGAGCATCGTTCCTGGAGTCACACCTCGCTTTCTCATTCCTCATCAAACCAGGGTTTTCTTGCTGATGGGCACGAGAAACCTAGCACATCAGTTGCGGCTGATCTAATGCCTTGAATGAATACAAAAATGCGGAGCAACTATTAGGCGAGGAATGCGCACGAAGCAGAAACACAGTCAAGAGATTTATAAGCTATACCAAGAAGTGGATATGGTACAAAGGGTAGAGGTTTAACCTTTGGTTTAAGGAATACGCCATTTTGAGGACTGGAATAGGACCTATATTTGCAGTATACGTACTACGCGACAACTCCTTGCCATCAGTATACTTGAATGTGTCTTAAATCAGTTTAATTGATCCCAACTCTGTCTATACATCCGCAAATCTAAAACACAAACTTACTAAGTCCCAACTTACCGTTGTTTCACTACTCAAAAGTCCAGCGATTTCCATTTTCTGCGCTGCAATTTGTCGATTGATTTCGTCCATTTCGCGCTTCAAATCATCATCTCTAACGCCTAGGGGAACCACTTGCACGTCATCGTCTGAACTACCACCCGGGGAGTATGGCTCATCAGCATCATCCCGTTTACCCGCAACAGGTGCTTGCGCTTAACACACACAAAAAAAAGCAATCAATACGATTCAAATTTACAAACCAAACCACTAACTAACCTTTCTTTGAAGTAATGGGTGCCTTTATAATCGCATCGATGTCGATTTCATCGTCATCCATGGACTTTTGTGGCATTCGCATTGTCCGGTTGCCTCCTGCTCGACTTGTGTCTACCGTTCTCGACTTGGGGCTACCTGGCGGTGTGAAAGTGCTTGATCCATCTGCATCCATAACAGATGTTACCACACGATTTGATATCACAGAAGCTTCCTTCTTGCGCTGTAACGAATAAAAACAAACTAAATCACGATTCAAATGGAATTCAGTTCGTAAACTTACTCGGATCGCTGCATTCGAATGCCGCTTTCCCATAATACGTATGACGATGCCTAGCAACATGTCTGGCCGCATTGTATCTTCGTAGAACTCAAAATTCTCGTTTGGCTGCAGGACAGACGGCATCTGTTGGCCCACACCAAGTGGCATTATATAAAAGTCCTTAATGTTAGGCGACGTTGTCTTTATCACACCCAAGCGCTTTCGCTTATCCAGATACTTGTAGAGAATTGTGTAGGCAACGTTTTCGGACTCCGCCGCAGGGACTAGCCGTATAATGACTATTTCCTTGTTCGGACTACGTTTTATCTTGCCAATATAGTCCCATACCGTATCAGGGCTAATTCGACCGACAACGTCCAACTCCTCGGGCAAATCCTTACTAAGAAGGTATGTGTTTCCGCTTACGGTTTGTACGCTTACTTGATAGGATGCCACATCTATCATGTTTATAGAACCTGTCCAAATCGAAGACTCTGCCTCCGATGAGTATTTGTAGTAAGGGTCTTCGGGTGGTGTTGAAATCGACACAGTACTAGACGGTTCCTGATCGCTATCCATTGCCGATGGACTATGTGGATTCGAATTCGAAGGCGGTGCCGGCAGTGTTTGAAGTGCTGGTGGTAGTGGTGCCGTTGATGTTGGTGTGGATGTATTTGCTGTAGCTGCAACTACAGGTTCCTTTTTACCATTATTCTTGAGCAAATTTGCGGCCTCCTCAACAGTCTTTGTGGATTCAAGGATTTGATCGATCAAGTTGAACTTTTCGATTGGCGCCTTTGTACTTTTCTTGACTCCAACTTCACGCTCTTTGTGTAGCTTAGTTGGTATTATTGCTGGCTTTGACACCACTGTTGACGTGGGCGGCGGTACAACTACCTTTAGTGGAGCCACTAACCTTGGATGTTTCGCAGATAAATCATGATCATCCTTTCGTACGATACGCTCCTCCTTATCCCTGCGTTCATCCTTTCGCGAAGCACTCTTATGGTGACGTTCTCGACTACGACTTCTACTGCGTTTTCGTGACTTTTCTCTGTGCCGGTCCTTGCTTTTGTGACGTTTCTCCTTATCGCGTTCCTTGCTCGATGCTTTCTTTTTATCCGAGCTTGATGTAGCCAATGACGGTGTCACTTCTTGAGCGAAGTTCATACTGCTCTCCAAATCAAAGGAGTGATCCTTTCTAGGCGTCACCAACGACGCTTCGATTTCCGTCGTACTGCTAACCGTAGCATTATTTAATACCGTAACAACATCTTCCACTGGGATACTAATATCCAAATCCACACGATCCGTCGCCTTGCCTTCAATCACTTCCTCGCCCTTGTGCGTCTTCAGGACATAGTTCTTTGCACACGACAACATATCCAACTCAGACTTCTTGATCATCTCCAGCTGATGCTTGGCCTCGTTTTCCCTCCATTGGGCCAATTCCTGACTAGCCATCTCTTCGGGTGACATGCGTACCAGCTGACGTGGTTCGATGAGTTTTCCACAAATCTTTTGGATTAGAGTCTCGTTCTTCCGATCCTTGATGTTGAACATCAACGAGCGATACTTAGCCTTGTACTTTGTCCCTATGTCTTTGTTGAACAATCGATACATCTCCAGTTCGGTAGCCTTAACAAATTCCTCGACTTGTTCGGTTGTCAGCTTTGAGTCGTCAGCCAAGTCGTTCATACGTAACACCAGCTGCTCCTTTAGAGTTCGGCGAACATTTACTCGAACCGGCTCGAATTCGGTCCGATTCGGAGTTTGTGCAACGGGCGACTCTTTTTCAGCAGACACTTGCTTTTTCAAAACTTTGTGAGATGGCGACGAGGTGGCTTTATCCGGTTTTATACTAACCTGCTGGGGATACTTGGGCAACTGCTTTGGCGTTGAAGTACGTTGCGGCTGGTGTATGGTTGGACTATGAGCTGGCTTTGTGTTCGACTTGTTGTCGACTTGAACTTTGATAATCTTCGGCAACACTGGCGGTGGTGTCGATATGACTGGCGGGGAGATAGTGATTACGGATGTTACAACGGCGCCATCAGCTTTCAGGGGCATAAACGTGGAGTTGGTGTTTGTAGGCGATTGCATGGAAAGACGAGTTTTTTGTTTGGATCGCTGGAATGATTTTGTTAAGATGTTTTACAGTAACAAGGAAAAATTGCATGCAAAGTTACCTCGACTTCCATGGCTTGTGGGCTTCCTGGCTGCACGACTTCAAATGTTGGATTATCCTGCAGCCATTTCTTTAGATTAATCGTAGTGGGCGCGTTGTTACCGGTTAAAATCCTTCCAGTACGGCGCTCAAAAACATAAACCTGCAAAAGGAACATATAATCTTGTCCTTCAAAACTCAAGAATAAGGATTACAACCAACTTACCCGTTCAACTTTTGGTTTACGATCGGCCATGCTTAACAAGTCCTCGAACAATCCTTTGTTTTTTTTCTTCTTCTCATCTGGTCCTAGTTTGACTGGCATTAACGGTGTGACTGGTTCTGGGCTTTTGACAGCGTTCTTCGAAACATTGATCAGAGCATTTTGTGCGTGCTTTCGAATACAATCGTCACTACAATATATCGAGTTCGCTCGAGCTGACTTCTTGCACACTATACACGTTAATAGCTCTGTGGATGCTTGCTTTTGTGGGGGCACCTTTTGATTGCCTTCAGAGATCTCACCCTCCGCGGTGGTGGTGGTTTGTGTGACATTTTTATTTTGCTGCTGTTGTTGTTGTTGTGCTTTTGTAACGGTAAACTGTTTCTTTTCGGCGGCGGTTGGTACTTTTGTAAACTTTAACTGTTGCTGCTGCTGGGCTGCCGAAGCCTTCACCATTGTCATACCTCTGCTAGTGGTTGTTTTAGCTGTCGAAGGTAACACAATCACTCGTTTTGTTGTCACATTGCTGGTGGTAGCAGCAGCAGCCGCCGCCGCTGGTTCTGTCGTTTTTTTTACTGACAAGTCGGTTAATTTCTTTTGTACTGGCTCCGGCGTCATTGAAGTAGTTGCAACTGAGGTTGTCGGCGTCGCTGTTACTGTTGTCACTATCGAACTTGTTTCCAAAAGTGACTGAACTTTCTTTGTGGTATCGACTTTTGTTATAGCGTAAAACTGGCCCGGTTGAAGTTTTTTAAAGTCAATTAGATGTCTTTTCTCGGCAGGAAGTTCAGTCACCGTAATTGTTGTGCTTGTTGTACTTTGCGTAGGCACTGCTGCCGGTTTTGGTGGATCATCGATTTTCGGAACATCCTGAACAATGGGTTTTTTGTCGAAAATATCGGTGATTTTACGCTGCTTTCGCGTCTCCTGTTTTTTAACGCACTTGGGACACGTCCAATCGACGCCTTTCAACTCCATTTCGAGACCCATGGCTTTTGTTATGCTCACACAAGTGCCGTGGAACCAATCCTCGCATACATCGCAGCAGATCATAAAACGATTATTGTGTGGTTGCCGACAGATGCACCACAATCTGAAAAGGGAAAAAATGTGATTAGATTGGAACAGTGTCCATATGTGTATACAGTACTTGTTTGGATCGTCTTCATCTTCGTCCTCTTGGCTTTCTTCTTGTTCAGGATTGGACTTTGACGGTGCTGCCTTTGTCGCTCTGGTAGCAGTTTTCTTCTTACTCCCTGTAGCAGCTTTTACAACGGCGGCGCGTTCTTTAAGAGGCGTGATAACGGGTTGCACTTCTGACTTTTCTAACACAGATGTGTCCGCGAATATTGATGTGTCTGAGTGCATCGAAACATCACAACTTTCGCTGTCGTTAAATGAAATATCCGCAGAAGGTTGCGCTTGTGCCCGACGCTTGGCACGAGTTGTTGGTGCCTCAATTGGCGGTAGCGTTATAACGCGACCATTGCCGCGCACGATTTGGATTGGCTCCTTGCGCATAAAGGTCAGATTGCTTGCCCTGTTGAGTGTTGGTGTTGGGGTTGTGTCTCGCGAAGAACTAGGCGTTGTTGTATTGGAAATACTTGCTTCAATAATACTTTTAGGTTGCTTCATAACCGCAGTAGTTACAATTTGTGGTTGACGCACGGGTTGCACCATTGGTTGCGACAGAATAATCTGTTGAATTTGTGGCTGCGGCAGATGTATCTTATTAGGTTGTTGTTGTTGCTTCTGTTGTTGTTGTTTTTGTTGTTGCTGAAGAACCTCCTTTTCGACTGCTTCTTGCAAACTTTTATCTTCCATCAGCTCGACGACATGCTGCAGCAAATCATCGGGAATTTCATCGTCCGGAGTTTCCAAAAGTGGAGCGTTTGCAATGTCGATTGCCTCAACGGATGACGATGTAAATGAAGACGAAAGTTTATTTTTTTCTAGAACTGCTTTCTCAGTGCTCTCCAGCATTTTTACTAGGTCGGGAATACTGTTTTCCTTCATCGGAGGTTTCTCGCTTCCCTTGAATGACTTCTCCATTTCGTCCTTGACGATAGAATCAATCAAATCCAGTTGCTTATCATTTTCTGCCGCTATCTCCGATGAGCTTTGATGCGTCTGAATAGAAATCTGTGCTGGTAGCTGATTCTTTGCTGCAGTATCAATGCCGAGCCGCATAAAACCTTTTACCGGCGAAGCAGATGCAGGTTTATCTGGCTTTATTTCCTTCACCCGCAAATTAGACTGCAGGTTATCAGATCTCGCCAACAGCGTACTCAAATCCGTAAAGCCGCCCTTTGGACTCGCTATTACCTTGTTGATCACAATTTGCTTCACAGTTTGCGGTGACTGTGGCACAGTTGGGGACGTTATTGGCTTCTGCTTTACTGGAGCTACTTCAATTGGTTTCGGAGGATTAGCAACGATTGGCTTCGCTGGTATAGCAACCACTGGTTTTGCTGATGGTATAGCAACCACTGGTTTTGCTGGTGCTATAGAAACGGTTGGTTTTGGTGTAAAAGCAACGATTTGCTTTGCTGGTATAGCAACAGTTTTTGGTGCCGGGATCACCTGTATGGACTGAATATTGATAAGCGGCTTGCTCTGAGTGGATGATACTGCTGCAGGAGAGGGATGGGGTGGCAAAGGTGGTCCAGAAACTGGTATATCAACATTCTCAGGCATTTGTTTCCTGGCAATTCCTTTGACTAAGTTAAAGGCACTGATCGACTTGCGCGCATCTAGTGGCTGCCGGTTCACTTTCATCGGTGTGAGTACCACTTTCGTCTCGTCATCATGTGTGTTGTTGTCTTGGCTTTGCTGTCGACGTTTGTTATTTGCCTTTTGCATCATAACGCTTCGGGCACGTTGTTTCTCTTTCTTATCCTTCCTCTCCTTCTTCTTGCGCCGTACAGCAGCAGGCTTTCGCTTTCGGCCATGCCGATTGTTTACATCGAAATCAAGATCACTGTCCCGATCGTTTTCACTTTCGGCACTCTTTTCACTCCCCTCCGAGTAATCGCTATCATCTTCATCCAGGTCTTCATCTGCTTCATCTTCTTGACTCTCATTAATTCGCTCATCTTCGGCGGCCAATTCTTCATTATCAGAAGCTGAAGCAACACTCCGCTCCTTTTCGTTAAGTTTGCGCTGTTTTTCATCCATTAGTTGTTTACGTTTGTTTAGATATTGCTTAACGGTGGTGCCTGTTCCTGGCGGCTTTCGCACAACAGACTGCTGATGCTTGTCGTCGTCTTCTTCAAATGGTTTTGCCTTATTTAATTGGGATGGTGAAGTGTACGGTGTGTAACAATGGTCATTTTGAATGGTATAACGTTGGAACTCGTAGTCCACATTGCACTTCAGAGGTGTTACTCCAGCATATTCTAAAAAGAGTATTAAACTGATTGATTAAAGTGCTTTTGCTAAAGTGGGCCAAAAATAAATTTCCCAACACCCCTTAGCGCTTAAAATACTGAGGGAACTAAAGCAGATATGTCTAGACTACACGCAGTGTCTAAAGTCAAAGAAGGCAATTAAATAACCAACAATTTTGCTTCAGATAAAAAGATTCGGTAAGATGGGTGTAGCAGCAAAATGTTTTCACCATTTCTTCGTACTTTTATCTGGTATCTCTAAATAGCTGATAGCTAACGATTGAGAGATTTGGGATTTTTGTTGGATGTGTAAATTGTAGACTTCCCAGACCTAAATAATTGACGACAAGAATTAAGTTCTCTGAGCCTTGCGACCTGAGGACACGAAAGCAGTTTTTCGACCAGGGGCATATCCCTGTACAGCTCGTAGTGCTTCAGGGCCGTAGACCAGGACTGGGATAGGGCCTGTCAGGATATTGGTAAACGGTTTCAGGCGTTCACATATCTGGTCTATGGCCCTGAAGCATGGGAGCTGTACAGGGTTATGCCCCTGGTCAAAAAACAAGTTCGTGTCCTTAGGTCGCAAGGCTCAGAGAACTTATTTCTTGTATATAAATACAAATAATTGCTGCTTTAATTGCCGACTCTGAACTGTTACAAATCAATAAATGATAACCTCTTGGGTAGACCTTTCATAGAAATATAACCACAGGGACAGGAAAACTATGCAGTAAATCAAGCGTCGTGTAGGTCAGAACGCCCAGAGGTAAGTTTTCATCAGATTGTACGTCGTCTTGGATATAAAATGATTTGTTCGACATCGCCGTTAGCAGTTAGCCAAACTAGTTATTTTGTATCTCATCAAATGTTGTGAGTCAACTATCATATTTCCTTCTTTATCTCGAGAGTGTTAGTGGTGTTCTCTGGCGTTGACGTGTTTTAATGTCGGTTGATCCTTTGATCCTCCTTGCTTGGTTTGTTTGTTACCCTAATACCTAGTTCATCTGCAAGTGCTTGTCTCCATTCCTAAAAGTATTCAAACCAACTGATTCGATTAGATTTTGTAAAACGGGCCAAATTAATCAGATCTTCGGAACATCATCAATGTATGCTGAGACAAACATATTCCTCCCAAGACAAGACAAGTGTCGAACGTAAAGCCATTGACACCTAAATCGCAACACGTTAAATTATAAAATAAATTTGCACTCGATCAACAAGTTTGATTTTTGAGAATTTGAACCAAAGTGAACCCTTAAGTAATCTATAACCTCACCTAACCTACAAAGCGAATAAATTTCATTAGGTGGAGCTATATTGCAAAAACTCCTTTCAATTCTTATGGCTGTTGTCAAAATCAATGTTATTGCCTATTTTAATAAGATGTTCAGTAATCGATTGGTAATTAAAGGACGCGCGCAACTATCGCGGACTTAATAAATTTATGTGATCCACCGTATGTTGTTTTTAATAAAGGGAATTCCACGTGTATAATCACAAACTAGCATTTACTGTGAAAACTTAATCAACTTACTAAGAATCTCTTTAGCCAGTTCCTTGGCAGCATCGGGTGGGTAAAATTCCTCAACAGTGAGTCCTAATATTTGAGGACGTGTTTTTGCTGCTGTTTTAAGCGGTTTGGAGACTTTTTCAGTGTCCTCGCTATCACTGTGATCAACCTCATCATCCTCATCGTCAGAAGCAACACTCTTTTCCCCGTCGTCTTCACTTCGTTCAACTTCCTTTCGAATTTCCTCTTCTTCCTCATCTTGCATGCTCTGTGTAGGCGATGTTATTCGTATCACACTGATTGAGGTCAGCGTTTTCTCATCTTAAACAAGTAAACATTCAACTAAGCACACAAATTACTAAATGTTAACTCAGTCCTTACCAATTAAGTTCTCCAATCCTTTACGGTCGACATTAATACCATTTTTGCCATATACTACGACAAGATTGGAATCTGCATTGGCCACAGTGGAATCGCCATTTAGCAAGGATTCACTAGCAGGCCTTGGCGTTTCCACAAAGACAGAGCTCGACATAATTATTATTTTAACACAGACATTTTTGAAAAGTCAAAGTTATAATATAAAAATGTTGAATAGAAATTTTTTGCAGAACTCTTCTTACGACGCCGCCATGACAAACGCCGTGAGAAGAAAAATAAACAATTTGACAACTGGGCGGTGGATGGGAACTTTTTCACTTCAACTTTGTACACTGGTGAAATGATATGCTGATGTAATATTTAATGCAAAACATTCATTGAATATTGAAAAAGTGGTTGCGTATTATGAAACTAATTTTAAGAAGTTTGAAATTGAAAATAAATAGTTTTAATGCAGTTCCACATTTGCTAAGTCCTACGCTGCGCGCAATAAAAAAAACTTTTTGTTGGGGGCAGTTCGTTTGGTAAATGGTTTTTGTTTGCAATGAATGCATTCAGCGAAAAAAAATTTTTATACCAGTCATTTGGCAGTTTTAAATTTGAGAAATTGAACTGAACAAGTCAGTTGGACATGCTGATATCTAAAAACAACACCATATATTATATATTATATATATATATGAACGAGTCAGTTGGACATGCTGATATCTAAAAACAACACCATATATTATATATTATGTATATATATATCGTGGGAAACAAATTTAATAGCACTTTTGATTAGGTTCCTCGGATTTAAGACTTTTCGTATCCAGGCAAAAATATTTAATATTTTTTTCCAAATGGAAAACCAAAGTGATCCAGATAAAACAAAAAGAAATCATTTTATGATAGCCAGGAGGGACAAACACTGGCTTTTAAGAGAGAACGAATAGCTCTAGATAGAAGATAGAGAGGTTCCACTTCAGGAAACATGGTCGTAAGTAAGTGTAAAATGTCAAAGCCTTGGAGACTAGGAACAAGGCTCGAGTCTCAAACATAATCTTGTCGAGATGAACAAAAAAAGTCATAATTAAGTCGATGCAGTCAAAACAGTAGGTGCTGTGAATTCAAAAAAATCTGTAAACGTATTAAGCACCGAAATCTTCCATCGTCTTTTATACGAGTATAACATAAAAACCTACATTTCAACAAGCCCTCTTTGGAAAGATTCCGGTGGAGATGATACGATAAAAGTAACACACACATATCATAAGCAAAGTTTGGTCAAATGAAATGCCTGAAAAATGGAACCTCACAACAAAGGAGACCCTCAGAACAAGCGCCAACTGCAGAAACATAACATCTCAACATCTGCTACGTGATCATATCTGTTGTAATATTAACAACCTAATCGGTCGGACGATCATAGTGATATTTTAGGATTTTAAAGTCCACAAGTAATGAAATCTTTAAGAACTTACCCAGCGCTGGCCAACACATTTAGAGAAAGGAACTATACAAAGCCATATCTAGTTTTGGTATTCTTATGCCAAACTCACTCCAATATAAAAAAAAACTTTAAAATCTAAATTTTATTAGTAAAATAATTTATTTTCTTTATTCCTTTTCGTAAGTGCCTGGCTACACGTTCATGTGAGCCAAAAAGAGAAAGCAAGATTGCCAAAATAATCTATCGAGAATCCATTGCAAACTGATTTCTCATTTTATTCCAAATCAATATCTATTTGTAATTTGCCTTTGGTGACAAAAAAAAGCTTAAGAATTTTTAAGCAAGATTATCCAAAAATATTATAATTTTTAAATATAGTCTTCGCAGAAAATCACTTTTTATTTTTCAGTGATCAATAATTGTTTTTGTGAAGTAATGTGTGTAATTTCATAAGCTTTCTTTTTACACCAACTCGCAATGAGTAAAATGAAAATTTTACATGATGGTTGTCAATGATAGCTATATAAGGGCCTAGTTATAGCTATCATTGAATGGCAAATTCATAAGCTTTGTTTCGACACCAACTCGCTAATGGTTGAATTTATATAAAAGCCGCAAGAAATAAAAGAAAATTGAAATGATGGTTTTCAATGAAAGCTATAACTGGGCTTTAAATCTGCGATCAAATCTGAAAAAGCTTTCAGGGCCGCCCATAATGCGTATCTATAGCTGGTATCTTGTATCGCTGTCCAACGAGTGGTATTTCTTGCATGACGTTGCCCTCCACTCCACTTCAAGGTAAATATTCACCAAGATACATTGTGTAGAGAGACCCCAGAATGCTTCTCTGTAGCTGATGGTTGAATCTATCTTCGTGAATCTGCAGCTTGAAGTTGAATGGAGAGCAACTTCATGCAAGACGTGGTTCTGCATGGACGCCCTTGTATGCCCTTACACAATGTCTATCTTCGTGAATCTTAGCTTGAAGTTGAATGGAGAGCAACTTCATGCAAGAAATGTATATCTCATTTGACAGCGATACAAGATACCAGCTGCAAATACTCATTCTGTGCGGCCCTTAAGACCGAAACACACGTGCAGTGGCTCTGCATGCAGTGTGCCACGCAGTTCAGCAAGCAAGACACACGTGCATAATTTTAAAGTTTGACATACAAGCAGCTGTGCAGTGGCTCTTGTCATTACAGCTTACATCGGTAGTGTTTGTTGTTATTTATTTGATGTATTTACTTTGTATTTCTATATTTTAACGTCTTGTGGCTCGTAATAGCGGCATTCGTGATTAAATTCTCCGAGATTAAATTCTCTGAGAAAAAAATGTCCTATAATTGTTGATACTTTAGGTTTGCTTTGGCATTTATTTGTTTGTTTTTATGCGGAATAAACGTCATAATTCAATGATGCCAAATCTCTTAAAATTACGTTTTGTTGTGTAGTGGTGCCCTTAAATTTTTGCAGTGGATTCAGAAATAGAGACAACTTGCAGAACTGCAACGCTTGCATATTTACATGTGTTCACCCAGATTGAAATCTGTGTGTTATATCTTTTCTGCAAGGAGAAATCTGCACGTGTGTTTCAGACATTAAGCACTTACGGGTTGCATTGTTTCAGATTCAATCTTCAGCTACAGATACGCATTCTGGGCAGACCTCAAAATTTAAATGTATCTGTAAGAAATTCTTGTTGAATGGAACAACATATTCACATTTCACTTTTTCGTTTTGGGACGCACTCATTTATGTTTTGACAGGAATCACAAAAACCATGGCAGCCGGTTGTTTACCATTACCACTTAAAGGTGTTTAAATAATATCACGGTTGTGTTTCAGATAATGTCGATGGAAAAAACTCAGCGAATAGGAGGAATGATTGAAGACAAACATAAACTAATCGAAACAGCTGAATGTTCATCTCAGTTGGATAATGACCATAAAGTTGGACCAATCGCCTATCGAATGCGTCCGTCCTTAGCCGATACATTCAAGGCAAAAATAATCAAAGAAATCATCCAACAGGTTTTAACAAAAACGCTCCAAGGTAAATATGGTGAAACTACTCTCAAATTAGGCTTACCTTGTTATACTTTTAGGAAAAAAATATAACACCGATGAAGTTGGCAAATGGACACGAGAAATTGCCGATTCTGTGAGCGCATCCGTTAAGGATTTGAATATGCCCCGATACAAACACGTTGTTCAAGTGAGTATGGGCCAACAACTTGGAGCCGGTTGCAGATATATTGCAAAGTGCAGCTGGGATGCAGAATGCGATAGTTATACCTCTGACGTTTTTTCAAATGCTACGTTGTTCTGTGTTTGTACGGTTTTTGGAATTTACCTGTATTAATGTGATAGTTTTTATGATTAAATTAAAAATAGTTAATGAATACTTGTTTGTACTTGAGTATGGGACAACATTGCAACAATTTATTCAGCATACACAAGAAATACTTTTATTTTTTAATTGGCAAAACCACATTTGACTGGATCATAAATGTAGAAAATAAGATGAGACAGAATATTACAAACAACCTAATCAACGACACTATATTATAACATGTTTCTATAAGTCGGTAAATAGTTATCCTAAAACATAGCAACCTTCTAAAAGGACGAGATATCACCATTTTTTGATATTGTAGTCTGCGAAAAATGCAGAATGTCTGCCACAATAAAATTCCAACATGTTTTGATTTTGATCATTTGATTGAATATAGTCATTTCCAAGAAGACGTTCGACTGGATCTCAGTTGATGTGGTACACAAAAACAGTAAAATTTTTTTTGCTTCAATAAATTCCAGCTTTGCTGGAACGACCCGTGAAGAGTCTGTCTGAGGCACTGCACTCTTCAATTCTCTACGATCCCGGGCTCGCTGCTTCCAGTTGTCTACACCAAGCGCCCTGGAATCCGCGATGGCTTGGTCTTTGAAACGGAGGTTTGGTCTACCTTGCCATCTCGAAACTGGGGGCTGGGATTCGAAGATCCCATTAGCTGGAGCATTATTGTCCATTCGCTCCATGTGGCCGAGCCAATGTAGTCGACTTGTTTTGGCTTTTGCACAACATTCACATTTTGGTACAGAGTTCGCGGATGTATTTTCTCCTCGCACACAAAACCAAAAATTCGTAAAAACTTCTGTCACGGCACGCTGGGAGCGACTGATGATGTTAATATTGTCCGCATAGCCCCGCAGATGGACGGACTTGTTGAAAATAGTGCCTTCAGCGTTGACACCTTTCCTTCGTACTATCTGCTCCAGTACGAGATTGAAGAGGTCGCATGATAGCGTGTCTTCTTGCCGAAATCCGGTGCATGTTTGGAAAAGTTCGGAGGAGCTACTTCCGAACTGCACGCTGCAGCGCGTGTTTTCTAGCGATGGTAAGCCATCAGAGCCTGCGGCCTTTTTGTTCTTAAGCTTTTTTATAGCTATGCCAACTTCTTATATACTAGGTGGTGGAACTAGTTTTTCATTGACTGGACGTTAGTTCTCTACTTGCCCTATTACTCTCACTCAATGATGCCCATTAAGCAGCTGCTGAAAATACTGGCTGGTACTGCAAGGAGCATTCCATTAACTATAATCTTAACTAACAAAATGGATAACATAGACGACCCGCCTAATGAAACTGCATTCGCAATCCAAAGGTGGCTTACTAATAAAACAAGTAGCCAGTTACCGCTTTTGCAGAGCTTTACAGGGTTGCAGTCTCCACAAGATAAATCATAATGAGATATGGATCTGTGGGAGAGACATGCTCAAAAAGCATGGAACGATTCCGTTAACATTAGGTTTTTATAAGTTAAGAAGTACATGAGATCTTCAGCAAGCTAAGGATTAAAAAAAATGTATAGGTAATAAAATTCACCAATTGAAAGAGAAATACACATTGAAAAGTAAGACTCAAAACTAACCAGAACTAAGAAGCATCGATAAGCGAAACTTTATAAAGTTAAATGTCTGTCATTGTTGGATAAGTGACACGGAAGTTAGTTCGAAGAATTGGCATGCCAGCGTAGCAACAGTAAAATTTGTAACACTGTCCCTCTTGCCATGGTTGGGTGTTGTCGAACGAGGGTAGACTCTGATTGGCTTTAACTTGGCAATGCCCAGTGGTTGTAACACTGACTACACATCAAGTGCTTATTTTTAACCTCCAAGAGGTAACCATCGGGTACTGGTCTCATCCAACCGGATTTGACTTGCCAAACGATAAGCGCAAATGTTGACAACACGACGAAAAACAGCCAAGTCAGAATGGCACGGAATGAATACCCGGCCTGCTGTCCCAGGCGAACCTAGACAAGCTGCTTCGACATATTCGGACAACTGGTTGTATAGGAATGTCAGTGGTAAGTCAAGCCCCTTGAACAGAGATCGTATCGGATGAACCGAAAGGCCAATGGCAGCGCTCAATCCCGTAATGTATGGGATACTGATGGTCCCGTGCTAGGGGTATCTAATAATTTGGAACTGGCCCTCGAGGTTTAGGGTTGTGCTCTGGGTTAACTACCCACCCATTAAAAAAAAACATTCTTACGAAGCAACCAATAGCATCAGAAAGGAAAGATTGTATTGTTGACGACCCTGCTAAACGAAAAAAGGAAATAGACGTTCGTATATGCACCTGGAATGTGAGAACAATAAACAGGAGAGGTGCAAGCGAACAGCTAGAGGAGGCCCTAAACAAGGCAGACATTACTGCCATCAAGGAAATACAATGGGCCAGGCAAAAAGAGGATGAAAAACTGTGACATCTACAACGGACCGTGTTATAGTGAGCAGAAACAGCGACTATTCGGATGCGGATTTATTATAAGTGCAAGACTTAGGCAAGAAGTCACATTGTGATAAACAAAAGTCCAGTATTTTGGATGTCCGAACATTCCGAAGAGCTGATATCGACTCGGACCACTACCTAGTTGCAGCCAAGGTTAGAATGCGGACATCCACCACGCCACAACAATTCAGAAATACTGTGAAAAAATTGAATGTCGAAAGACTACAATCGCAAGAGACTGACAATTAACACCGTACCAACAGCATCGAATGTCGAAGAAAAATGTCTGCGATGCCAACAAGCCATTAGAGCAGCCGCAACTGATATGCTATCGCGCCCACTAGCAAGAAACCCCTGGTTTGATGAGATATTCTGACAGATGCTCGCAGCCAGGAACGAGTCCTTGTAAGCCTTGTAAGCTGCAGGTGAAGACGAGAGCTGCCATTGAGATAAAAGGCAAAGAAGAAGGGAAGAATACCGGCTTTTCAGAAATAAGAACAAAGTACAAGAAAAGCGCGCGATCGAGAATATAGAGAGGTGCATGTCTAGTTTTGGTATACTGCCCAAACTCGTCCGTTTGTGTAGGAAGGCGATGGAGAACTCTCGCTGCTCAATCAGGGTCGGAAATGACATAACCGACACGTTCGATACCAAAAAAGGATTTAGGCAAGGCGATGCGCTGTCATGTGACTTCTTCAGTTTGATTCTTGAGAGGATTGTGCAAAACTCCCGAGCCAATACCAGTGGCATAATTTTCCAAAAATCGGTGCGATTACTAGCATACGCCGACGATATTGACATCATTGGTAGCATTGTCATAGCTACGTTTGTATAGAGAAGGAAGCGGCAAAAATGGGTTTAGCAGTAAGTGAGGGCAAGACGAAGCATATGCTGTCAACACGAAAGGACACACAACATCGACGAATCGGACAGAACGTCGCTATTGATAGATATTACTTTGAGGTGGTACGGGACTTTGTCTATCTCGGCTCCGCTATTAACTCTGACAACAGCATCTCGTCAGAAATCAAACGCAGAATTACATTACAGCCCTCACTCGAACTACTAAGGATATCCTATATAAGACTCTGATCATCCCAGTTTTGCTCTACGGCACTGAAGATGGATCGTGTCAAAAGCGGATGAAGAAATCCTTGGTCGATTCGAGAGGAAATTTCTCCGAAAAAACTTCTGTCCTGTTTTCTATTTCTAGATTCACTCAAGAACTATACGAGCTGAACAGCGAAATGCCCCTGGTAAAAAAAAAACCGCATTGGACGTTTAAGATGGCTAGGACATGTAGAACGAATTGACACCAAAACTCCGGCTCGCAGAGTCTTCGATTCCCAGCCAGACGTCGGACGCAGAAGAGGAATACCTCGCCTTAAGTGGCTCGCACACATATAAACCGACCTCAACCAACTTGGGTTGTGCGACTGGAGGCAGTTAGCTAATTGGAGAGATATGTTGGTTGAGGCCCAGGTTCATTCCGAAATGTAGCGCCACTTAAGTATGTAAGTAAGTAAGTAAGTAACCACTGTGTCTTCGGGCTAAGAAGGCAATCCAGTAGTAAAGTCTTCACTCGAACTACTTAAGAGATCCTTTATAAGACGCTGATCGTCCCAGTCCTAGTCTAAGGCATGAACCGTATCAAAACTCGATGAAAAAATCGAGTCGATTAGAGAGAAAAATTCTTCGTGCTCCTAGTGCAAAAACCCCACATTGCTCTTTAATGATGGCTAGGAAATGTAGAAACCTAGGGCTCGCATAGTCTTCGATTCCTAGCCAGACTAAGCACGCAGTAAAGGAAGACATCGCCTTAAGTGAATCGCACATTTAGAACCCAACCTCAACCAACTTGGATTGTGCAACTGGAGGCAGTTAGACCGTGCTAATTGAAGAGGCATGTTCATGGCTAGGAAATGTAGAACCCTTGCAGAGTCTTCGACTCCATGCCAGACCTAGGATGCATTAAAGGAAGACCTCGCCTTAAGTAGGACGCACAACTAGAACCCAACCTCAACAAACTTCGAGTGTGCAACTGGAGGCAGTTAACTAAAGACCTTGCTAATTGGACATTGGAGAGGCATGTTGGTTGAAGCCCAGTTTCATTCCGGACTATAGCTCCACTTAAGTAAGAAACCAGTAAACTCATAAATTAATTTTTGTTTGTATATTTTTGATAGTTCAATTAGAAAATAAATAAATATAAACATTTTGTATGAAGCACTCAGGAAAAAACATATGATAGACCACTTGACCACAGCTTCATAAATAATACCAACTTCCCTATCGACGCAATAAAGGCCTTCATGCAATAACATTAATACAAAAGCATAAATGATGTGTATTTTGAAGAAAAATAATTCATAAAATATTTAAATAAAATCATTAAAAAAACAAAAGAAAAACAAATAACAAAATATGTTTACATACGCACGTTTATATTTCTTTCAAATAAAAAAATTTACTTTGTTGGTTTTTCATTTCGTATATTTCTTTTTGTTGTTTTTTTTATACAAACGGCAGTCTAAAATACAGAGTTTATACATAATTTAGGAATAAAGTTACAAGATGAATTTGTTAAAAATTTTCCTACTTACTTAATAACTGGGTACACTTAGATGGAGCCATTGATATTGTTTTGTATCGGATGTTGATTAAATTTTATCTACTTAATTTTTAAATGTACAAGTGGTTGTTGTATTTTTTTTTATAATTCCTTTGTATCATCATTTATTTATATGTAGATTATCTAGGTACAATATTTGTTCTTTACATAATAATAAGATTCACAATAATATATCATGGACTTTTGTGCAAAATGACTTAAATACTTACATACTCGTAAACAAAATTTTATTCAGATCCTTTTTTTTGTTATTTCTTTGTTAAAATATTCTTCTTTTTTTTTGTATCTAGGATGTAAGGTCTACAATCTAGATCAATCACGAATTTAAGGCGAAATAAAGCGAAACGAATTTATATATAAATATATATATTATATATATTAACAAATTTGGTTCCATTTGACGAACGGCAGAGGTTTTCTTTTTGATTAAATTTCAATCGAGAAAAAAATGAATAACTTAAAACCAAAGTGGTGTTTAATTCAGACTTTTTCTTTTATTTATGTAGGAAACCAGTATTGACAGTGGGGCTTTTGGTTCGCTGTCGTGTAATTTTGAATTCTGCCGTTTTATTAAAATGTTGCGTTTTGTTGGATTTTCTTTTTCGTCGGATGATGGTTAGACCTTAGAGCCGACTTTTGTTATCTTCATTTGATTTGGTTGTTACTGAGATTTGAATTGGTTGAACGATTTCCAGTTAATGACGATTCGGAACCCTTAGTCGTAGGTTACTGGACGGCACAATGAGAATACGAACATAATTGCGTACCAAATTTCGGTTAGATACAATGCCAGCATTAGGGTGCACATAAGATACTCAAGTCGCAGTTTGTAGGCTTGCAATACAAGAATATACGATACACCGAAAAAGCATGGAATTGTTAGGAAGACCGATAATATTACTTGCCAATCTGAAAGAAGATGAATAACATTAGTATTAAATATCGAAATAAAATTATAGTCAAATGTTTTAACAAATTATTTATTATAAATTGGTAGGTTACTTATAATTATTTGAAGTAGGTCACCAAAGCTAATTTTATATAAAAATTATTTTTAATATTATTATGTATTTTTTTCATTATTTTCATACCCAAAAAGAGTTACAATTGTTTTTTACAAAGATTACATAGCGTTGCGAAAAGCTGTCTGCCGGTTTGGGAATCAATGGATTACATCTTCATTTTAGGAGAGAATTTTAATTTAAGCGTAGTTTGAACTTTTAGATAAATGAAATCAAATTTTTTTTAAAAAACATATGTAAGCATTAATTATTTTTATATTTATATAAATATCTTTTTTTTGCAATTATTCGAGGTTCAATGTTTTATACTAATTAGTAAAACTCCTTTAAGGTAGGTAAAACAAAACTCAAAAGGGGAACCTATTTCATTGGGAGACTACAGCTCGAGCCAACAAGATCCTATCTGCCGTAATATGTGAACGCCTGAAACCGTTTACCAACAACCTGATCGGCCCTTATCAGTGTATGTTAGGGCCAGGAAAGTCCACAACCGATCAAATCTTCACACTTCGGCAGATCATGAAAAAAAAACCCCCAATAAGTCCAAATCGATACCCACCACCTATTCATCGATTTCAAAGCCACATACGACAGCATTTATAGAGACGAACTATACAGAGCCATGTCTAGTTTTGGTATACCGCCCAAACTAGTCCGTTTGTTTAGGATGACGATGGAGAATTCTCGCTGCTCCATCAGGGTCGGAAACGACCTCACCGACACATTCGATACCAAAAAAGGGTTAAGGCAAGGCGATGCGCTGTCATATGACTTCTTCAATCTGATTCTTGAGAGGATTGTGAAAAACTCACGAGCCAACACCAGAGGCACAATTTTCCAAAAATCTGTACAACTACTAGCATACGCCGAAGATATTGACATCATTGGTAGGACCCACGTTTGCTAGCATAGAGAAGGAAGCGGCAAAAATTGGTTTAGCAGTAAATGAGGGAAAGATGCAAGACGAAGACGCAGAGTCTTCGATTCCCAGCCAGACGTCGGACGCAGTAGAGGAAGACCTCGCCTTAAGTGGCGCGCACAAGTAGAAACCAACCTCAACCAACTTGGAGTGCGCAACTGGAGGCAGTTAGCTAAGGACCAGGGTAATTGGATAGGCACGTTGGTTGAGGCCCAGGTTCATTCCGGACTGTAGCGCCACTGAAGTGAGTCTATAATAACTACTAGTATACTCATCACATATGAGACAAAGCGAATAAGTAACTTCTAACCACCACCACCATTTAACAACCACATACACTAATCTTAAGAAGGACTGTTTTAATCACTAAATTCTTTTCGGAATTTATTTACAAATTATAGTGAAGTTATTTTTTTTCCGAAGACACATACCTCGAATGGAATTTGATCGGAGGTTCAAACTACCTTGTCTCACATCAATCAAGTAATATTAAAGCCTCGCTTAGTTGTACATTTGGATGTAATACGCATTTGATATTGAGATAATTAACGAAAACAATATTCGTATTTGATGAGCATTTGACGGAATTACAACATCTTCGAGGGTGTCATTCCTTACAATCTCAACGTTGCTACGCTACTCTATACACGCTACACAATTCACCATAATATAGTTCACAAATCTTTAACTGATGTTGGGCCACGAACTTAAACTTATAGTTAACGCAAATAGAAACACTCGTCGTTTCTGATGGACTCTTACACACATTTAAAAAAATTAGACAAATCGGTTTAGGAGTTTACGATTTTAGACACATATATCAAAAAAAATGGGCGTGGTCAATTTCTTTTTCCTAATAACTTAAACTGGTTTACTACTAACATTTAAAAATAACTAAGAAAAATCGGTCCAGCCGTTCTCCGATTTTAGATAAATAAAAAAAAAATTGGGCGTAGTCAATTTTTCATTCCGTAAAAACCTAAGTTGGGATATGACGAACATTTTAAAAAAAATCGGTGCAGCCGTTCTCAGGTGATGCGGTTCCCGACGAACGACATTTGATTTTTATTTATTTAGAAGACAAAAATATTTGCTACAAAAACAATTGTCACACAAGTTTAGTGCAAAAATAATTATCGCAAATTTTCATAACGTTATGTAAACATAAACATAATCTGTCATGAAGATGGCGTCGTAACATCGCTCCATATAAAATGTATTGGAAAATTAATTGTCTTCATAATTTTTTTTGGGTATTCTTCTTGTTTGGCAGGAGACCAGTCGAATTTGGTGCGAATCATCAAACCTCTGTTGGGTTTCTGGGGTTAGAATATACTGTCGTAGAAGGCGACTAAAATCCACTCCCGAATACCGAGTTTAAAGTGTGCACAAAAAAAAATGCAATGAATAAAACGAAAAGATGTAATACCCCAAGTGGCAATCACTGGAAAATCCACCCTCTTCGGATGTCGGCTCTACGGATTCTGGGGAGAGCCAATTATTGCAATTTGCGTCTCCAGGAGCTCGACAACGCTAGAAGTGTCGGATCACGAAAAACGAGACTCAGTAAAAATTAAAAGCCTTGAGGACGAAAACGACGTTCTTCGAACTAGGCACAGCAAAGTCGAACTGCTCTGGGAGAAGCTTCGGATGAAAACATCACCCTAAAGAGTTCATTAAAATTAAGTAAAGAACCAAAACCGAGTGCAAAATGCCCGTTTATTTCAGAATACCATTCCGACGAAGAAGAACTCAGTCACGAAACCGACTGGATTCTAAAGAAAATACCGATGAAAGGAAGGAAAACTATATCCTCACCTGAATTAATAAATCACGATAATGAGAATACTAATAAAGCGAAACAGCTAAAACAACTGCCCCCACCGCCAATTAATGTGATCGGTATAGACGACTATAACAAGTTGCATACCGTGATGAAATGGTAACCATTATCAGGCTACCAAGTAACTTCACTTAAAAAAAAATACATGGAAAGTCTGCGTAAAAGATCCAGTTACCGTCTATTATCTCGGAAGCTAAATACCGATAAAATTGAATGGTATTTATTTGAGAATAAATCTGAAAGGCCTTTGAGCGTTGTAGCCAGACGGTTACATGGGTCGTGCTTAAAGGATGACATAGTTAGTGATGTGAAAAACGGACAATATAAAGTTATAGGTAAAGATAAGAGGGTGAAGAAAATCGAATAAAACGCGCTCTGCCTTTATTTATACTCACTTTTGATAAAAAAGAAAGTCTGAAAAAAAAATATGAAATAAAAACAATACTTAATATTGTTGTAAACATCGAACTCATGCGTAAGGATTCAAAATTAGTTTCTCAGTGCAAGCGATGCCAAGGATGTAATCATACGCAAATGTGCCGGTAATCATCTGACGGTAGATTATAGGTCAGATAAGAAAACTCATGCTATTTGCATTAATTGTAAAGGCGATCATCCCGCAAGTTACCACTGCTGCGAAGTAGTTAAAGAGTTGCAAAAAAGACGGATGAAATTTACTTATAAAAATTAACAGAAATTAAATTTAACTAAAAAAAAAAATGCGACCAAACTTATCTCAAAGCCAAAGCAGGCAACAATCGAAAAACAAAAAAATAAACCAATACCTCGGCCAACAGAAATACAATCGGGTCTTATACATCCAAAACCAAATGTACAAACTTATGCCCAAGCTACAGTACCCGATAAAAATATTTCACCAGACCCCAACGTTTTTTCGATTATTCTTTCAAAACTTGAGGAACAAGGCGAAACGAATAAACTTATTTTCGACAGGCTAGTAAAGCTTGAAAATAGTATTCGCAACAGACGTAGGTAATCTTAGTTCAACATGAAAAAACCAATGGCCTTTGGCAGAAACTTGGAGAACTTGAATTGTTTATGCATAAAAAAGATATCGACGTCTGTTTAATATCCGAAACTCACGCAAAGAGTAAATCTCACTTAAAGATTAAAGGTTATTTTGATTATCATATAAATGAGTGCATCGAACATTCGATTAATTTTAAATTAGAAGTCGAAAAAATGCAAGTTTGATCTATACAAGTCAAAAGTAGAAAGTCCTTTCTGAAGATATCTTCTGTTTACTGCCTACCACGATGCAAGGTTGAGAAAATTGACTTTGAAAACTTTCTTAATTCCCTTGGACAGCGTTTTGTCATCGGAGGGAACTTTAATGCAAAACATACATTCTGGGAATCTAGATGCATATCACAGAAAGGTAGGATGCTTTACGATGTTAGTAGAAAGTACAGTACCGAATTTTATTCAACGGAAAAACCAACTTACTGCCAACTGATATTACAAATATACCGGATTTGATAGATTTTTTCATCGTAAAAGGTATGCCGTCCAATCGAATGATAATTCTCCGGTCATTCTAACAACGAGTGAGTCAATCATTAGAAATGAAAACCCACCCAAACCAACAAACAGAAAAACCAACTGGGAAGGCTTCAAAAACGATATTGAAAATAATATTCGACTGGGTGTATCGCTTAGATCCTTATTAGAACTCAAAGTCGAGGTCGACTCTTTTATCGATATCGTTCAAAAAGCAGCAGTAATATCAAGTACCCATGGGAAATAAAAGATTTGGTTAGACAAAAAAGAAAAGCTCGAAAAAGATGGCACCAAAATATTGCCCCGCAAGATAAGTGACATGCTATCCAATTCGATTAAAAACTTTAAAAACATGCAGTAGAAACGTATCTGCAAAGCCTAACCTCTGGAAAAGAATCGAGTCATTCACTTTGGAAAGCAGTTTAAGTCATAAAACGGCCAAAAATCGCTGCGCCACCAATGGGGGTAACTCAAGACGTTAGGGCAAAAAACGATAAGGTAAAGCAGACGTTTTTGTTGCACATCTTGAGGAAACATTTTAACCATTTGATGGTCCAGAAAACATTTATTTATTAGAGACTACAACCATTAGTAATCTAGTTAGATATGCAAGTATTGCCGAGCTTAAACAGAAATACAGAAATTAAAGCCTAAAAAAGATTCGGGTTATGACCTAATTACAGGAGAACTTCTTAAAATGTTGCCCGTAAAAGCCTTAACTAAACTTCTCTACATTGTAAATGCAGCAATTAGATTAGAATACATACCAAGACAGTGAAAAGTCGCAGAAGTGATTATAGTTCTCAAACCAATAAAATCACAGAATGAAATAAAATCTTACAGACCTATTTAACTTCTTCCAATAATTTCAAAAGTTTTTGAAATGATATTACTCGGTCGCTTACACCCCATTATTGATCAGAAACGCCTTTTATCTGACCATCAATTTGGGTTTAGAAGAAAACATTCGACTGTGAACCAAGTTCATCGAGTTGCTGATGTAATGGAGAAAGCTTGCGAAGAAAAAAATTTGTTTCCCAGCCATATTTCTTGACGTGTCGCAAGCTTTTGACAAAGTTTGGCATAGAGGCCTCCAATACAAGCTAAGACAAGTTCTGCCTGAAAAATTATATAAAATTCTTGTGCCGTATACTGAGCATAGACTCTTCCGTGTGAAAATTGGAAACGAATATTTGGATTTCAAAGAAATATTGGCAGGAATGCCCCAAGGAAGCGTCCCTGGACCACTCTTGTACCTCCTATTTACACGTGATATCCCGCAAGCAAACGATACAATAGTGGCCACGTTTGCTGACGTTACAGCCATACCAGCAGTTGGCACAACAGTAGAGGAAACAAATATGAAATTACAAACGCTCTTAACGAGGTTAATGAATGAACAAAGTCCTGGCGGATTGCACTTAACGAAAGTAAATCGATTCATGTAGATTTTTCGTAAAAACGGACAAACAATTTGCCAGTTTTTCTCAATACGGTTCGAGTCCCTTTTGCAAATGAAGCGAAATATCTCAGAATGACACTCGATGCAAAGTTAAAATATAAGTCGCATGTAAAAAAGAAATGTGAAGAACTTAAAAATAAATTCAGAGAACTGTACTGGTTACTCGGAAAATATTCGAAGATTAACCTTGATAACAAGCTGCTATTATACAAGCAAGTGCTAAAGCCGGTCTGGACAAATGGTATCCAACTATATGTTTGTACCAGTGAAACAAATCTGAATATTTAAAAAAAATTTTTGAAAACAAAATGTTAAGATCATTAATCAATGCGCCGTGGTATATAAGGAATGCAGATCTACGCAGAGATCTGGGTATTTTCGCAGTTCAAGATGAAACGAAAAATTTTGCACGCAAATATAGAAAACGTTTATTGGGACACGTTAACACAACGGTTCTCTAAATTCGTGACGAAACAAATTTATTGCAGCGTCTTCAAAGAACCAAGCCTTAGATTTGGCCCGATAATAACAAACTGCGCTATAAATTTTGGAAAAAGCAGGAACTCTCACAGGAAGGTTACCTGCCAAGCATTCATTACTCGTGATAAAAAAATTGCTAGATAAGTCGCATACTTAGTTGCAATACAAGTACAAAAAGGGTGGTGGTTTTAGTTAGGGTTAAAGTCCCACACTACTTTGGGCACGTGCTCATCGTGTTTTTTGAGATTTCCACCAGCCCACGGAAAAAAATCAAAATCGGTCCAGACATTCTTGAGTTATAAGTGTAGTAACTAACGAACGTCACTCTCTTTTATATATTAATATAGATTCAGCTATACCATCTGACCAAGATTCATTCAGTTTTAAGCAACGCCCAATTATGGGGACATTTATAATTAGGATAGAATGGAAAAGGGTATTCAACGATTTGCACAGCCGATTGTGTTCCTACTCATATGCTTTAAATATTAAAGACAATAGAGGAACGTTCACTGACAGAATTGATACTGATTTCATTTAGGCTTTCAATCGGATAGACCCTAAATAGCTAAAAAGGGAAATTAGATGCTCACATAATCGATTAAACACAATTACTATTACCGCAGTAATAGGAACCAGATCTTAAGAAGCGGAAAAATCTGGTGTTCATCCGTCAATTCTTGTTGGTCTAATGATCTGCGAATTACATCGTTTTAACAGAAAACAAAAAAAAACAAAGAAATGTTCATGTTCGATTGAGCCAAAAAATCTTAAATCAACAAGCAGGATCCAAAACGCTATTTCTAGTTTTAAAATTTTGGAGTGTTGGATGCACGACTGGGTCGTACGCAACTTTCTCGTTCACAGCGAGTTGGGCGTTATATCAAATCACAAGCATGAGAGATTTTGACGATTTTCACAATTTGGCCAAAAAATCAGAATGGGTAATAGAAATTTGGATTTTTGATGCCGAAAATAATATAAATAATGTGAAATTGTTACTATACGACAGTTGATTCCGGAGTTTAAAGGAATCGGTGTCTATGTGAATAATAATGATTTTCCGTTATTGGACAAAACTTAAAATTCCGCTTAGGGGTAGCTGCGGCACAGTAATAGTATTTAGAATATAAATTACATTTCATTCAATTTGACAAAATACTTTGCGAAAAATTGACAATTTTCTTTATATGGTCTAAGTGCGAAAATCCGTTATATGGATTTCTCAAAAAAAACTGAGTATCCAGTTTTGTTGGAACTAATATGTTCATAGCACATATAAATCTAAATCGTTGGGGCCGTTTTCGAGAAAATTGTGGTTACGTATAGTTTTTATATGGCAGGAACCGTTAATATAATGGCTAAAAGCCTAGAATTATGACAAAAGAACGCTGGATACGAAGAGACTGGAGAGACCATTATGGAAAGACGGACCAACGGACGGATTAAAAAAACAACTTTTTTGGGTTCCACTATCATCGTAATGATAAAATCAATTAAAATCTCGAGGTAGATTTTTTTCACGAAGAATACCTTTCTTTTTGTAAGAGAAAGTAAAAAAAAATTTTGAGTCGAGTTGATGCTGCATGGCACCGAGAGATTAGTTAGGTATGTTCCCGCACTTTTACAGTGAGTGCTTAAATTTTCTTGCAGTGGTACGAAAAGATAGGGGAATGCGTTTATATAAGATGCAATAAATTAATTCGTTTTGATGTTTTTTGAAGAACAAAATCATTTTTGGATATGAAATGATAGTTTACTTATTTTCGAAAACTGTCATAACTTCTCTTCATTGTCATAACCTTTCTGTTTTACTATTTTTTGCGTAAGAGAACAGAAATAATAAAAGAACGAAACAAATCAGTAAAAATTATATTGTTCGGAAACAGACGTATTAACTACCGTATCCATTTGAAAGTTGCGAAAGTGGTTCTTCCATGTTCAATTCAATTTCAATTTTCCCACTGTCGCATCACTAGGATCTTATAGCCCTGACCTCGAAGTTTTACATTTTGGTAAATCGCAAAGTGGCACTTCATTATATCTTTGACCAGGTGCTTTTTATACTGAAAAGTCAGTGTTCTTGTATTTTGCACTACCTAAAAAACTCAACCACAACTTTTTCAGAGGTTCTCGTTTTGACCTTATAAGGTTATAAGTCCCATTCTTCGATTCTTGTCTACAACGATTTGTCGGGATTTTTCGTTGGCCCTTGGGGCTCTTTTTGGTGGGCGGGTGAATGCCTACACGCCAAGTGCAGGGTCTAATGGCTTGTTGACAAAGCCCCCCTTGGTTTAGGATATCTGACGCTGCTGGTATGGATTAATCGAGATATTTAATGATACACTTTTCACAAAGAACTTGGTGGTCTCTTGCTAGCACGGTAACTTCGTTGTTACATTTTAAATATCCAAATTCTTGTATTGGCATACGATTTTCGACTACGTCTACCACTTATTGTGAATTCGAATCCGAATAGCTTAAGATTCTGATCACAAAAACACGAATAGAAGTGAATTTTTTTCGATCTTTTTCATAAGAAACTCGTTTTCTTTTCCGTTAAGCATTTTCGAAAACTATAAAAAGAGTACCTACTTTCATAACAATAAAATTTGAACATGCTTTTAATATTCCCAAAACACAACCCACATCCTGGAGGAATTGTATAATGAGGTTTACCTAAAATTATAATTTAGAATTTATAACTACAAGAAACGTTACCGTCAACGGCCAACGATATCGAGCCATGAAACGCGACTTTTTTCTTGCCCCTTGAACTTGGTTGACATGTGGTTTCATCAAGACTGTGCCACATGCCTCACAGCTCGTGAAACGATTGAAATGTTGAAGAATGAATTTGGTGAGCAGATTATCTCTCGAAATGGCCATGTGAGATGACTGCCAAGATCATGCGATTTAACGCCCCTTGATTATTTCTTGTGGGGTTATGTATAGTATACCGCCCAAACTCGCCTGTTTGTGTAGGATCACGATGGAGAATTTTCGCTGCTCCATCAGGGTCGGAAACGACCTCACCGACACATTCGATAACAAAAAAGGATTTAGGCAAGGCGATGCGATGTCATGTGACTTCCTCAATTTGATTCTTGAGAGGATTGTGCAAAACTTCCGAGCCAACACCAGAGACACAAAAAAAAGGTACAACTACTAGCTTACAACACAATTGGTAGGACTCAACGTGATGTCATAGCCGCTTTTGCTAGTATAGAGAAGGAAGCGGCAAAAATGGGTTAAGCATTAAATGAGGGTAAAGCGAATTATATGCTTACAACACGAAAGGACACACAACATCGACGAATTGGACAGAACGTCACCATTGACAGATATAACTTTGAGGTAGCATGGGACTTTGTCTAACTTGGCTCCGCTATTAACTCTGACAACAACATCTCGTCAGAAATTAAACGAAGAATTACTCTTGCAAACCGCTGTTTCTTCGGGCTTAGAAGGCAATTCAGTAGTAAAGCCCTCACTCGAACTACTAAGAAGATCCTATAAAAGACCCTGATCATCCCAGTCCTGCTCTGCGGCGCTGAAGCATGGACCGTCTCAAAATTGGATGAAGAAATCCTTGGTCGACGATTTGAGAGGAAAATTCTTCGAAAATGTTCGGTCCCGTTTGCGTTGACGGGCTATGGAGACGAAGATTCAACCAAGAACTATACGAGCTGTACAGCGACATGCCTCTGGTCAAAAAGATGCGCTACTTAACTAAATAACTCGATTGAGGATTTACAGAGTAACATTACACGCGTAATTCGTGGAATAAATGCCGAAATGCTCGAAAAAGTGACTCAAATTTGGACCTTCCGAATGGACCATTTGAAACGAAGCCGCGGACAATATTTACATGAAGTTGTCTTCAAAACGTAAATGGCAAAAGCCTATTTTTCGATTACAATAAAAATTTTGATTATTGGATGCAAATTTGAGTGTTTTATTCGATTTAAAAAAAAACTACGCTTAAAAAATCACCCGTTATTTCCCACAAGTACGTTAAACCACCCAAGATGTGAGATCCGCCGTTGCGAGTAAACTTTATTACTACTGAATGACCAGTGGATTAAAACTACTATTTTTATTTTTCCCTTGATGTTGATGACATATCCTGTGAAATAATTGTATCTATAACAAATGCAATTAAAGCATCCCAAGGGTTAGGTTTTATGATTACATCCCAAATAAGTAGGTTAATTTACATCATCCGATCCAAACACTCATGTATGATGATTCAACCATACGTTTTATTATATTTTCTGCGACGCATTGCTGTTATATTAAATTGCTGAAAATATTCCAAAATGACTAATACATTTTCATATTCCACATTAAGTGATATCCTAAGGACTCTTATATGAAATCACCTCATTATTGGCAAACAAATTAAGTACCCACTAAGCTTTTGTATACAGCTTTTGTTTACCTACTATTTTAAACAAATTTTAAGTATAGAACCCCCAGATAACAACAAATCCGACAAAAGCTCCACAAACATCTATTATATACAATGTTCACACAGGATAAAGGTAAAATAACCCAAAAATCAATTAAATGTTAAGATTGAAGTGCCATATTACCAACGTAGGTACATATTTATTTTCTCACCTCGTTCAGCCAACGATCCCTTACGTCCTAGTTTAATTCGAATTCCTTCCAATATACACAACCCAATTAGAATGCAGGAATCCTGTGCCAACGTATGTCCATTATACGACAAGTTAATTGCCTTTAGTAGTCCCATTCCCAGTTCACAACAAGCAAACATGCCAAAGTAAAATGAATTCAAGTAAATAAGTACTTCGTACGCCAAGCTCGGATTACCCATAATAGAGCGGCGATAACCTCAAAAACGACACTTTTTCAATGCACCTGGGTCATTCCATTTGGTAAGGAACCAGGGTCAAGCCCAACAATAATCCCAAATACACAAAATAACACAATTAATTTCGTATCTTTATATAGAGCTATGTACTTTCAGGTGAAAATATGCAAAAACACTGATTCAATTAAAAATAGAACTTTCGTCGGCAGCACAAAACAGATCAACGCGATTTTTTTTTTGCCGAGCTGCGAGCATTGGGCCACCGAACCGACAGACTATTGAACACTTTCCTCTACGTGGTATACGAGTTTAGTTCTTGTTCGAAGCCGGACGGTATTTTTAGAATTCGAAAACGACAGCGACAGAGGGCGACACAGCCCAAGTCTGAGGGTGAAGTGCTTTTGGGGATGGGTTTCCTATGCCGGAGTACGTCCAATAACAATATGTATCGGAGCATAGACGAATTGGAAACAACGAACATTTCCTTTGATCTAAACATACAATGACAATGGAGAGTCCGGAAATCATAAAATGGTAAGTGTTGTGAAGATGATTTAAGATATACATAGCTTTAATAATAATTTTCAAAACCAATAAATGGGTAGGAGACGTGTCTTATGTAGCGTTGTCGTACTTGTTATATGGTTAAGAATAATTTCGATATATCTTTTGAACATGGAACAAAATATTTCATAGTCTAATTTCATGCGAGTGAAGCTATAAATGTTTAAAAACAGACTACCTAGTTTATTGCATCCGTTTGTTATTGGGTTGTATAGCGATACAATTAAAAAGTGTTGTCGTTTGTTATACTGTAGTATTAGATACTTTTGTGCTATAGTACTATAGTAATGCGTGCAACTCAGATGTGCAACTATACTATATGATTTGACGATTTGGTATCCTTGTATTAATTAGAATCACATTAAAGTATTTGCTATCATTAAGAGATTGCAACAGTGCTGTCGTTAAAAATTGTTTTAAGAATTAAATAACTAAAAAAAAAAACAAGCTTTAGACGCAAACCGACCTAAAAAATAAAAAATATACAGTAGAAATCGGTTATAACGGTATCGAACCAATGAAAATTATATTTAAAAAATATAAGAAGGCTACAATCCACTGTGTGGATCGTTTTATACCCTATCCCATCCCATCCTTAAAATTAATATCCCTTAAATGTGGATTTTATGGGAAAGATATATTAAAATTGAAACATATTGTTCAGACAGTTTATCAAAATCTTGTATGTTCAAAAACAACGTTTTTTCTCCTGCATATGGTATGGCGTAGGGTATAAAAATGGTTTTTGTATGAAAACGCCTCCAAAGCGTGCGCGTGGTTTATAATGATACATAGAAGAAATATTTATGTTATCATAAATAATGATTTGGCATAATTTTTCGAAATGTTTAAAATTTTACCGAAGAACGTTTTTTACTGAAAACGCCCTCAAAAAGTAGGCGTGGCAAAAAACTGTGTATAGAAGAAATATAGACATTAGGATTTTCTCGATATCTTGCTCAGAAACTTTTTCAATATCTCTAATGGTTTGGCCTAAAACAACGTTTTTCTAAAAAGGGGGCGTGGCAGTGGGCTGATTTCAAATTTTTTTTACACTTGTTCTGCTTCCTCAGATAGAAAGTCTGTATACTCTAGCTCAAAATTTAAGGCCCAAAATCAGGTGACACACAGACGGACGGACGGACGGACAGACAGACATGGCTAAATCGACTCAGCTGGCGATTCTGAGTCGATCGATATACTTTGAAGTATATATAACGAAATTATTTTACTATGCTAAAAACTTCATGTCAAAACTAATATACCCCTATGGGATAGGGTATAAACATATGAGAAGGCTACAGTCCGCTGTGCGGATCGTTTAATACCCTATCCCATTCCATCCTTTAAATAAATATCTTCAAAATGTCGGCTTTATGGCGATAAAATATAGAAAACATATTGTTCAGACAGTTTATCAAAATCTTTCATGGTTCGGCAAAAAAACAACGTTTTTCACGTGGTGAGCTAAGGTAGTGTATGCAAACGGCTTTTGTATGAAAACGCCTCCAAAAAGTGGGCGTGGGTTAAAACGATATATAGAAGAAATGTTTATATTACCATAACCAACGATTTTGCCCCCAAAAAAGGGGCGTGCCAAAAAAAACTATGTATAGACCAAATATATATATAAGTATTGCATAAATATCTTGTTCACAAACTTTTTTAAAATTTCTTACTGTTTTGCCAAAAAGAACGTTTTTCTTAAAAGTGGGCGTGGCAATGGGCGGATTTGTTCTGCTTCGTCGGATAGAGAGTCCATATAGCAAATTTCAAAACTCTAGCTCAAAATTTAAGACCCAAAATCGGTGACACACAGACGGACAGACAGACATGGCTAGATCGACTCAGCTAGCTATTTAAAGTCTGAGATTCATATACTTTGAGGGGTATCTAGCGAAATTATTTCACTATGTTACAAACTTAATGCCAAAACTAATATACCCCTATGGGATAGGGTATAAAAAGGAAGCTGTATTAAAAATAGTTTCAAATGCTCAAGAAATTTGTTGGTGAAAGAAATCAGCTTTTTCCTTATCGCTTTTTGCCCAAGAATCTTGAGTTACACTGATAGGTGGCACAGGGTTCTTCGCCCGTTCTAATATCTTTCCAAAGTGAATAATTGGATTCTTTTTAGCGGTTAGGCCTTACAGATAAGTTTCTACTGCAAGGTTTTTAAAATTTTTAATCGAATTTGAAAAAAATTGAATAATTGACAAACAAATTTTTTTATGGTTTTAGTTTGATATACAATTAAAGTTTTTTTTTTTTTGTTGTTATACATATCTCTAACGGATTGACTAGTACCATTACTAGGCAGCTCCTTTGCCTTACAAACTGATCACGTTCATTCATGCAGTGTGATGGGTGATGTGTGCGTTCTCCACTGATGGGAAATTGTTGGCGATGATTTCATGAACTTGAAGAATTTGATTTCTGCCACTTAGACCTCGAATACTCAGCTCATGTAAGTGAAAGATCAATTTTGAAAACAATCGTAACAAACCGTTAAAACCACTTTGAAATCCGTTCAGCATTTCTCGAGATTAGCGAATTCATACAGACAGATACGTTTCTTTATACATACTATTACAGATAGATAGAAAAATTTCTGACTGCGTTTCCCCGAAGTGCCGGAACGATTAAATAGCCCTAATATCTCTGTTTCATTGAAAAAAAGAAGCTTTAACAGTTCTATTTATTTATTTAGATATTTTTTCGTGAAAATGTTTGACCTCGAAATTTTGATTGATTCTAATGATGACCCAAAAATGTGGTTTTTGGAGTTCAGTCAGTGGGCTTGACTTCGTATTGACAATTTTTTTGGTTACAATTACCATCGTAGCTATTTCATTGACATAGTTACAACAAAAAACAAGAAAATACACCTAGTTTTTTGAGAAAAATCATATAACGGATTTTTTTATTTCGGCCATTAATGGACAATTGAGGGCTCAGTGGTGCGATGGTTAGTGTGTTGAAATAGCCGCGCTGAAGGTATGGGTTCGATTCCCAGCCTCCTGGCCCTCCTCTCGTGATGATCTGACATGTCATCCGAGTAGTATCAATTGTCAAAAAAAGTTTATCAGAAATTCGCCGTTTGGAGTCGGCATAAAACAGGAGGTCCCGACATCGTGCAAGAAGTACACACGCACACATGAATGGTTGTGAGAAAGCTCGGCCCTGGGTACAAACGAGCCTTTTAAATCCGAACCGTGTTTTAGGCGTCAGAGTGCCTAGTCCTAACTCGTTTAATTTATTTCTGAATTTAAACAAAAACAGCCACTAAAGTTGTCCTGGGATCTCCGGTTTTACAGACTGAAGTTCAAGACAAATATGTCATGCATTGACACTACGGTGCATTAAATTCCACCTTACAGCTGGATAGAAAATAGAACCCTTTCATCTCCTGGATCTTTGTTTACTATTTTTTATTTCACATTTTTTGACAATGAAATGTAGAGCGGATAGGAAATTTAAGCTTTATATCAATCTATACAGATTATTTAAAAATTGAGAAGCATTTACATTTTTCTTAAATTTGTCTCTTTTTTAAGAAAATGTTTCTCCACTTTTTTCTGCAAACGTACGTGAGCATACCTTTTGTGAATAGCTTTGTTTAATCAGTGTGAGCAGGACAATCTAGAAGACGATTTTCTACATCTTCTTTTGAGTAGATTAGGTTATATTGGCTGTACGCGATGAGCGTGCAAACTTAGACCAAAAGATCTGTCGACTTTTTCTAAATATTCGTTTGCCTAAGTAAACCATTCCTAGCTAACTATAAAGCAAAGGTGGTTTGTGACATTAGTATTAACCAGGTCACCTAGATTGTCAAAGAAGGAGTCTTTGTAGAGAGCTGGAGATGAATAGAGAAGGTGAGGAATATACTGATCCTCATCCGAGCAGCGTCTGCAAAGGCCTAGTACTTTGAAAATCGGATTAAGGGGCAATGTCATGTAAGGACACCCATAATCGTACTGATGTTTGATTTCTCCACCATCATCAAGCAGGGAGCGTTTCTGTTTATATTTGCCTTGATATTATTAACGTTGTACCGTTTATCCATCCAATTTGATTGATGATTTACGTGTAGCAAGGGGCATACCTAGCACTTTTACTGCCGGTAGATTATCAACGGTATTGACCGGTCTGGCAAGCTCATAATGCCTTTCAGTTCCATGGGAAGTCTCTGCGTCACGCCCCTACAAAGTGGTGAATGTTAAAGTACTCTGCTATTTCTTTAAGAGATAGTTGTCATTCGTGGGCTGCTTTCAATGTGAATGAGATGGTTCCCAAGGATGGATTGGCTGGTACTCAAGATACTAATATTCTTCATGGATATTACATTACACCTTAGCCAAGACAAGGCTACTTTGATTGCCATGATTTCCTGCTGAAAAACAATGATCAGGAAGGCGAAAACTTTCTAGGTTAAGCATGTATGAAAAAATGCTTCACCCACTATAGATTAGGTTTTATGCCCATCCGTGTGCATTTCAATTTAATTTTTTTAATTATAATCCCTCCCATTCAAGGCGACTGGGAACGGTTGACTCGACGTTATGCTTAAAACTGAATTGGTCGGTGTTTTCTGTTAAGGTGATTTATTAGCTTTGTGGGTTCACTTTGAGAAGGTGTCCATTGAAACAAGGGTTTCTGTATCAAAGCTACAGTCGGTTTGCAAGAATATCTATGGCCACTATGTGTAGGATATCATCTAGGGCTGCGGTGGGGTATGTTATTAGAGATAATAATGAATATGCAAGCTGATCTTTAAACTTTCCCTAGACGGGCTCAGTGATGCGATGGTTGCTGCGATGAACTGCCGCTTTGGAGGTCTGGGTTCGATTCACAACACCTAAATGATTTTTCACTGCACCTCCTCTCGTGATGATCTGACAAATCATCCAAGTAGTATCAATTGTCAAGAAATCTCAAATTCGCCTTTCAAAGTCGGCATCTTGCTAGAAGTACACACGTACACGTGAATGCTTGTGAGAAAGGTCGGCCCTGGGTACTAACGAACTTGTTGCTCCAAAAATTTGTTTTGTTTATTTATTTGAATGTTGCGGTTGGAGGCTGCTTCTAAAGCCGTCTACATAAAGTCAGGGAATGATATGTGGTTGCATGTTTCATTTCTTCTCGGTTGTCCTTTTATACATGCATAAGGCTCAGTTTCTTATCCAAGGCTGGGTATTTGTCTGGTTCTTCAAACTTGAGACTAACTAAGGTCGCGGGCCTTTGTATTTCCTGCTAAAAAGGACTTATTCGGTTTTTGGAGGGTTCGCACCAAATCCACACCTGGAGGCCAGAGGGGCTATTTTGTTTAAGGGTATTATGATACCTCCCTATTGCTATTGCCAAGCACTGATTAGGCAATCACCTTGTAGCTTTTCCTCCCTAGATGAAACTAATAGCTTGTTGACCACTAGGTTTCAGCGAGCAGACAGAACACCCTTTGTGGGGTGCTACGGCTTTTTAGATCTACGTGCGGATGAAACGCAAAGATTTGTGTTAAAAATCCTCCCCCTAAGTAGTAGGTATCAGTAGTTCCGTTTTGACATTGTTAAATGCTTTTTAATATCAAGAAAAGCAACCATATTATACTCTTTGCTCTTAGTGAGTGAGAGAGCCTCAACCGACTTCCCCTTGCAGTATGCATGTTGAGAGTTGGTTCCATCTATACTAGTATAGAGTGGTAGATCAATTGATCTTTCCAAAGTCTGTAAAAGAGTTTAGACTGATCGGGCGGAGATCCGTTGAATTTACATGTGAGCTTCTTCCTGCTTTAAGAATTTTTGTTTTGTTTCATGGGCTGGTGGAAATCTTTATAGACACGATGAGTACGCGCCCAAAGTAGAGTGAGATTTTCACTCACTAAAACCACCACCCTTTTTGTATTTGTATTGCATAATAAGTATGCGACTTATCTAGCAATTTTTTTATTACATACATTTAATATAGGTTTCCTCTATTGTTGTGCCAACTGCTAGTATAGCTGTATCGTCAGCAAACGTTGCCGCTATTTCATCGTTTGTTTGTGGGGTATCAAGAGTGTAAATAGGAGGTACAAGAGAGGTCCTTGGGGTACTCCTGACATTATTTCTTTGAACTCTGAATATTCGTTTCCAAGTTTCACACGGAAGAGTCTATGCTTAAGATACGAGACGATGATTTTTTACAATTTTTCAGGCACAACTTGTCCTTATTTGTATTCAAGGCCTGTATGCCAGAACTTGTTAAAAGCTTGCGGAACGTCAAGAAAAAAGGCTAAGCAAATTTTCTTTTCTTCGCAAGCTTTCGCAATTACAGCAGTAAATCAATGAACTTCATCCACAGCCGAATGCTTACTTCTAAACCCAATTTTATGGTCAGGTAAAAGGCGTTTTTGATCAATAATGGGGTGTAAGCGACCGAGTAATATTCTTTGAAATCCTTTCCTTCAAATTATTGGAAGAAGTGAAATAGCTCTGTAAGATTATATTTCATTCGGTGATTTTCCTGGTTTGAGAACCATAATCACTTCTGCGACTTTCCACTGTATTCGTATGTATTCTAATTTAATTGCTGCATTTACAATGTAGAGGAGTTTAGTTAATGCTTTGAGAGCAACATTTTAACATTTTAAGAAGTTCTCCTGTAATCCAGTCATAACTTAACAGTCATAAAACCTTTTTAGGCTTAAGTTTATGTATTTTCCGTTTTTTTCCAACGGTTAGGCTTTGCAGATAAGTTTCTACTGGACGGTTTTTAAAATGTTTAATCGAATTTGATAGCAAGTGACTCAACCGATTTAAATATGCCATCTTTTACTTGCTTTTCTTTTTTGTCTAACCAAATCTTTTATTTCCCGTGGGTACTTGATATGAATATGGCTCATTTTTTTGCTTTGTTGAGGAGTATTATTCCATGCCGCTTTCTGAACGGTATCGATAAAGGAGTCAACCGCGACTTCGAGTTTCAATGGAGATCTAAGCAATACACCCAGTCGAATATTATTTTCAATATGAATGAATGCAACTTCTATTTCCGTCCATGCCTTTGGGGTGTGTTAACCGCAGACAACTGGCCATGATGGTTAATAGCCATTGTGGCAGGATATCAAGGTTATATTGAATCCGCAGGTATTAAAACATCTGGTCCAGGCGATTTAAATACTTTGAAGCTTTAAGATTTTTGTTGGTGATGATATCATTGATATACATATATGGACGTTCTGAACGTGTCTGATTCATTACTAATAAGGTTAAAAAAGCTACCAGGAAAACGAGAGTCAAGAAGTAGGTCAATGGTTTCCGTGTTGTTTGGTTTAAGTAGGTAGCTGGACATTGGTGGATTGGTGTGAAGCATTTTACGTAGTGTAGAAGCCTCTGAGATTTCTTCTGTGTTATTACCAGAATGATCTCTGTAGTAGGTCAATGGCTTCCATGATGATTGGTTTAAGTATCCGGTGTTTTTCGAATAGAGATAAAACTGACATTTTGTAGTCAAATCGGGCAACTCTAATGTCATTTATGTTTGGTTTGGTTTGCCATTTCATCCTAAACATAATTTATTTCGAAATAATGGTTCAGTTCGCGAAGTTTACCGCAAGCTCGGTCCATTTAATGGTCAACATAATCGTCCGTCAGAGCAATTAATTCGGATAACCATGGATCGTTTTCACACTACGTTTACTCTATGTAATAATACGCATCCGCAGAGACGTCGAACAGTGCGCACCAAAGAAACAATTGCCGCTGTAGAGCAAAGGGTTGAACAGGACCCGAATGAATCGATTCGCCACCGGGCACAGCAATTGGAGCTTTGTCCATCAACTTTATGAACTATTTTGCGAAAAAAATCTTGGCTTACGACCTGACAAGATTCAGCTTGTGCAAGAATAAATGCCGCGAGACCATGCAAAGCGTGGTGATTTTGTTGTATGGGCCGAAAATGAGATTGATCTCGTTGCTGATTTTCATCGCAAAATTTTGTTCAGTGATGAAGCTCATTTTTGGTTGAACGGATACGTCAACAAGCAAAATTGCTGCATTTGGAGTGAAGAGAATCCACATGAGACCCTTGAGACGCCATTACATCCACAAAAACTGACTGTTTGGTATGCTCTATGGGCTGGCGGAGTCATTGGAGTCAGTTTCCGTTAATGGAGACTGGTATAGAGCCATGATAACCGACTATTTTCTTCCCGAATTTATTGAAGCAAACATTCGCAGAGCGCATAACTTCCCGGGATAGATCTGTCAATTGGCCACCATGATCGTGTGACTTGACACCATTGGATTATATTCTTTGGGTATATGTGAAGTCGCTCGTCTACGCCAACAAACAAAAAACGTAAGGGAACTTTGAAGCCAACATTCGGCCCCAAATGCTCGAAAAAATGGTTGAAAATTGGACCTCTAGGCTTGGCTTTATTCGAATCAGCCACGTGCCCGAAAGCATATTTAAACATTAATGGCATAAAATTATCCTTCCAATAAAGCCAAATCGATGGACATTAAACCGATTTTCTTGTGTTTTATTTCACTTCGAAGTTTAGAGGTATAGAACTTCGAAGTGAAATAAACACCCTTTATGTAGGTGGTCATTGGTGGATTGTTAGGGAGTATTAAATGTAGTCTAGAAGCCTCTGAGAACTCTTCTGAGTTACCGCCAGAATGTTCTCCTTTCCATCCTCAACACGATTTTGTATGTTTTGAGAGGCGACTTATAGTGGTCTAATCTAGTATAAATTCGGAACTCTTGGCCATCCCACGATGCCCTCTGAAAGGCCAAGCTGATGACATTGCATCGTTTAGAGCTCGTGAAAGGGTTGCCAACCTTTTGATATTTTATTGTTCAAAGGTGTCAGAGAGAAGTTTATTGGCTTAAGTGTATCTAAAAACTGACCACCTTTTTTTTTTGCATCCTAACATCTGTGGTCTGAGAAGGGTTGCTTGTTGGAGACTCTCCACTTCTTAATCAGGTTAATTATGTCATGGCAGGCAAAGCAAATGATTTGATCCTACCCACTTAATGTGTCATATGATACTTCCAATGGCTATCCTAGTGGCCAATTCGGTGAAAAACATGACCTTTTAAAACGTTTAGGCAGATGAAAATGGGATTGATTTTCGGAACTTAACTTTAATGTCTGTAATTTTAAATAATCTACTAGCAAACAATGATGCTTATTTTGTTAAAGTTAACTTTTTGTTTAGTAAACTTTAGATTATCATTTTTAAAGAATATCCCGCAGTGACATACATATCTTAAACAAACGCTATGAATAAATATTTTTGCCTAAGTGTTCGTGAAAGGGTGTATTGCGTTTATATAGAAAAAGAAACATGCAAATACTTTTAATTATTCCAACAAAATGCTAATTTACTTACCAACTGCTCCCTTTTTTTAAAAAAAAGGAAAAACGCATCATGTAGGTAAATCCCAAAACGCCAGTTTTATTCCAATTCTCGTTTGTTTGCTTTGTTTTTTTGTTTTGGCCAGTATTTATTTAGCACACCCTCACCATGTATCATATCCTTATTATTAAGGTATTTAATAAGGGTTTCAAATACTGCTAGGTATACGTAACCGGCTGACAAATCGTAAAAATGAAGATTATCGCAAACACGAACTCAGCCAACTGCAGTATTAACATTAAGGCACACAGAATGGATTCGAGTTTTAGAATGACCGTTTGATACCATAGAAAATATATCACAAAAAGGATGCTTGGTAATGTCAAAACCGCCGACATAATTGCCTGCCATCCTGAAAATTTATAGAAAAACAAAAAAATTTTATAAACACACCCATTTTAGAGATGCAATCATCAGAATGTTATGATGGAACCATGACGAAGAAGAACGCAATTCCTTACCCCGGTCGCTCAAACTGCTCTTTCTGCCCAAGACAATGCGAATCGTTTCCAAAATACATAACACCACCAGTAAACAGCTGTCCTGGATAAATGTGTTCTCCGGGTATTCCAAGTTGATCACCTTTAATACCAGGGTACCCATCTCGCTGATGGCGAACAGACCAAAATAGAATGAATTGAGATACATTAGTATTTCGTATGATAAACTGGCGTTTAGCATTCTTTATTTATTCCACTGCTGCTGCTGGTGCCGCCGCCGATATACTCCGCCTACTTCAGATTCCGATTTCAATTCCAATTCCGATTATGTATAAGAACAAACGTTTTTTTTTTTGGTTTTTTGAGCGATAGCTCCTTTGTGTGTTTTGTATTTTCTTGTTGAATTTTAAAAAAAATTCTATATATTTTCGTATTTTTACTATTGCCTCACACTTTATTTTCGATTGAGTGCTTTGTATTCGTTGCGATTTATGACGAATTGAATGTTAGCTGGACTTTCCCATATGAATTCCTCGAATAATGTGAAGCACTTCGACACATTCTTTCGCTTTGTTCCCGTACGTGTATAATTTTTTGAGAATTAATAGATTCCACGTGTCACGTATTTACAATTGAATTAAAAACAGATAACTAACTAGGGGCGGTTTTATTGGACGATTGGGAGGACGACGTAATGTGTTGTGGTCTCACCAGTGGTTTTAGAAAACATGGAAACGAACTGGACACCGCGATTAGGACAAAAAAAACTACGGCGACAATGACAACCGAAGCAAACGACAAAAGTGATATGACAAGTAACTACTAAAACACCCACTTGGAAACGACATCATCAACATCGACGACAGGATGAGTGTCACAGTGGAGGAGCGCGGCAGCTCTACACGAAGCGATGCGTGTTCTTTGGAACATTCTCCTGAATTCTTATTTTTTGTCGGTCGTTGTTATTCCATTTTTTTACTTTTAGTACTTCCGACCAGTGCGCATCCGCCGGATAAGTCGCTATGAAAATGACGTTCCATTTTTGTACTAAACAAATTATTAATGGAGCGATACTCGAATGTTTATGGCTGGTGTTTGTTTTGAGGGGGCTGTGAAATCTTTTTTTTTTAGAAACTGTATGCTGGGAAATCTGCCAACGATAAGAACTGATACAAAAGTGACAGTTGTTAGATTGCAAAGTATTTTTGGAAATTTGTATTAAAATGTTTTTTTTTTGTTGCTTTTTACTAATGATGAGTGTTTTCGTAATGGCAATATGTTGAAGTTTTCAATAATAAAGTAATGTTTTTCGAGAAGGTATCTATGTTCTTTTAATTTAATAGATGTTGATAGCAAAAATATAATTCCTTATCCTTACATATATTAAATATATTTATTTGTTTGTCTGCTCTTAAGTTAACATAGAACTCGAGAACTATTTTTTAAGGTTTTCAGTATTATATTTGATAACATTAGTTAACAAAAGATATAAGGATTAACGATCATAGTGCTGATATAGCTTTTTCGTTTTCTTCATTTCATTATGTATTGTGCTTTTATCAGTGCTAATCAGATTTGCGAGATGTTTTCTTTTTAACTCAGAGAATGGTTTAATTAGTTCTACTTACTTAATTAAGTGGAGCTACAGTCCGGAACGAACCTGGGCCTCAACCAACATGCCTCTCCAATTAGCCCGATCCTTAGCTAACTGCCTCCAGTTGAGCACTTAAAGTTCCTTGAGGTCGGTTTCTACTTGTGCGCGCCACTAAAGGCGAAGTCTTCCTCTACTGCGTCCGACGTCTGGCTGGGAATCGAAGACTCTGCGAGCCGGAGTATTGGTGTCCATTCGTTCTACATGTCCTAGCCATCTTAAACGTCCAATGCGGAGTTTTTTGAACAGGAGCATGTCGCTGTACAGCTCGTATAGTTCTTGGTTGAATTTTCGTCTCCATAGCCCGTCAACGCAAACGGGACCGAAGATTTTTCAAAGAATTTTCCTCTCAAATCGACCAAGTGAGTTTTGCACAATCCTCTCAAGAATCAGATTGAAGAAGTCAATCAAAACTAGACATGGCTCTGTATAGTTCGTTTCTATAAATGCTGTCGTATGCGGCTTTGAAGACGGGCTCAGTGGAGCGATGGTTAGTGCGATGAACTGCCGAGCAGAATGTCTGGGTTCGATTCCCAGCCGTAGCAACGCCTAAATGATTTTCACTGGCCCTCCTCTCGTGATGATCTGACAAATCATCCGAGTAGTATCAATTGTAAAGAAAAGCTTATCTCTAATTCGCCGTTCGGATTCGGCATAAAACAGGAAATCCCACCATGGTGCAAGAAATACACACACACATGATTGGTTGTGAGAAAGCCCGGCCCTGGGTACTAACGAGGCTGTTGCGCCAAAAATTTGTTTTTTTTATGCGGCTTCGAAATCGATGAATAGGTTGTGGGTATCGATTTAGACTTCTTGGGTTTTTTCCAGTATCTGCCGAAGTGTGAAAATTTGATCGGTTGTGGACTTTCCTGGCCTAAGACGATGGCGATGTTGAGGAGACTTAAGACTCTGTAGCTGGCGCAGTTTATAGGGTCTTTTTTTTGTGGATCGGGCAAACGATGCTGAGGTTCCATTCTTCTGGTATATTTTCTTCCGACCAGATTTGGCTTATGAGTTGGTGGATGTTAATTACCAAGTAATCTCCGCCGGCTTTATAAAGCTTGGCGGGAAGGTCGTCATTTCTGGCAGCATTATTAAGCTTGAGTTAAGATATTTTAATCCTCACTTCTCTCACGTCGGGTGGTTGGCAGTTTTCGCTGTCGTTACCAATATTGAATGTTTCGTTCTGCCTGACAGCGGAATACTATTCGTCATCACGGCGATAAACAGTCTGCAGAAGTGGTTCTTCTATATCCTCAGCATCGACTGTGTCTCAACTACGATATTTCCTTATTCGTCTCGACAGGATTCTGTTCGAGCCTTGTATCCTTGGCTTTGACGTTTTACACTTTGTTAAAACTTGCGAACATCGTTCCTGGAGTGGCACCTCTCTTTTATTGCTCTTTCTTCTTCCTTCTGGCAAGCCGGTGTTCTTCCCTTCTTCTCTGCCTATACAGCTCAACGGCAGCTCTCTTTTTCACCTGCAGCTTAGCCTTGTAGGCCTCGTTCTTGGCTGCGAGCATCTGTCGGCATTCCTCATCAAACCAGGGGTTTCTTGCTGGTGGGCGCGACAAACCTTGCACATCAGTTGCGGCTAATCTAATGGCTTGTTGGGAATGTTTCCATTGATACGCGTTGCGCGAAGGTCTTGGCTGTCTCTGGCAGCCTTTCGACATTAATTTTTTCACTGTATTCCTGGATTGTTGTGGCGTTGTGGATATCCGCATTCTAACCTTGGCTGCAACAAGCTAGTGGTCCGAGTCGATGTTAGCTCTTCGGAATGTTCGGACATCCAAAATAATGGATGCGTGCCTCTTGCCGATCGCAATATGATCAATTTGGTTGACCGTTCGTTGATCTGGAGACCGCCATGTCCCATAATGGATATTGAGGTGAGTAAACCGTGTGCTGGCTATAGTGGCGGTTCGTCCCGTTGCGAAGTCAGTTAGCCTAAGTCCGTTACCAGACGTGTTGTCGTGTAAGCTATGTTTTCCGACAATACTGCTTAATATGTTTTTTCTTCCTACATTTGCGTTAAAATCTCCTAGCACGATTTTTATATCGTACTTCGGTAGTCGCTCATAGGTAATTTGTCAAGGAGCTCATAGAAGCAGTTCTTAGCTAAATCATCTTCTTCGCGTGGGGGCGTGAACGCATATAAGGCTTATGTTTTCGAATTCGGCCTTGATTCGGATTGTTACAGTGCGTTCGCTAATGTCTTGGAAAAATTAGACTTCTTGCCTTAGTCTGGCACTTATAACAAATCCGCATCCGAATAGTCTATAACACTATAACACGGTCCGTAGTAGATGTCACAGTTTTAAATCCTCTTTTTGTCCGGCCAATCCCATCGTATTTGTCTGCTTTGTAGCAATTTAGGGCTTCCGCTAGTTGTTCGCTTGCACCTCTCCTGCTTAAAGTTCTCACATTCCAGGTGCACATACGAACATCGTTTTCCTTTTTTCGTTTAGCTGGGTCGTCAACAATAAAATCAGTCCATTCCGAGGCTATTGGTTGCTTCGTAATAGTTAAATTTTTCCATGGTTGGGTAGTTAACCCAAAGCACTTGGGGGATGTGCTGGAGGGCCAGTTCTAATTTATTAGATACCCCTAGGACACAGGGCCATCCGTATCCACTACGGGGTTTAGCGCTGCCGTTGCCCTTTCAGTTCATCCGCCACCAGCTCTGTTCAAGGGGCCTGACTAACCCTTGAAATTCCTAGACAGCCTGTTGTCCAAATATGTCGAAGCAGCTAGTCTAGGTTCGCCTGGGACAGCACGCCGGATATTCATTCCGTGCCATTCCGACCTGGCTGTTTATAGTGTTGCTATGTTTCGTCGTGTTATCAACACTTGCACTTACCGATTACCATGTCAAATCCGGTTAGATGAGACCAATACCCGATGGTTACGACTTGGAGGTTAACAATAAGCACTTGATGTATAGTCAGAGTTACAACCACTGGGCATTGTCAAGTTAAAGGCAATCAGAGTCTACAATCATTCTACAACACCCAACCATCGCATACGTTAGTTCACATATTATTATTTTTGAGTGATTGAAATTACAACAAAAACTTTTGTACAGACAACACTATTTTGGTTAGAATTATAGCTGTCTTCTATCTTCTATCTTCTATCTTCTGTCTTCTATCTTCTATCTTCTATCTTCTATCTTCTATCTTCTATCTTCTATCTTCTATCTTCTATCTTCTATCTTCTATCTTCTATCTTCTATCTTCTATCTTCTATCTTCTATCTTCTATCTTCTATCTTCTATCTTCTATCTTCTATCTTCTATCTTCTATCTTCTATCTTCTATCTTCTATCTTCTATCTTCTATCTTCTATCTTCTATCTTCTATCTTCTATCTTCTATCTTCTATCTTCTATCTTCTATCTTCTATCTTCTATCTTCTATCTTCTATCTTCTATCTTCTATCTTCTATCTTCTATCTTCTATCTTCTATCTTCTATCTTCTATCTTCTATCTTCTATCTTCTATCTTCTATCTTCTATCTTCTATCTTCTATCTTCTATCTTCTATCTTCTATCTTCTATCTTCTATCTTCTATCTTCTATCTTCTATCTTCTATCTTCTATCTTCTATCTTCTATCTTCTATCTTCTATCTTCTATCTTCTATCTTCTATCTTCTATCTTCTATCTTCTATCTTCTATCTTCTATCTTCTATCTTCTATCTTCTATCTTCTATCTTCTATCTTCTATCTTCTATCTTCTATCTTCTATCTTCTATCTTCTATCTTCTATCTTCTATCTTCTACTTCTATCTTCTATCTTCTATCTTCTATCTTCTATCTTTTATCTTTTATCTTTTATCTTCTATCTTCTATCTTCTATCTTCTATCTTCTATCTTCTATCTTCTATCTTCTATCTTCTATCTTCTATCTTCTATCTTCTACTTCTATCTTCTATCTTCTATCTTCTATCTTCTGCCTTCTATCTTCTATCTTCTATCTTCTATCTTTTATCTTCTATCTTCTATCTTCTATCTTCTATCTTCTATCTTCTATCTTCTATCTTTTATGTTCTATCTTATATCTTATATCGTCTATCTTCTATCTTAACTCACAATTATTTATTATTTTCAGTAAATAAAATTGTGTTGTACATTGAATAATTTATTTGAATACATTTTTCATAAAGAAAATAAATGCAATAAAATTAAATTACGTGTTTAACCGAGGCACTTGAATGAGAAATAATCCAAGAAGGTGCTATTCATTTCACTTATGACGCAGATGCTCAGAACGAGACATACATAAAAATGCGATGTTTTATTATGGCCTTAAATAATCAATAGAGCAACGTTTGCAATATGGTATTCGAAAAACCACTATCCTCGTGGTATGTGGATTAATCGTCATTACCGCAGTGTTCACATGTGGTGTATTATTAAATAAAAAGCATACAACATTTATTTTTACAAGAAAATGTTATTAACTAAAACTGGGGCTTTGGAAATGTATTGTTACAAAATGTTATGACTTCATTCGTTTTGCTATATTTTATATGCGAAATATGCCTAACTTGAAAAAAGTAGAATGGATATCCTTAATCATGAACAAAAATCATACAACAATATTTTTTACTGATAATAATAAATAATTTAGGGTTTCTTGAATATATCTCTTAAATATATTCCAAAATTTCCAATTTAATCCAATTGACACAGCAAAAAGCCAATATTTTGTTAATACCTGCAGAAATGTCAAAAATTATTTAGTGGATAAAATTTAATCCCATTTTAACAAAAAAGTTAACACAAAATATCAGAATTTGGCAGCACTTTGTATTGTACAATCATTAATTTCTTAGCACCCTATATCAAAATACCAATACATGGCAGCACTAAAATCCGTCAGTCAAATCGCGTCTTTTTGACGTCGTAGTATTTTTATTCGATCTGCTGTTTAGCATTTACTGTACTTTTTCTCGCTAATTATTTATATTCAGTTTCAGTTTGAATTTGCTGCGAAATAATAAACTTCACCATTATGCCGGCTGATCAAATACAATACTCGGAAAAGTACTTTGACGATATTTACGAATACAGGTACGTACCGACTACATTTGATATACTTAACTCAATGTTTTGTGAAGTTGACTTTCTCTATTGAAAACAACCGTGCATTGGAATTTTGTTTACTTATTAATTGCAGAGGCATTTCGCTAATTCTATAGTTGATTTAATGTATTTCTTTTTTTAGGCATGTTATACTTCCAGCAGACCTGACGCGTTTGGTGCCAAAGTCTCACCTAATGACCGAAACCGAGTGGAGGAATCTTGGCGTCCAACAGAGCCCCGGTTGGGTTCACTACATGATGCACGCTCCTGAACCACATGTTATTTTGTTTCGGCGACCACGCACCGACTTGCCATCTTCGTCATCCAGTGAAATGACTGAACAACAGACGCAAACAAATATAGTCATGGGAGTATAAAAGCCATGAGAACTTGAGGTTAAGCCCATTTTATGACTCTACATGTAATATAATTCTAATTCTAACTTTGTAACAAAGTTTGTGTACAAAATATACATTTTTATCGAATAAGATAAATCTAACAAGAATCCTTTTAAAAAGGAATATAGAAATAATCAGTTGTTATTGCAAAATATTTGAATTAAGGTTTTGATATATTTGAACATACATATTCGAGAGCTCTCTTATGGTGTTGCCAGTCTGAATTGATTTCGAGTTGCTCTAGAATTTGTCAAGCCAATCTCGGGAATGTTGATAAGTTTTGGTTGAAACAAACTTTTTATTTCAAAAATGTAATACTTCTTAGCTTCGCATTGTTCTGCGTTATCATTATCCCCAAAATTATTATTTAAAAAAATGTTCCTAAGGAGGATAGCTTATTATTGTTTATTTATATAACTCTTATCAATATGTTAACAACCATATTACAAAAAAAAAACTCTTCAAGAGAAAAAATATATTCAACAAAATTTATAATAAAATAAATATTTTAAAAAAAATACTAGTTTACCTCTTTTATTGCGTTTTCCATTTGCAAATTTAAATTTTGATCTGAAATTTGATCTATTTTGCTACCAGAACACGATTTCAGATCGATTTTCTGTGGTTGAATTGTTCTAATTTCGTGTCGGTGTAGCTGTCAAGTCTAAAGTCACGAAGGTCGCTTGTTTTTGATATAATTAATATTTCACATGCTACTGCTACAGTTTTATTATTGGTTAATAATAGTATTTTACAACCAAAACAACCTTAAATCAAAACGAAAATCACTCAAGTCAAACTAACAGCTATCATTTGTATTAGTGTTAGTGCAACGAGGGGTAAATCTGCCGAAAAATCAAGATTTGCAATGGTCAGAGATAAAAAAAAATCAATTTGTTTGCCCAATTGAACACAACAATTGTCAAAATTGGGCTTTTGACAGATCTATATAAAAAAAAGATAAGAAGTGGACAATAGCAACGGAATTCGATCCATAAAAAAACTGCTAAATTGATATTCAATTCCGCATTTTGTGGTACAGTTTTATGGTTGTTCATGAAACGTCGTCGTCATATATTGATTTTTTTTACTAACTAACATTTTCGCCTATGTTTCCAAGTAATGGGGGTGTTCCGGATCTCAGTTTTACTTAGTTAACTTTACCGGTGCACTGCTCTCATTGGTCAGTCGATCATTTTAGTCACGTGACATTTGAGGGGAAATGACTGACGAAACGAGTTGAAAATTTACACATGGGGCTTCAGACATGAGTGGAAACAGCTGGTTTTTCTTCGACCCCGTCATGAAGCTGTTTTTGATTTCAGTAAAATTACCTGATAATATAGCTTTATTTAAGTTCTTTTTTTATTTTCTGATAAAGAATAATTAATCTGAACAGATAAAAGTAAATAGAACTCTATATATATGGAAAAATTATGATACAATATAAGGGTTGGAATAATTTGACATTTACATTTTAACTATAGTAGGTTTTGCGTTCCACCTTACCTCACCTCAGTTTTCAATTGTAAGATGAATTGCGGAAAACGGCCAATATTTTGATGGTTTATGTCAAGCTGCTGTACTGTAATCCGTAGACAGTTTTATTTTTCTTAATTACTTAAGTCGAGCTACAGTCCGGAATGAACCTGGACCTCAACCAACATGCCTCTCCAATTAGCCCGGTCCTTAGCTAACTGCCTCCAGTTGCGCACTCCAAGTAGGTTGAGGTCGGTTTCTACTTGTGCGCGCCACTTAAGGCGAGGTCTTCCTCTACTGCGTCCGACGTCTGGCTTATTTTTCTTATCAGCCTAAATTCTGTGTGAGAAAAATACCGAACAAATTTTCATCTATTTATACAATTTGATCAAATTAACTGTAAGTACGCGTAGAAGGTTTAAACGGTTGGTTTTCCCACGACTTTAGTAACAAGTGTTTCGATCATTATTACAAAAGTTAGGTCGTGTGCCAATTGCGTTACGACTTTAGTGGATAAATTTTGTCGCTAGATTGGTGAATATAAATGGTATTCGGTATTTTTTTATTACAAGAAATTATAAAAAAGAAATTTTGTTCCAATTCTTTTGAGAAATTATTCAAAATAGTAGTGGTATTCATGCAACGTCGGAAAGTCGTCATAAACTTTGTAAACGTGATAAAATTCCAATCTTTACAGCAAAGTAAAATTACGATGCTGCAATTAATCCAATTGACACAGCAAAAAACTAACTTTTTGTTACCCCTGCAGAAATCTTGATCAGTCAAAAATAAAAAGTACATTTTCCTGCGAGAACTATAATAAAAAATTAAAATATTTTTGGATAATCATGTTCTAGAACGCAAAAACTTTGTTTTGACACCAACTCGGCAATTTTTGAATGTATAAAAAAAATTCGCAATGAGTAAAAAAAATTTCACATGATAGTTTTCAATGATAGCTATAGCTGCACCATAACTGCGCAATCGGCACACGTACTTAATATTTATATAAAAGAGTATTCATGCATCGTCGGAAACTCGTTGATTTTTGAGTCATAACATTTTTCGAAGTGCTTTTTTGTTATTTTCTTTCGTGAGTCTCGCGCTTTTACACCGGCGACTTTTTGTCTTGACTCAAATTTGACATTCTTATTTTATTCTGCTTCACACACTGCGACTTTTTTCTCAAGAGTCTATGTGCAAAAGCAGACGTAGCGAAACCGACTCTCCAAGCAACCAAATTATAAGAAGCAGCATAACGAAAAGAAAACGTAAAAAAGAGTCACGGAAAATTTACCCACGATTCACAGGGCAAAATATTTTACCTTTCAACTTTTCGAACTTTCTTTCTGTTTTGCACTCATGTGAGTCGTGACTCAAGAGGAAACGTGTAAAAGCAGACTATGAGAAATCTCTTACAAAAATGTCGGAAATTTTCCACACGAAATGGGTGTGTAAACGTTTAAAACTTTTGAAACGCCATTTGGACATATATATATGCGCTAAACTGAAAAAAATACCGTTATTTAGTGGTGCAATTTTAGAGGCGTTTATGAAAGATCGTCGTAAAGTTACAATTTTTCGCGAGTTGTAAACTTACGACGCGACGTTGCATGAAGACCCATAATATAAATCTCTATAAAATACATCTATCCCACCTAGTTTGGCAGCACTTTTTCGCAGTAAAAAAAATTCCACCGCCACCAACTTCACTCCTTACAACTGCCAAAAAGCAAGGAAAATACTTCCATGTCGCAGTTCTTGTTGGAATCTTGTTAAATTTTCTTCTGTGGACCGACTAAATTATAAAAACCAAAACCTGAGAATCATCGAAGAAGCATCCGGGTAAGATATTATTACAACTAATTGCATATGTTCACCCCGGCTGTGAATTATTAATCGCACTTTCAACAGTTCTATTCTAATTACGGATAATAAATCAAAACGAAATTCCATCGCACATTTCTCGCTGAGTGTAGAGTTTGTAGAGATATTCATGTTGAATCGTGTTCGAGTAGATTTTGACATGTTCGTGCTTTTGCTTACTACATACTGACGTCATTTTACCATCTGTCTTCGTTATTGTGAAATCGAACAAGTCTTAGTTGTGTCATAAATTGGGAATGTTTCCAAGTGGGAAGAAAATAATAATTTTTATGAATAGACATTTTTGTACTATATGGAAAGGGTAGAAATGTTCAAATCTAAATGGTATATGTTTTCGCAGATATGTGAAAAATCATCAGAACAAGTGTTCTATTTGGGGCTCACTGTCACCACCCACTAGTTTCAAATGCTCTTGATAATGAATCAGGTCAGAATGTACTCCAAAACTTATGTATATAATATTATTATATATTATATATTATATACTATATTATATTATATAGTATCCCCAACCACAATATGTATATTTCTAGAGAATTCTTCAAGTGTTTTGTGATATTTTTTTAATTTATTCTTATAACCTCAATGAATTTTGAAATGATCGTGATCTAAAAATACACACCTTCCTAACAGTAATCCCGTCGAAGTTTAGATATTTTTTTGGCGTTCGTCACAGTGTTGGCAAAATATGTTGAATATATAAATATTTACCTACACGGTTATAGATTATGTATAAATTGTGAGAACAAAACAGTAAACATTATTTCAAAGACGAATTCCTTTTTTTTTCAGTTTTTGAATTATTATATCATCACGTTTGTCTTAACGTAACATTGAACTAGAAATGATAATTTGATGTGTTCACGGATACACATTCGAACTTGATGTTCTGCCATTATGTCAATGTATGTACTTATGTAGCCTGTTTTCATATTGATTTATGAATGTAAAATTATTTAACTGCCCATCGGTATTTACAATATAAATTTTTAAATGCTATGTAATTGTTCCGTTTAATTTACGCACTGCCTTGAGTTTTCTGCCTCTTTGATAGGGATTCGCCTTTAGATTACTTTGTCTCAATTTGTAGGTATTCATAAATGCATTAAGATTAAGTCATACTCAAGGTCATTGATTTGGGTAACCTGTTTTTGTCTCTTCGGGCGAACAGTACCTACACGTGTTTGGCAGCTTGATTGTATGCCCCCTTTGATTAATTTTATAGTCCAAATAAAATTAAATTAATCAATCCCATGTTGAAACGCTTCGTTTGATTTCAATTCAAAACGCTATTCATTCTCTGACGCAATCAAACTCCTACCACCACCCAACAGAAGAATAAGATAACATGATTGGCAGTACATGCAGACCTCAATTTATTTATTTGAATGAAGAGGGTTAAGTGAGTGCTCGATTTTAGTAAATGTCCCAAGAAAAAAATCGGTTACAACACTAACCTTTATAGGGTCAGTGGTTTGTCTGATGAACTACCGGGTATGGTATGAATTCCTAGTCATAGCTAATTAATTTTCATTACAAGCTTGTCTTAACTTAGCCATTCAAATTTGGTATAAAACTATTGCCCCCATCGCCTTGGAAAAATAACTAAAGAATATATCGTTGTGACCAAAAAAAAAGGGTCGTTGAGCCAAGAATTTGTAGCATCACCACAATTCTTGAAGTCATCTTTCCTTCTTTCTCAATGGATCATAAAACTATACCAAGCCATCTCGATAACTATCGAGTGTTTTTTTTTTAAGAGGTATAAAATTTTAAATTGAAAAAAAAACACAAGAAATGTCCATCAATTTGGTTTTATTGGAAGGATAATTTTATGCCATTAATGTTTAAATATGATTTCGGGAATGTGGCCGCCGCGGCTAGTTTGAATAAAGCCAAGTCTAGAGGTCAAATTTTCAACAACACGAATGTTGGCTTCCAAGTCCCCTAACGTTTCTGGTTTGTTGGCGTAGACGAGCGACTTCACATACCCCCAACTAAAAAAATTCAATAATGTCAAACTACACAATCTTGGTGGCCAATTGACAGGTCCATTCCGCGAAATTATGCGCGCACATCGAGTGTTTCCTCCAATAAATCGATTGTGACGTGCGCTGTGTGGCATGTTGCGCCGTCTTGTTGGAACCACATCTCATCCACAATCATGCCATTCAATTCGGGAACAAAATAGTCTGTTATCTTGGCTCTATACCGGTCTCCATTAACGGTAACTGACTCTCCAGCATCATTTCGGAAGAAGTATGGCCCAATGAATCCACCAGCCCATAGAGCACACCAAACAGTCAGTTTTGATGTAATGGCGTCTCAAGGGTCTTATATGGATTCTCTCACTTTAAATGCAGTTTTTGTGGATGTAATGGCTTCTCAAGGGTCTCATGTGGATTCTCTTTACTACAAATGCGGCAATTTAGCTTGTTGTCGTTTTGCGATACACCGAAATCACGAAGCATTGCATGGTCTCGCGGCATTAATTCTTGCACATGCTGGATTTTGTAAAGTCATAAGCCAAGATCTTTGAGCAAATTCTTCCATTAAGTTGATGGACAAAACTCCAATTGCTGTGCACGGTGGCGAATCGATTCATTCGGGTCCTCTTCAACGTTTTTCTCTACAGTGTCATTTGTTTCTTCGGTGCGCACTGTTCGACGTCTCTGCGGATGCGTATTATCACATAGAGTAAACGTAGTGCAAAAACGGTCCATGATTTACCGAATTAATTGATCTGATGGACGATTATGTCGACCATTTCTTGCTACTTCTTCATCACGTTGCCCGCTATATCCCTGTGACCAGATCCCAAGTTGAGTTTGGCAGAAAGCTGTTAACCAAGAGCCTCGAGCTCTTGCCAACCGCGGTGAACAATTTTAGATTTTTAGATACTGATCTCATGTCCGCCTGGCAGTCGGTAAATGTTGTAGTATCATTGGGTGGCATTACCAACATCTATGGAGACGAATTCCGCGATGCCAGCACCATATCTTGGAATCCACAGCTGAAGGTGGAGAAACCGAGTTTGTATTGTATTTTAACTTAACTTCATAAGTTGAACCAACAACGTTGTGTACGTGCCAATTTCAATGCATCGTCGTTTATGTTAAATCATTAAATGATAACCAAATGTCTGACATAAAATTCCGCTGCCAAGAAATACATTTTAAGAAAACGTACATGGACCATGTGTTTCTAGGTCATGTCGTATATATTGACAAAGCTATTCTCATTCGAAAAATATGACTTTATAGTGGATATTATATATTTTTCTACAATCAATCACGACAAGTATCGATTAGAATCGAATGTTTTCACTTCTAAAACCAACAGGTTTGGTTGTTTTAATACGTTAACAGATGTCATAGATAAATTCCTTAGTTGGGTATATCGCTGTGCATAAGTAGATATACCATTGTTCGAGTTTTGTTTTACCCAACTGTTGGTTTGTCTATAGCTGAATATGCCGGAATCTTGCGGACGTTTATTGTTAATCAATGGTGCAGAAGTCACATGATTGATTTATCGTTGTTGACGGACTAAAACAGTAAACGTTAAGTCAATGGTAGATATTTCACTTAAATACTTGAGTAAATTTTATAAACACTCATAAAAAACATAATGCACCGTTCAAGAAATATGTTTTTTTCGTCATCTTGTTAGTTTTCATATCCTTGCCATAGTCTCTCAATAGTGAACCATCACTTATTGTCACTATTATTTTACTGCGCAATATACTGAACAATAGGATGTCATATCAATTAGATAATCAAACGTATTTTAATTTTTACGAAGAAAACAAAATTCGACTACGCACTTTGTATTCATTGACGCATTAACGTGGTTAGGGTTTATACGCTGTGATGCTTATACATACATGACTAGGCTTTTGTGTCGTTGTGACATGGTTTGACATTGTGGTTGCTATGTAATACCTTCCAATTCGTTCATTGAAAAGGGTCAAGGATCTTCTAGGCACTTGCAGATATTTGTTAACTCTGTTTTTAAATTGCTTGGCCTTTTATATTGGTAATATGTAACTTTGAAATTTAGTTTATTGATGTCTTCTTTTTTTCGGAGGCTCCATTTGTAATTCATATTTCATGCTGTTGCGTGGTAAAGCAGGAAAAGTAAGAGGAGATTGTTAGCTTGAAACTGGGCGTTTCAATCACAAAAAAGAAAACATGGATCAAAAGTACCACCCTAAGGTCGCGCACAGAGCTACAGAGCGGCAAAACGACAACAAAATTTTAAACATATGAAATTTTATGGTTGTGACCACTGATGAAAGGTCGTTTCTAGATCTTGAAAAACACAATCTTCTACATATTAGTAGTATCTCAATTATTGTCCTACCACTCTAGCAAAACTACTGCTTCCGCCTTTCTATCCATCTTACTGGCTATGTTTACAACGTGGACTATATTTGGTCTGGTACTAAATATTTTAGTCGAAGAAACTTTCTGTTTACACCGTACATGACTACCTAAATGCAGAACTCCCAAGATCAGAACCAATGCCTACGTTTTCAATTTAGTATTTGTTTGATGTGTTTAAACCAAAGATTATAAAGCCATTCAGATGACGCATTGAGAACGAAAAACAGAACCCTTTGCACACCAGCTTCACGGTACGGGCGGTTGGTGTGCACGTGCGCATTGCGAGATCCAAATATATGGCGGGTGGTGCCAGTGCGACCCACCATAGAACAGGTTTTCTTGTATGCAGTGCGTCATCTGTATGACTTTATAATCTTTGGTTTAAACCTTTGGGACTTACACCAAATATAGGCTTAGTCCTGTTTCTTGTCCACGGTTTAAACGTAGCCGCTGTCGACCACAAAAAAAATCTTTCCCCAGTCAACAAATAATTACACTTGCTACCCTCCTTCCCAAGGTTATGGAAACGTTGAAAAATCGTAAAGGTTTGAAACGTAGTGAAATGTCTGATCGATGTGCGAAATATTTGAATCTCAATATATGTATTGTAATGCGTTAATATCAGACAATTTAAAGTCTGGTTGGGTAAACAAAAAACAATCTGCAGGATTGAAACTCTTTCGAAAAAATATAGAAAACCTACACAAAGCGAACTCTATAGTTTTTTTCAAATGCCGTAAAAGTGTAGCCTACCCTGCTTTGTTTTGTCGTTACTTTTAAGACTAATGCATTCTTTTATTTTGTCCCAAAGCTCATAAACGCCTGCTTTCTGCAAAAAAAAAAGTATTGAATGTAAGTAATACTTAAGAGCGTTCCGATCTGTTGGTCTCTGCCTGAGACAAGGCAGCCTTCCCCTCTCTTAGCTGCTGGTCATGTATCTTCCAGCCATTCACCGCTCTGGTATCGGCGATCGCTTGATCCTTAAACCGGAGGTTCGGTATTTTATGTCGTGTCGAACCTGAAGGCTGGGATTTGAATATCTTCTCTCACTATTGGCTTGATGAGGTCGAGCAAGGGTAGTCGACGTGTTTTTATCTTTTGTACTACATACACATCTTAGTGCAGCCCATAAAGTTCGAGGTTGCATGTATTTTAAAATCAATTCGTTTTCCCGCACTTGGAGAAATAAAGCAGGACTACCCCAAAATGTTTGCTATTTACCTACAAGTATTTAAAAAAAAAAACTTAACTTAAAATAAGGTGCGCCGACAGTAGCAGCTTGTTGATAACATATAAATTGTTTTGCCCTCGTTAAATACAAGACCAACGCGTTTCACCTCTATAAATTGCTACAAATGCTTTTAAAACGGCACGATAGCAATATCTTGCCTGCCCTCTGAACTATCTGTTCCAGCACGATATTAGAGCAATCTTACTATAGCGCATCTCTTTGCGGGAAACCGGTGCATGTTTGGAAAAGTGCAGATGAGCTGTTTCCAAACTGGTCATTCAATCGCGTAGCGTATCCTCTAGTGTTGGGCGACACAGCTGTTTTGAGTTTATAAAAACCCAAATTTGGAAATGTCAACAATTGGATTTTGGATAAAATTTTCTAAAAAGATTTGCATAATAGATATGAGGGTTAAGTTCTTCCTTGGTTAAAGAGTTGATTGAACTTACATATAAAAACCTTTAATGGTTACAAACCTTTAAGGTTCATTGTAAACGCCCAGAAATGGGCGTGAATTACAATTTCTTCAGGATGAAATTTGGAGAACGGTATTGCTCGCATATGTTTTTCACACATTAAAGCTAATTTCTTCGAATTTTTCACCTACTTTAAACTAACACAAGCTATTAGTTTTCCCAATGCATGGCCATTTTTAATGTCGTCATTCTCTAATCTAAACCTACAACAGCTAATCTGTTTTTGTGTGAGCGATTAACGCTTGCACATAGTAATACCGTATAAAATATTCTCTTTAACACTTTGGAACAACTTTTTTTTATTTGACATTGTTTATTGACCCGTCTCGTGATTGCACGTACAATAGGGTAATGATCTGATGAGGGACAGCACAATTGCTGTTTCATATCCGAATTGAATGGTAATTGACTCACTAAAGATCCAATCGAATATGTGATCGTCGTTGTTTAATCAACAACAATCCCCCAAAATGGCCGATATGCGATAGATATTGATCAGACATTAAATATTCCTTTGTTTAAGATCACTTTCAATATTGTACGCTGTTTGTTGTTAAACTAGTTTAACCAATTTATGTTTGATTCCTGTAGTTTTGTTTTCTTTACAACAACAAACTATTTAAAAATGTCTGCCGTTACTTAATTTATTATTCGCATGAGCACAGTTTCAATGTCATATTATAAAGCCTTCACAGTTCAGGGAAACAATTTATAATTTTCAATAATTGGGAAAGGTCAAGCGCTAAGGTATCTATTTATAAAAATTAGTCTACGCCGAGAATGGGGTTTGCGTTACCGATCATTCTCTTGGTGAACTTTGTAATTTTTAATTACGTAACTATACTTATATTTACGTAGGTACTCGATTGAAGTATTGATAAGAAGATTGAGTAATGCAATACGTGCATGGCTGATGAAACTTCCTTCCTATGGGTAAACCGTGACGTGATGTTCATAATTTTTTTTCTTTTTACAAAAATCGAAAGGGAATCAAAGCCTGGAGTGACTCAACACCCATGCGTCAAGACTGTGCATTTCGTCACGTTCGTACCTACCGAATTTCTGTAAAATTAAAGATGTTGCATTGGAGTCCCCTAGCGAAAACAAAGAAAACTTGTTCCAAAAAGAACGAATTCAATGCTGCTGCCATGCCAAAATCCAAACATCTCCCCCCAAAATAAACGAAGAAAAATGTAAACACTGGATAAAAAAAAAAAAAACAATACTGTCGGAGAAACTCCATGAGAACGAAATGAAATTAAAGCAAAAAGTCCGTTATTTGTGTTTTGATACGCATGGATAGGATGATGCGTTGTTGACTTGAAATACCAATACAATCGCAACCGTTGGCAACCTCGATTTATTAAACACGGGTTGCCATGTGTTATTTTTGGTATACTTTTGTTTTTGGAAAGGGAGGTGTAACGTAAACGTGATAAATGAACTGTCAAAATTTTTTTTTGGGAACTCTTTTTCCAACAATATCGGAATTTTCTCACAGGAATTGGGTGTTTAAACTTAAACGTTTTAAATTTTTGAAATGCTATTTTGACATTAGATCAGTCCCTTCCACACATCAAACGTATGCATTCAACTGAAAAAAGTTATGGAGAACGGAAGAGAATCATAGCAACAAAATTCGGTATAAATAAATACCTAAATTGAGATTAAATTCAGTGGTTCCCACATTATTTAGTGGCACAGTTTTAGGGTCATGAAACTTTGTGGAAGAATTAAAATCTTTCGCTTGTAGTAAAATTACGACGTTGCATGAATATGAATATGCCATAACAAACCGACTAAAGGACCGAGGGCCGCGCATAATGCGTATTTGTATCTGAAGCTTGAATCTGCGTCAGAAGTTAAAAACTAGGCAACCCGTAAGCGTTGCACAATGTGTATCTTCGTCAATCTGTAGCTTAAAGTTGAATAGAGGGCAACATTATGCTAGAAATGTATTTCTTTTGACAGCTATATAATATACCACCTTCAGATACGCATTCTGGGCGGTCCTTAAAAGGAAGTAAATCTCACATCTGACAAATCCCGAATGTAACAACAACATCTAAGATTTTTGTTCACTGCCCCACCTCTTGCGAAAGTCTAAGGCTGCGGTCAAGACCAACTCTAGTAAGTGTGGGCGATAGTGAGCTAGTAAATGTAATGTAAATGTAATAATCAATAACGTGGGCGCAGATCACGCTTTTTGCATTCGCGCTAATCTGAGCTGGTCAGCGCTTGTCAAAACTTATTTGATTTCGAAGTTTACAAGCTTGAACTAGCGTGAACAATCCTCCATGGTTTTTACTAGCGTTGGCCGTAACCGTGCCTTTAAGTGCTTTAAGGGTGAATTCGTAAACTTCATGCTAAGGCCTCGGTTACGACCAACGCTAGTAAGCGCTGGCGCTAGTGCGCTAGTCAATATTATATATGGATAAGCAATAACGTGGTTGCAGATTACGTTTTTTACGTTCGCGCTAGTCTGAGATAATCCACGGTAGTCTAAACTGGTCGGCACTAGTCTGCGCTTGTTATTCTGTGTATCAAAACTTATTGATTTTGAAGATTATTTTCGTGAACAATCGTCCACGGTTTATTTTACTAGCGCACTAGCTCGGACTATCGCACTCTCTTACTAGCATTGGCCGTAACCGCACCGTAACAAATAACTGCATTAGCCACGTTTATTAATGCAGGTTTACTATCGAACTAACTTAGTCCACCTCTAGTACTTTCTGTTGATAAACAACAGTAAAACGTAGACATGCGTCGGGCAGATTGCGCAGCCATTCAATGTCATTCCAACCACGATTTGACAAAACATAAACAAGAATATAAGAACATATTTCAGTATTTTATCACTGTTTTTATGCGAAATATTGTACTTATTGTATTTTAAGGATACTGTGAAACTTCGAATATCCGTCAGGCAGCTAAACAAATCCTTGACGGATGATTAAATAGACGATTAATCGATTGTATGGACAAATTTTGTTTTTTTTTTCTGTATTGCGAAGCTTAAATAAGTACAAGGTATTAAGGTTAACAAGGTTTAGGTTTGCTAATGGGCGGAAATTGGATCGTATTCGCTTCTGCTTATTCTCAGAAGCAAAAGCAGACGACGATTAAGTTTTAAGAGCATCTTAATTATTTTCCCCAAAATTTGACAGCTTGTCTTATTATCTCTGTTCTTTGGTTATTTTCTGGTGTTTATTTGCGGATATTATAGGCTACAAATTCGTCACCTAAACACCTACCGATTTCAATAATAACGAATCGCTTAAACCGCTATAATCTTGTTTGAATAATTGTTGTGTAAAGGTTCTCAAATTTTGATCTTTTATCACTCTTCGTGAAGAAACCTAGCGTTCAACAGCTGGTAGAAGTATTCTGGGATATATAAAGACCATGGAAGTAAACACATGCAGCATCTGCAAGTTGTCTGTTTTCTAATAAAACTCGTTGCCAGACGTGGTGTTTGTTGTATGGACCGGGTTTTTCGAAAAGACGCCCTTTTTTTATATTGACGTTAACTTCCATAACAAATAATTTTTATCCGACTTCTGCCCAGCAAATTAAAAAGAAAAGTCTGTAATTACATTTTTTTCGAGTTCAACCATAGAAGTTCAAAGTCCATATTATTTCTTTGGCAAAACGGCAACCCTATCAGTCAACCATTTTGTTTCGTTTCAATCCCGTCTCAACACACACCTGCATAAACAAAAGGCAACATAACACAACCAAACGTCCCATGTAGCGATTTCTCGCTCCCCCCTTATAGCGTTTTTCCCGCCTATCTATCAACCAAACGCACGCACACATCTTAAAACAAAATTCGTTTTTCTGTATACACTGTGTTTCCAATTGTCGAATTTCAGTTTATGTTTGACAACAATTGAGAAAGGTTCTGTGTATTTGGTTTTTTAATTTTATTTTATTTTTCCAAATGGAAAAAGTGTTGTGAAAAAATTCGCTTGAAACGGAACAGAAATACAAAAATCAAGAATCAACAAATTTATAATTCTTTAATTTGTATTAAAAGAGATCTCCCAAATTCTGTGTTCTCATGAATATATTTTTTTATGTTTACATGTAAATAAAAGATCCAACAAAAGATATAAATAAATAAATATGTCTGTCTGCTAGAATATTTATATATCGTGCTCGTCTTCTCTCTACCCGCGTAAAATTAACATTTGTGATTCTAAGTACAAATTAGACTACATAAATGGAATACTGTAATTCGTAGTATATAATAAATTAACCCAACAAAATTAATCCTTACATCATAAAAGTGCAATAGTCTATCATTCTATCAACATTCCTGCTTCAAAAATGGCTGTCAATATGTAAGAATTTTTTTTTTTCACATATCTAATTTTTCTGATTGCAAATGAATTGGGAATTTCATAAATAAAGGCAAAACTTAATTTTATTGTGCTCAATTTTTTTTTTGACAAAGAAGACATCGCAATTGTGGGGGAACAAAGAGAAATATTTTTGAAAATTGTCCCAGAGAAAGTTTCATCAGCCATATTCATAAATGCAAATAAGAGTTTGGCAAATTTGTGTACTATGTACTAAAGCTATGTTTTTTTCTTAACTTTGTATTTTGGAAGCAAAGAATTCTTAAATTTTCGTAAAATACGGGAATAAAAGCGAAGAGAAATATCAATTGGAATTGGAACTGTGAGTGGGTGTAGGTGTACCACATAGTTGCTGGGCGGGAGTGATGCCACTTTGATGGAAAGCCCTTGATTTTGTTTCCTTCAAAATGTTGTCGTCTAGTTGGTTGTCCCCACACTATTGTGGGCAAGTGATTTATAAATCAATATTAACAGAAAATGCTATGATGCATTTGTTAATGGCAACTTTTTGTTGATCAAATTCAAATTGTCGAAATGTTTCATATCAAAAAATTAACTTGGGCTTCATTCGTCTATGTTGGTTTTTGGGGAGGATGTCGAAGAGTTGAAAAAAAAAAAACAATTCCAGGAGTTAATTTTTATTTAATTTGTCCCATGACTGGTTGCGAAAAGGCTGATTTATTTCTGAAATTCAAATCAAACAAATGATTAGTTAGCAGAAAGATAGAATAGGTTTAAGATTTAGTAATAAGAGGTCGGATGGTTATACCTACCCGATTATGACTCATTATTTACTTCCGATCTGACATTGGATTGGAATCCATTATTTTTTAAGAATGTACCTAACATTTAGTATTGTGAAGAAAATAGGTAATCAACTTTTCGGTGTTCCACTTACAGATCGCTCAGACACTTCATTTAGTGGACCAACATTCTTATCAGGAAGGAACTTTTCTTGAAGTTCGCAGCATTGGACATTCTTTTACCAATGCATTTGCATTATAAAATTGTTTGTAATTTCGGAACGAACCTAAATTGCATTTGACATTTGCCTTGACTTTCAAAGGACTTAACATTAAATAGTTTGACTTTATTTCAGTGAAGTCCTTAAAAAAGTTGGAATATATCCGAATCAACTTTTGATAAAAATTTTGTTTTGAAGTTGTAAACCCAAATTGTAAGACAAAAAAATCCGTTGATCTTTTTTTAACATTGTAATAGATTTTCCTCGTTTTGATATTATATTTCAAATTGTTCAATGAAACAATGATTACGACTGTGAATAAATATTAATGCAGTGTGACTACTCAAGGATTTAGAAAAGGTTTGTCGAATTCTAATGATTAAGAGTCTTACTAAAAAAAAAAACAATGCGTTCAACGAAACCCTTGACATAATCTAACTTAGGCCGTGTGTCAATTGCGGTAACATTTTGGCCAGTGGATACATTTTGACATTATATGATGCCTAGAGACTTCAAACTTTTAACCTGCTCAACAGCTCGCTAAAACATATCCAGTTGCTAATTTTTATCATTTGATATACCTACTGTGTGATGACAGATGAAAAGCACCTGCAGAAATGTCAAAAATTAGCCAGTGGATAATGTTTAACCACCATTTTAACGCAATTGATACACGGCCTTAGTGGGCTGATATTGGGATGTTCAATATCATCGACAATAGGTGGTCTCAATTGTCAAATTGTCTTAGGTATTTTACTGTATAGACAAACATAAAAGTTACAACTCTGCTCGATATAAATTGTTACATTTAGTTTAATTTTCAGCAGAAATGTTGTTAATCAAACGTCCAGTTAATCCAAACTAAACAGACAAATAGCAAAGATTCACCCTTTCCTTTGACATTTCTGCAGAAATGGTTCTGTATTTCTTCTAGCTCCGTATCCGTTAACACTAAACAGTATCAATACAAATTTTATAAACAAATTTCTTTCTCAAAAGCTATTTCAACCCGAATTTCAAAAGCATAGAAATTAACTTTAAGCAAAATAAAAACGCTCCAATCAAGGGGCAGCACTCTCTGTTGCTGGTCCAAATCCCACTTGTTCTCCACTACCTTATTAGTTTTTCCTTATTCGCCTTTGTTTTTCTACCACTTATCTCTTCCTCTTCGGCCTCGATTAGCTTGTGTTATGTGTTGGTAAACATACAAAAACGCATTGTCGCTCATATATGCACACACACACATTACCAGCAGTATTTTCCCTTGTACTATTCCCCTGTATTGGTTGATTTAACGCGCGAGAAAAAGAAACAACAGTCACTACCCAAAGCGAGATACAGCATTTAATCAGGTTTGAAGAATTGCGTCAGAAAATTTGAAATCGTTTGCCTTCTAAAACTATACCTGCTACATGCGTAAGCTTTTCTACACTTCCCCTGCCTAGCGATTATATTTTTGAAGCAAACAAAGAAAATGGTTCTAATTTGTTGTTATATAATGACAGAGGTTTTTTTTTGCAAGTTTGTTGCTCCTTGGCAGTTGGACAAGATTTTTCTTCTGTAATAGGTCAACCAAATTAACAGTCATCGAGGCTGTTGTCTCTGTTTTGCTTGCGCGCTTCTCTCACTTTTCTAATAATTTATTTTTGTTTTTCCCATTCGTTAATTTTTGTTTTTCTCGACTAGAAACAACCTTGAGTGGGATTATACTCTTGACAGTAGAAATTTAAATAAATATGAATATAAACACATACCTATTTGTGTGTGGGTACTAATTGTCCCCCAAAAATATAGGTATATATTTTTCATTTCCACATACCTACCTATTGCAAATGTTTACAAAACAAAAAACGCCATACGTCACTTTTTTCTTTTAAAATTTCACTGTGAATTGTCGATTTTATTAGTTTTAATATCAACGAACTTACCATTCAAGGCGTTGGCGCGCTTTCTACCTAACTAAAAGAAAATACAAACAAACAAACATAAATAGGCACGACAAACATGAAACATAACTCTCTACCTACCTTTGTTTTGTTGTGGGGTCATAACATTAAAAATCCTCCACAACATTGGTCTTGTCTATATTTAGCTTCTTTGTTCAGTTCAGTATTTATCTTTGACTTGGATTATCTACAGCAAATACAAATCTTGATTTTTTCAATTGCTTTGTAACCCCTAATTATCGCGGATATGCATTGCTACTTAATGACCTTAGACTTTTGTTCCAGGGCCATTCTCTGTAGCCATTTTGAATCTCTCTGACAGGCTGACTCAATCGCTTGATAGCACAAAGGTATCAGATGACCTTAGACTTTTGTTCCAGGATCATTGTCTGTCGCCATTTTGAATCTGTCTGACAGGCTGACTCAACCGTCTGATAGGACAAACGTATCAGATGGGTAATTTTCAGACATAATTTCGTTGTCAAGTCATGTCCTGAATTGACAACGGATGTTTGCACATAAATGTTTTTTTTTACCAGCGGTTTTAGACGTGTTATTAATGAATTTCCAATTGTCAACTATGCCATTGTTTGATTATTACTGTACTTGAAAACTCATTAAATTGCCTTGGAGGGGTCTGCATTGAACATTATTTAGCAATTAGCTTCAAGCGTTGTTTTTGACGAATTGCAAGTGGTTTTGGTTTGCTATTTGCTTTCTCTTTAAAAGCAAGTCGAATAATCGAGGTCAGATATTGCTCCTAGATGTTGCTACTAGTTCTCAACAACATTTTTTGGTAACTTCAATTTGTTGCCTAATTAAATCAAAATTAGGCACGCATTGTGCCCTCTAATAAGTTACATATATACTTCGGGTTTTCTACCGCTCCACTTGCGAACCATTAACACAGTTACAGACTTATCTTGACACTTTAGTGACATGTTTCAAAAAGAAAACCAATGGTAGAACAATCACCCGAGTGCATACAGAAATGTAAAAATTTGATCCTCACTACTCACTCAGATTGATACGTTTTCGTCAATTGTGTTGAGACGATTCCTTCTTTTTTTTTAAAAACCGATTAAACTCCAAAAAATGCAGAAAAATTTAAAAAAATCAATTTGTTTTAGGTCTCTGAATTTTTTGTAGATGTTGCAGAAAGTTGTAGATGTTAATGAATAATTCATATCATGAAACGTTAACAAAAACGAATGTATCTACGTTTTTGATAGAAATAATAGGTATTTACCACAGTCCACAACACTCAAATGTTGGTCACACCAACTTGAAAAAAAAGCAACCGGTTCTTTAGATAAGAAATCATGTCCTATTTACTGCATTGGAGACCTCGTGGGGATCCTTTGGTAAAACTGATTTTTTTTTTCATTTCAATTATGTCAGTTTAGTTAAATTAATCGCCTTATTTCGACTCGTTAATAAGCGTGTTTTCATAAACGTCTGCCTAACTAAAAACTGCTTTGGACGTTTTCATGTCAGTTTTTTGATCGAACAAACCCAGATGAATTGCAGAAGATATGTTCACAAACGTATAAGTGTATAAACGTATAAGCGCAGGAGACAAAGAAAACAAATTTGAAGAGCGAAATTGAATGTTTTATTGGTAATTTGTGTGTTTACAATTTATATAAGGGAAGGGAAGAAGAAGCTGCGCGGTGGAATGTGACGAAAACTAAGCTATTCATTCATGAAACAATGGGAAAAGAAAGAAAAAAACATTGGAGAGGACATTACTTCTCCTTTGTTATTAGTTTACAATTAAGATTGGGCATAACTTCTTTCGCGGTAATTTCTAATTTTTGTCTGACGTTTATGAACATTAAGTGACTACTTAAAATTGTACTTAGCAGGCCTGCACCCATTTCGCAGAATGAGTGTTTTCATTAATGCAACAAAGAAGAAAGACGATTGGACTAGCGCAGATTTTCGACGATTATGAAAACACCCTAAATCTGACTGATCGTGAGTCCTTTAGGATTTTAATCTAAAACTCGTTTAAGGCGTTTTTATTTACTCAATGATCAATATAAATCAAGGAGGGAAATAAAACAACTCCGATCATTCAGTACATTTTAAATCATGATCGTGATCCAGATAATAATTAGGTTCATGTACAATGATTTTCAAAGACCACCTATAAAAATTAAAAAACAAGCCTATTAATAAATTTACCTCTGATTTCAGAATAATGTTTCTTACTAAAGATTTCAACACAATAATAATATATCCTTTGTAAGAATCGTCTCAACGACTATCGTTTTTATAATAACGTCATTGGGCCTCTTATTCCATTTGTTCTTACGTTCTTACGATTTCCCGTCCGATCAGTAATTTTGTAAGGGCGACTCAACTGGGTGATAATACCAAATGCATATCATAATCACGAATCGGTGAACTAAAGAACATTGGAACTAAAAATGTGTACAAGTTTAATGAGTTCATCTGTGCATGGGTGGGATGACCGGCAATGTGATCAATTTAATTGTCAAATAAGATCATCGATACATATATAACCCTACTTATAATGATGTGGTTGTTTATAGTTTTTTATGGGCTGATTATATTCTACTATCAGTCAATACTCTTAAAGTATTATACTGTACTCATTATGTAGAGGTACAAAGTTACAGACTAACCCAAAAGAGTAGAACGCTTTCCAAAAAGAAAATGATTGTAGAAGATAGGTGAGCCAAATATAGGATTTTATTACCTACAATTTATAACCTGTATCGGTTACTTCCATAAATGATCATGATATTGCTAATTATTCAATCCGATCGTGTATTGATCATCGCTGATCAGGCGACTTTGGTTTAACAAATCTGACGTTCAACTTGCGAAAGACATTTGGTTAAAATGTGCTAATTTTTAACAAAATTTCATAGCGAATCTATGGTTTCCCTACTTCTTAAACGATAGTTAACATAAATTTATTTGAACGATCACGTCAGCAATTCTTTAACTCATATGAATATGTTGTGTAGCTCAACTGGTAGTTATTGCTTTTTTACTTTCTAACTGTCGGAGAAATTGATTTGCATGTTTAGTCTGTGATTAAACCGTGCTACACATGATCGAAAATTCTATTTTAATCGACAAAAAGCGCGTTGAAAAATTGTTTTGCTTTTTAGGCACTTGAATTTAACATTTTTGAAGCTTAACAATCCGAATAATTTAATTTAGAAGATTTAAATGCTAAAAATAATTTTTACACAAGACTTGATGGATTTCCATTGACAGTTGAAGATCATTTTCTGCACCGTAATTGGCCTAAAAGATACAAATGTAAAAAACAAATCGAGGTATCCGTTGAAAAAATTTTCGAAACGAAAGTCATTTCCGATCTGAACTCAGTTTACCATCGAAATATCCGTTGCGGAACTAAGTACATGAAGCATACACATTGGCGTACGTTTTACAATCTGTCAGCTGTGTACTTAATTTTGTAAATGTGAAAAGTGAGTGAAAAAGAATATTTAAACAAATGTTTCTTGTTGCGCTCTCTCGGTTTTTTTTCTGGAGCACGATTTTGTAGTAACACAGAAAATAGTTTTATTTATTATTTTACTCACAATTTTGGGGTGGTTTTCATTTCTAAGGATTCCACAATAATTTTTCATCGGACAAATTCCAAAGAATTTCAACGCGTAGCTGTTAAAAATAATTGACTTAACGCATTAAGCCGTCGTGCGGTCATGTGCGATGCATTACGTCGCAAGATCTGCTCGAAATTCAAATCCGAACGGATAACTCTGTGAGAATTCTCCGATATCGAAAAGATCGGAGAAAATTTTCTTCCGAACGGATACGTCGGTAGAGGTGATTACCACGTGACTCGAATTCCATTGCTATCTACAGATGTCGTTTGAACTCTCTGAAACGAATTTTCCAAATCAAGTACAAAGGTTACCTACATCTGCCATCGCACAATCGAAATCTGTTCACAATAATCCCCACGGGTGCATCATCACAGAGTCATTGACTGCCATTACTCCTCAAAACAGATCTCGTACAAAATTACAAAGGATCAATAAACCTTAGAGCAGAAATTTACTTTGTAAATGAGTGCATTGATGTTAAGAAAAATGCTCGCCCTCCCTTACACAGCTGCCTCGAAAAAAGTTTAAAATTATTTATTTTCTTGTTCTTATCTAACCTCCCCTCTTGGGTTGGTTGTCTTTTTATTTCACACAAAGCTGAGTTCTCTTGTCCTTACAACCCCTCGATCAATATATAGCGTCAATAAAAACGGAAATTCCGGTTTTGAAAATCTCGTTTTCACACAAGTATTGTTGGGTTTTAGTTTGTTTTTACGAGGGTTGCTCTGGAAGTCACCACCTCAAATAATTAACTTCCTAGCCATATTAATGTATTGAAATAAATCTGGCATGCGTTCATAATGTTCACTGTTCTATAAAGAATGTTGTTATCCGCAGAGAGGGGGGTTGTTGATGTATACATATACAACAATACAGAATGGTAATATGGAGGTCAGACAGGTGTTATATTCATAGAAATGCGAGCAACAAAACTATTTGAATTTCATTGGACGTTTAGTCAGAATTGTGTTACTTACATATTAAAAAAAAAAAAAAAAACAAGCAATATGTTTGCCTTCAGTCAGTAACCTGCAATATTTGTGGACGCACAAACCGAAAGGTTTCGCATTTGAGCTACATGTGTTGTACATCAATGCCTAGTGGAAAACGTATTCCAACATATCGTAAAAATAAAAATTGGTTTACGAAAAATTAATACGGAATATCCTGTGTGTTAAATGGGGATTGTCCTGTCATCCGTTTTGTAGTTCATTGTTTTGAATTAAGCGTTTCAGCGGTTTCAGTTGTAACATACCAGACTAGTTTTAGTGTTTAATTAGATGCAATATATGTAGGTAGTCACATGATAGTGTACAAATCTCCTTATGACTTTATTTTCAGTTGATTATATTTATTCCGAATTTTATTTGACTCTTTTCCAATTTAATGTCAACTGGAAGACAAGAAACTATTTTAAGAAATTTCGCAAATTTTGCAGCTAGTATCACAGCTAAGCTGATTAAATATATTGAAATATTGAAATGAAACTTAACTTAGAGTGGCCAAACCGTTTTTAAGTCTAGGAATCTTAAACAAAATACAATCCTCTCCAATCCAAAGTTATGATATGTTACATTGAATCTACGTAGTTGTTTGTTTTGAAACCAAAATATTAAACCCTAGCAAGTTAAAAAAAATATATTCTCTCCATTTGCAAAATATATTAATCGCAGTGCGCATTTAAATGATGACAATAAATATGCAATGGCTGTCACAAACATAATATACTTCCATATATGTGACGCATATAAAAGATTTATAGACAAAAAAATAAATAAAAATAACCACATATGTACATAACAAATTAGTACAAAGCTCTAATTGTCTTGGGTCCTATTAGGCATGATATTTTTTTTATTTTTATTAGCTTTGCTTTGCAGCTCCCCGTATTCATAAAAAACCTTACCAATTATGCGTGTGTAGGTATTAATGAATTATAAATGATGCTCTTTCTAGTTCAGTTTGGATATGCTTTTTAGTGTGACTTATCAAAGGTGGAGCGTTTGATTTGACCTACATGCAAAATGATAACATATTATGAAACCCCTAAGCTTGCAAGTGTTTGTGTAGTCTACGGGGCTACAGGTCTTTTTTCAAAATCCGTTCATCAGAACTGAAAGTCTTTTTAGCAAATCTTTCTGTCGCTAATTGACTACTCGTGATCCCTGTGTTGATATTTTTTTAAAAAAATAAACACAGTATGATGTATAAAGGAGACATTAAGAGCGGATCAATGCTCGAAAGTAACTCAAATAAAGTTGTAAAATTAAACCTTACTGGTTCGGTGAGTAATTTGGGCAGAACGTGATTTTAATTTGAAAATCCTAGAACTGGTTGTTTTAGATATCGAGCAACCATTTGCTTACCAAACATAAAATGAAATACAAATGCGGACATGGCTATGGGAGTATGGATCCAGTTATAGCTATCATTTAACAACTTCATTGGAACACAACATATGATGGAACTGAAATGTCACCCCCATAGCTTATAAAAATTATTGGAAAATTCCGTTTCAATTGGGTGGAATGGCAATCATTACTTCATTAAAACAAATGTTGATCAGTTAAAAATAAAAAGTGATATTCTGCGGAAACTATAATTAAAAATTTAAATATTTTTGTTCTAAAATTCATAACCTTTTTTTTGCACCAACTAGCTAATGGTTGAATTTATAAAAAGCCGCCAGATGTAAGAGCAATGAGGGTTCTCATTGAAAACTATAACTGGGCCCTTACTTAATTATATATCATGAGGTACCTACAAAATAGCAATTGGCCTCTAAGCGTGACCAGATCTGTTATATTCAATATAAGCTTATATGATGATGAAAAGTTTATATAGCACCAAAGGACAGCTTTCATACATTTTTAAAAGGATCCTTTGAAAGAAAAATTTGTCCTACATGTTCGAAATCGGTAAATTTGTTTAACGAGGTATCCGTTTCGGTTTACAGACATAAAAACATCTACAGCTGACCGATATTTTAATGGATCGTGATTGCTTCGCTTATTTTATACCTCAATAGAAAACTAAGCTCCTCTTGGAACGTTCATTAATTGACATTCATTAATTCTTCCGTACATTATTTGTTTACTCCTCCATCAACAAACGCCATGAGAGAATGTCATTGTTAATACTTATTGACGAGGCTTTATTGGCTTATCCGGCGCTTATCCCGCGCTTATCTCTCGCTCCTTGGCATCCAAGTGAGTCTATATAAACGAAAGCATCTGGTGGAACAAACCCTGATATAAGCGTACTCTGCAAGTTTATTTTATTTGGGTATTAAGCCCCGAAGGTTAGGCTGTTGTCGCTATCCAACGCCCTTGAAATGTGAATTCGAATTAACTGTCTAAAAAAAAATTAATTTTAAGTGAGTCCCATTGTATAGCACCTTTTTGCCCTCTGGCCTTCAGTAGAATCCTAGACATGATCGGCGGCACCAAATCTTAGACAGCCGTATCTAACTTATTTAAGTGGCGCTACACTCCGGAATGATCATGGGGCTAAACCAACATGACTCTCTAATTTGCCCGGTCCTTATCTAACTGTCTCCAGTTGCCCACTCCAATTCGGTTTCTACTTCTGCGCGCCATTTAAGACGAGGTCTTCCTCTACTGCGTATGAGGCCTGTCCATTCGTTCTAAATGTCCTAATCATGCGGAGTTTTCTTTTTGACTAGAGGCATGTCGCTTTACATGTCGCATGTCGCATGTCGCTCGTTTAGTTTTTGGTTGAATATTCGTATCCATAACCTGTCAACGCAAACGGGATCGATGATTTTTCGAAGAATTTTCCTCTCGAATCGACCAAGGATTTCTTCATCCGCTTTTGAGGCGGTCCATGCTTCAGCGCAGGACTTTGATGTCGCTGTACAGCTCGTATAGTTCTTGGTTGAATCTTCGTCTCCATAGCCCGTCAATGCATACGGGACCGACGAATTTTCCTCTCGAATCGACCATCGGTTGTGGACTTTCCTGATCTAAAACCACACTGGTAAGGGCCGATCAGGTTGTTGGTAAATGGTTTTAGGCATTCACATATTACGGCAGATAAGATCTTTAAGCAGCCGTATCTGTTTTATGTAAAATAGGTGAACCCCCGGTAATGAATGCCAACAGCCCGAAAACCAATAACATGTAACTTGAATTGCATTGAAATTGACATTATTCCTATGTCCGGGTAAGAGTCTAAAATTAAGAACAAAATCGCCTCCAAAATGAATGGTTGCACCATCGTTAGACATGGTTTCCATTCCATGCCGTTTATCGCCACTTGTACTAACATTTTCCGGATGATTTCAAACATATAACATCGGATAGTGTTGTAGTTGGTGCAAGTAGCCCTGATTGTGATTACAAATGGCTGCTCATTTATCCAACTAAATTGACGACATCTAATGCAAAACATCAGTTTTATCAATAAGTTTGAACACAACGAATAAAATAAAATTTACAACAAAAACAAGATTGATACATCAATTGTAGTGTAATGTTTGCTTAATGTAGCCGCCAATAGTTCTTAATACGAGTCTATAAATACAACAAAAAAAACGAACAACACCTCTAGAATTAGTTAATCCACCGAACTTTGAGTAGAACAAAAAAATAAAAATAAATAACAGTCATCGTGATTGACGTTAGCCCTCCCATTTCATTTTATAATGCAATCAAATAATGTAGATTATTGGGTCATTGTCCCCAATTGAATATTAAGTGCACACCTATGTTAAGTCTAATAAACAATCGCCTAATATCACTAAACAAACTTTTGCACCGCACTTGCGCTTATACAACGTCTAATCAAAGTTTATTATGGTTGGGGGTAATGTCAACTTTTCAAGGTTGAATTGATAAGTCTAGTAGATCAAGTTTTTTTTTGCAAGTGCAATTGCAAAACAACGCCAAATCATTATGCACCAATGTTTTGTTTCAAACAAAGGAAAACAACCGAAACAATCAAGCAAACTTGAAAAGACCTTCAAGCTTATCGATAATAGTCAGAACTTTGATAAGTTCGTTTGCCTGGTGTGGATTGTTGCCTGCCCAGCTGTTTGCTTTGTTATCAGATTATACATACAGACTTGTAGGCAGTATGCCAGGGATTGTTCAAAATAAAAAATTGGTATTCGGTTTATTTCAAAAGAACCCATTTAGAACCCAAATAGAACTTTCGTTTGCCTTTCAATGGTTCAATGAATGCGTGCGCGGCGCACGTTCAACATATTCGGTGCACATAGCACACGTTGCCTAAGCCACCTGGATTTTGTCACATGCCAATGAAACAATAGAGGGTAGTTGTGAACGAACGGCAATAAAAGGTGATAAGATGGCGCATGGGGTGATGCCTTTCATTCTTCCGTTGGGAATTTGGAAATAATCAATAGTAGAAGCTTAGAAGGATTCCTTTTACGACAAATGGAAGAGTTTTTGAATATGTTTATTGCAGGAAAGGACGTCTTTTTGTGGGTCCAATTTAGGGAATCATTTGTTTCGACATGTAACCAAATACATTATCAAACCACATGCAAATTTTTGTTGCAGCAAAAAGTTAGACATAGTTTCAGGTCAAAATTTGCGTTTATTTCATTTTTTTTACTTAACGTACTCAGGATCAATTGAGCCGAGGTAATTAAGTATTTCCAGTTATTTAGTACAAGCGCTCTGGCATTTGTAATCGCTTGATCCTGAAAACTGAGGTTTTATCTTCCTTGTCGTCTCCTTGACGGGCTCAGTATAACGACAGTTGGTGCGATGAACTGTCGCGCAGAAGGCTGGGTTCAATTCCCAGCCGTAGCATCACCTAAAATGATTTTTCACTGGACCTCCTCTCGTGCAGATCTAACAAAACATCCAAGTAGTACCAATTGTCAAGAAAAGCTTATCACAAATTCGCTGTTCAGAGTCGGCAAAAAACAAGAGGTCCCGCTATGGTGCAAGAAGTATACGCACACACGTATGGCTGTGGGAAAGTTCGACCCTGAGTACTAAGGGGCCTGTTGCGCAAAAAAATTCGTCTCAAAGCTGAGGCTGGAATGAGGTTTGAAATCAATTTTGTTTCTCCTGGGACCTTTGCGATCTTACAACAGTGAAACAATAAAATCAGTTTAATTCGTTGAATTTTATGTATTTCGGCTCGATATAAATAGGAATTTGTTAAGTCAGTACAAACAATTGTACACATATCCCTCATCCCCTTCCATCTAAATATTTACATCAATCTTCAACCAGTAGGCTCCCTTATGCCAAACAAATGAAGAAAAATATAAACATTCACTGTTTCACTTTGTCTACACTTAGGAAAAGATATAAACAATCGTTTTGTTTGTGTTTAGCTTACTTTGCGTTCAAATGTGGATGCATAAATCAATCTTCACGCAGCACCCGCTTTACTAAACAAAACAAAAACATTCAGTTTCATCAGCGTTTTGCTTGATCATATGCCTCCAGAAGTAAAGAAACAAAATACGCTATAAAAGCATGAAGAGAAAACAAGACGACGAATAGTCAGTCATATGTAATTGTATCACGTCTCCATCGCATGGAGCATGTGCGCATGTTCGCATTCGGTTTTACTACATACGATCCATATGCGACGAATATCATTTACCATTGTGACTCGGCTGTAAATTGAACACGGACCAATATGGGTCATGTATCATAGGCACGATTGCATGCATAGTATGCAATCATCTCTGCAGCAGCTGGTGTTATTAGTTGGAATTACTTCACGTTCGATGGAGCGTGTAATGTATAATCGATTTCGATTCCAATATATTGAAAGGTGTCTGAAATCTTATCTCATTAGCTTGTGCTAATGCTTTTGAAATCAAAAAGCGGAAATATATTTATATCTAGTTCCGGGACTAAGCGTCAATTAGGTCTTTTTATCAAACTCCCGAGACCTGCTTTGGACAGGAGAGAATAAAGTGTTCTATGCACATGTAGATTACCATGACTAAGAGTCGTTTTGGGGCTTTTTATCACTCGTTCGCGACGAACCCAGCCCTAATCATAAGGGAAACAGTTCAAAGAAACCAGGAAACATGGTTTCCAGTGACTATCCATGAAATGAAATCCAATACCACATTTTGGACGAAATTTTTGTGTTTTTTTTTCAGAGATTGAAATGTGATCTGACTAACCTTGTCAGATATATTCCAAGCAAAGCAGACAAAATTCACTTCAATGTCAAACAACTAAAACTCAGCTGACAGCCTGTGTTTCAATTACTGTGGTTTTACCACACTTTTTGATGTTAGCTGCTGGTGCGCAATGTCAATGCGCAGTGCGCAGTGCTGGTGCCATTGCTTATGGCTTGCCACTCTGTTGTCTGCTTGATCACTTGATGAAAGCGGAAGAGACTGTGTAAAGCCATAGAAGAATTAGCGTCAGTAGAAACATAATAAACCAACAAAAGGCCACCATAAAACCAGTATACGATCTGTCCGGGCCCTGAGGGGTATACCTAGTGTTGAAATTGAAAACTTGTAATCGATGAGGGACTACCAAAATTTGCTGACCTTCAATGCTGGTCCGGGGGTGATGTGGGTCGGTTTTTTCCGCCAACAAATGCGTATACACACTTATATATCATGTCCTACAGGAATTTGTTTGGAAAAAAAAACAAATTTTGCGAAAACATTAAATTTTATTGTTGACTTGATGGACTTAGAGATGTAGATACATTTTTGTCTATTAATCCAAAAAAAAAAATTTGTGTACATATCTCAACTTGATGTTGTCTGAAGGAGTTGGAGAAATTTCCCCAAGCTGGTGTTAAAACGCATTTCACCGAAGAGAAAAGAAGAAATTTCGCAAACATCGTAGGCCTATCGTGTATAGTGGTACTGCGTCATACTTCAACATGCTTTGCTACACAGATACAAAAAAAAAAGAAATGCAGACAAAGTTGGTATGGAGGAAATAAAAACCTCAACAGAAAATAAGAGATAGAAACGACGAAAAAAAATATGATAGTGTGTCATATTTGTTTTTTAATTTCGTCACGTCTTGTTTCGGGTTTTGGAGAGGTTTCTTTTTTGTTTTTTTTTTTGCGTATTGCAAAACATGTATCTCATTAAAAGAAATATGAGTTAACTCAGGTGTTGTCAATATTATTCTTATTTGAGTAATGCCGAGTCATGAGGATTTTCAGTTCCTATTGGATTTTTGATGAGTCTTAAGGCGTTTTTTCTCTTTAACCTATATTCAAAACTAGGACAGCTTGAGTGTTCAAGTGGGAGGTGTATACAGAGTCTCTGATGCGGGAAAAACACTCATAAATAATTATTAGGCGCAAATAATAGTTTGGTGTCTAGACTTGTCTAAACAACGTAAAGGGTTTAAAATTTAGAACAAGGAGTTGTGATAGGGAGAAACTACATCAATTAGATGGGGGAAAACTGGATTACCGGATATGGTAACCTAGTAGTTAACGAGTTTGATTATTAATCTTGCAGTGCTTGGTTTATATCCGGAAGGTAAAATCAACAATCCATCCCTTTCGAAAGTTTGACAAACATCCAAGAGTTAAAACTCTCATAAGAATCTTCTCAAATTCGCTGTTATAAAAATATAACTTTCGTCAGACAAATGGTTGAAGAAGGGCTAGGTTTGTAGCCCTGTATGGTCTAAATAATACAAATTTTAAGCGCAACAGACTCGTTAGTACCCAGGGCCGAGCTTTCTCACAACCATTAATGCGTGCGTGTGTACTTCTTCCATGATGGTTGGTCCTCCTGTTTCATGCCGACTTTGAATGGCGAATTTGAGATAAGCTTTTCTCGACAGTGAATACTCGTCGGATGATTTTTCAAATAATCACGTAGGGAGGGACAGTGAAAAATCATTTAGGTGTTGTTACGGCTGGTAATCGAACCCAGACTTTCTGCGCGGCAGTTCATCGCTTAAACCATCGCGCCGCTGAGCCCGTCGTATGGGCTAGATAGAGTTCATCTGCCCTAGCAAGGCATTTTTCGAAGCGATCAATTTTCCGCAAAGCATACTTCGTCGGAGGTTCAAATTCCATTCGAGGTATGTGTCATCGGAAAACAAATTATTTCGCTTCAATTCGTAAATAAATTCCGCGAAGAATTTGTGTCGGAGGAAATCGGCAAAAGAATTGCAATTAGCTGTCAAAAATTTCACGAAAAATGCACCTGAACGCACTGTACCGCCATTCACCGGGATGCTCTTAACAAAATGTTGGAGAAATATTCCGAAAGAAATTCGAAGAAATTTTCGGTAGAATACCTCGAAAACAAATTATTTCACTACAAGTCGTAAATAAATTTCGCGAAAATCGGTCCAGGCATTAGCTGGGAATTAAAAGTTGTAAAACGTTCTTAACGGAAATCAGAAAAGAATTGCACTTAGCTGTCAAAAAATTTACTAAAAATGCGACTGAAAGCACTTCACCGCAATTCACCGGGATGCGTTATAAAATGTGGGATAAATATTCCGCAAAAAATTCGGAGAAATTTTCGGAAGAATACCTCGAAGCTAAAATCCTCCGAATCGTACAAAATCGGAGAATTTGCCGCTCCGACGGATACCTCGCTAGGGCTGAATACTCTCATAAGAAGCTTCTCGAATTCGATGTTAGAAACATTTAACTTTCCACAGACAAATGATTGGAGAAACGCAAGGTTTGAGCCACTATATGGGTCATTATTGCCTAATTCTATTTTTTATACTATCGTAAGGCTGGTTAACTTGATGACTAATATACCAATCTGACGAAATTTTCTTTCAACTTGTTTATAAACAGAAGTGGGCGTAGTTGGGTTAATTCGCGACCGCATTTTCTCTTCAAAATTAGCACTGCTTTTAGTTTCTAATTCATTACCAGAAATCCTAAAAAAAATATTCTAATAATAATAATAATTGTAGAGTGTTTTGTTGTCCATCCTCTGCAAAGGTGATTTGAGTTGAAATTTTATTTGTTTAGTATTTTTAAAGGAAACATTTTCTAAACCTTTGGTTAGGTTAGGTTGGATGGGTTGTTTTTCAAACCCGCATAAACCTACGTGGACCATATCGATATCCTTTATTGTATCTGGAAAGAAAGTTGCGTTAATAAAAAGAGTGTTACAGTTGATTTGTGCTGCTTCATTAGCTTCATATAGGTATTTGCTCCATCCCGAGGTGCAGCAGAAGCTGACGATCTGTGCAACAGATGTGGCTATATCCGTTCCTCGTAGTAGAACCGGCCGAGGATTTTGTTACATTAGGTGGACGATGTCCTCCTCGAGGTCTGGGTCTACGCACTTCCTGCAAACTTGGTGCGAGTCAGTTAGGTCAATCCTATGTGAGTGTTTACCCAGGAGATTGTGACCTGTTTTGACTCTCACCGCTATAAAAACGGAAGTTCTGTTCAGAGCTATAAGCTTGTTAGATTTGCTACCGCTTATTTACGGCCAAAGTTCAGTGTGTTTGCAAGTGTTGATGTTTTGCCACCTAAATTTTGTTTCACTTTGCGTGAATCTGTGAATCTCAGTTGGACAATCCTAGTTTGGCTAGCTCTTTTTCGTTTCCTGGAATTTTATTGTGTCCTGGCACCCAGATAATTTGGACTTTATTCCGGTTAGAAAGAGCCTTAAGCTCTAATCGACAGCTTCCAACTACTCGTGATTTTATTATGTTGGATGCCAGAGCTTTTATGGCCGCTTGGCTATCTACGTAAATGAAGATATGCTCTTGTGATATGTCCAATACTCTAGCCGATTTGGTAGCTTCGAGTATGACTAGGATCTCTGCTTGAAAAACACTGCACGAGTTTGCCAATCGAATTGATGTGTTTGACCCGATTCTTTCACAGTAGACCTCAGAGCCCACTCCTATTTCCGTCTTATATCCATCGGTATAGATTGCTATTTCGTTGGTAGATACCACATTGTTTGACCCTTACAAGAGTACTTACGAATTCCTTGTTACTATAGTTTTACTGGTTTAATGCTTTTTGGGTTAGGTTATGCTGGTTTCAGGGTACGATCAGAGTTCCTTAAAATTTGATCATTTTTCTGTACACACTTCTTGGAGTCATTTTGAGATGCGAATTAAGCTTAGGGGACTTATTACTTACGTGATGGATGAACTATTAAGATTCCAAGCTAAGCTTTGTTTATTTCTGAAGGTTGGGTAGGAACCAAAGATTATAAAATCATACAAATGACTCATTGAGAACGAAAAAACAGAAACTTTTGCTAACCAGCTTCATGGTACGATCGGGCGGTGTGCACGTGTACACATGAGAAACGAGATCCAAATATATGCCGGGCTGTGGCAGTACGACCATAGAACAATTTTTCTTGTATGCAGTTTGTCATCTGTGTGACTTTATAATCTTTGGTAGGAACATAGAACCTGAAAATAAGAATTTTCGTCCATGCAGGTTGTTAAAACATAACCATCGTTTCATTGTTGCTTTCTTCACTTTATGTATGATACCCAGCCCTATTGCGATATTCTTCCAGAAAAATTTCGAAACGAAAGTGAGTTCTAATCGGAACTCAGTTTGTTTTCGAGGTATCCCTTGCGGAACAAAATAAATAAAACTAACAATTGCTTTCGATGGATAACGCAACATTTCTTCGTCTGACAACTTCGAAAGAATTTAATGCCGCTTCGGCTGATCTGATCGAAATGCTAATCAAAACGGAAATCTCGGTAGGGAATTTTTCGATTTCGAACAAACAAATTGGGAACATTGATTTTCAGAATGGATACTTCGAAAGGCTGGATTATTTCTATTTCCCCAATGATGTGTTTTTTCCTACTTCCTTCTTCTGTAAATTTCTATTGATTCAAAGATTTCTACATATTTGTTAGGTATGTCCAATATTCTTGGCTCGCTACCTACTCACTATGACATTGGGATATGACCAAGCGCCTAAAAAAAACCTCAACATTGCAAAATCTACTATTTGACTTGTTAATACACACAATCTCCTGTTTCGACAAACGAGCAATGCCCCTTGGTTGACACATGACCAAAAAATGTAAAGGGGACACAACCTCTGTTAAATCTTTAAAACATTTTCGTTTCCGCTTTCCGCTCGGTCTTCAAAAGAAGACAAGTCAGTGCCTCAAAGCCACATTTGTCACTCTCCAACGAATTCAACATGAAACAACAGCAACAAACGGTTCATATGGAAAGACCCATTCAACTCTGCATTCCACTATATACACTCATGTTTCTTTATTTCAGCCTCAAGTCGTTCTTTCCACAGATATTCTCAAGCACACGAGAGAAAACCTCTTAGTTGTGCGCGTGCGTACTGCATGCACGAGTGCGCATTCGTTATGCAAATACACAAATTAATTCTAAATATTTATTTTTTTTCTACATTTAATTTTAATCAACTTATCTTCCCTCCTTCAGCTTTTACAGATCGTAAGTTTTAGACAAATCTCCCTAGAGGATAACACATATATTTCGCTAGTCAGACAACATAAGTACTTAGTTGTGTTGTTTAGCCAGATCATAAAAAAGGATCACAAACAAATTTATTAACTTAAAACGTACCAAGGTTTATAAGCAAGAGCTTTGAAAGACGCTTCTAAACCAATTTGTACTTACAAATAAAAATAAAAAACATCAACGCGTACAGCATATACCTGTGTAATTGTTGTTTTTGTTTGCAAATTGTTTTTGAGATAACAATCAAAAGAATTGTACTAAGGTTGATAGATACTTATAACCAGAGTGAGCCCGAAATTACACGTTAAGCGTATTTTTGAAAACCTCATCTGCTTCTATTCAACCAGTGTGTACGAAACAAGTAGCAAACAAAGATTTATTATACAAATTAAAAACTTGTATTTGGTTGAGTTTACAAAATTTTCTAAGAGCGACCTTTCACAGTTGCGTGTCTTCTTCTTCTTTGCATTATTTCCACATTCATTAAGTTTTCAAATTTATTTTTTGCCCTAAAAAAACAATTAACAAAATTTTTAAGCGACTTGATTTATAGAGATTTGCTTAAAGATTTTTCCAGTTCCAAAATAACATTTTGGAGCGCAATTTAGAAAAGCAAACAAACCAACCAACACATATTTTTTAACTAAAAAAAAAATCACAGGTACTAGGCCAGCCCTCACAATGTCTGTCCCTGTACGCTACTCTGCTGCCGCCAATTTTGCCGTCGTTGACAGTGGTTTGTCATTAAATCTACAACAAGAAGAACAATACCACCAACTTCAACAGCAACAACTGTATCATCAACAACAACACCAATTACTACAACAGCAGCAACAACAGGAACAATTCTTTGCGTACAATAATTGTACTAGCGAGGAGGAGTTTAGGTACCAGCAGCAGTTGTTGATGCATCACCAGCAGCAGCAGGAGCAGCAGCAGTCGTCTATGATGTCGTCGTCTAAAACGTCCGCACCATCGTGCTCTTCGGCTTCATTGGAACAAGAGTCGTCATCGCATCATCACTATAAACGTATGATGATGACAACACAACCAATGCAAACTGAAGCAGCGGCGATGTCAGCAGCGTCGGCGGCGGCAGCAGTAAATGGCTGCAGCAGCAGCGGCGATGATGATGAGTGGATGTTGCCAATGAACGGGGGCCGGCTTGGAGCACCGGGTGCTGCGGGAATAAATTATCATCATGAAAATAATTTATTGGAACAACAACAAATGCAGCAACAACAATGCCAACCAATGGGGCCTTCGTTAACAATGGACAATGGAAAAGAACTAAATGGCAAGAAATCTACTTCATCTTCGACAGCAAAATCATCATCATCTAACAATCCATCATCATCATCATCTACAACAACAACACCATCACCAACAACATCGTCAATCCAACAAGAGCAACGTGAAATTTTGGAAAATGAGCTGCATGCAATGTCGTCGGAGGAGTTGTTCAACGCACTCAAGGAATATGATGCCCTTCAGGATAAATACCATACTGTCCTCCTATTGCCTAAGGAATCGAGGGTAAGTCGACACTTTGCCCTTTGGATCCAAACAAACATTTCAATTTCTCTTTATTTTAACTCTTTGATAGCGTGAAGTAACAGCTGGTGGACGTGATGGCTCGGCATATGTTTTACGATGCCTTAAAATGTGGTATGAGCTACCGTCAGATGCTCTCTTCTCAGCTATGAGCTTGGTCGATAGATTCTTGGATCGAATGGCCGTCAAACCGAAGCATATGGCGTGTATGAGTGTAGCATCTCTCCACTTGGCGATCAAGCAATTGGGACTGAAACCAATCCCCGCCGAGGATCTGGTGACAATATCTCAAGTAAGGTCCCTTTCTCCTTCTACATGAGTAGGCATATTTATTTTATATTTCTTTCCCTCCCCGATTTCTTTCTTTCTTTAGTGTGGTTGCACAGCTGGTGACTTGGAGCGTATGGCGGGAGTGATTGCTAATAAATTGGGCGTACACATGGATCATGCACCTATAACAGCGGTGAATTTTTTGCGCATGTACTATGCCCTCTTCCGCAACATGGCCAAGGAACTGAATTCCGAGTTCTTTAACTTTTACACTCAAATGATCAAGTTGCAAGAGCTGGAAAATCGCCTAGAGAATCTGTTATGCGACGTCAAGACCACGGTCATTACTCCATCAACCTTGGCACTGGTCTTGATCTGTTTGCATTTAGATTTCCACATTAAGGAGTCCTACACCAAAGGAAGTCCCGAATTAAAGCATGTCTTTGAGTATATACTCTTCTTGCAACAATTTATGAGGGTAAGTGTTAAATGATTTATGGGTTTCCATGTATGGATCTAAGTTTGGATTCTTTTTTTTTTGTAGATTCCCGATCGTGTATTTACCTGTGGATTCAGTGTTGTATCGGGCATTCTATCGCATTACAATGGTCAAAACAAACAACCGTATAAGCAGCGTTTGGTCTGGAAGTTGTCCAGTCGCACATTGCGTGTGCTACGTCCAACAAATCGCTTCTCATCGGACCTGCCCACCATCGAGGAAGGAATTTCGAACAATATGGACGACGGCTGTCGATCAAGGTGAGTTGGATTTGTCAAACCAACGATTTGTTTCTCTTTGTTTGGGGTTGTTCCTTTTGTCGGTTGAGTTAGGTCGTTTCAAAGCTAACGTTCTATAACTGGCGCGTTCTTCTTCTGCTTGCCAATTACTTGTAGTTGGCGGTAGACGTTTAATGGAAAGCAAGATATCTAGTAAAACAGATTACGTTACATAATTAGTTTGGTGGCGTTACAATAACAATAAGTCCAGTCCCCTTAGCTAACTGAATCAAGTTGGGCAAGACAAGTTGGTTGAGGTTGGTTTCTACTTGTGCTCTTAGGTAGGTAGGTAGAAGTGGCGGTTCGACTTATGTGACTTTTTGTTACCACGACTCATATGACCTATATTATGATTGTTATTGTGGATGTGATACAGGCGGTCTCTAGATCCTTGTACACTAAGGCGAGGTATTCCTCTACTGCGTCCGAGGTCCGGCTGGGAATCGAAGACTTGAGTATTCGTGTCCATACGTTTTACATGTTCTAGCCATCTTAAACATTTGACTTGGGGCATGATGCTGTACAGCTTGTATAGTTCTTGGTTGAATCTTTGTCAGATTGCATTCCATTTAACAATTTTCAGATTTACCACCTACTTGTAGGATAAGTAGCAGTCGGCAGGCCCATATACAATAGCGCACCTCAAGCTATTTGACATTGGCTTCTTCTTCTAACATCAATTTTTATCTTTCTAGGTTTCATTTGAAGATCATATTATGTTTTCTCAGTAAGGTAGTAACATTGATAAGATCGACCTACACCCCACCCCACTTTACTGTATCTCTCTGGTACGCCAATGTGTTATGGGTTTACAAATATGAAAGGTGATAAAAAATCTCTCTGGACAGCTATTGTGAGATTGTCTGTAGATTAGATGTTGCCCTATGGCTTTCGTTATCAATCTTTGTTTGACAAATGTTATCTTGCCATCGGTAAACAGTTTTATGATCTCTAATCGGTTGACGTCGATGTTTTTGCCCCCCTTCCTCTTGCATCACTCATAAAGTTCATTCGTCTAGTTTGTTATTCAAAGTCTAGTTTTGGATAATTTTTTGTTTATTGTCCGCAGAACAAGACCGATACATGCTTCAGGGAAAGATGTTGCAAAACCGAATTTGCTTAACAAACATGTTAAAAGCAATACACACCGCTTATCTATTTGATGTCTTAAAATCCGTTGTATTACAAGCAATACAAATATATTATAGGCCTGCATTTGAGGAAGACGGTTTTTAAAAACAAGCTTGTGTTCGGTATTCTATAGGTTTTATTTAAAATGCATGGGCTCATCGCCCAAAGCTGGATGTATAGTACAATTTTATTGGTCCTCCAAGTCTGCCTTATAAAACAATCCAGTAGATGAAGCAAATAAACAATTCACGTAAGATTTGGCATTATGATGGACACGGTACACCCTTCCGTTTAACTCACGGCACTAGGAGATCACATCTAATGAATTCGGATGTAAAATAGGCAGGCCTTACGCCACCACTAAAGTAAGTATTTCGTGCGGTATTTATCAAAACGTTTAGTGGTGTTTAATTGACTTGAAATCGAAGGTAGAATGATAAAATGTGATCACAACAATACTCTATGTATCCTGACATAAACCACTCACTGGCTTTTGTAGTTCATATTTTTGTTGGTCGTCTTTTCTCCCACGGCCTTGTTAACAATACTCAAGCACATCGCCGATCACGAACTCGAGTATTTTCCCCTTTTTCGAGGCAACTAATCTTCTCTAAGCATGTGACAACTAGTTCATGATGACTCTTAGAACTTCCCACATCAACATTTCAATGCCAATGCCAATATCTAATCTTGAACCGATTTTGAATGGCAATTTCCAATTGAAAAGAAAGTTCATTCACATCGAAAGGTGTATACAAAAAAAGTGCCAGTTGTCGGAAAACGTCATCAACACGCGCCGCGCAAAACATAGTTTTTTCCACAATATTCTCAAACTTAAAAATAAATTCATAAAAAAAAGAAGAAATAAACAACAACAACAAAATATTTTCACTTCTAGAATTAGATCAAAACATCCAACGAGCAAATAATTTGTTTGTTAAAAAAATGTTTGTGTTTCTTTTTTTCTGTTCATATTATCAAGCTGATAAAGTTGAGATATAGTTGAAAATTAAATGAACCATGTGTCAGACAAAGCATAAGTCCAAAAAAGTCATTCGTTTTGAATTGAGCTGATAACGATAACACGTACACATTTCCAACTGATGAATGGTAAGCGTTACTTTTTTTGTCTGCGCTGAAAGAAACTCATGTAAGGCACATTCAGAATTGCGTTGGGGAAGGAGTTATGCAAGAGTTGCGAAATTCTTTGTAGCTATTCAAGTGACATGCATAAATCGTATGTTGTTTGATCTAATTCTATGATCAACTGTAATCGTTTGGTATTCTGGACTAGTGGCAAATTTTTGTCGCATCGACTAATGCTGTTTACTTATAACAAGCTGAGTGAACTCAAAGATTCTTGCTTATGATCCCGATCGAGTGATATAGTAGCTTGCTTCCAAGTTTTCTGAATCTCTATACAAAATGCGATCGGTAAAGTGTTGTCAGTCGACTATTAGACATTGTTTTTGGATGTATTCCTTCCTTTACTAAGCCTTTATATAGTCCTTTCTTCTAAAGCGTAAACAGTTCACTGAATATAGGACTTTCGCTAAAGGGTAAATGTGATGTGCTAACTCTCGCGTAAAAATTTAAAATTATGAACGAGGCTATGATGACTATACAAGGATTACAACCATCACATTTTATTGCATTCCTTCTTTGACCACCTTTGATCAGCAAGTTCAGAGTGGACATTTATTGAAAAAAGTAAACCTTTATGTCATTTACGAAGTATTTCATTCAAATGAATACTCAAGTTGTTTAGTAAATGTTTATTGTTTCCAGGCCCTTAATATTGCCCCTGTTGGTCGGCCACCCCATCTTGCTGAGCTCAATTAAGTCTAAATTATTAATTTATGGCCATTGATTTATTTATTCATTGGCAATTCAGGTCTATCGCGAATAAATTTTCACGGGAAACTGTTACCATTCTGCGATATGATTTACATTGCTGACAATGGAAACATTGCCGGGAAAATTTATTCGCGATAGGCCTGGTTAACATTTTTTCCATCGTCTTAACGGAAGAAAATCGGACAATGGTGCTGTTAATTTTACCAAACAATCAATCACACGTTAAGGATGTAGACATTGAGCGCACTGATTTAATAATATGTTCGGTTATCGACAAACCTTCGAGGACTTTCATCACAGACGTGCGTACAGCAGCTGCAGTCGGTCGAAATAATGACCGAAATTTATATTCTGCATGGACTGCACATTGTTCTTTTGAAGTATTACCGTCAGCATACAAGTTTTTTTGTGTAGAATCCCTTTATTGTCGGAATGGAATTAATTCCGTCTAGGACCAGTGTTGCTTTTATCTAAAACGGTTCTTAAAGCAGAAATTCTGTAGACTTCCGGCGCTTTCCCCCATACATTTCGGAAGTTTCGTGTACCGTATGCGTCGGCTATACTGTTGTTTGATGCTGGGGTAGCAATGTGAACAATGGGGTATCAATATCAGTACCCGACATATAAAATTTTCGTTGTATTAGATGCGCACTCTATGTAGCTCTATAATCTTTGCTACTACCAAAGATTATAAAAACATACAGATGACGACGCACTGCACAGAAGAAAAATTGTTTTATGGCGGGTCGTGCTGGCACAGGCCGTCCACACAGTGCCATATATTTGGATCTTATTTCTCCTGTGTGCTCACTACACACATCCCGCCCATACCATGAAGCTAGTGACCAAACGTTTCTGTTTTTTGTTCTCAATGTGTCAATGTGTCTTCTATATGGCATTATAATCTTTGCTACTACTACTCAAATCTCAACATTGGGTGTCCAAAACCAAGTTGTTTCCATATCATTGTGGTTCAAACTAAAACCATAATCAGAAGGGTCTAGCTCTCAGTTGGTTATAGTTGGTGGTGCTTTGTTAGGCTCATTTTTACAGTGTAGGATCCTTTCATATAGAGAGTATACATAATAATCGTCCTAGAATATCTCCTACACACTCTTCTTACATAATTTTTACTGACGGTACGCTGAATTCATCAAATACTGTCGTAAAGTTATTTGCATAAGCGATTAGTTGTACAACTTGTACAGCTACTCTATTTGCACATTCCTTCTGTGGAGGTTATTGTTTGAGCCCATGTATGTAGTCAATATTTCGAAACATCAATTGTGACTTTCAAACAATGATGACATTTTGTTTTTAATGAATACTCCGACGGGAATACTTGAAAGTGTTGTCGTAGACACTTACAATTAAGTGATTTCTACTCAATTGGCAAGTTATAACCATAAAGAGGCAAGGTTATGTCTTCATCTCGAGAAATAATGTAATGGATGGATGAATCACCCTTGACAAATAGCAGATGGCTTGGTGCTTCAATTCACACTTCAACTCTGCTTTGAATAATTGTTCTGTCTCACTGTCACAAGAGCAACGTTTTAAGTAAGTTCAAAGTCGAGGCTGAATAAGGATTTAAAGAGTGACATCGAGTAAACCGCTTTTGATTTAGCAGCACAGGAGGTCATCTTCAAAATTTCCAATGTTTTAATTGGTGGGGTAATTCCTTACGCAGCCTCGAAATACTTAGTCAAATCATAAGTTCTTTTTTAAATGGGTTCAGTTGAGCTATAGTTATTGCGATCAACTGCCGCAGAAGTTCTTTGTTCGATTTGCAGCCCTACGGCTAAGTGGATTTTTAGACCTAAATGAATTTTGACTGGCCCTCCTCTTATGATAATCTGACAAATGATCTGAGTAGTATCAGTTGTCAATAAAAGCCCAACTTAGCCGCTTGGATTCGGCATAAAACAGGAGGTTTTATTGTGTAGTATCACTGTAAGCCTATTGATAGTTTCGTGAACACGGTTAAGGATATTTTCATTCTTTTCATTCATATAGCTTCTGCTTAATCAAGGCTAGTAGGGTATGCATTTCAATCACTTGTGCTGATAAGTCACTTGTAAAGAATACCGAAAGCAACGAGTGTTTATTTTTAGAGGTATAGAACTAACGATAGGGTTATCAGTCAAACCAGCCGTCAAACTCAGCATGTGTCTTTGATTTGTCTGCAATTGTCCTAGTGTTGTTTTTAACTTATTTTCTCTTGCTGTCAGGGCACAATCACATTTAACGTCATTTGGTAAACAAATTGTGAAACAGTCACATTCGGAGTATTAATGCAACGTCGGAAAGTCGTCGTAATTGCCGTAAACAACTTCACTTATGAACTGTCGAAATGTTTTTGGGAAATATTTCGCAACTAAATCAGAAATTCAAGACACGAATTGGATGCGTATACCCAGGGGCCATATTTTACAATACGATAATCGTTGATATCACTTCGTTTTCGCTGGAATTCGATTACATAAAACTAGTTTTATTCTATGTTTTACGATACTCGTAATTTCTTACGACTGGCATTTGGCAGTCTCTCTTTAGAAAAGGCTCAAGGGGAAAAAACGATGTTTGATAATTTCAGTATTAATTCTTCCTAATACTTACATCTAGATTTCTAAGATTAAAAAATTGGTGCTGTTAGCTCATAACGGTTTACCTTAATTCTTCATCATAAATTTGAAATATTGGCTCGATATATGGCCACTGGCATCATCATTAGTCATTGGTTTATGCGTCATATTTTGAGCTGTATTTCAACCATTGCGAAATTTGGCCGCGAAATCTATCCTACCCCGTTATGTTACTAATTGTCCGACCATAACCGTTGTTCCACTTTTAAACGGTCATCCAATAGAAACAGTTCGCAGGAAACATTTTACACACTGAAAATAAATTTAATTTTTCAGGCTTTTATTCAAAATTATCCAATTTTTAATGCATAACAAGTAAGTGATAAGTGTTCAGTAATTTGTGAAAAATAAAATAACAAAACTATAAATAGCTAACACAAAAAACAACAAAAACAATGATTAAACATTTTTAATGAAACCACTGCTTTCGCCGTTCGATGTGGAAAAGCGCTTCATTTTTGCCGTAAACATGATCAGTCAGCTGGCAGAATATTGGGATGACGTCATATTTTTCGTTGAGACAAAAATGATGATATACTACAATGATGGTCCACCCAGAGTATGGCGCAAGCCATTAATGTTTTAGAAAACCAAAAAGTCGTTCGGACTGTTAAGTTTAAGAAACTTTCGTTTATGATTTGGGGGGTGCATCTCTAACCAAGGATTCGGAAATCCAGAGAACACTATGAATGCGCATCAGTACCTCCAAACTTTAAAACAAATTTAAAAAGCAATGCGGAAAAATGTGGGCTCATTACGCACAATAAGCCAAAATTAAAATTTTATCAGGCCAATGGCTGCATTACAACTGTGGCAAGGTCCTCGGTACACCAGCACAGTGTCCGGAACTAAATCCAATTGAAAATTTGTTGGCCCACTTGAAGAAAAAAGTGGGAAAAACGGAGCCCAAAAATCGCACTTAACTGAATGCAGCTGTACTGGAAGAATGGCAAAAGATCCCCCTTGAGTATGACCTACCAAAGTTGTTCCAATCGAGGAAAAAAACGTTTCCAACATAAAGTTACTTGTAGGGGAGGGCATACTATATAAAAATTAGTTTTAAGATATTTTCTAATATTTATAACAATGGAAATATTTTGTGTGTTTTGTTATTTTTTTTTCACAAATTACTTAATACTTATCACTAAGTTGTTAAGCAATAAAAAATTGGATAATTTTGAATAAAAGACGATTATTTTCATAGCTAGAGTCTTCAAATTAAATTGATTTTAGTATGTAAAGTGTTTCTTGTTAAGTGTAGCTTCGAAACAGAATTATTACTGTTAAAATGTAAAACAAGACAAGCCTCCTGTCCAGACCCACCTCACGCTATTCATCTCAATTATTTACAGGCAACACCTCACCTTTGAGAAGCGTCATTCAAACTTAATACCAAATAAAAAATGTTGACACCAGTGTGTAAAAATAATCACATGATACTTTTTTTTCTCATAAAAACAAACAACAAGTGATAACACACACACACACACATACAATTACCTAATTTCTAAAAATAAAGCGACATACATGCATGTTAACTTAAAAAAAAGCGACTAAGGGAGAGGCTAAAGCTCTTTTCCAAGCAATAAGTACTCTACCCTAGATAGCTTTACATAACCACGAGCATTACATGGATATTTTTACACTATATGTATGCCAACTATATTCTTGTTGTATTATCGAACGTTAAGAATATTATTTTAATCGAATTCGATCAACACAAAGAACAAATAGAATGTGATTCTCTAACCCACACGGTTCGAAGGTTCTTTTTAAATAAAAAATTAAGAAGAGACAACAGGCAACTTGTTGTTGCCTCTTGTTATGATGTTATTCGTTTGACAAATGTTTTGTTGTTGTCTCTGAATAGAAATTTAGGAAACTTGTTGATCATGTTTTTTTTTTTTTTATTTGATTATATTTTTCCTTTGTTTGAGAACTTGCGATGACTTTGAGACTTTTCGTCTAATACGCATATCGGATATCTTATTTTGTGTGTGTTATTGGCACGATATAATATGTACAGGAATATGTTGTCGGACTATTATTAGACATTATCTGTTTGATGTATGAAATTAGTAGTGGCATTGCTTAGATTATTAATTGGTAAAATGTTTTCATTTAAGAACAAAAGACTGCACAAAAAAAAATTGTGTGACGCTGGATTTGGAGTACCTATGCAATTTGTCTAACTACTTAACTTTCTCTTATAAAGGGAAAGGTATTGTTTTCGTGAAAATTTCTACCTCGAGATTTTGATTGATTATAATGTTACGATTAGAACTGTAGCAAACCGTATGTATACGTTACTGAGTAAAAGGTATTCGCATTGACTTACTATATATGGAATGCTAGTGAAATGTCATTTCCATACCCTTCTGCGAGAAAATATGTTCCAAAAACAGCACAAGGACCTAACCATGTGATTCGATTCTATAATAAAAATATTTCAATTCGTATAGTCTCAACTTTGTAATACTTTAAGAACGTTTTAATATACGATAATCGAACAGCTTCAGTATGGCTAACCGGTTTTGTGTACTTTCGTGGATTTGTGGAACTAACGGGTGTTTTTAGAGGTTCGAGGTTGGTTTTTCGAGAACAGATAAAAAAGACATTTTGTGGTCAAATCGGGCAACTCAAATGTCATTTTGGTTTGGTTTGCCATTTATTCATGAACAAGTTGAAAAATGAACAACGCTTGCAAATTGTGCAATTTTTTGTCGAAAATAATGGCTCAGTTGGCGAAGTTTACCGCAAGCTCCGCCCATTTTATGGTCGGCATAATAGTCCATCAGAGCAATTAATTCGGTTAACCATGGATCGTTTTCGCACTACGTTTACTCTTATGTGATAGTACGCATCCACAGAGAGCAAAGTGTTGAAGAGGAAACGAACGAATCGATTCGTCACCGGGCACAGCCATAGGAGCTTTGTCCATCAACTTTATGGAAGATTTTGCGCAAAGATCTTGGCTTACGACCATTTTGTAATAAACGATTACAAGATCCAGCTCGTGTAAGAATAGAAGCCGCCGGACCATGCAATGTGTCTTGATTTTGGTGTATGGGCTGATGCTGATTTTTATCGCTAAATTTTGTTCAGTGATGATGCTCATTTTTGGTTGAATGACTACGGCAAAAAGCAAAATTGTCGCATTTGGAGTTGGAGTAAAGAGAATTCACATGAGACCCTTGAGACGCCATTACATCCACAAAAACTGATTGTTTGGTGTGCTCTGTGGGCTGGGCCATACTTCTTCCGAAATTATGGTGGCGAGTCAGTTACCGTTAATGGAGACCGGTATAGATCCATGACAGCCGACTATTTTTTTCCCGAATTGGATGGCATGAATGTGGATTACGAGACGGCGCTACATGCCACACAGCGCACGTCACAATCGATTTATTGAAGGAAACATTCGATGAGCGCATACTTTCGCGGAATGGACCTGTCAAATGGCCACCAAGATTGTGTGATTTGACACCGTTGGATTAATTTCTTTGGGGATATATCGAAGTCGTTCGTCTACGCCAACAAACCAGAAACTTTAGGGGACTTGGAAGCCAACATTCGTGCCGCTATTGCTCGAAAAAGTGCCTGAAAATTGGACCTCTAGACTTAGTTTTATTCGAACTAGCCGTGGCGGTCACATGCCCCAAATCATATTTAAACATTAATGACATAAAATTATCCTTCCAATAAGCCCAATTGATGGACATTAAAACGATTTTGTTGTGCTTTATTTCAATTCGAAGTTCTATACGGTTGGCTCGGACCTGAAGGTCGGATCTTAAGGTCAAATTTTCGATGACTTTTTCCAACATTTGTGGCCGTATATCGGCAATAAAACGGCGAATGTTGTCCTCCAAGTAGATATAGATATTGGTGGCTCTAGGTGCATATTTTATTGTCAGAATGTTTTTGCAAATAATTTTCGGACTGTTTTTGCTTTATGGCTTAATTTTCGACATCAGTTGGAGCTGCTTCAATGACCTTCCTAAAGGTGGTATTGGTGGTCTTTTTGAAAATTCGCATCCATGATGATTTAGATTTTGTGGAGCCATCACCTTCGTCGCATTTATCACGTTAGTTGATTTTGTACCCTTCAACTTGGAGTCTGAATTTGTTTGTGGTTAATCGTTTCGGGCTTATGAGCGTAGTCTACCGTTTTGACACATCCCCACAAAAAATAGTCAAGCAACGTTAAATCGCACGATCTTGGAAGCCGATTCACATGACCAAAACGCGAAAATATGCGCTCACCGAACGTTTCCTTCAACAAGTCAATTGTGGCACGAGCTGTGTGACATGTTACTCCTTATTTTTGAAACCACAGCTTTTGCACATCAGGGTTGTTCAATCGATGAACGAAAAAGTCTGTAATGTCTATAGCGGTGACATTCTGGCAAGCATCGATTTTAAAGAAATACGGACCAATTATTTCACCAACCCATAAAGCACACCAAACAGTCAGTTTTTATGGATTACGGGTGTCTCAACATACACTTGAGGATTATCATCACTCCAAATACGACAGTTTTATTCAACCAAAAAAGAGCATCTTGACCGTGTTCCGGATATTACGTTTCGCAAGTTAACTCTGCCGATACACTGTTCTCATTGGTTAATCGACCATGCCACGTAACTAAAAATTATCGATTGAACAATAAGAATTGTGCATCGGCAATGTTAACTTCGTAAAACCAAAATCCGAAACACGGCCATTGCTAAACAAAATTCGCTTATGAAAATTGGAATCAACGGCAGTTTTGTTTTGGACCCATTCACCGAATCTATACCTTGCTAGGTGATCCTGTAGCTTCAACTCTTGCACGAGTTAGATTGTGTAAGCACAGAAATCAATTTCTTTCCGCAAAATTTTCCATAAAGTGGATGGACAGTCATCCAATTCCAGTGCACGATGACAAAACGTCAAAAAAAATTCGCATTGTAAATGCACACTGCTTTAATTATCCCAGGTTATGAATGCTTTTGCAGTGTTTCGCATATGTTATGCATCACAAACATTCACGATTCCCTTTTTGCATGTGTTTGCTCAGTTGATGCTTTCACAATGCGTTTTAGAAAAATATGCTTTGCATCATAGTAACTTGTTTGCGTTTTGGAATTCTTGATTAAGCAGTAATGCAGAAGTACTGCGTTTTGGAATTCAGCCAAACTGATTCGGGGGTTCCTCTACGCTTTACAGCAGCAATAACTTCTTATGTATGCAATGCGACGTGTCTGTGAATCCATACTTATTCAAATTAATTGATCTGATGGATGATTATGTTGACCGTAAAATGAAAGTAGTGCGCGATACGTATTTCGAACAGAACCATGATTTTCAAAATAATTCATTTTGAAATGCCAAACCAAACTTAAAGAAATCACTTGACAGCTGACAAAATGGATGCCAGTTAAAATAGTGTTCCCAACTTGAAGTTCTATACATAAAAAAACCCTTCTAGCTAACTCGGCCAGATTCGCTCGGACATAAAGAGTTGAACATGTTTTCTTGATCAAGGCTTAGGTGTTAAAATCTAAAATGTACCCTTAGACTTGTAATCAATTGACGATCACTTTAATCACACATTTTAACCACACATTTTACATCAATATTAAATATTTTCTTTTTTCTCTATTTTCAGAACCGAAAGTATAAGTTCAGAAGAGGAAGAGGATTGGCCAACCTCCCCTATAATTCCTATATTCGAGCAGTGTTAGTTTAGTCGCATACAACTCCGGTTAGATACAGAAAATAATCTAACATAAACTCAAATCAGTTCTACGACCATGGCCATGGTCAAAAAACTTTAAAACAGTCGGATGAGTGTGCGCGCGCTTACATTGTGCTCATTTTTGCATTATATAAACGTTTTCGATTTTTTTTACAAACAAAAAAAATCCAACTCCCTGGTTAAGGTAAGAAATCAACAAAACCAACAACAAAAAACTTTGGATGCAGAATATTTTTTCCGGACGATTTTAGGAGAACAAATTCAAAATAACAAAACAAAAAACCAACCTCTATGGTTAATGAAAAACAGTCCCCCTTCAAAAAAAAAAAATATTAACATAGAAAAAAACGACAACAAAGTATATTCTCTATAGTGGTAAAATGTAATAGTTTCGTGTTTAAATGTATGTTTTTCCTTTTTGTTTACATAAAATCTATACAAATAAGTAAAAAACGCAAAAAACCACAATACCCCCCCAAAAATAAAATAAAAACAAAAAATTCGTAAAAAAGACTTATAAAAAAAATAATTAAAAAATGCCGATAAAAAATCTTAAAAAAAGTACAAAAATTTATTTAGTAAAAAAAATATTTAAAAAAAAAATTAAGTTTCTTTTTCTTTTCATTTTCTTTATTGAAAATATTTTTTTTTCTTTTTAAATTAAAACTAATGTATTACGACACCATAAAGTTAATAAAACAAAAATAATGTTTAATGTAGATTTAAAAAAAAATAGAAAACCCAAATAATCTCATCAAGAATACATTTCGTTTTATATATATAAAAAATAAAAAAAAATATTAATATCGATAAAAAAAAATCCACCAAATAACAACAGAATCCAAAGAGAACATTTTCTCTTTCAGCGACAGAAATCGCCACACGTATTCAAAGGATTCGCAAATAAAAAAAAAGTTTTTCTCTTATAAAAAAAAACGCTAAGAATGTATTTTTCTTGTTTGTGATTTCAAAAAAAAAAAAAAAAAAATGCCGTACGTATAAATTTATTTTTACCCCTTCCAATTGTTATATTCTTTTTTGTTATATCTATCTTTATATGTATTTATTTCTTTTCAAAAAAAAATGTGAACAGCATAATTTTTCAAAAAAAAAAATAAAAAAAAATACAATTTATTAAATTACACATTTTATTGACCTATTTGGGGGAAAGGAAAAACGATTTTTTTCACAGAAAGAAACCATTTAAGTTTTAAGTATCTTTGTTTTTGTAAAAGATCAACACAACGCTAAAAAATAGAAACAATCAAAACGGAATAAAATAACACTTTTTCGTAGTAGAAGTTTTCTCAAAACTTCTCTTACAAAATGTGTGATATGTGCAAAAAACCAAACAAACCCGGTCTATCATTCATTTTTTGTCACAGATGCAGATAGCGAGGGAGAGTGGTGTTTGTATTCTTTTTCCAAAAAAAAAAAAAAAAACTAGATGCGCACTTATTTCTCGTTGTTTTGCTGCCGCGCACGCTTCACATTTCTGGTCCAATTGTGATGGTAAACCGGGTCAAAATTGTGTGAGTATGACATGAATTAAAAAAAAAACTTTAAAATCGTTTTTTCTTATTTTTATTTCGAAATCATAAACAAGAAAAAAAATACAAAACAGGGAAAACTTTTTTTTCCAAGCAGCATTTATAAGAACCAACTAACAAACAAAAAAAAAGTATTGTACAAAATGGCTGCCACTTTACATTAACAAAAATAAACAAAGCAAATGTATGTAGATCTTAACAAAAAAATATTGTGATTTCAAAAAAAAAACATTGTTTTATACATATTTGCATTTTTAAAATGAGATAATCTCAATATGAACAAAAAGAATCACTACAAGAACTTTATGTAAAAAAAAACACACACAAGACACAAAATAAATTTGTACAATTAATAAAAGTAACAACTATTTAATAATAATAGTAATAATTATATAAAATGAATGTGATCGACGTTAACAAAGGTGATATACTGAGCATAACATGAAAAATAAGAACAAAACGTAAATTAATCATACACTTTCATGAATTAGGTAAATTTTCCAAACAAACACTAGAAAAATGTTTATTTAATTAAGTGAAAACGAACACACCTAATACAACTTAACAATTAAAGTGAGTGAAATAATTATTAAATGAAAACATATTCATTGTTTAGATTAAGAAAAAGCAATCAAAGTGCTACAATCCATATGTATATGTGGTGAAAGATGCAAAGGACGAAGGTTAATAAGGATTTTGGTGTGACTTAATCAGGAAGGGAGAGGTACTCATTTAAACGATGCGAAAAACTGTAATATACCTGTTGTAAGAAACTGAAGGGAAATACTAATACTATAGTGAGGCAGCTATAACAACCGTCGAGCCTCGCGTAGGGCTCACGTTTTTAAATTATGTGTCAGTAAAAGCGAATACTATCGTTATCAAGTCAACTGCAAAACTACTGGTTTTGTTCCAAATCGTAATCGTTCCAAATCAAACTATGCAAATTCGTTTCGTTCTGTCGCCAATCTTCTCATAAAATTTTGCACGGTTCAGAAGGTATTATCACAAGAATTTGCATCGAAACTGCATCGGTCCCGAATCGATGCCATCTTTCAACTTTTGATCTCAGCCAGCAAGTTTCCCATGCGATGAATATGAATGATGAATGATTGATTCATATCTTTGAAATTGTAATTACAGTTAAACCTGACAAATTGGACCACCACCCTTGGGACCGTAGAAAAGTGGTCCGATTAGGAGGAGGTCCGTCCCATGGTAGAGGTTGTTTTTTTTATTGAACGGGCCCACTTATAAAGGTTTTTCCCTCATGCATACCTGTCCGTTAAGAGTGAAGTATTATATGTAGTATATGTACATAAAAAACGACTGCCAGTTCATTTTTGTTTAAGATTAAGATTAACTTTGATTAAGAATTCAAAGAGAGGAAATTGTTTTAATATGTAAGCATGTATTTTTTTTTTGTTAAACAAATTTCGATTATGTAACATAGTTACATTCGATTAGATTTGAATCTGTATTAGAAAAAAAACCTGTAATTTTTTTCTGAACTGCAGCTGTATCCTTAAAACTTGTTAATAATTTTTGAGTTCAACTGTTTAAACATTTCCAAAAATTTGTCCAAACCATTTTCGCATGTAAAATCCTTCAAAATGTTTAGATGCGAAAAGTTCTCTTTGTATGAGAGAGATCTTGAAGGACCTGGAACTGCTTTAATGACTCCCTCTGAAGAAGAATCGGCAGAGGTATGTCCCTCATCAGTGGCAGAAGGTGCTGGCTGAATGGGGTTTAAAAATTCATTTTCCCAGTTTTCCGACCAGTCGTTAGATTTCGCAACACTATCTGCTCATCACCCACAATGTTCTCCTCTTTCTCGAAAAACCCACATTTTATAAAACAATTTGAAATTGTCATTGGAGTAACGTCTTCCGATGCCTTTTTTAGCCAGCTGCAAGCGTTAATTAATTAATTTTAGCTGATAACTCCGATATGTTATTGGCCTCGTCTATGCATAAGATCAAGTGTGCATAAGGTATTTTCTATAATGGGGCTTACAACTTTTGATGATGTCTTGATCAAGTGGCTGTAGATGCAAAGTTGTATTTGCAGGAAAAAAAAAAATAAGTTCGATGTTTTTTAATCCACTTACAACATGTGACGGCACATTGTCTGCAAAAAGAAGAACCTTTTGATTTTGCTTTGAAACAAAGTGGAGTTCATCCAAACCTTCTTGTTGTTCTCCAGGTTATTTCCAATGCTTTTTCGATGTTTATATATTTAAAAGCTCTGGGTTTAGCAGCTCTTCCTGTTGGTTAAGGAACGCGTTCGCTTACTAAAGTCATAAAAATTGATCACACAAAATTAACTTACCAATGACCATGACTGGTTCTTTTTCTCCGACTGCGCTGCAAAGCAATGCTACTGTCAATATTTCCTTTGAAAACTTGCCACCACTGCACTGCATCTTTCATTTTTGACTTTGAAGGTGTTGCTTTAAAAAATATCACGGTTTCATCCAAGTGAAAGATTTTTTTTGCGTCATAGCCTTTACGAATGGTTTTAAAGTTTTTTTTTTTTTTTTGTTAAATCATCGCAAGTAGCAACATCAACATCCGCGCCTTCTCCACTTAGAATTTTAAACGCAATGTTATGTCGCTTCTTAAATGCCTCAAGCCATCCATTAGAAGCAGTCAAATTTTCAATTTTGGTTGCTATAGTCATTGATTTTGCTTGGAGAATTGTACCAGATATTGGCACATTCTTTTCTCTAGCTAAGCAAAACCATTTGAATGTGAAAACATCACTTTCGGCAAAAGATACACATGATTTCATACGTTTTCTTTTTAATCCAACAAAATTTGTTAAATGACTATTGAAAACCAAAAACAAGCACTTTTAGATAAATCAATTACACTGACTGAAGAACCTCTGCCTATAACCAACATGTACGGTCAATGAAAGTCAATTGCTTATAGAAGATTGGTCAGGAGCCGAACGGATTCAATATTCCCATTTTGCGATCAATTTACACTTTTTCTAACCTTCGCTTTGCCTTCGGCGCTCCGACCGTTACCTCAAGATTTTACGTTTTCATCCAAGGTTGAAACGCAAAGGCAAATCTTCAATTGTGGTAGATAATATTGATATAGTTAAATTAGTTACGTCAGCTAACGCAACGCGCCAAAGCGTGGATGTGTTTCAGTCATAAGGGGTACTCCTTGTATAATTTTGTGACACCCCACAATCAATTTTTATACCGCAAAAAAGCAAACAAATCGCACATTTTGCGATATATTTGACAATCTGGCAATGCTGGGTGGCAGCCCATATGCAAGTAAACCACAGAGATGAGACCATGAATTTCCTCTATTCTTATGTCCCCCATGTACACGAACAAATGTTGTGATCGTAAAAAAAATTAAATTGCAAACTAAGGTTTGATAATTACCTTACCATTCAGTGAAATGTTGCGTTCCGCATAGCCTTAAATTATTTTTTTGAGGTAATCTGAAATTTGGAATACACGAGTTAACTCGGAATAAAATTGAATCCCGCAGTAAAAAACTGCGTCATGAGTTAACTCTGGATTAAATTTATTCCGGGTTTAGTTAACTCTGGGTTGAAAAACCAGGCGTTAGTGCTCGTGCGGGTGTTTTTGTAGACGTTTTGCATCGTAGTTGTGACAAGTCATCCGAAAAAAGGCGTGCGTCAAAATGTCATATCGACGAAATGCATCTTACATTATTTTCGAAGCATTTGCATCATAAATTTGTCAAATTTTATTAAACCTTTGCCGCTGTTATTCACATGGACACTGATTCCTTTCAATTATGAAACAAACTTTCGTATAATCACATTTCGGCATTAGTAAAAATCAAATATTATTTGGTATTTTGGCCAAATTATTAAAAACGTCAAGTTAACTCGCTGTGAAAGAGAAAGTTGCGTACGACCCAGTCGTTTTACAACGAGCTCAACAAAAACGACTGACAAATACCAGTCGTAAGAAATTACGATTATCGAACGATATTCGTTTTACGTAATCGAATTACAACGAGAACGAAGTGAATTCAGCGATATTCGTATTACAAAATATGGCCCCTGGTAATTTTGCTTATTTCAATAGCAATCACATTCACGATGTGCGACGCACCTTAAATTCATGTTACCATTTACATTCCATTTGTAGCGACAGCTGCCAAACCATTTTCATCTCTACATATTTGTGCCATGTTAAAAATCTTGCGAATGTGGTTATCGTTTGGCGTTAGTGTTTATTTTTGCCTTGAACCTCCTCAAGATACAAATAAGATTTTTAACAAAAAACCAATACACACTGCGTGTGACTCTCATTTCCCCGAACAAGCATACTCAAAACCGAAACTAATTCTTTGCAACACATTACAAAACAATTTTTCATCTCACTGTAGTTTTGTTTTGTTGAAAAACAATCCTTCCTAAATCCATTAGAGAAGCGGTTACGCTCTACCAGTATATTTGACACTTTTGTTAAACGTTCCCTATAACTCTTTTTAAGATAGATATATATATTTTTTTTCATATCCAAGTATAACCATATTATATTTATTTTATTTCCCATATTTTTTTTCATATTTTCTTGAAAAAAAAAACAAGACAACAAATCTTAGTCATATTGAGTTGCAATGTATTATTTTCTTTTGAAATATTCATCTTTACATTTAACATATTTTACTATATTTATCATGTTCCACACTTTTTATTTTCTATACACTTAGTGATTTTTCTTAATTTTATTTAAGGTTTTGATCAAATATATGTAAAATGTTTTATCTGCATAATTCAAGTTTTTGCCAATTATGTATCTTGTTTAAATATTTAAGAAATGAGTTTTTTAATTTAAACAAAAAGAAAATCGAAAGCACTGAGCTATGTTAAACAAAATCAATTATTATTAAAAAGGAAAAACTGAAATATGTTTAAAAAAAAAACACAATGGTGTTTGTACGAGAATGGTTATTCCGTACGCGTGATTATATTATGTATTTTGTGTGTAGATGTTGTAAACGCAGAAATGGTATACTATGAATGGAAATATCATTTTGCTAATAAAATTGAGAATACAAGAGAAATGAATGACTCGGAAGAAGTATAAATATTTTGTGTTTCATTTAATAATATATTTGTATCTATATTTTATTTTATAACTAATATTTAATTTATTTTTGTTTAATTGATAAGAAATTAAGTGGAGAAAAACTTGTGTAAGATTTTTAAGATGAAGCTGACAAAATGACGAAAAAAATATTGAATAATAAAAACATGAATTATGAGAACTGAAGAAATGTTTTTATTTTTTTAAAGAAACAAATAGGAGACAGCTTAAGGGCCGCCCAGAATGCGTATCATTTAACTTCTGACTCAGCAACAAGCGTCCGCTACAGATATGCATTCTGGGCGGGGGAAAACCCGTGGGTAGTCGTACGAACGATAGTTACGAGATGAGTTTTTCGAGCGATCGGATTGGGATCACGGCATTCGAATGCTCACGGAACGGAATTTTCCATTCGTAATAAATATCATACTAGATTGGAAGGAGTAAATGAAAAAGTTTGTAAACTTAAAAAATCTGTTACTTACATACTTAAGTGGCGCTACAGTTCGGAATGAACATTGGGCCTCAACCAACATGCCTCTCCAATTAGCCCGGTCCTTAGCTAACTGCCTCCAGATGCGCACTCCAAGTTGTTTGAGGTCGGTTTCTACTTGTGCGTGCCACTTAAGTCGAGGTCTTCCTCTACTGCGTCCGATGTCTGGCTGGGAATCGAAGATTCTGTGAGCCGGAGTGTTGGTGTCCATTCGTTCTACATGTCCTAGCCATCTTAAACGTCCAATGCGGATGTTTTTTTACATGCCGCTGTATAGCTCGTATAGTACTTGGTTGAATATTCGTTTCCATAGCCCGTCAACGAAAGCGGGACCGAAGATTTTTTGAAGAATTTTTCTCTCGAATCAACCAAGGATTTCTTCATTCGCTTTTGAGACGGTCCATGCTTCAGCGCCGTAGAGCAGGACTGGGATGATCAGGGTATGAAGGAGGGCTTTACTACTAAATTGCCTTCTTAGCCCGACGAAACAGCGGTTGGTAAGAGTAAGGGTGTGTTCATAAACGTCTGCCTAACTAAGATCTGCGTTAGACGTGTTCATAAAGTCAGATTTTTGATCGAACAGACCCAGATGAAGTGCAGAAGATATGTTCATAAACGTCATAAGTCTCATCAGCATCTGGCAGATTGCGCATACATATTTTTTTGACTGCGCAGGAGATAAAGAAAACAAATTTTAAGTGCGAAAATAAAAGTGTTATTGGCATTTTTTTTTAATAAAGTGTGTCTTTACAATAACATTTATCTTTTTTTAAGGGAAGAAGAAGCTGCAGTGGTCGGATTTGGCGCAGCAAGGGAAGAAGAAGCTGCTGTAGAATGTGGCGAAAACTAAGCTATTAATTCAAAAAAGAATTCTGATAAAAAAAGAATTCATTTCTGGGAAAAAGAAAAAAAGTCATTGTAGAGGACACCAAAAAGGTTGATCCATTCTTCTCCTTTGTTGTTAATTCATAATTAAGATTGTGCATAACTTCTTTCGCGGGCATTTCTAATTTGTGTCTGACCTTTATGAATATTCAGAGACTACTTAAAAATGTACTTAAGCATGCCTGTACCCCTTCTGCAGACTGAGTGTTTATGAAAACACCCTAATTCTTCGTTTGATTTCTGACGAGATGTTGTTGTCAGAGTTATTAGCGGAGCGGAGATAGACAATATACCGTACTACCTCATAGTTATATCTGTCAATGGAGAAGTTCTGTTCAATTCGTCGATGTTGTGTTGACAGCATATACTTCGCCTTGCCCTCATTTACTGCTAAACCCATTTTTTCCGCTTATATCTCTATACTAGCAAACGTGGCTATGACATCACGTTGGATCCGACCAATGATGTCAATTTCGTCGGCGTATGCTAGAAGTTGTACCGATTTTTTGGAAAATCTGGTGTTGGCTCGTGAGTTTTGCACAATCCTCTCAAGAATCAAATTGAAGAAGTCACATGATGTTTTTTTCCAAGTCATCTCCGCCGGCTTTATAAAGCTCGGCGGACCGTCAGCCTTATTAAGCTTGCGTATTGATATTGCTATCCTCACTTCACACGAGTCGAGTGGTCGAGTGGTTGGCAGTTTTCGCTGTCGTTGCCAATATTTAATGGTTCGTTCTGCCCGACAGCGGAATGTTGTTCTTCATCGCCGTTTAACAGTCTGCAGAAGCGGTTCTTGCATTTCCTCAGCATCGACTTTGTCTCCAATACGATATTTCCTTGTTCATCTCGACAGGATTCTGTTCGACCCTTGTATCCTTGGCTCTGACGTTTTACTCTTTGGTACAACTTGCGAACATCGTTCCTAAAGTGGAACTTCTCTATATCCTCGATCGCGCGCTCTTCTTGCTCTTTTTCTTCTTTCTGAAAAGCCGGTGTTCTTGGCTGAATTCCAAAACGCAGTACTTCTGCATCACTGCTTAATCAAGAGTTCCAAAACGCAAACAAATTACTATGATGCAAAGCATATTTTTCTAAAACGCATTGTGGAAGCATCAACTGCGCAAACACACACAAAAAGAGAATCGTGAATGTTTGTGATGCATAACATATGCGAAGCAGTGCAAAAGCATTCATAACCTGGCATTATTAAAGCAGTGTGCATTCACAATGTGCACTTTTTGACGTTTTAGAATTCAACGGCAGCTCTCGTCTTCACCTGCAGCTTAGCCTTGTAGGCCTCGTTCTGGGCTGCGAGCATCTGTCGGCATTCCTCGTCAAACAAGGGGTTTCTCGCCGTTGGGCGCGAGAAACCATGCGGATAGTTGCAATGCGTTCGCTAATGTCTTGGAAACATAAGACTTCTTGCCTAAGTCTGGCACTAACAACAAATCCGCATCCGAATAGTCGCTGTTTCTGCTTACTATAAACACGGTCCGTATTAGGTGTCACAGTTTTTCATCCTCTTTTCGCGCGGCCCATCCCATCGTATTTCATTGATGACAGTAATGTCTACTTCGTAGCAGTTTCGGGCTTCCGCTAGTTGTTCGTTTGCATCTCTCCTGCTTAATGTTCCCACATTCCAGGTGCAGATACGAACGTCGTTGTCCTTTTTTCGTTTAGCCAACATTTTAGTTTAGTCAACAATAAAATCAGCCTTTCCGACTTTCGAGGTTATTGGTTGCTTCTTAAAATTTTTAGTTTTTTCATGGTTGGGTAGTTAACTCAAAGCACAAGCCCCAACCTGGAGGGCTAGTTCCAATTCATTAGTTACCCCTAGGCCAGGGGGCCATCAGTATCCATTACGGTATTGAGCGCTGCCTTTGGCCTTTCGGTTCATTTGCCACCATCTCTGTTCAAGGGGCCTGACTAACCCTTGAAATTCCTAGACAACCTGTTGTCCGAATATATCGAAGCAGCTTGTCTAGGTTCGCATGGGACAGCAGGCCGGGTATTCATTCCGTGCCATTCTGACCTGGCTGTTTATAGTGTTGCTGTCGCTGTCGCGCTTATCGTTTAGCAGGTCAAATCCGGTTGAATGAGACCAGTGCCCGATGGTTACCACTTGGAGGTAAAAATAAGCACTTAATTTGTAGTCAGAGTTACAGCCACTGGCTGTAACCCAAACCATCCAAATCTGTTACCTACTCGGAAAATTTATATCAAAGTAAAGATGGAAGGTGTTTTTTTTTTATCTCAATACTACGAGTGCTTTTATAAGCGTCTTCCTAACTAAGATCTGCGTTATAGTGCTTTTACACCGAATCGAAAACTGAGTTTTCACAAAAATACCTGAAACCTTCATCGAAAATCGGAGTTTTCCCATACATATGCAGTTTTCAAAAACAAGTAGGATACGCCGTAATCGTCTCGAAACTTCACTTCGCATCGCAGACGTCATTTCGTTTAAGGTTGATGGAACGAACACCCCTTTTCATTCGTTCTACATGTGTTCCACACGTCCCACAAAACAGCTGATGAATCCGCTGTCAAAACAAATGTATTGTATTTTTTCAGTACATATCAACTTTAAACATAATATAATGGAAATTGCAACAATAAAAAAGATGATTTGGTGTGTGGAAGACGATGTGTACCTGGTGGACAAAAATGGGCAGACAAAAGTTACGAACTCAACTTTATCCATGTATTTCTCTGTTGATCGCGTTTCATAGTTGCCTTTATAGGAATTTTTTTTGATATTGAAGTTTCGCAATTTGCATAAGCATTTGTATGTTTTTTTTTTTGTAGCGGTGGGCTTGAGAAATCAAAATCTTTTTATTTGTTTTCCTTTCAATTTAAAATGCAAATATTAAATTCAACATTATTTGAATTAATTTTATTTAATGAATATATTCATATTATATTGATATGTCAAACGAAATCTGCTCAGATTTCGGTCTGAAAGCACAAGCGGATTTCGAAAACTCAGTTTTTATGACGTCAGGGGTCGAATCGCGTTCGCCGTGAAGGGATATGGAATGGTACGAACACCAATTACGTGATTCGTCATACGAACGAACATATTGAAATTGTGTTACACGAATGCTCACGGAACATAAGTTTTTGTTTTGACGAAGTCTAAATAGATTAAAATTAAAATGGTAATATTTGTAACGTTAAATAAATGTCATTTAAAAGAAACAATTCCGTTTAATATTTTAAATAAGAAAATCAAAGTTTTCATATATTAAAAAGATAATTTTAGATTCTGTATTTTACTTAAGTTCTTCGGACGAAAGTGACAATATTGTAAAAATTCTGTGCCCAAATATGCCAATTTTTCCGGGTGATCTTTCATGTATTCTGCCAATACGATTGTCTGTGTGGAGTTAATTTTGCTGAAATTTGTCTTGAAAACATGTTTGTTTTTAAATGCATATTTAAATATTTTTCGTTCCTATTTCTCGCACAAAGCAAATTACGAACACTAAAAACCAATCGAATTACATTGGGATTGAACGTATACGTTTAGGCATCCGTTAAGCCAATTGGTGATGCCAAATTACGTTACGAATGTACGTTCACGTATGCGATAATGGCAAATTCACATTTTACGAAAACGAGCCATTCGCGATTCCACCCCAGATTTTTGTGATTTGTTTAGCATAGTTTTTGTAAAAATCAATTAAAACACTCAAATTTTCATAAAATATTCAAAATTTTGATCTTAATCGATAAATAGGCCATTGCCATTACCGAAGTACGATGTTAAAATCATGCTGAGAGATTTTAACGCAAAGGTAGGAATTTTACACATCTTTAGCAGCATTGTCGGAAAACGTAGCCTACATGACAACACCTCTAACGATGTAACGGACTTAGGCTTACTAACTTCGCTACGGAACGAAATGAAACTATAAAACTTTGCGATATACAAGAGGCACACATCCAGTATTTTGGATGTCCGAACATTCCGAGTTGCTAACATCGAATCGGACCACTACCCAGTTGCAGCCAAGTAGCGGATATCCACGACGCCACAACAATTTAAGTCGAAAGACTGCATCGCAAGAGATCTTCGCGCAACGCACATCCCTTAACCTCTCGATTAACAACATACTATCAGCATCAAATGCCGAAGATCAGCCGCCACTGACGTGCTTGTTTTCTCGCGCCCTCCAACCAGAAACCCCTGGCTTGATGAAGAATGCCGACATATGCATGCACCCAAGAACGAGGCTTACAAAGCTGAAGAGAGCTGCCCTATAGGCTAAGAAGAAGAGGAGAACACCGGTTTTTTTAAAAGGAGAAAAAAGAGCAAGAAAAACCCGCGATCGAGTGTATAAAGAGGAGCCACTCCAGGAATGATGTTCGCTAGTTGTACCAAAATGTAAAACATCAAAGCCAAGGATACAAGGCTCCAACAGAATCATGTCGAGATGAACAAGTAAATATCGTAGTTGAGACGCAGTCTATGCTGAGGATATGGAAGAAGCGCTTCTGTAGACTAGACAGGCGGAGATGGCTTGGTAAGTTACATCCACCAACTCATAAGCCAAATGTTGTCGGATGAAAATATATCCGAAGAATGGATCATCGCCTACAAGATTCTCTCGTAATGCAACCATTTACCAACAACCTGATTGGCACTTATAAGTTTGGTTTTGACCTGGACTTATTGGATAGAACTTTTCTACTAGAGTTTGTAAGGGATTTTGTCTACCCTGGCTCCGCTATTACATCTGACAACAAAATATCTTCACATATAAAACGTAGAATTATTTATGCAAACCTTTTTTTCTTGGGATAAGAAGTTATTTTAGTTGTAAAACCCTCACTTCAACTACTAAGGATATCCTATATAACATTCTGATCATCCCTATGGTTGCTCTACGTTGAAGCAAGGACGGTATTATAAGCGGAAGGATTTTTTTGTCCAGTTTGCGTTCACGGTATAGAGAGACGAAGATTTAATCAATAGCTTTACGAGCTATACAGGGTAATCGACATAGTAAAAAAAAAATCTTCGCTTTGGATGTTTAAAAACGCTAGGACATGGCCCGCAGAGTCATGTGGAACGCAGTAGTCAATGACCTCGTCTGCTTTTTCAAGACCTGGATATGTTTTTGAATACTCCGGAATGGAATTTTTTTGAACAAATGCTTTTAAATGGGACTTGTGCAATGGAAATCAGCTTTTGGATCATTCGGTGCAATAAAGCATATGAACTCTGCCGAGGTTGCAAAGCTATATAAAGGCGCGGGCATGACTTGTTAAGAAGCACATACCTATTTACCAAACAAAGTTGAAGGGTCTGATGAAGATATTATTCATCAGACCCTTCCTGATATCCTGATCGGCCCATATAAGCATCGTTTTTTTTTCAAGGAAATCCGCAATAACTTAATAAGAACCTCGTTTAAAATTCTTGAAATGCCTTGATTGTCTTGTTTATCGATTCCCCTCACCATGAAATGCAAAAATATTAGCTAGTATTTTTCACTTCATGTAGAGGACATTTAAACCAATTATGTACACACTGTGTGACATTGACAAGTCAGTCAACCGACAGACTTGCTCATGGTTATAAACGCACAAGTTTGCCAAATATGGTGCAAACATATAGGTTTTTTTTTTTTAATATTTTTAACGCATACCAAATAGTATAAACAATGATAAAGTAAATTTTTCGCTAAAGCACCTACGGTTGACGACTTGGTTATTCCAACATAGCAAGTGAGTCAGTCTGATATTTTGTTGACCTACAAAGATAGTTATACAAACCAACTTCGTAGTTGAAATCCCCACAGTTCCCTAAAACCGCGGGTTCACATGAAACGATTGACGTGAATGTGGATATTTAATTATTTAAATTTAACAATTTCACAACTAAAAACCAATCGAGGTCAAGGTTAGTGTTATCCATGTAAAATTGGGAAGTTCTTGATGGCATTTACCGAAAATTGTACTTATGTTTATGTATCAGCAAATGTGTGGTTCAGCGATGACTTTGAAAACGTTCTGCTAAACAAATATGACAGACTCATTTCCAACTTGATTTATAAACTCTAGTTGCCTTAAACGGTCGATAATGTAACATTCATTTCCCTCCTTTAACAATGGGTTATTGATGTGAAGAAAATGCAACAAGTCCACTGTGCGACAAATTCATTTTGTCAGAGGAATACTTGCATTTTCAAGGCGTGACATTTAAATTAGACGAGAAATACAGCGTAAATCACACAGTTTCTTAAGTCAGTCGATTTTCATTTTATTTAATAGATATTCAGCTTCATCTGCTCGATGGTTGGGTGTTTTAAAACGAGGGTAGACTCTGATTGGCTTTAACTTGGCAATGCCCAGTGGTTGTAACTCCGACTACACATCAAGGGCTTATTTTTTAACTCCAAGTGGCAACCATCGGGTGCGGGTCTCATCCAACCGGATTTGACTTACTTAACGATAAGCGCGAGTTTTGATAACACGATGAAAAACAGCAACACTATAAACAGCCAGGTCAGAATGGCACGGAATAAACACCCGGCCTGCTGTCCCAGGCGAACCTAGACAAGCTGCTTCGACATAGTCGGACAACAGGTCGTCTAGGAATTTCAAGGGTTAGTCAGGCCCCTTGAACAGAGATGGTGGCGGATGAACCGATAGGCCAACGGCAGCGCTCAATCCCGTAGTGGATACTGATGGTCCCGAGTCCTAGGGGTATCAAACAAATTGGAACTGGCCCCCCATTTTGGGGGTTGTGCTTTGGGTTAACTACCGAACCATGGAAAAAAATGTATGTTACGTAGCAACCAATTGCCTCGGAAAGGACTGATTTTATTGTTGACGACCCTGCTAAACGAAAAAAGGACAACGACGTTCAAATCTGCACCTGGAATGTGAGAACATTTAACAGGAGAGGGGCAAGCGAAAAACTTGCGGAAGCCCGAAACTGCTACAAAGCAGATCTTTAATATCGAAAGATTGCAATCGCAAGAGACCGCCAAGTCCTTCGCGTAACGCGTTTCCCTTAACCTCTCGATTATCACCATACCACCAGCATCGAATGTCGAAGAACAATGGCAATGATGCCAACAAGCCATTAGATCAGCCGCGACTGATGTGCTAGGTTTCTCGCGCCCACCAGCAAGAAACCCCTGGTTTGATGTGGAATGCCGACAGATGCTCGGCTTTAGAGAAAGAAGAAAAAAGAACAAAAAAAGGCGCGCGATCGAGGATATAGACAGGTGCCACTCCAGGAACTATGTTCTCAAGTTTTACCAAAGTGTAAAACGTCAAAGTCAAGGATACAGGGCTCGAACAGAATCCTGTCGAGATGAATAAGGAAATATCGTAGTTGAGACACAGTCGATGCTGAGGCTAAGGAAGAACAACTTCTGCAGACTGTTACGAACAACATTCCGCTGTCAGGCAGAACGAACCATTCAATATTGGCAACGACAGCGAAAACTGCCAACAGTGAGGATAGCAATATCTATACTCAAACTTAATATGGCTGCCGGAAATGACGGCCTTCTCCGAGCTTTATAAAGCCGGCGGAAATGACTTGGTAAGTAACATCCACCAACTCATTAGCCGAATCTGGTCGGAAGAAAGTATGCCTCAGCATCGCTTGCCCGATCCACAAAAAAAGAAACCCTCTAAATTGCGCCAACTACAGATGCTTAAGTCTCCTTAACAGCGCCTACAAGATCCTATATGCCGTAACATGTGAATGCCTGAAACCGTTTACCAACAACCTTATAGGCCCTTATCAGTGTGGTTTTAGACCAGGAAAGTCCACAACCGATCAAATGTTCACACTTCGGAAGATCAGACCACCTATTCGTCGATTTCGAAGCCGCACACCACAGCATTTTTAGAGACGAACTATACAGAGCCATGTCTAGTTTTGGTAAACCGCCCAAACTCGTCTGTTTGTGTAGGATGACGATGGAGAATTCACGCTGCTCCATCAGGGTCGGAAATGACCTAACCGACACATTCGGTACCAAAAAAGGATTTAGGCAAGTCGATGCGCTGTCATGTGACTTCTTCAATTTGATTCTTGAGAGGATTGTGCAAACTCAAGAGCCAACATCAGAGGCACAATTCTTTAAAAATCGGTACAACCACTAGCATACGCCGACGACATTGACATCATTGGTAGGACCCAACGTGATGTCATAGCCACAGCAGCTGCAAAAATGGGTTTAGCAGTAAGTGAGGGCAAGACAAAGTATATGCTGTCAACACGAAAGGACAACCAACATCGACAAATTGGACAGAATGTCACCATTGACAGATATAACTTTGAGGTAGTACGGGAATTTGTCTATATCGGCTCCGCTACTAACTCTGATAACAACATCTCGTCAGAAATTATTCTTGCCATCCCAGTCCTGCTCTACGGCGCTGAAGCATGTCCCAAAAGCAGTTGAAGAAATCCTTGGTCAATTCGAGAGCAAAATTCTTCCAAAAATCTTCGGTCGGGTTTGCGTTGACGGTCTTAGGAGACGAAGATTCAACTAATAACTATACGAGCTGTACAGCGACATGCCCCTGGTCAAAAAACTCAACATTGGCTAGGGTATGTAGAACGAATGGACACCAATATTCCGGCTCGCAGAGTCTTCCAGCCAGACGTCGGACGAAGTAGAGGAAGACCTCGCCTTAAGTGCCGCACACAAGTAGAAACTGGATGCAGTTAGCTAAGGACTGGGCTATTTGGAGAGGCATGCTGGTTCTTACAGTCCGGAAGTAAGTAAGTATTATAAGATTCTCTTGAAGTTAAGCTTAATCAATATAATATCAAAGTTAACAGGTAACATCCATTTTGTTTAATTCATTCATTTTGATGTTTCTTCATCTTAAAACTAACTTACATGCGAGACAAAAATTAATGTTAGTAGCCTACTAAAGAAATATATTTAACTTACTTACTGGCCCTATGCGGGCTCCCTAAGTTACACGATAACTTAATACTAATGCCATTCGGCCTAGTATCTAGTTTGAATATTTTTATTTTTTTGAAACCAAGAAAAGTTTTATTTAAAAACTTGGTATCCATTGGTTCATTCCATTCATCTCTCAGGCGTGAAGACGTGCATGCAGTTCCTATTCATGTGTTATGTTATGAAGTTATGTGTAGTCTTTCTATTTGAATAGGTTGGAGGAAGTGGAACAAGGAAACGTGCTTATTACTTATTCCAGGATGTGGCATCATGATTTTCAATTTTTATTCTTTTTACACCAGCCATCTGCCAAACTTCGAAACATAGCTGCAGGTATATCAATGGGCGCAAAGTTACCGATTGCTTTCCGCGGCTACACGCTCGTTGCTGGCCACCTAGCAACCCAACGCAACGCAATCACAACCACTAATAATAACAACAATAATAAATAAATCAAACAAAAATTACCACATAAGTGAAGTGCTGTGCAGTGCAAACGAAAAAAATAATAATATATATAACAACAATAATTAGTATTTCCCCCATTATTCTGAAGAGGTGTTCTTCTACGCTAGCAAAACCACTGCGTAAGCTTTTCTATCTATCCTACTCATCAGATCTCTTTCCGAGTAGATGGAAAACTGCATTGTCCAGCCTGTATCTTCTTTCTCCAACTACCGACGAAACGCTGATAAATCGTCAGCTTATGAAATATCTCGAAACACGAAAACTTCTTAATGACCGGCAGTATGGTTTTCGCAGCAACAGGTCCACTGGTGATTTGATGACATATCTCATCGAAAAGTGGAACCATCTCATTGGAGAAAGTATGATTGTTGCACTTGATATTTGAAAGGCATCAAGTTGGCATCAAATCGATGAAAAACTTCTTCTATGGATTGGAAATTATTTTTCGAAACGTTTAATTCAAGTTGTTTTGGATTTAAGTCTGCAACTCACCAAATAAATGCTGGTGTCCCTCAAGGCTCAGTTTTGTCTCCGACTCTCTTTCTCATTTTCATCAATGATCTCCTGTCTGCAACTTGTAATCCAATTCATTCCCTCGCTGATGACAGTACTCTCAGCTTCTCATATTCGTTTCCAGGTAGACGTCCCTCATCTTCGAACGTGGAATCTAAACGACAACATATGTTAAGCTCATTGAATTCCGACCTTGACAGCATCAGAAAATGGGGTAAATCTAACAGACTAATCGACTTACGTTGGAACGACCACATATTCCAAGTTGCTAAAAATGCAGCGAAATGTCTAGATTTCCTTAATCGAAGTATAAAATATTTCACCCCTTCTGATCTGGCCACAATATATAAAGCGTTTATACGCCCTAAACTTGAGTTTAACGCCCACATCTGGTCGGGTGCACCAAAAACAACATTACACCTCCTAGATAGGATTCAAACGCGTGCGAAGAAACTTATAGAAGACATTAGAATATCGAACTCTTAGTTTCGCTTGAACACCGTCGAAATATCTCCTGCGTTACATAGTATTATCGCTATTTTAGCAACCAATGCTTAAATGAAATAGCCACCTGCATTCCTCCCACTCAACAACTCAGCCCCAATACTCTTTACACCATGAATGCAAATCAGTTTACCCTCAAGAATACCTTCGGACGAAATATTGAGATTCGTACATAAACCGAAAACGCGAATGTGGAATGCTCTACCAAGCTCTGTTTTTGCTTTCCATTATAACTTACAGGCATTTAAAGCGAATGTGCATCGGTATATCCTTTCTTCTTATCCCGAATTTCCTTAACGCCCGCACTGTGCTAAGACATATAAAGGGTATTCATAACCCCTTCAGTGCGCGCAAATTATAAAAAAGAGGCGATTTAAATTTCATGATCTTGGGAGCTTGTAGCCATTTGTTTATAAAATTTGGCTAGAGAGGGTGCTTGACAAATCATGTTGGACCGGCTGATAAATGTTTTCAGTTGCCAAGTGCAGTGTGTCTCCGCTAAGGGCCAGTAAATAAATTTAGATATATTCATCAGTTTACCACGGGCTAAAATGATTTGTCACTGGCCTTCCTCTCGTGATGATCTGACAAATCATCCGAGTATTATCAATTGTCAACAAAAGCTTATCACAAATTCGCCGTTCGGAGTTGGCATAAAACAGGAGTTCCCGCCATTGTGCAAGAAGTACACACGCACACATCAATGGTTGTGAGAAAGCTAGGCCATGGGTACTAACGAGATTGTTGCGCCAAAAATTCGTATTTTTGTAATTTCTAGTTTATCATTAATAAATTTTGTTGACATCAAAATAAAATAAAAAATAAATTCAAAAGTAAAATAATAATGGTAGGTACAACCTTAGTCATCAAAACATCAAAATACATCAGGGAAACTTTAAAATCATATAAAAAGCATAGCCTTCACATCGGGGATTACCATTGTATCTTATCCAAGGTTGATTAGATTTCGCAAATGGATCACTCAACCTATTTAAAAAAAAATCCAGATCATAAGATGATTCAAAATTTTTGTCAATACGCATTTCACCTATAAGGGGAAATGCTTATTTACAACAATTTTGAATCATTCCATTTATATAGCTACCTTCTTGTGATTGTGTATGTGTATGTAAGTATTTTGATGGGTTTAAGTAAATATGCAAAATACCTTTCACCGCACCGCCTCCACTTGAGCTGCAGTAGCTGAACACCACTTAAATGTTTAGCTTCACATATAATATATATTTTCGCTCTTCAACAATTTATTGCCAAACGATGAAAATAATATAAAAAAAATATATAAATATGGTTAAATAACAAAAACTAATAAAACCAAAGAAAACAGAAATATACGATGCTGCTGGAAGTTTTGCACCACATCTCCACAATCCTGAGCATCGACGACGCTGTGCTCAGCGAATTTCGTCGTATCGTCGTTCAGCAGCGTATTACAAAACCCCCAGTACGATGACGATGAATGCTCATTAAAAAGAAAAAGTGATTATGAGTCGACATCGTGGACCGTGAAATGTTTTGGAGAAATGGTAAGAAGCAGCTGTTGTGGTCTCTGTTCGATTCACACAGGAGTAGTGGGGCTCCACCGCACAATGTTCCACCAACCTGATACTGAATCAAAAGCAAAAAACGAGCCCATCCAACTCAGCCCCAAAGCCATAACAAAGTTTTAGTCTTCGGCAACTGGCATTCACCTTCGGAAGGTGTAACAATCCGCATTGCATACGTGAACCTAAGACATAAGACCCCCGACCAAGCGTTAATTTTGTTTTTTGTTCGTTTCCTCCTCAGTTTTTCTTGTCACCATATGCAGCCACCTCCGCCTTGGCAGTGTCGCGCTTAGGTTAAAAGTGAAAATTCGTCGATTTGTATCTATTACTGGTATCACACTAAATATTTGTCGTTGTGCGAGCGATTGTTTAAATCATATTTCATCGGGCAACTGCTACGTACGTACACGTCTTGTGCAGCTCATGCGAGTTCCGTAGCGCGAATATACCCTCATTGGCGTGCATAACTTCTCGTAATCGGCCGCAGTCTTGGGATTGTTTATTTTTTGGAATTGTTATCCAGCTACCAGTTTTGCGCGGTAATCGTATTTCGCTAAGACTTTCATTTTCATTTGCTCGAGTACAGTGAGGGCCAATAAAAGTGAATTCTCTGCAAACGTAAAAAAGTGCTGAGGAGTTGTGTCGCGTTGCGTTCCGTTTTATTGCGGCTCGCGTAAATAGGGAATTTCCCAAAACACTTACGAATGTGTAGGCATTTTCCACTAATTGGATTATAACTTTCATTATGGGAACCCCATTGGCGTTGATATGTTTGGGTAAGAAGATCAATAATTCTTGAAGTTTTTTTTTCTGCTTCATTTTATTTATGCTCTGAGTAGAAGAAAAGTGACAATTTATAGAATCACAGCGATTTCTAAGGCAGTTAAGTTAATTTAAAAGAAAAGTCATTAGCAGTGATCGAAGAAAGAAAGAAAGAAGTGATAACTTTCGATTTTCTCCTATTCATGTTTTGATTTTTGTTAGGTACTTCGTTTATAAATAATAGTGAGATCGGAAACATAAATGACCTGCTTAATGCATATTCATTCGCCTAATTGATGCTGTGACAATGAATTTTATTTTGTTTGACAATGAACTCCCTTAGAAACGGAATCTGTTAAATAGCAAACCAAAGAGTTAAGTAACGAACTTGAATATTTCATCGGTGTAGTGGAGATTCCTTTAGTTGGGAATTATTCAGAGACTTGTACAATGAACTATCTTATGGTATTTAGGTTAAGTTCATAGACCTTAGTGATTAGATTGACTATTCCAATAAATTAGTTTCAATAAAATAAAGTAATCTGAAGCAACACATTTTTTTCCATATATCGACGGTTAATAAAAATTCCGAACAGACAGAAAGACGACCAGCGCTGCTTTGTACTTCCTTTGTTTTTTTTTTCATAACTATAAATCTTAAGGATGAAATTAGACATCTGCTGAAAAGAAAAACATAAAATGATTCAAAATGTGCAAAACTTAAAAAACTGTATTGATCCATTTTAATTGTTTACTAGGTGAAGTTCCTAGCATTGCCCAACACAACAACAATGCAGATTGACGTGACTGCTTAATCCTCTGGAATTCCAGCTGGTTTCAACTCTAACAAGGCCTTCAAAACATTTTAAAAAAATTTGGAATTGACAGAAATCGTTATTGTCAGTTGCGTCGGGAACATTGGGAATAAGAAATAGATTTTTGCATAGACATTATATGATGAATTTTTAGTCACAAACTTCAAGAAACCTTTTGGGTGTTAATGAATCCTAAAAAAAAACTAAAGAATTTGTTTCGAATAAGGAATACAATTATCAAGTATCTGCGGACTTAGAAGTGACAAAAATTCTAAAATTTAACCCGAAAAATAATTTTTTCTTAGAAACACATTCCGAGGAGCTAACATCGACTCGGACGATGTTAAGTTTTTGTAAAAGCTTGTAAAAAGTCGAAGCAAAAAACGATGTTTTTTTTTAACCATCAAAGATTTTGATAAACTGTCTGCTAAAACCGCTCTTCAAGAGTTGAAACAGCGTCACCTCGATTTGTATATCTAATCTCGATTTAGAAAGCCCGATAGGAAATCAGTATACCTTATAGAGAAAAACAAAACAAAACAAAAAAACTACCTACTTGTGATTTATTTGCATAATTTTTTGAGAGTGTATACTGCAGTAATTCCAGAGAATGTGAATTACCCAAATTCTGTCTGTAATTTATATTTGGGGCATCGTTTAATCTCAACTGAAGATTTAATTAAGGGAATTCCAAAACTTAAATCAAGTTTAGTTTCTGGTTCGGATAGCATTCCATCTTTTTTAATTAAAAAATATTTTTAATTAGTTGAACCCCTTAAAATAATTCTTTAATTTGAACCTTTCAACAGGAATTTTCTTAAATTTTCTCTATAACTCCTATTTTTAGAGATGGCCAAAAACATAAAATTTAAAAAATTATCGTCAAATTTCTAAACATTGTGCTATACCAACTTTTAGAGCTTATAGTTATTTTTATATAAAACAATATACAGGGTGTCTGCTGGGAAGGTATACTACTTTGTTTGTTTATAATTTTTGATTAAATGAAAGAGAATGGATCTTATATTGATAAATGGAATACAATATCAGGTAAATGTCCGCCTCTGTTAGTCTTAAATATGCGAGCACTTTTGAGCACATTTTTCATTCCATTCTCACACATTTCACGCGGTATTTCATTAATTTCATCACGAATATTTTGTTTGAGTTGCCTAAGCGTTTCTGGTTTGTTTGCTTTAAACCATGCTTTTCAGATATCCCCACAAAAAGAAGTCCGTAACAGTCAAATCAGGCGACCGTGGAAGCCAATCAACATGAACATTTCTTGAAATAACTTGTTGTGGAAAGAGGTCTCCCAGTAATTCCATTGTAATCCTGGCTGTATGCGATGTGGTAACGTCTTGTTGCATACATGTGGTATGTTAATCAAGTCTAAAAAATGCAGTTGTGGCGTTAAAAAGTTTTCAATCTTATCACAATATCGCTCCCCATTCACAGTTACCGTTACGCCGTTTTCATTTTCAAAGAAGTAAGTTCTAATGATTCCTCCTGATCAAATTGCGCACCAGACCGTAACTTTTCCTGGATGCCCAGAACCGTCTATTCTGTTCATTAACATATTCATTCAAATGAAAATGTGCCTCGTCACTCATTACGATTTTTTCATTAAAATCAGGGTTGTCATGGGCTAGCTGTAACATCCTATTGGCATATGTACGGCGGCGTAAATGGTCTTGTGGAAGAAGCTCTTGTGTCAACTGAATCTTATATGGAAACAAATGCAAATCTTTGTGCAAAATTGTGGCCAAAGTTATTTTTGAAGACCAAACTCTTGATCACGGCGTAGAATTGAGGTTGATGGATTGTTTTGAACACTTGAGCAGCAGTAGTGTTTTCAGCCGATCTTGCAGTACGTTGGGGTCCATGTTTGGGCCTATCACCTACAGACCATCTTTCTTCGAAATCATTCACTAACAGAATAAATTGTGCGTTTTGTTGCACGTTGTTTCTCCAAAAATTTCACGTAACTTTCTCATCTTCACATCGTCAATCGATGGTTGATTTTGATAAAATGTTTTAATGATCAAAACACGTTGGTTTATTGAATATTTTTTCATAATAAATTTGTCACGTGTCTACTTCACGACTGCCAAATATGAACTGTCAAGATTAATGTTTACCAAAATGGCGCAAAATATAGTAGTATAATACTATTTTTATATTATTGCTTTAAAAGAAATTTGTAATTCACTCCGCTCTTCTAAAATGGATGTCCAGTTATGAATAGAAAACAAGTTGTAAAACTTGTTACCTCTAAGTCATCTAAAGTAATAATTCGCCGCATTAGTGACATAAAAACGTATGCCAATACAAATTTGATAATTTTAGTTTTTTTTTTTAAACCACTTTCTAATTTTTTTGAGTTTCATGAAAACTTTTGTAAAGTGCTAACTTCTATTCTACTTCAACAAAAGGGTAAAATTTTTCGTTACAATATATAAATTCTATATTTTATTCATGGGGGGTAAACCCAGCCCACAATCGTAAAAAAAAATATAGTTACGTTCTTGTATCACTAGGGCGACGAATTGTTCCATCTGCTGTTCCACAAGGCAGCCATCTTGGCCCATTACTGTTTTTAATATATATAAACTGCAAAATACAACTGGTATATTATTTGCAGTGATTTTAAAAATGTTCTCACAGTTTAAGGCACGAATGATTGTCTTAAGATACAGGAGATGGAAATTTAATAGTGCCGGCTGGTAAATACAATTTTTGCGTAAATTGTCACAAATTATTTAACATTTTACATGGTGTGGCAACATATCCCCCTTTATTTTTTAAATACGCGCCATTTAGGATATAGGGGTACCGCTTTAGCCGGGAGTGGTCTCATTCAAAAGTATTCCCTACATAGCGGCCACAAATAACTGCAAAATGCCGAAAGTCTTCGTCATTAACATTTTGACACAATAATCTATAATTATAATTTACCTATCGATTTTAATCGCAAGACTGTTGTACTATGTTGCACGCTGCAAATAAGCATATCTATGGTGTCCATATTCTTGGGGAAAGTTTTATTCATTAAATATCTAAGCATTTACTAAAACAAGTCATATAATAAATAGTAGGTTTGTTATAACATTTAAAAAAAAACATTCGAGACCATTATGTTAAAATTGTATTTGCCTTGGGTGGCGGTGGATATCCGAGATTTCGAATTTTGCATCGTACCAAATCGCAAAAATAAGAAAAATGTCACTTCCCCAAAAATGTTGGGGGATTTAACATTATCACAGATCTTGAAAAAAGTAATAGCTATAGCTGCGGCCTAAAGATAAACAATAAGCTGTCGAATGGTACACTAACACATACAAAAAATCGGATCAATCTCTTTTATGTTCGATTGGTACTGGTAAAATCTGAAATCTGAGAGAAAATCTTAAAATCCCAATCGAAAACACTATAAGTAGATATCGATGTCGAGAATGAATGTAAATAATGTGTAACTCAAGTCGATAAGTATTGTAATTCATAGAAAGGGGTGGTGCGTGCACGACAGTTTGGTCAAAGTACACAAAAACATTCATTTTGGTTATTGATGTTGAAAATATATAAAATGTGGAACTGTGAATAAAAAAAATTGTATTCCTGAGTTTAATGGAATCGATGCCCATGTGAATTATTATGATTTTCCCTTATTGGCCAAAACTGAAAAATATGTTAAGAACTATTTGGGCTAAAAATAATTATGTCGAATTTTGAAAAGCAATAATAGTAGCACAGACAATTAGTTTCACTTAATTTGACCAAATTGTGTGCGAGAAATTAACAATTTTTCTTACAAGGCCTCAATCTTTAAATCTGGTATGTGGATTTTGTTGAGAATAACTTGATATGCAGTTTTGGTGTAACTTTTATGTTCAAAATTGTCTAAAATTCTGACCAAAAGAAGTGTGTCTGTGCACACCAAGTTTGATTAATATCGGCAAAGCCGTTTAGGCTGAACAGGCCATTAAGAACAGACCAACAGGCGGACGAAGCACTAAAAAAACACTTATTTTGGCTTCCAATGTCATCTAATGTTCGAATCAATCATAATCTTGAGGTCGAACATTTTAACGAAAACGATATCTTTCTCTTTGCAAGAGAAAGTTAAAAAGAAATGGAGTTGAATCAGGTCCAATTGATGACGGCGCTTCATGTAAATAGTTATGCGACCCAGATACTTCACTTTTAATATCTATAGTGTTTCTTTTGATTTTTAACACGTCACACCCAAACGATAAAATTTCGGTATGATAGCAAACTCGGTTATCATATCCCGGTAACGTGTCCTTTGAAAGTCGGTCCCTATCCACGTTTTTCTGTAAAAATGTAATGTTCCAATCATCCACAGATTTTTAGTGCTCCGAATTAGAGAACATTTTTGTTTAGAAAAATTACGACATTTTGTGAAAAATTGGTACATTTTCCAGAGGCAATCACCAAATGCGCGAAAAATCCCACTGGTACCTTAGAAAGTAAGTTAAGTGCAGAAAGACCCATGGACTTCAAATTTTTGTCACCGATTTTAAGGACTGAAGTTTTAGGGCCCAGTTATAGCTATCATTTAAAATCCTCATTGGAAATTTTCTTTTCCTTCTTGGGGCTTTTTCATTAATTCAATCATCGGCGAGTTGGTGTCAAAACACGACTTCTTGGTGCTTGAATTCCAAAACTTCGCTATAACCAAGAATATGGTTGAATACAGCGATGTCACGAATTCGTAAGACTTTTCCTGGCCAATTGATATCGATGTAAGGTGATATAGTGTGGCCTTCACTTGGTCCTGATTTAAATCCTACAGGTTTTTTTTCCTGTGAGGATATCTCACATATTCATTAAATAAATGTAAGTTGTTTGGTAGTCCATGTTCTACGACTATAATTCGCAAATGGGTTTTACTTTATAAATGTTTTTTTTCAAAAACATTTCTCAAGTGAAGTGAACTTCGAAGCTCAATGACTACCCTCATGCTTGCAGGCATAAGGATGAAAGGATGCTTGCAGATGTCTCCTTTTTAATTGATATAGATTGCTTTTTTGTATGTTGTTGCTCTTCTGGTACTGGTTCCACAGCTTGTTTTTTCTTTAATAAAAATAATTTTGATATTGCATGTCGTTTATGTTATGGTTTTAGGTGATCTATTTGTCTATGAGATCGAACTGTAGGTCATTGAAACGCAAAAGTCGAGGGATGATTTCTGTAAGCTCTCTGAAGATCAGTCGTTGTAGTACCTGTAATAAAGAAATAGATCCCCTACAAGTCTTCGCTGAACTAAAATTTTAAAAATTTTAAGTAAGCAGAAATAGAGTGGGGAGACACCACCTACTACTACTTTTAAAGATATTTCTTTAAGAAAATGCTTCGTCCAGCCTTACCAAAGCTCTCTGAAGATCAGTCGTTGTAGTACCTGTAATAAAGAAATAGATCCCCTACAAGTCTTCGCTGAACTAAATTTTGAAAATGTTAAGTAAGCAGAAATAGAGTGGGGAGACACCACCTACTACTACTTTTAAAGATATTTCTTTAAGAAAATGCTTCGTCCAGCCTTACCAAAAGCCCGTGACATACTCGAACGAATGCCTTGAACAAATCCAGGGCAACAGCTTGATTCTCCATGTTCTACCAACGCGGATGTAAATAAATGGGCTACATAAGTTAGTACGTATGCTAACAGCCCTCTTAACCTCTATCATATTATATTTTTAAATCGATAGATTAAAATGGGTAAATGCATTGATTTTTTCTAACCCACTTCAACTGTTGTGCCACCTTTATTATATTACCTGAATCAAAAAGATCGAATTTAAATATATTTCAATGCAGGGACTTACCATATGAGGATACCAAAATCAGCTTAATCTGTTTATACCCCATCCCATAGGGGTATATTAGTATTGATACATAGTTTGCAAAATGGAGAAATAATTTCGCTAGATATATGGATAGACTCAGAAACGCTACCTGAGTCGATTAAGCCATGACTGTCTGTCCGTCCGTGCGTCTGTAAATTCTAAGCTAGGATAGTGAAATTTGGTACATATGATCCTTGTACGTGCTGTTCGAACAAGTGTAAAAATTTTGAAAATCTGCCCACTGCCACGCCCCATTTGTTAGCAAAACGTTTTTTTTTTGACAAACAGTACCGAATTTTTAAAAAGTGCCTGAACAACATAAGTAGTCAACCTGAATATCTATATTTTGTACTTACAGGCTGTCCGGCAGGAAGGTATACTACTTTGTTTTGCCGCCATTTTGGTAAACATTAGTCTTGACAGTTCATATTTGGCAGTCGTGAAGTATACACGTGGCAAATTTATTATGGAAAAATATTCGATAAACCTACGTGTTTTGATCGTTAAAAATTTTTATTAAAATCAATCATCGATTACTGTGACACGGAGAAATTTCTCGATAAAGCACTATTTCCTCCCTGCAATATTACCTGAATTACCTGTGTGAATAGGAAGCTATTTACTTCTATAAGACTTCTTTAAAGCCTTACAAACAATCTTTGCTTGATATAAAAGGCATTACAGAAGCAAATCATAGACTTCGCAAAAAGTCTTTCTGAAAATATTCGCAAGCCTTGTACAATATGAAATAACATAATTTTTATTTTTTTTTCTTAATGTTTTTACATTTTATTACATTTTTTAATTTTATTGATTTTAATTCATTATAATTATTAAAACCCAATTCGTTATGAAAGTATGAAATTCAATGCAATTAATTATATAAAAACTTTTATCTTACTAGGATTCGAACTCGCGTTCTCTCGCACGCACCTTACCTATTCTTCTTACCTATTTATTCGGATTAACTTCATACGTAGTTCTACCGAAACATCTTAGCGTATGGTACATGTACATACATCTCCGCAAGCTTAAAAACATTTTTACAGAGGTTGTGCTATCATAACTTCGGTTATGAATTGTGAATTTTCCTGCATAATGTCTTAAACAGGCTTCTACAATCGACTGCCAAAATGCTCAACCTCCACGCACACGTACTATATAAGGCATAGGGAAATATTTTTTTTAGAAATTAAATTTCATTGCCTTAGGAATAATTGTTAGTTGAGGCGTTTTGGATGCATGTGATACCTGTCCGCCCAAAAGATCAAGCCAAAAATGAGCCCCTCATAGGTCTCTCACCAAAATGCACTGTTTTTGACAATCTTCTCAAGTATGAGGTACTGAGAGCAGTAGTGGCGTAACCCCAAACTGCAACTGAGAAATTCGCGGTTAAAGACTTTAAAAAAAAACTGTTCGGTATTATTTGATTATTTGAAATGTATAACACAATTAGTGACACTTATCTATAGGATAAAATATTTTTATTCGTTATGATGGCGGAATAAATTTAAAATTGAAAAATGAGGGTTACGCCACTCCTCAATTGTGAATCTGTCACATAACAGCGTGTCCTAAATCTAAGTCTGTTGTACGTTTTGAATGGAGCTGAAAACATTGTTCTGTACAGTAAAAGGAGTTTAGAGGCTGTACCATAACTGGATATAACACTGTAGATTTGTCTTATGCCGTCTTAGGTTAGGTTCGGTTGATGCGTTGATGAGGAAGTCGGTTTGCGTCTTTCTCATCACACTCAGGTAAATATAGACCCATTGTGATGCCCGTTGAGGGTCCACGTGTGTGGTTGGTTTCTTCACTATCCCGTTGCTGTCTACTGTTTTAAGTATAATATCTAGCCACTCAGATGTTGTTGCAAAACTTGGAAAGATTAGAGAGGGGGATTTCGGACAGATCCGGATAGGCAATGGAAAAAATATTTTCATAAGGTTCTCGTTCCTAATTGGATGAGGCCTTTGCAGTAGACGGTATGCTCATGTGTTTCTTCATCACCGCAGGTATTTTCAGTTTGTGGCTTTTTAGTAAGTTGTGTCCTGTTAGAATCGCTACTAGAATCGAATCTGTCTCGATGTTTCTTCGAAGTAGTTTATAGGTTCTGTCTTTGTCATACTCAGGCCACATCCTTTTGGATGTTTCAATGGGTAGCTTGAGAGTGTGAACGAAAACCGAAGGCAGTAAATTTCTCGCTAGTCATTAGAATTTGGTTTTGCTGCGACTTCAACTTGTTGAGTTGATAAAAAGGTTGGAATGTTCTGCGACCCACACAGCGCATGCCACGATTAGCAATCTGTAGAGTGGATTTCAAGGCATTATTATCTCGGGCGGCAGTGATCGTGCGATTTAAAGCCTTTGGAATTATCTTAAACAGAAGCTCTTTGCAAATAAACGGCAAACAATTAATGCCATCAAAATCAGCATTACGAACGCCATGGCCTTATTGAAAGACCCATTAGACGATTAGCTGTCAAGGAGGTTGTTTACCTGCATTGTCGGAGGATTAGAAAAACTACAAGAAAAACAGCATGAAAATCTGATTGATAATGGTATTAAGTCGAATTTGTTATAGTTTTCCTGAAACTCGTATAGCAAAAGGCACCCCAGAAATTGTATCTAGACCGTAAAGGCCTGATATGTCATTTCAAAGAACATTTAGATGGCCATTGAATTTGTGTGTTTAGCCAATGCTGCTATTAACTTTGATTGGGATTTTTGGATTAAATAGCCATGGCTATCACCATAAAAACAACATTTTACAACGACTTTTAAATGCGTTTTATCACACTTCAGTCCATTACCCATTCGTCTATAGCAATCAAAAGACACGCTGAATAATTTTCCCAGAAAGCCGTAACTAAATTTTTCAATTAAGTAACGTTAATCATTCGAAAAGTAAACAGCGTCACTAATAAGAAACAATTCAGCCAACATCTTACAAAATGCGGATACACAGTTCCGAACAAATATTATCTTGCATCTTGGGAAAGGTTCGGGTACTAATTAAACCAACTGCCTTTCGACCAACCCTATTATATCACGTTAAGGCACACAAGCTTTGCATACAAATCTTGACATACTTTCAAAAAAAAAAAACTCAAACTTCCCCAGCTTAACTACGTCAACGCGGTTTGGTGCCTGGAATCCGTCCAAATCCAACAACAATAACGCAACATGTAAACAAGAGCAACAGTATAAAAATCCAAAACCCCATAGAGGGGGTAATTTTAAAAACAAACATTCACTGCGGCATTATGGGGGCCAGCAAAAGGTGCGCTTATAACCCCCCGCCCAGACTATCGACATCGTGTATTTGTGTGTTGTGATGAATCACTTTATGGGCGACGACATTCAGCGCCTCTATTTGCGCACGCACATTGCATAATGCATGCGCTAGCGTGAAATGATTGGTGACATAAAACTTGAAACAGACTTGCCAGAGTTGGCCAAGCAGATTGTCGTGGTTGTGATGCTTTTCCACCCGAACGCCCGCCTGGAGGGCTTTGAATATTGCACATTGCCGATGACAGTACATTGCCAGTTTGGCGGAAAATTGGTTCGCTATGCGAATAAGAAGCAAAATAAAAAAAAACTATGACGTCATATTAGAAAGTTGCAAGTAAGATAAGTCCATAGAGGCTTGCAGAGGCCTGGAACAATTGATTTTGCAAAGGCCGTAAAGCACCACGGAGAGCGGTTTCACTTTCTTTCTTATTAACGTCATGGAACCAGTTTCTCGAATGTGCTTTAAATGTATTTACTGTTATTGTTATTGTTTTAATTACATGCATTCGCCGTGTGTCATTTGGCGCTATAAATGAGTTAAAAAATAAAAACAAAAAGGCAGAGATATTATAACATCGGAAAGTGATTTATGATCATGATACTTCAACATACATGCTCATTGCTCAATGCACTTAATGCATTAACGGTGTTACATTCACCCTGCGGCCTGCGTTTACTTAAAGCAAGGTGAAGGGTATGTTACGAGAGTACGATTTGTTTTCGCAATCCGACGACGGACGGTTGTAAAATGAGATTCGTTTCCGTTTTGATTTCCGTAATGGAAGTTGGTTGGTTGGTTGTGGTTTTCGAGAAAAGGGTTAAGACAGACAAAGTGTTGTTGGATAACATTTGTAGTTTCTGACGAGAAACAACGAGTGATTTTTTAAGAGTTAAGTTTTTCAGGTTGGCAGCATTGGTTAGTAATGGCGTCCAAACGTAATCTGTCAAAGTGAAAAGTTTTCAGTATACTCTGATATTTAATCATGGAAAGACTTACAAATGCGCAAAAGCCTTACAAAAAGTGTGCACCGTTTGTTACGACGATATTATGGTCGTCATAATCGACCCAATGGATCAACAATTCGTGCTTTTATCACCATATTTCCCACCAAATTTACTTTGTTGGACATTAAACCATCGACTCGCATACGTACAGTGCGTACCGAAGAGAATATTGCAGTCGTAGCCTCCAATGTTAATGAAGATCGTGAAATGTCAATTCGTCACCGTTCTCAGCATTTGGGCATGTGTAACTCAACCACGTGTCGATTTGGGTTTGAAAGCCTTAACGTCTAATCTTTGGTGAATTGGCCTTAGAACAACTCCATGAAAATCCGATTTTGTATCGAAAAATTGTGTTCAGCGATGAGGCTCATTCCCGGCTCAACGGATACGTAAATAAGAAAAACTGTCGCATCTGGAGTGATGAAAAGCCACACGCCATACAAGAATTAACGATGCATCACGAAAAAAACGGCAGTTTGGTATGGTTTATGGGCTGGTGGTCTCATCGGTCCATTTTTCTTCAAAGACGACCGTGGAAGAAACGTTACCGTCTACGGCGAATGATATCGATCAATGATACGCGACTTTTTTTTTTGCCCCAGTTGGTTGAGTTGAACTTGGTTAACATGTGGTTTCATCAAGACGGTGCCACATGCCAAACAGCTCGTGAAACAATTTAGATGTTGCAGGATGAATTTGGTGAGCAGCTTATCTCTCGAAATGGCCCGGTGAGTTGGCCGCCAAGATCATGCAATTTAACGCCTCTTGATTATTTCTTGTGTGGTTATGTAAGGTCGTTAGTCTATGTGGACAAGCCGAACAAGATTGAAGCCTTACAGGATAAAATAACACGCAAATTCGTGGAATACAGACCGAAATGCTCGAAACAGTGACACGAAATCGGACCTTCCAAATGGACCATTTGAAACGGAGCCGCGGACAACATTTACATGAAGTTGCCTTTAAAACGTAAATGGCAAATGCCTATTTATCGATTACAATAACATTTTTGAATATTTGATGCAAATTTGAGTGCTTTATTCGATTTTTAAAGAAACTACGCTTAAAAAATCACCCGTTAGCTTAATATTTTTAAAGTTTCACATTCTATAAGACCATATTATCAAACGAAAAGAAACCCCCTCATTGTTTAATTACTTACTTAGGAGGTGGTTCAGTCCGAAATAAACCTGGGCCTTAACCAACCATTCTGTCTAATGAGCCTGGTCTCTAGAAAACTGCCGTCAGTTGCGAACTCTAAGTTGGTTGAGGTCAGTTTCTACTTGTGCGCGCTACTAAGATAAGGTCTGTGTCCGATTGGAATCAAAGACTCTGCGAGCTCGAGTGTTGGTGTCCATTCGCTCAACATGTCAGGTCCTTGTCACTGTACAGCTCATTATGCTCTTGGTTCAATCATCGTGTCTCTAGCCCATCAACAAAACGAGACCGAAGATTTTTTGATGAATTTTCAGCTCAAAACGACCAAGGATTTCTTCATTCGCTTTTGATAGAGTCCGTTCTTAAATGCTAAGTCCATTCTCTATACTATCAAACGAAACTGTGGCGACACTTTGAGTCAGACTTATGATGTCAATATCGTTTGCGAGTGCTAGTAGTTGCACAGTTTCATTGATTGTTTCGTTGGCTCGAGAGTTTTCCAAAATCCTCTCAAAAAATAGTGCAGTGCAATAATCCCTACGGGGGGTTAAAAATGAAAATAGTACCCGCAAAAAAACCATTAACACCCGCGGCTGTTATTGCCATTTGAAATTGGCATTATTTTCAAAACTCTCAAATAAGACTAATTATGAACCCAACATTTTGCGATAAAAAATAAACATGAATAAAAATATATTGAGCATTAATACACCCAACCTCGCATACAACCTAAAATCAACAGTAAGTCCAAGCAAGGGGGTTCATATTTTGCAAACATCCGAGTGCGAGTTGAAGGTGTATGCAAAGTTTAAATAATTGTGGGGGCATGCCCCACAATCTTCCTTCTTGGGCTCACTGTTAGATTTGGATTGTGGGCGAGGTTTTTGTGTATGCAAAGTTTGTAATGTAGGCAAACCTCCTGCTTGGTCTTACTTTTGGAATTGGGTTACTTGCGAGGTTAGATATATAAAAAGGAAATAAGCCCCACAAGGAAAAGGCCGAGGGGCTTATTTAAATGGATTTAAATTCGCAGAGGTTATTGCACTACACCTCAAAAAGTGTGTTATGTTGTCTAAATCCTTAATTGGTAGCGAATTTTTTGGTGAGCTCATTGCCTACCTTAATTAAGCAGCGATAATTCTCCAGCGTCACCCTTTATGGATAGACGAGTTTGGCCGGTATATAAAAACTATACGTTGTTGCCCTGATGCCTTGCCGAAATAATTTGTAAATTTATTTGTAAATTATTTCAATAAATTTAAAAAAATAAAAATATATATAAAAACTTGAAAAAGCAAATAGGTGGTGGCTGTCAATTTATATTTCTGAGTTGTTTCTAGGATTTGTCGGAGTGTGACGATCTGATCAGTTTTGGCCTAAACCTTGTGGTAAAAGATTTCAGGCGTTCACAGATAACAACTTATAGGCGATATTGAGGAGACTTATGCCTCTGTTGATGGCCTAGTCCAGAGGGTCTTCTATTTTGTGGATCAGAGAAATTATGCTGAGGTTCCATTCTTAATTTTGCGCTACAGTCCATAATGAACCTGGGCCTAAGCCAACGTGTCTCTCCAATTAGCCCGGTCCTTAGGTAACTGCCTCCAGTTGCGCTCTCCATGTTGGTTGAGGACGGTTTCTACAAGTGCTTAGGCGAGGTCTTCCTATACTGCCTCCAACGTCTGGCCGTTAATCGAAGTCTCTGTGAGCCCTGTGGTGTCCATTCTTTGTACGGTCCTAGCCATCTTAACCGTACAATGCGGAGTTTTTCGACCAGGGGCATGTCGCTGTACGGCTTATATAGTTCTTGGTTTAATCTTCGTCAACGCAAATCGACCGAGGATTTCTTCATCCGCCTTTGAGATGGTCCATGTTTCAGCGCCGTAGAGCAGGACAGAGACGATCTGGGTATTATATAGGATCTCTTTAGTAGTTCCAGTGAGGACTCTACTCCTAAATTGCCTTCCTAGTCCGCAGGTACTCGAGATTAGATCTTACAAATGCAAAAAATAGACATTTAAAAGTGTATGGATTTTGGGAGTCTTTAATATTGCATTGAATTACTTTTCACTATTATATACTTAATATGTTTAACAAATCTTAGTTTGTTGTCGACATTTCCAACATTTTTTTCTGGAGAAGATAATGGACAACAAAGCCGAAGCTGAAATTCAAAGTGAAAACGAAGCCACAGATCAGGTATATTAAAGGAATTGAAGAAAGGTTACGACAAAAAGTCATTTTTAACATTTAGAGACAGTTAGATGAAGGTCATTACTAAGACACCAATTCCAAAGCCTTTCCAGGTCTTCTTGCAAAAGAGTACAGTCTTGTTTTGAGTTGATAGGTCGAAATACTTTTAAATCATCAGCAAACAATCCTTTAAAATTTAAAAAATTCAGGAATATCATTGATGAATAAAAGGAAAAGTAAAGGACCAGGATGACTACTCTGAGGTACCCCAGATGTTACATAACTATGTACCGATAATGTGCCGTTAATGTGGAAATACTAAATACGATCCTTTAGGTAGGAGCTTATCAATTTAATAAGCTGGCTAAATTTGGATTTAATAGTCAATCCAAATTTAGCGAGTTTTGAAATTAAAATAACGTAATTAAACACGGTCGAATACTTTAGAGAAGTCTGTGTAGATAACATCGTATTGTAATCCTTCCTCAAAACCATTCAGAATATGATGACAAAAAATTGAGAGATTGGTAGAAGTAGACCTAAAACCACGATGGATTGGAGATATAAAACTTTTTAAGAAAAGTGTTAGTTTATCATTTTATTTTTTCAAAAACCTTCGGTATTGCCGATATTTTACATATAGGACGACAGTTGGTAACATCATGTCTTGACCCAGACTTATAAACAGGTATTAAGAAGGAATGTTTCCACGCTTTCAGATAATTTCCGCTTTGAAGGGATAAGTTAAACATTAAACAAAGGGGAACAGAAAGCGCAATGGAACATTTTTGTAGTAAAATTGGCGGGATGCCATCAGCACCACGACTTTTATCTAATTTCAATGTGGAAAGGGTTAATTTGAGCTCAGTCACTGTATACTCAGGGTTACCAATATTTATATTAGTTACAAGATGAGGTGTCAGATTCGACTTCTGAATTGGGGTTACTAGCAGTATAGACAGATTGAATGTGACTAGCGAACATGTTACAAATATCTTAAAGATTGGAAGAAGATGTATTTTGACGACGCATTGAGTTAGGAATACCTTTAGATTGCCTTTTGCTAGTGACAAAGTTCCAAAAACAATTACTGTAAAACAACTTATTTGATATATCGAATTGTTTTTTAAATATTATTACTGATTCAGTAGTTCTAGATCGTTAATACTTTTACGAAATTGCTTATAATTTATTTTTATTGTTTGGGTTGATAATTTCATTAGTGAACCAACTACCTAAAACCGACTTTACTTTAGGTATTAACATATTGTAGAATGAATTATTTCTAGAATTATTTTATTTACAAAACGGGTAACAATTTAATCACTTCAATTTACTTATTTGAAAACAAATACGAATGATTGAATTCGTGCACTATTATCACTTTCAAAACTCACTTAGGTAATTCACTCAGTCCACACTATTGGAACTCCACATACCGATCTAGAAAGAGATGGCATATTAGTAAAGTGGTTTTGACAGATACCATTATTCATTATGGACACTAAATGTATCTCTTCGATTTTCACACATCAGGCTATGTTCGCACGCTACAATCTGAATTAATACCAATATCGATTGCCATTTTGACCGTTTCAATAAATAAACTAAAGGAATCATTTAAATTGTTATTATTAAAAAGAGATTGCCAATCAATTCTATTACTATAACTTGAAATGTTGGTGTAACTGGCTTTATCATAATTAAAGTTAAGATTAGTGACTTTTGAAATCCGTTTGAAATATTTATAAGATTAAAATTGCAATGACAATGCTACATAAAACATGGAATTATTGACAAGCGGGACATGGACATGATACTGGTGCTTAACTCAGAATCAACAAACACCAAATCTAGGACGTTGTTAAAATCGTAAGGCAAATAATTAATTTGTCATGATTAAACTGAGCAAGAGTATCAACAACTTCACTCTGATAATCATAATTTATATAAATATTTGAATCAAATGACCAAACTAGATTTGGTAGGTTAAAGTCACCAAGTAGGATAATATGTTGATGGTCTTTAAGGCCCAATTTGTCAGTGAGGGATCATCATAATTTCGGCATAAAACTCGAGATAACTTAATAAAGTTTTTAGTCATTTTTAATCCAGAGTTAACTTCGTGTTAACCCAGCAAATTTGGTGAGTTAACCCTGGGACTAATTGATCAGATGTTTTTGACAGATAATAAAATATCAAACAAACAATTATTTTCAATTTCATATGTTTGGACTAAATACTTGTACGATCAGATCCAGGCGTCTCGAAACTGTTTTGAATTTTGAGTCTGACTGTTTTAAGAAGAAAAAGACTTGTAAAATCGCAACAAAGCATTTTCATTTGTTTGGGGAGTTATAAATCAAACAGCTGATAACTGAACTGTTGCATAAATTTCTATACATTTCGATAACTTTTCGACAGCAAAATCGATAAATCATGAGTGCTACCAAATCAAATCACCATACTGAACATCCGCACATGAGATGACTATCTGGGTATGTAACCGGTTTTGTGTGCGAGGGGATTGAGGTAAACGGAAAGGAAATGGTTGAAATTCTTCAACCGAGTTCTTTGCGGTACAACAGGTTTGAAAAGCAACATAAACAAATGTTTCCACTATTTTTAGGTGTGAAATTTTTTTTTATGTCATTCAGCTGTCATTCGCGTTTTGTGAACCGAACATTAGTGTTGTTGCATAAACTCACATACAAACCTAAGAGCTTGCGAATTGTCAAAAACACTCAAGACAAATATCAATTTCGATAGATATACTAACACAATGAATAGGGGTTCCTGTACACAATTTGTTCTGTCGGAAAATTCATCTCGTGTGCTCTTGGAGTATGGTATTAAACCGGTTTTATACAAAAGTTTAATTCATCTCATGTGCGGAAGCCCACTCAAAATCAAATTTAATCCCGCACTGAAAAACTGCTTCATTAGTTAACTCTGGATTAAGTTTTTTTCGGGTTAAGTTAGCTCTGGGTTAATTCAGAGTTAGCTCAGCAATAAAAAACCGGGCCTAAGCTATTTAAAATTGAGGAATACATTTCTAAGAACTCCTAGGTACATAACTTACAATAAAACGATAACTTCGGTAAAATTGTTGATTTTTATATTGACTGCTACTTGGTCAACATATAAAGTTGCAGATGGGGGAGGTAAATTGATTTCGTCACGTCTTGGCAACTCTTCCGCAGCTGTCTGGAGAGTTTTTTTTTGGGTGAGGACCTTAGCGCCAGTGCTTCTACTGCAATAGCAGTATTATACTGCTATTTTCTCATGCCGTACTGCTTACTGCGCAAAGGCAAATTATACTGCTCAGTCAAACAATCCACTGCCAACAATCAAACTACCAAATCCAATTCCGATTCATGTATAATGCTTGCTATTAGTTTTGATACATTTCGACCATTTATCATTTTAACCCACGCCCACTTTTTGGAGGCGTTTTCATACAATTTGTATGCCCTACGCCATACCATATGCAGTAGAAAAACGTTGTTTTTTTGTCGAACCTTAAAAGATTTTGATAAACTGTCTGAACAATATGTTGTGACAATGGAAATTTCAATATTTCTTTGGCGTTTTGTAGCCTTCAGCGGATTGTAGCCTCTTCATATATTTGCGATTTCGTTGTAAGAGTCTAAAAGCGAATCATTTTCTCACCATACAGGATGGACCATCTAGTCGTTTCTTTTTCAATAGTAGGTTATTTTGACTCTTATAGCTGTTTCCCTCTCGAAATCTTGACAGAAATTCAGTATCATACTTGAGCGTTATTGAAAAAATAAGTGTTGGCCGAAATGAAGCACCTGGACAGTACTCATGATTCCTTTCGTCGTACGGTATGTACAGACAAGAATGTGGCTGCTGTAGCCGAAAGTGTGAGACTCACTTCATGAATATCAATCCACCATCAATCTGACCAGGTCAACATTTTACGCAGTAGCTTGAGGACATTTTCGCACAAAGATCTTTTATTATTCGTTCACAAGGTCCAATGGACTAAGCAATTGAAGATGCACGACCATCAGCTTCAATATCGCTTCGCAGTTTGGGCCTTAAAGAGGCTTGAATTACAAAAATACAAATACAAATTTTTGGCGCAACAAGCTCGTTAGCACCCAGGGCCTAGTACTTCTTGCACGTTGGTGGGACCTCCTTTTTTATGCCGACTCCGAACAGCGAATTTGAGACAAGCTTTTCATGACAATTGATACTATTCGGATGATTTGTCAGATCATCACGAGAGGAGGGCCAGTGAAAAATCATTTAGGTGTTGCTACGGCTGGGAATCGAACCCAGACCTTCTGCGCGGCAGTTCAACGCACTAACCATGTCGGCACTTAGCCCTCAAAGCGGCTTGAATTGGATAACGATATTGGGCGAAAAATAATCTTTTCTAGTGCATTTTCATTGCATTCACAAGTGAGTTACAATTTGGTACGGATTATTGAGTGGTGGTATCATTAGATCATTTAGACATGAATTTCGATGACCTCTGGTTCGTGCAGGATGCCGCGCAATGCCGCGCAATGCCGCACAGCCCATGCCACAATAGAACTTTTACTCACCAAATTCACAAATCTTGTTATCAGCCGTCCTGGAGATATCAATTGGCCGTCTCGGAGCAGCGGTTTCACCCCTTTGAACTTTTTTTTTGGTGTTGAACCGATGTTATGCCAACAATCCGGAAGCAATTCAAGCACTAAAGGCCAATATAATCCAAGTAATCGGTAAGCTGCAGCCCGAAACCATCTACATGGTCTTGGAAAATTCGAAAATTGTGTTTCTGCGATGCCAGCCGAGGCAGATACTTGAACGACGTTGTGTTTTATAATTAATGGGATTCTTTGCTTTTATAAAGCCAAAACACTTGGAAAAAAAATATTTTGTTCATTTTGTTGCATTTTTAAAAAGAAACTTGTATTTGGCCCACCCGTAACAAAACAGAATGCCAACAAAAAATTTTGTTTTATTCATAGTATGTAGGTAGATAATATACATAGTAATTATGGTTGTTAATATTTTACATTTAAAATTTTCTCTCGCTTTTGTAGAATACTGCCCATTACTGCCTAGTACTACCCAAACGAATCAAATTATATTATACTGCCGTAGAAATTTGAGAAACGGCAGCACTGGCTTAGCCTTAGCTTATTTTGGTTCGTGAGTTTTATTTCTTAAGACCTAGCCTTCATATCTATCTGCAGAGAGTTCCTCCACCCGCCACACGAGAACGCGTACGATTGGAGACTTGCAACCCCACACATATTTTAGTAGATAATTTCCTTGACGAAAACCTGTAGGGATATTCATGGCTAAAGTTAAATCAGGAATTGTTTCTTATCTCCGAACTGTGGTATTTAACTGGGGAGCCTTTCAAGCAATCCTTTCCCACCCGGCATATTGTGGTCCCACCCTTTATACGAAAATTACCGACGCCAGTGCGTTATTTTGACACACAACCCAAATTCGTGTCTCATCGTTAATAGCATCCTACAAATTGAAAAAAAAGGTTAAGTTAGTTTAGCAATGAAAAAGGTAATAGGCTGTCAACTAGACGAGACATACAACATTTGCAAATGGGACATGATATGACAATCGACAGCAACAACTTTGAGATAACGTAAAGGATTCTATTTATATATACAAATACAACGACGAATTACCCTTGCTTAATGCTATTCTTCGGGCTAAGAACCCAATTTAGCTATAAAGCAACTCAAAATCCCGTATGCGACTGATCCATAAAAAAAGTCGCATTGCAAAAAGGTCATCGCACTCTAAATCATACATTACGTTACTTAATATAGTCATTCCTTCAGTGTGACATCCCATATTTTTCCTGTTACCTGTTCTGTAACAAGCGACTGAAACGCGCCAAATGCCTAATTTTGTTGGCGTGCAAATAATTCCGCCATCATGTTTCATAACTCACAGCCAAAGTTCAAAAGTGTTACAAGCAAAATGTCGGAAATGTCTTGTTGCTTGTAACGTAAGCGTAAGCCCAAAGCAACTAGCTATAAACAATTACCTCGTTCATCGCTCAAACTATTACGAAAACCCATCCCATGTGTGCGTGAATAGGTTTTTAAATTCAAGGCCGCGCATACCAAATTTCTCCACATACGCAAGCTCACTACAAAGCCCGAAAGCCGGTTTGCTACTTTCAAATTGCGGCTATGAAGTGCGCTACAAGTGAAATGGAACACATTAATGCAACAGACAACAATGATCTTCATCGCTTTTGTCACTTTCACTTAATTGGCTATTTTGTGGCCACTTAGGCTAGGAAGCATTCTGCATTCGTGGGCCACTTTTGCTTTCACATGGAGTGAGAGCAAGTGAAGGCTTTTTGCTCCGGCTATTGGCCTGGTCTTCACCTATATTCTATTTATTGGGATGGCTCGAGACATTAATTGACTATTTTTGTTTATTTTCAGCTGCAGGCTTAATACTTTGTGTGGGCGATCAATTAGAGAAGTCTTCCGATGCCACGCAGATACAAGGTGAGTACAAAAGAGTCGGTCGATTGGCATCAAAGAGGCTTGCAGCCAGGAATCACACTCTACTTTTAAGGCAGCGTCTTATTTTCAGACACATTTGGACAGCCCATTCTCATATGACGACCCTGATGGAGGAGGACGTGTGATACGAAGTTCAAACCAACCCACAGTCAAACGGAAGTTTAAAAGTGAAGATGACAGCGAGGATGAAGACGATGACAGCTATTATGATGATGACGACGATGACAGTGAAAGTTCAAGTAGTAGCAATGAGTATGAAGGACGATTGCTTTCTCAATCGGCTTTTAATAGAATCTCCGAAACTCTGGGCGCGTTGAATACCGTTGGTCATTTCATTGTTGATATGACAAGAGGTGGTCACGACTCCAAGTCTGAATCGGAAGAAGATCACATACCTAATACGACTACAACCACAAAGACGACGACCATGGAGCCACCTGCTGCCGGAAAGATTTTAGCTCCGATAACAAGTCCAAACAAAACTGAAGTGGTGTCTACGCCAATTAGACGAATTGATGAGGGGATTGTGGCATCACCAGCAGAGGGAACCAAAAAAAAGAAGAAGAAGAAGAAGAACAAGGTTAAGAAGCATACTCTCTCGCAGTTATCAACGACGGAAAAGGTCATCGAATCATTATCTACAACAACTTCGACATCTACCACTTTAAGGCCAACCACGAGTATTGCTACATCTACCGTAGCGTCCACATCAACCACATTACAGTATATTCCGGCCATTGTTGATGACAACTCTGCCAAGGATGGTGAGAATCGCTGTAAAACACCAAGTGGTCGACCAGGAAGATGTGAAGACTTGAGCAGCTGTCCGGCATTACTCTTAAATCTTAGCAGTTTGAGGGAATCATTGTGCTTTAAGAGTCTCTTTGTACCAGGAGTCTGTTGTCCAATCACCGAGAGTACGGTTTTGACAACTCAACGTCCACTTAAACTTACACCAAGGCCACACACAACGACAACGCCCAGACCAACGACTAGACCTACCACCAAGAGGCCATCGTCGCCCAATCTAATACTAATACCCCAGATAAAGCCATCGACCACAACGACAACCACCACCGAGCGTCCATTGCCACCATCCATTCTAGACCCAGATACAAATGACTTGGCTATCCTTAGCGGAAATGGTGTCGTCGATGGTGATGAGTGCGGGCAACAAGAACATTCCACTGGACGGATAGTCGGAGGTATTGAGGCCGAGAATGGTCAATGGCCATGGATGGCAGCCATATTTTTGCATGGACCGAAACGAACTGAATTCTGGTGTGGTGGGTCGTTGATTGGGTCGAAGTATATTTTGACAGCTGCGCATTGCACCCGGGACTCCAGGCAAAAGCCGTGAGTAGATACAGTAGATACTTGTCGGTCAATAGGCTAGATAAATGAGGTTTTTTGTTTTCCAGTTTTGCGGCCAGACAGTTCACCGTAAGGTTGGGAGATATTGATCTGTCTACAGATGACGAGCCATCGGCACCAGTGACCTTCGGGGTGAGAGAAGTCAGGGCACATGAGAGGTTAGTATTTTCGGAAAATATATTTTACTTAAAACTGCTAGTCCCTTGTATAGGTTGTCTTCTTAAATGTAAGTCAGAGCCACAGTATAAGGACATCTTCCTATATATATTCGTTAGATCTATAGATGGATCGGAAGCAATAAGATCCGTTTTAAGTTAGCTGACTTATATTACGTTCTACAATTTTATTCGTGTTTGACATTTTCTCTACTTTACTTAAATGGCGCTACAGTCCGCAATGAACATGGGCCTCAACCAACATGCCTCTCCAATTAGCCCGGTCCTTAGCTTACTGCCTCCAGTTGCACACTCCAAACTGGTTGAGGTCGGTTTCCACTTTTGCGCACCACTTAAGTCGAGGTCTTCCTCTACTGCATACAACTGGCTTGAAATCGAAGATTTTGCGAGCCGGAGTATTGGTGTCGATTCGTTCTACATGTTTTAGCCATCTTAAACGTCCAATGCGGAGTTTTTTGACCAGCGCATGTCGCTTTACCGCTCGACAACGCAACCGGACCGAAGATTTTTCAAAGAATTTTTCTCTCGAATCAACCAAGGATTTCTTTATCCGCTTTTCAGAAAGTCCATGCTTCAGCCTGTAGAGCAGGACTGGGACGATCACGGTCTTGTATAGGATCTCTTTAGTAGTTGGAGTGAGGGCTTTACTACTGAATTGCCTTCTTAGCCCGAAGAAACAGCTGTTGGTAAGAGTAATTCTTCGTTTAATTTCTGACGAGATGTTGGTGACAGAGTTAATACCGGAGCCGAGATAGACAAAGTCCCGTAATACTTCAAAGTTATATCTGGCAATGGTGACGTTATGTCCAATTCGTCGATGTTATGTTTCCTTTCGTGTTGACAGCATATAATTCGTCTTGCCCTCATTTACCGCTAAACCCATTTTTGCCGCTTCCTTCTCTATACTAGCAAACGTGGCTATGACATCACGTTGAGTCATAACAATGATGTCAATATCGTCGGCGTATGCTAGTGTGTCCTTTCGTGTTGACAGCATATACTTCCTCTTGCCTTCATATCGATTTTTTGGAAAATTGTTCCTCTGGGGTTGGCTCGGGTGTTTTGCACAATCCTCCCAAGAATCAAATTGAAGAAGTCACATGATAGCGCATCGCCTTGCCTTAATCCTTTTTTGATATCGAATGTGTCGTTGAGGTTGTTTCCGATCCTGATGGAGCAGCAGAAATTCTCCATCGTCATCCTACACAAACGGACGATTTTGGGCGGTATACCAAAACTAGACATGGCTCTGTATAGTTTGTCCCTAAAAATGCTGTCATGTGCGGCTTTGAAATCGATGAATAGGTGTTGGGGATCTATTTGGATTTCTGGGTTTTTTCCAGGACCTGCCGAAGTGTGAAAATTCGATCTGTTGTGGACTTTTCTGGCCTAAAACCACACTGATAAGGGCCGATCAGGTTGTTACTAAACGGTTTCAGGCGTTCACATATTACGGCAGATTGGATCTTATAGGCGATGTTGAGGAGTCGTATGCATCTGTAGTTGGCGTAGTTCAGAGGGTCCCCTGTTTTTTGATCGGGCAAACGATGCTGAGGTTGCATTCTTCAGGCATACTTTCTTCCGACCAGATTTGGCTTATGAGTTGGTGGATGTTACTTACCAAGTCATCTCCGCCGGCTTTATAATTATCAGCGGGAAGGCCGTCATTTCCGGCAGCCTTATTAAGCTTGAGTTTAGATATTGCTATCATCACTTCACTCAGGTCGAGTGGTAAGCAGTTTTCGCTGTCGTTGCCAATATTGAATGTTTCGTTCTGCCTGACAGCGGAATACTATTCGTAATCGCCGTTAAACAGTCTGCAGAAGTGGTTCTTCTATATCCTCAGCATCGACTGTGTCTCAACTACGATATTTACTTGTTCATCTCGACAGGAGTCTGTTCGAGGGATTTTTCCTTGGCTTTGACGTTTTACACTTTGGTAAAACTTTCGAACATCGTTCATAGAGTGGCACCTCTCTATATCCTCGATCGCGCGCTTTTCTTGTTCTTTTTTTTTCTTTCTGAAAAGCCGGTGTTCTTCCCTTCTTCTCTGCCTATATAGCTCAATGGCAGCTCTCGTCTTCACCTGCAGCTTAGCCTTGTAGGCCTCGTTCTTGGTTGCGTGCATCTGTCGGCATTCCTCATCAAACCAGGGGTTTCTTGCTGTTGGGCGCGAGAAACCTAGCACATCAGTTGGCATCGTTGCCATTGTTGTTCGACATTAACTTGTTTCACAGTCTCTCTGGATTGTAGTGGTGTGGTGGATATCCGCATTTTTACCTTGGTCCGAGTCAATGTTAGCTCCTCGGAATGTTCGGACATCAGAAGACTGGATGCGTGTGCCTCTTGTTTTTTCTTCTCTTTACCCTATTAATATACTTACTTCGCTAAAACCTACTTATATCTTATCTAATTCTAGATTTTCCCGCATTGGCTTCTACAATGACATTGCGGTCTTAGTTTTGGATCGTCCTGTACGTAAGTCGAAATACGTAATTCCAGTTTGTTTACCACGGTTGGGTCGAATGCCACCGAAAGATCGACTGCCAGGACGAAGAGCAACAGTAGTTGGATGGGGTACAACGTATTATGGGGGCAAGGAGTCAACATCTCAACGTCAAGCAGAGCTACCAATATGGCGCAATGAAGATTGCGATCGATCATATTTTCAGCCAATTAATGAGAACTTTTTATGCGCTGGGTATTCCGATGGTGGAGTAGATGCTTGTCAAGTAAGAGAAAGTGGTAAATGTTCCCTGAATAGTTTCATAACTTTTGTTTTGCTTTATAGGGTGACTCTGGAGGACCACTAATGATGCGTTATGATTCCCGATGGGTTCAGCTGGGTATTGTATCTTTTGGCAATAAATGCGGTGAGCCTGGCTATCCGGGTGTCTATACGAGAGTATCCCAATATGTCGATTGGATTCGTGACCATACGAAGGACTAAGCATACACAAATTACTTACAGCCTAGTCCGTCAAAAGTGTTAACTTATCTGATTAATCAGATAACGTGTATTTATTATTATAGTTGTTTATTTTTTATTTAATTTTTTTTGTAAAGTGATCCAATGAATGTAAATTATTGTCATAATTATATAAGTTAGGAATTTTAAGGTGATAAATTAAACATAATTTTTTGTAAAAAAAAAACAAAACTTGATCAGGCTTTCAATTTCTGTGCGAATTGTCTTCATAGTAAGAATGACCAATGAAAATGGTGGGATTTAAGTTTTTCTTAATATAGACTTTACAGGACAACATTGTCAAAATATATTGTTCTAAAATAGTATTGTAGAATGAAGCCGGGCTTCGAATGATAAAACAATTTTCTGTTTAACAATAATTTATTGAAACACACTAGAATTATATTATTTACAAAACGGTTTCTCGTTTAACAATTCGATTAGACTTATTTGAAGTCAAATACCAACGATTAAATTCACGCACTATTATCACTTTCAATTGCGTTAAAATGGGGGTAAAACTTTGTCCACTGGCTAATTTTTGACATTTCTGCAGGTGCTTTCCATATCTGTCACCCCTCAGTAGGTGAATCAAATGTTAAAAATTAGCCACTGGATACATTTTAGCGAGCTGTTGAGCAGTTTAAAATTTGGAAGTCTCTAGTCACCATACAAATGTCAAAATTTATCCACTGGCTAAAATTTTAACGCAATTGACATATGGCTTTAGGTAATTTACCTAGTCAACTCTATTCAAATCACGTTCAGGTCACAATTTAGAATAACTCGCGGGTTGTCGCTTCATCTGTATTCATACAATTCCACATACATTCCGCAGTTACTAGATGGTTCGAGAAGTGGTTTTGACAAATACTACTATTCCAGTCATTCATTCCAGTGCTCGCATCCAAATCGACACTACATGGATCGGTTCGATTTTCACACATTAGGCTATATTCGCACACTGCACTCCCAATTTATAACGGTATAGATAGTTTAATTAATGAGGATCAAATCTTAAGACTAACAAACTGCCGACAGACAGAATGGAATACACATCGAAATTCCGTATTAATATATATGTAAAAATGATTGTTTGTTAGTAAAAGGAGTTTTTAAGAGGTATAGAACTTCGAATTGAAATATCACACAAGAAAATCGTTTCAATGTCCATCAAATTGGCTTTATTGGAAGGATGATTTTATGCCATGAATGCTTAAATATAATTTTGGGCATTTGGGGCCGTATGTCTGCAATAACGCCACAAATTTTGGCTTCCAAATAACCTAACGTTTCACATATCCCCAATTAAAATAATCCAATGGTGTCAAATCACACGATCTTGGTGGCCAATTGACAGGTCCATTCCGCGAAATTATGCGCTCATCGTATGTTTCCTTCAATAAATCGATTGTAACTTGCGCTGTGTGGCATGTGGTGCCGTCTTGTTGGAACCACATCTCATCCACATTCATGCCATCCAATTTGGGAACAAAACAGTCTGTTATCCTGTTATCTGTTATCTCTTTACCGATCTCCATTAACGGTAACCGGCTCTCCAGCATCTTCTCGGAAGAATTATGGCCCAATAAATCCACCAGCCCATAGAGCACACCAAACAGTTGGTTTTTGTGGATGTAATGGCGTCTCAAAGGTCTCATGTGGATTCTCTTCACAATTCAACTAAAATGAGCCTCACCACTGGACCAAATTTTGCGATGAAAATCAGCATCGATATCAATCTCATTTTCGGCCCATACATCTCAATCACGACGCATTGCATGGCCTAGCGGCTTTAATTCTTGCACAAGCTGGATCTCGTAAGGTCGTAAGCCAAGAACTTTGCTCAAAACCTTCCATAAATTTGATGGAAAAAGCTCCAATTGATGTGCACGGTGGAGAATCGATTTATTTGGGTCCTCTTCAATACTTTGTTCTGCAGCGGCAATTGTTTCTACGGTAAGACCTGTTCGACGTCTCTGCGGATGCGTATTATCAGATAGAGTAAACGTAGTGCGAAAACGATTCATGGCTAACCGAACTAATTTCTCTGATGTCGACCATAAAATGGACCGAGCTTGCGGTTAACTTCGCGAACTGAACCATAAGTTTTTGAAATAAATTTGCATGATGTGCAAGCGTTGTTCATTTTTCAACCTGTTCATTGAATCGTAAACTATGCATTTGATCATATGGAGGTCTTTAGCAATGTTGTTGTGCATGAGCTAACGAAGGTTTTTGAGTTGGTGCGACCAATTTTCAACAGATGGTGCCACTGTCATTCCAGTGAATTTCATATATTGCCGTCACAGTTCATGCTGATTTAAATTCAAACGAAATCAGTGAAAGAATGATGACGTTTCGAGTAGGTGACATAAGAGTTTATGTAAATTGTGAATTTCATGCCCGTCTCACATTGAACAGACAATATTGTCATTTTTAGAACAAATTTTGTGTGTTTCATTGTGACTTAAATTAATTTAGATAAATAATAATAATAAATAATTTAGATAAAATTGCTGATTGACATCCAATAAATGAAAATGCATTTTTCACCTTGTTCCCGTACAATTGTGCCTCCGAAGCGACAGGCAATTGGCCTCAAGCACTCAGGAGCATTGCAAGCCTCAAAATCAAACGTGCAACGAACATTAAGGCTAGAAAATCTTGGAAAACATGCCGGTGAGACCCGTTTTCTGAGGTTAGAAAATTTTCGAATACGTACTACTCAGGCCCGTTCGTCTGAGACAACTGAACAATGGGAAAGAAGGCTGCAAACTGTTCGAATAATCACCGATCAAGACGAATACTGCCCGCTAATTTAAATCTTGGTGCATTCCTGGGCGGGCTTAGTGGAGCGATGGATAGTGCGATGAACTGCCGCCACGCAGAAGGTCTGGGTTCGAATTCCAGCCGTAGCAACACCTAAATGATTCTTCGCTTGCATTCCTCTCGTCATGATCTGACAAATCATCCGAGTAGCATAAGTTGTCAAGAAAAGCTTATCTGAAATTCGCCGATCGGAATCAGCATAAAACAGGAATTCCCGCCATAATTGAAGAAGTATACATAGTACAAATAAAGTACAAATAAAACGTGTTTTTTTTTTTGCATTCCATTATGACAGTAATAATGACTACAGGCTTCATCCAAGTGGCATTATTGGAAATATGGATAAAATCTGCATGTATTGTAACGCCCTCAAATTTCAGAACGAATCGCCTGGAATGTGCTGCGCCAGTGGAAAAGTTAAATTGTCAGAATAACATCCACTACCCGAACCACTATCAACGTTGCTATCAGGTGTTACACGAGAGTAGAAGAATTTCTTGGAAATCATTCGCAAATACAATTCATGTATCCAAATGACATCATTCGGTGCAACGAATATCGTGTGCGAAAACCTATTGATTTATTTACGCACCAGATGCAAAAACAAGAAATATTCAGCCCTATTGTGGTATCAATTCAAAGAATTGCCGAAACGAAAGTCGGCTCCGATCGGAACTCAGTTTACCATCGAAATATCCGTTCCGGAAAAAATATAAATGAAGCATTCGAGTACGTTTGACAATCTGTCAGCTGTGTAATTTTATAAATGTGAAAACAAATATTTAAACAAATGTTTCTTGTTGTTTTCTTGATTTTGTAGTAATACACAAAATATTTTTATTTATTATTTTATTCACAATTTTGGGGTGGTTTCCATTTTCGTAAGAATTCCGCAACAATTTTTCGTCGGAGAATTCCCGAAGAAATTCAACGTGTAGCTGTCAAAAATTGTTGACTCAACGCATTAAGCCGTCATGCGCCATGCATTTCGTCGGAGATCTTCTCGAAATGCAAATCCCAACGGATACCTTGATACAAAATTCTGATTGTGATTATGGTTGTGTTCGATAAATATCGAATTGAAACGAAACGCTGCAATGTCTTAATTTTTTCGAAATGATTGAAATCAATCAAATGACTTAAAATGAACTCAATATTTGTGTAATGTCTTTCCTTCAAATTTATCGTAGTTAGTAACGTTAAAATACGCGTTGTGTGCAGCTAGTATAAGTATAAATAGAATTATATATGTGCATTGAAAATAGTACCTAAATAGCTCAAAAACAAATTTATTTAATAATTCTACTCGCTTTTGTTTTGTTTAATAAAGATAAACTTAGAATAGAACAATTACTGTTTGCTCTAAAAGGGAATCCAAAGTCGTATTTGTAAAAACAGCAAACCCCAAAGCTGTTTATGCTTACATTTTTCCAATTAATAGTAAATTATATCGAAACAACAAAACTGACGAAAAGACATTGACATTTAAAACGTATATCTATATTCCACCACAAAAAAGGTACAGAGAAACCTGTTCTAGATTGTCTAGCTCAGGTTCATAAAACAAAAAGCAAAACTAAACTTTTCTGTTCTTTCCTATCTAATTTTAAAATGAATCAACCATGATTTGATCTGTTTAAAATGTCGGTAGCAATATTTACTAAAAACCAACTCGTATGATTGGCTTCATATGTATTTCATAATTAATAAGGTCGAGCTACAGTTCGGGGTTTATCAGGGCCTTATCCAACAAGCCCTTTCAAATTAGCTGCTTCCAATCGTACCTTTTAAGTGGGTTTAAGTCGGTTTCTACTTGTGTTTGCCACTTTAGGCGAAATCTTCCTCCACTGCGTCTATTGGCGCTATCTATAAAAAAAAAACAATATTATTCAAACTTAGACATAAATTAAATGTCTATTCACAATCGCAATTGACGCAGTCAGTGGCGCGATGGTTAGTGCGATGAACTGCCGCGTGCAAGGTCTGGGTTTGATACCCAGCCGTACATGATTTTTTTACTGGCCCTCCTCTCGTGATGATTGGACAAATCAGTAGTCATAAAAGCTTACTGGAGTCGGCATATACCAGGAGGTCCCGCCATCATCCACGAATAACACACGAACACGTGAATGGTTCTGAGAATGCTCCGCCCTGAGTACTACCGAGCCTGTTGCGCCAAATATTTGTATATTTGTATTTTTTATTCACAATCACAATACCGATTGGTCAATTTAAAATACTTAATTGATAAGAAAGATCAAACATTAATTGACAGTCACTATACCAACTGATAGATTTACTTCGAAAATAAGGTTCAGTTCGCGAAGTTTACCGCAAACTCCGTCCATTTTATGGTCGACATAATCGTCCATCAGAGCAATTAATTCGGTTAACGATGGATCGTTTTCGATGGAACGTTTACTCTATGTGATAATACGCATCCGCAGAGACGTCAATGAAACAATTACGCAAAGATCTTGGCTTACGACCTTACAAGATCCAGATTGTGCAAAAATTAAAGCCGCGTGACAATGCAATGCGTCGTGATTTTGGTGTATGGACAGAAAATGAGATTGATCTCGATGTTGAATCCCATCGCAAAATTTTGTTCAGTGATGAGGCTCATTTTTGGTTGAATGGCTACGTCAACAAGCAAAATTGCCGCATTTGGAGTGAACAGAATCCACATGATGTCCTTGAGGCGCCATTACATCCACAAAAACTGACTGTTTGGTGTGCTCTATGGGCTGGTGGAGTCAATGGGTCGTACTTCTTCCGAAATGATGCTGGAGAGTCAGTAACCGTTAATGGAGACCAGTATAGAGCCATGATAACTGACTATTTTGTTCCCGAATTCGGGTGATATGTGGTTCCAACAAGATGGTGCTACATGCCACACAGCGCACGTCACAATCGATTTATTGAAGGAAACATTCGATGAACGCATAATTTCGCGAAGTAGACCTGTCAATTGGCTACCAATACCGTTGGACTTGACACCATTGGGTTATTTTCCTTGGGGATATGTGAAGTTGCTCGTCTACGCCAACAAACCAGAAACGTTAGGGGACTTGGAAGCCAACATTCGTGGCGTTATTGCCGACATACGGCCCCAAATGCTCGAAAAAGTGGTTGAAAATTGGACCTCTGGACTTGCCTTTATTCGAACCAACCGCGGCGGCCAGATGCCAAATTGATGGACATTAAAACGATTTTCTTGTGTTTTATTTCAATTCGAAGTTCTATACCTCTAAAAAACCACGCTTGAAGTTCTAGTTTGCTTCTTTTGTTTAATTCGATTGACTAGAATTTAGCAGTCTTTTTGATAATAGCACAGCTGTCAGAAACACATACATATGTTGATTACACCTCTTCATTTAATTTTGGATGAAAAATTGATCTTCAGTGTCTCTCAAACTGTGTTCCTCCTCGTAGGTCCAACCGACAAACATGATGGCCGAGAAAGTTATCGGTCCACATTGCTTCGAGAATAAGGATGGAATGAAAAATATAATTTACTCGGCTTCTTATAGAATAATGATCGACAACTTTTTTTCGGACAATGGCGGAGCAGCATCCAAGATGGAACGACTGCGCATAGACTGATAACCAATTGGAGAGGCATGTTTGTTGAGGTGAGTAAGCAAGAGCACTGTAGGATTACGTTCATGAATCATGAACACGAATTGGCTGAATTCCAAAACCCAGTACTTCCTGTCTTACTGCTTAATCAAGAGTTTCAAAACGCAAACGTGTAACTATGATGCAATGCATAATTTTTTAAAACGCATTGTGAACTGTACAAACAAAACCAAACAAAGCATCGTGAATGATTATGATGCAAATGACATTTGACTTTTCAGTTTGAAACGGAAGAATATGCTTTAACATGTTGACATTGTGCGAGCAAACATTGTTTATTAAGTTGCTAAGAGTATGGTTGTTACTAATTGTTTAGACCTTATTGGTGTTTGAAACATTTTACGATAGTTAGCATCCCAAAACGTCCAAAATCGCAGAACATAAGAAGTGCAAAGCAACACAAAAGCATTAATAATCTCACGTCAGAAAAGCAGTGTACATTCACAATGCGCATTTTTTTTGACGTTTTGCAATTTGCCATAGCAAAGCTAATAGTAAAATGTTCTTTGATTTGTTACAATAAAATGTAAAGAAAGAAAATTGCTTGCAATTCTGATGGGATATTATTGAAATATTATATATCCATTTGACACACACAAAAAAAAACTGTTTGCTAGCCCTACGTAAACGTCAAATACTAGACAGGTACCTCAAATTTAACCCAATTGACATACTAGTGTTTTGACATACTAGTGTTTTGACATAATGGTGTTTTTACTGGTGTTTTTGTATTTTGCACTTTTGTGATATATCAAAAATAACCAGCTGTAATCTTTTACTTGATTGGGTGAGTTCATAGATGAATCCAATAAATTTTTATCTCAGCACATTGCAAAAAATCCACACTTTTTCAATCGAGGAATCATATTCCACTTATGGATTTTTCAGAGATCTCGGAAGCTAATTAAGCTGAGTAGAAACACGCTTAATGACTTATCTTTGACAACTGTAAGGGTTTAGACATATCTTCGCTTAAATCTTTCCAAAGAAAAATCGACGGCGATAACGTATTGCGATTTCTAATAGCCTATTTTTTAACTTCTCCCACTGTTTAGTTATTAAAAAGTCAGTACATAGCAAGATATTAGATAATAACTCACTCTAAAAGATATTATAAAACCATTTAAACAATCCCCATAACACTTCTACGTCATTTAATAGTGATTGTGCTACAAAACATTTAAACAAACGTTCGAGATATATGCCATAAGTCATTAGTCATACGGCTACAATTACCGCGAGAGACTCACTTCACTTTTGGTCTTTTAAGTTTCATGAATGGCGGATATTTCAAACGAATTTCAATTTCACCATCATATTCATGTTGAGTTGAGTGGGTTTCATTATCGTAGCAGTAGTTTGGAGAGTATCATGCCGAGAGTGGTAAAATTGTGAAACTCTCAAAATATCACACATTCACATTCACACTCATTCGGTAGCGCGCAGTATAAGAGCGTGCGCTTTAGTTGTTAGTCATCGTAAAAAAATAAAACTCCACACAAATCGCGTTGCTAAGATAAACGAACGCATAATCGCAGTTTCAATGTCAAATTAATGCACTTGATTTCACGCATTAAGTTAGCACCCGGTGATTTCAATTATTTACAGTTTCTAGTGACTTTTGCGTATCAGTTTAGTGTTTTTTTTTAGTTCTTTTATACACCACACCACTACCAGTGGCGAATTATATTTTCTTGTCAAATTTCGCGCAAAGGTGACAACCGGCTTTTCTGCGGTGCTATCAAACGCGTGTGTGTGGCATTTGACACATTGAGCGAATTTTGTCATGTGTTTGCTTTAGAATCGTGCGCATTGGTCATTGGTGACGCCGCTCTCGCTCTCTCGTTCGACCTTCAGAATTGTGAAACTCAAAGTTATTTCGTGCGGGATTCGGTATTTGGACAAATTCTGGATTGTGCTTCGAAAGTTTGACGTCATGAAAGTTGAGCTAAAAACACAAATTCAGCTGAATGGAATCGTCAAAGGGGAATATGTCGCCGAGGGTGAAGTTGACCAATCAGCTGGTACTGAAAATAATGGCGTTGGTGTCAGCACACCCGAAGATGACGATTGCGTGAAGGTAAAACTTTCTATTTATGTATTATGGGTATTTAAATGTAAATGAGACTTTATTTGAATGCCGACGCGTTTCCCGATCGATATCATTTAGTTCCGAAATCTTTGATTATTATGTGCCTTAATGGGCAATTCCGTGTCATATGGAGATGACTGGCTTATTGACTTTTATAATTCTATTTGTATTTTGGGTGTAGTAGGTAGATAACTATGTTATCGGTGCAGTAAAATTGTATTCAATTGTTTATTGTTTAAATGCGATAAGAATCAAATAAGCGTTGCTGATAGCGCTTGGAAGGCGTGAATGAAGTTAACCGGTTAGGGTGGGTGGACATATTTATGAAATCAATTTCATTGAGATTATAAATTCGTTGATAAGAATCGTTTACAATTGGGTTTTTTTAATGTACAATTGTTAACGCGAATAACCGGGGAGGTCAATTACAGAAGTCCTACTTTATTGCACCATTGAATCATAAGAAAATCCCGCTAAATTAAGCTGACGATTCAATTATGCGTGATTTTTAAGAAACATATTTGTAGCTATAATCGCTAGTTGAGTCAATCTAGCCATGTCTGTTTGCCCGTTTGGTCTGTTACCAATTAGGCGATCATTTTTGAGCACTGTCCGAAAGTTTACAAATTTCAAAATCCGAACAATTTTCAATAAACCTTTTTTTTGTCAAACGGTAAAGAATCTTGAAAAGTGAAATTTTCGAAAGCTATATTTCCTCAATATAAAGTTTTCGGCTACGTCCAACGTTTTTCTAAAAAATTTTTTTTGATTTTTTAAAATTTTTTTCAAATCCTGATATTTTTATAAAGGTTTATTTAACAGAGAAAAAATTAAAGTGCTTATTTTAAAACAAGTCACAGATTAGATCAGTTCAATTAACCGGGAAATGCATTTAAGGCAGATGCAGTTAGACGAGAAACGTTCCATATATTTTGTATAAAATTTTTAAGTTTTTTTGATTTTAAACTCAATTAAACGGGGATCAATTAACCGGGGACTTCCGTACTTAGTTGGCATGAAGTGGGCATTTGTTTATGGAGGAATGGGAAATTTTGTGATCAAAGTCTGTTAAAGTTATGCAAGGGATGTATGAACATTAAACGTGTGTAAATAAGAATTCCCGAAATAACATCTGAAAGGTAGTGTAGTTATACAGAGTATACATTTTTTTTCAGCCTTTATTCAGTCCCACACAAATTCTTATTCATAAAATATTTCACACCCATAACAGTTATACAGGGTTTGCGTCGAATAAATTACCAAAAATAGGAAAATGTATTAATTATCCGTTCATTACTCGACAGAGTACCATCAGATAAAAAAATATTGTTGCGAAACTCAAAGCGACAACTTTGTTTAATAAAAAAGTTGTTTAAAACTGAATCTTTGGTAACCCTATGTTTAGCTTTTTGTGATAAACTGAAATAAACAAAGTTAAACGTTGTATAAGTTTTATAAGGTTTTTGCGTTTAGAGGCATTAAAACTTTATACACTCCTTATAATGAGTTTATGAATAAGGCTGATTAGTTTATATTTTCTGGTTTTTGTATCTATCATGAATCATAATTGAAGGAAATTCATCATTATTATAAGCTGCAGAGTAAGGAAATTGTTTTTGAATTAAAAAAGTTCCACTCAGCTGCAAATGTTTTTCCACAAAAACATATGAGAAGGCTACAATCCGCTGTTCACAACGTTTAATACCCTATCCAATCTTTAAAAGAAATATCCCCAAAATGTCGGCTCACGGCGATGAAATGTAAAAAATGTCATTGTCAGAACATATTGTCAAAATCTTTGACGGTTCGACAAAGAACAACATTTTTCGCCTGGTTATGCTGTGAGGTAGTGTATACAAATGGTTTTTGTATGAAAACGTCTCCAAAAAGTGGGGGTGGGTTGAAATGATATATGGGGGAAATGTTTAAACTTTATGGACGGATATACATGGCTAAATCGACTCAGCTATCGAGTCTGAGTCGTTCCCCATATAGGTACTTTAAGCTATTTCTAGCTAAATTATTTCTCTACTTCACAAACTACGTATCAAAACTAATATACCCCTATGGGATAGGGTATAAAAACATATGAGAAGGCTACAATCCGCTGTGCAGATTGTTCAATACCCTATCCCATACCAAACCTTAAAATTAATATCCCCAAAATGTGGGCGTTATGGCAACATAATATTTAAAATTAAATTGCCACAATATGTTGTTCAGACAGTTTATAAAAATCTTGAATAGATCGACAGAAAACAATGTTTTTGTCCTGCATACGGCATGGCGTAGGGTATAAAAATGGTTATTGTAAGAAAACACCTCCAAAAAGTGAGCGTGAGTTAAAATATTATCTAGAAAAAATGTTTATATCATCATAGCCATTTTTTTAATTTTTAACTGAAAACGCCCCCCAAAAAGAGGACGTGGCAAAAAGATTTGTAAAGACAAAATATATATATATTATGATTGTCTAAATATCTTGTTCACAAACTATTTTCAAATCCCTTACCGTTTTGCCAAATTTCAAAACTCTGGCTCAAAATCAAAGGCCCAAAAATCGGTGACACACAGACGGACGGACGTAGAGACAGACATGGCTAGATCAACTCAGCTAGTGACTCTGAGTCGATCCATATACTTATTATTATTATTTCTCTATGTTACTAACTTAGGCTGTGTGTCGATTGCGTTAAAATTTTAGTCAGTGGATAAATTTTGACGTTAGTATGGTGACTAGAGACGTCAAAATTTTGACCTACTCAACAGCTCGCTAAAATGTATCCAGTTGCTAATTATTGACATTTGATATACCTACTGAGGGGTACCAGAGATGGAAAGCACCTGTAGAAATATCAAAAATTAGCCAGTGGATAAAGTTAAACACCCATTTTAACGCAATTGATACACGGCCTTAATGTCAAAACTAATATACCACTATGGGATAGGATGGGGATAATCCGCTAAGGCAAAGTAGGGAAATCTCTAAGCGATTAGTAAGTGGATAAAGGTCGGGTTTTTTAGTTTTCACAGCTTCTGGATTATACTTGCGTCAACTTCGGAAACATGCTTCTTATCAGTCAATTATTATTCTGAGCTAACTCCTGCAATGATTTATCTGTGTTTCCACTTTTGGCTCGGGAGCTTTGCACATTCCTCACAAGAATGGAATGCACTGAATGCCTCAGTACTTTTTTTTGATATCGAATGTATCTGTGTTGTTGTGTACCCATAAAGAACAGCGAGAATTTATCACCATCTTTCTCCTTAGATTGATAAATTTGGGCGGTATCCCAAACCAAGAAATTTGGGCAGTATCCCAAACCTAGACATGGCTCTGTATATAGTTTGTCACTAAAAATGCGGTGTCGTATTAGGCTTTGAAATCGACGAAAAAATGGTGGGTATTGAATCGGACTTATTAGTGTGAAGCTTTGACTTTGCGATCCTAAAAAGACACTGATAAAAAAGGTCAATCAGATTTTTGGAGAACGGTTGTAGGCATTTATATAATATCGGGTTTTTCAACAGAGACGCTACAAAAGTTTACAATGACAGCAAACGACGCCATATTTCTTGCCGCTCTTTTGACATTTCTTCTCAGTAAGGTTGGCCAATTTATGATGGAAAGATATACGATCCAACAACGAGTCGAAATTATTAAAATTTACAACCGAAATTCGGAGTCAGTGGGCTCAAAGTTAAGAGCGCTACGTCCAATTTATGGTCGTCATAATCGTCCTAGCATATCAACATGTGATAATCAAGACCGGCACGTTACTGTGAATGGGAATCGCTACCGTTCAATGATAACCGAATATTTTTGGCCCCAATCGGATGATATGGACTTGGGGGACATGTGGTTCCAACAGGACGGCGCTACAAGCCACAGCGAATGCCACCAACAATTTATTGGAAACCAGGTTTGGAGAACGTGTTATCCTCGTCTCGGCCGTGCGATTTGACGCCGTTAGACTATTTCCTGTAGAGCTACGTCAAGTCTATGGTCTATGCCAACAAGCCAGCGACGGTTGATGAACTTCGTACGAATATCGAACGTGAAAATGCAGCAGTATCGGCCGATTTATGCTTGAAAACCGTCGGATAGCTGGTAGTCTTTGTAGACAATTTAGCTGTGAGCATCCCAGCACTAAAGTTGGGATCTTATGGCTTGTTGATATCTGGTGGTTTCTTTCGATTGGATGTCCGGATTCAAACATCTTCGGCAACAAGGAAACGGTTCGACTCAATGCTAGATGCTCGGAATGTTCGAACTTCAAAAATAGTGGAAGCGTTGGCCAATTGCTTGCCTGACGTATGATGTATTGGAGGATTGTTATAGTGGCATTTAATTCCGCAGCGAAATCAATTATCCTGAATCTGTTATGAGACGTGTATTAGTAGGCGCTGTTTAATGAAAATACTGCTAAAGATTTTATTTCTTCTTATCTTGGGGTTGAGATCACTTAGCACGATTGAAACATATTTTTTGTACAATTGCCTATATGCTTTCTCAAAAATTTTGTAGAAAATATCCTTAGTGCATATTATACTGTGTGTTGCAATGCCTTGGCTGATGTCTTCTTAGAGCATAAGACTTGTTATCTAAGTCTATTGCTCAATACAAATTCAAATCTGCACCTGACATCTGCATCATACATCCATCGAATAAGGCTAGAGGTGGATCCTCACTATAAAAAAAATAAAATCCACACTTAGACGTCAAGTTATTTTCCGCATTTCATTTGATAATTCTCAATTTCGAATTAATTCGATTTGAACGATGGAAAGATACACAATCGGGCAACGCGTTAAAGTTATTCATGCTTATTATGAAAATGGGCGTTCAAATCAAAATGCATATCGTGCACTTCGTCATTTTTTTTCGGTCAATTTAATCGTCCAAAAATGCGTACAATCGGAAAAACCGTGCAAACATTTAAGCAAACCGGGTCTGTAGGAGATGTGAAAACACCAGTGCATGCTCGTACACCTCGTACTACAGAAAATATTGCTGCTGTTCGAGATAGTGTGGCTGAGGAGCCGCCCACCTCAACTCGTCGTCGTGCCCAGCAATCGCACCTCTCACGCTCGTCGTTGATGAACATTTTGCATAAAGACTTACATTTACACGCTTAAAAGGTGCAATTGACTCAAGAACTAAAGCCTCTTTACCATTTCAAGCGTCGTCAATGGTCAGAATGGTGGTAAGAAATGGCAACAGTGGATGATCAATTTTCGAATCATCTTCAGTGATGAGGCACATTTTCACCTCTGTGGATTCGTCAATAAGCAGAATTGCCCCATTTGGGCGAATGATAATCCATGAGTGATTGTCGAAAAACCAATGCACCCACAAAGGGTGACTGTTTGGTGCGGTTTATGGGCTGGCGCCATCATCGGGCCGTATTTTTTCCAAAATAAGGTCGGTCAGGCAGGCATATCTGTCATTTTTGTATCAGCTGTTGCTATGGAACTGATGTGGAATACAAACAAAATGAGAGCAGATGCGTTCAGAGAATAGAACACCGATACTTAAACGCCACTAAAACAACTCGACTCACGACTTGACTTTTATTAAAAATCAACATCGGCCCTTAAAATTTAACCACCCTTTATAAAAGATCGTATCAAACATTCGATTGATCTTAAATTAGAAATCGAAACGCAATTCAGCTCTATACAAGCAAAGATTATAAAGTCATACGGACACACTCCGCCATATGTTTGGATCTCGTTTCTCACGTGTGCACGTGCACACCGCCCGCCCGTTCCATGAAGCTGGTGAGCAAAAGTCTCGATTTTTTGTTCTCAATGTATCATCTGTATGACTCTGAATCAAAGTTGAAGAATGCTTTGATCTTTCCTCTAACAACGAGCGAGTCACTCATTAGAAATGTAAAACCACTCACACTAACAAACGAAAAAAAAAAAAACAAACCGGAAAAACTTCAAAAATGATTTTGAAAATAATATTCGAATGGGTGTATTGCTTAGATCCCCATTGGAACTCAAAGTCGCGGTTGATTCGTTTATCCAAAAAGCACCATGGAATAATACTCCTCAACGAAGCAAAAAAGTGACAAATACGTACGGGAAATAAAAGATTTGCTTAGACAAAAAAGAAAAGCTCGTAAAATATGGCATATAGAGTACATACCAAGACAGTGGAAAGTCTCGGAAGTAATTATGGTTGTAAAACCAGAAAAAGCACAGAATGAACAAAAATCTTACAGACCTATTTCACTCCTTCCAATCATTTTAAAAGCTTACCTGACCATCAATAGTACATCGAATTACTTACTTACTTACTTACTTAAGTGGCGCTACTTAATGCCTCTCCAATTAGATCTGTCCTTAGCTAACAGTGTCCATTTGCGCACTCCAAGCTGGTTGAAGTCGGTTTCTACTTGTGCACGCCATTCGCTGGGATTCGAAGACTCTGCGACCCGGAGTATTGGTGTCCATTCGTTCTACATGTCCTAGCCATCTTAAACGTTCAATGCGGAATTTTTAAACAGCGGCATGTTGCTGTACAGCTCGTGTAGTTCTTGGTCTTCATAGCCCTTTAACGTAAACGGGACCGAAATTTTTTCGAAGAATTTTTTTTTTTTCTTCATTTCTGACGAGATGTTGGTGTCAGAGTTAATAACGGAGCCAAGATAGACAAAGTCCCGTACTGCCACAAAGCTATATCTTTCAATGGTGACGTTTTGTCCAATTCGTCGAAGTTGTGTATCCTTTCGTGTTGACAGCATATAATTCGTCTTGCCCTCATTTACTGCTAAACCCATTTTTGCCGCTTCCTTCTCTATACTAGCAAACGTGGCTATTACATAACGTTGGGTCCTACCAATGATGCCAATATCTTCGGCGTATGCTAGAAGTTGTACCGATTTTTGGGTAATTGTGCCTCTGGTGTTGGCTCGTGAGTTTTCAATGCACTCAAGAATCATTATTATTATTATAACTTTATTGTTCTATAAATAAATTATGAAACAATAATTACATGAAGCACTAGCTACCAGGGCTTTCGGCTTATCTCAAGAATCAAATTGAAGAAGTCACATGAGAACGCAACGCCTTGCCTAAATCCTTTTTTGGTATCGAATGATGGAGCAGCGAGAATTCTCCATTAAATTTTTTCACATTATTTCTGGATCGTTGTGGCCTGGTGGATATCCGCATTCTTACCTTGGATACAACAAGTTGGTGGTCCGAGTCGATGTTAGCTCTTCGGAATGTTCGGACATCCAAAATAACTGATCAATGTGATCAATTTGGTTGATCGTACATTGATCTGGAGATCGCCATATACCCATATGGATATCGATTTAGGGGCATTTCATTCCGTAGCGAAGTCAATTAGCTCAAGTCCGTTACCAGACGTTTTGTCGTGTAGGCTATGTTTTCCGACAATACTGCTAAGGATGTCTTCTCTTCCGACCTTTGCGTTAAAATCTCTCAGCACGATTTTAACATCGTACTTCGGTAGTCGCTCATAGGTTTTGTCAAAGAACCCATAGAAGAAATCCATAGCTATATCATCTTTTTCCTCCGTTGGGGCCTGAGCGCATATAAGGCTTATGTTGGCGAATTTGGCCTTGATGTGGATTGTTACAATGCGTTCACTAATGTCTTGGAAACATAAGACTTCTTGCCTATGTCTGGCACTTATAACAACTCCGCATCCGAAAAGTCGCTGTTTCTACTCACTATAACACGGTCCGTAGTAGACTTCACAGTTTTTCATCCTATTTTTGAACTGCCCATCCCATCGTATTTCTGCTTTGTAGCAGTTTAGTGCTTCCGCCAGTTGTCCCCTTGCATCTTCCTGTTTGATGTTCTCACATTCCAGGTGCAGATACGAACGTCATTGTCCTTTTTTCATTTAGCAGGGTCGTCAACAATACAATCAGTCTCTCCAAGGTTATTGGTTGCGTCTTACCGTTATTTTTTTTTGCATGTTTGGGTAGTTAACCCAAAGCACAACACCCAACCTGGAGGGATAATTCCAATTTATTGGATACCCCTAGGACATAAGGGCCATCAGTATTCACTACGGGATTGAGCGCTGCCGTTGGCCTTTCGGTTCATCCGCCACCATCTCTGTTCAAGGGGCCTGACTAGCCCTTGAAATTCCTAGACAACCTGTTGTCCGAATATGTCGAAGCAGCTTGTCTAGGTTCGCCTGGGACAGCAGGCCGGGTATTCATTCCGTGCCATTCTGACCTGACTGTTTATAGTGTTGCTGTTTTTCGTCGTGTTATCAACACTCGCGCTTATCGTTTAGCAAGTCAAATTCCGGTTGGATGAAACCAGTACCCGATGGTTACCACTTTAAGTTACATCAAGATTGTACTTAATTAAAGTATCGCCATTCGCCCCTATTAGCTTTATGATTTAAAAGCTGATTAAATGTCCGAACGCAAATTACTCGTGTTAATAAATAAACCTATAGGTTATGTAGTGCTCTTCGCATTACGATTTCTCTACGGATATAAAATCCGCATTGCAGACCTAGTTAAGCACTTCTTATACCTTCACGCTAATAATAACACTCCGAGAATAGCATGTTTTATACCCAAAACACAGCATATGCCAACCTGTATGGTATTCTATTAATAAACCCCTAAATGGAAACACCCCCAAACTCCAACAACTTTCATAATAAAATCCCAATTATAGGATATTGCTTTTAGCGCGACAGATAACATCATGCCGCACTATCTGATTTCACATACCCAACACCGATAACACTGTGTAGCCACCCAAAATTAACAATTAGGTACCATAAAAACCACATCACCGCTGTGCGTCGGTATAAATCACAATTTCGCAGTATCAACGATAAAGCGCTGACTTTAGCAAAACCACCTCGACCTCGAAACCAAATATCTCGATTGTACTACCGAAAACAGAATACAATAGGCCCGCTGCCTGTCATGCTGGCTCCTACTCCACTAAAACCCCCGCAATTGCCATTGAACAATTTCCAAAGCGAACAGTAAGTAGTACTCACTCACACGAACCCCACAGTACCTACATATCCTGTATGGACGAGAACTGTTTAAATTACAAAGCTCCACCCTGTCCCCACCCAGAGTTAACCATATACACAGAGAACGCCTATAAACAATAACAGCATTATTCCAAATAGCTTATCTGCTCGAGGACAGCCCAAACAGAGGCAACCCAGTAAACCAAATGAAACCTCAAACCGAATCCGAAAACCCATACCGCCTTCGTTGTCGTCGTCCTATATTTGGCCATGGAATGAGGCAAACTCGTTGTGCTGTGCCGCACTGTGCATGTGGGGGTCTGCTTTGTGTTTGGTTAGTCAAGTCTCAATTTGACGAGAGTGTGCCGAACTTATTGATTAGCCTTCCGTGACGTTGGTAAATCCTTGAAAATTTGCAAACGGTCAACACAGGAATCGATTGACCCCCTCCGCTCTGTGTGTATGCTGGGTAATCCGTGATCGCCTTTCGAGAAATCGGATCAGCAGTTTCCTCATTGGGTCCACGTCAGGACGATCCGACCCAAGCAATCACATATCCCTTTGCTTTATTGTCCTGCTGCTGCCAAATGAACGGTACACGAAAAGGTATAGTGTGCGCCCCCGTAATGTGCTTCAGTGGTATTCTGAGGTTTGCGGAGCAAATTCAGCTTATGTGCGAATTGTTCAAAATGATTTGGTAACATTTGGTACCAAGCACCAAGTCCATGTAAACAGCAACTGCTGCTTGGGAAATCAAAAGGTCACACATGTTCGAAGGGAGGACACATTCAAGGCAGGATAATAAACGTTGGTCCGTTTATCCATTCCGACACGGGGTATGCTATTTAAATGCTGTTCCTTGTTCACAGAGAAAGCCAAGGCGAAGGGTTCAGATAAACCTGAGATGTCACCAATTTACCCACACACGGAAAGTCAAGAATTGATTAATGAAGGATGAGAAGCGAGTAAAAATAGGTTGATGATGGGGCCATAAAAGAAGGGTAAAGTAAAGAAAAAGAATTGCACTAACTTCCGGGTGACTTGGAAGGAATCTGGTAAAAGAAGAGTGGCTCAATGGATTTACGACTCTGTAGATGTCTTAATTCTGAAAATATTTATTTAGGATTAACCCAAGGGGTTGGAACAGAAATGCAGAATTTATGCGATGACGGAATGGGAATAATTTAAATTATAGTGGGGTAGTTTTTTTTCGACATTTAAATGGAAATTTTTGTGCTGGTCCTTGGCATTTCGGCTTATAATGGCATGTCATGTGCAGTTGGGGAGATTGAACAAAGATTTCGAGGAGTTAAAGCAGGGTCTTGCGTTAATATGCATGCATAGGAGAAGGACATTTTCTACATTTAATATTGCGTCGTTTTTTTTTTATGCGGATAGGGTTGGTATCTGGTGCAGGAAACGTGTGAGAGCTTTTCGATAATGATACTGGGTGGCTGATGAATATTGCTACATTAAGAAACATAAATAACTTTTTTCAGTGTATGGAATTCATTTTTCTGCTAAGACAGTTGAGACAGGAAAAGCCGCAATTGTTTCTCTAATGGATTTGTTGGTTTTGCTTTGTAGACTTCCTGTTTGCAATAACCCCATAAGAAAAATTCAGGTTCAGTAAGGTCAGGCGACCTGGGGGGCAAACGGAATGTGGAGTCTCTGGATATCAGCTTATTGGACAATTTTCGTCGCAATTCTGTCATAACAGGCCAGGCTATGTAGGAGTTGCACCATCTTGCTGAAATCACACAGAGTTGAAAGAAATTCTCATTCAGCGTATTTCTGGATAGAAAAACTCTCTCAACATGCAATCGTAACGGTGTGACCGTTTTCTTCGGAGAAGTAGGGCCCGACAATGCAGCTTGATGGAACTGCACACCACACTGTGACATGAAATGGATGCAATTCCGTCTCATGGAGTATCTGTGGGTTGGAAGCACTCTATATTCGACAATTTCGTTGGTTTATTTTGCCTTTTAAATCGAATTGAGCCTCGTCAGACATAAAAAGACAGTCCAACATGTTTCCGTCCTCTTCCAACATTTGAAACATCTTCTGACAAAATTCCAAGCTAATCGGCAACAAAAACAGTAGTTGGCCATTTGAATTTTATATGGGAATAAGTCCAATTATTGTGCATAATTGACTGCGATGAGTGTCTGCTTATACCCATTTGAGCAGATAATCTTCTTGTCGAAATTTTTGGATTGTTTTGTATGGCAGCAGCTACAGCAGCGATTGTTTCCTCCGTCCGAACTGTAGGGTTTCGATGGCGAAATTGTTACCAAGTCTCAGTTTGGTCCATCTGCTCGCAGGATTGCCGCCAAACGTGTGCCTATACCTTCTCTGCACCGAACCTACGGACTCTAGTGCGTGATAGCGGCGGACAATCCAAATTCTTGTTTCAGTGTCCCAGTTATCCATTTTTGTAAAACTTAAAACTCGATCTGCAAAATAAAAAAAAAATTAGCCAGATTCAGCTGCTTTCATCAGCCATACTACACACTGAGCAACCATTAACTCTCATCATTGAGACGATAAGGCTTAGGTGTAGTGTCGTGTCGTACCGAGGTGTATCGTATCGACGAAATGTATCGTTGTATGTTTACTTATTTTGTTTTTTCAGTTTGCAGATAGTATAGGAAAACTCTAAACTATTTTTTAGAGGTAAGCATGTGTTCTTCCCGACAGTCAATTGTAGAATGAATACAGCGGGAAAGTACTGGGGAGTATGCTTGTCCTCAAGGTCAGATCAATGGAAACAGCTCTCCACGAGGTAGTGCGGGCAATCGAAAAATCCTTACACTATAAGGAATACAATACAGCCTCCTTCTTAAATATGGAGAGAGCTTTCAAAAACGTCCTCTCTGGAGCTTTGCTTAGATCTCTGATCGAACTTTTTATAGAAGAATCTATTAGCCAATGGATGGTCTCTATTCTCGGAACAAAAATTATCCAGGCAACACTCGGTAATAGCCACTTAGCCAAATTTACCCATAGAGGAACTCCACAGGGTGGTATCATCGTTCGTCTACTTATGGTTATGAACAAAATTCTAGTAAAATTAGACGAAGACCGGGTAAAAGTTGTCACGTAAGCGGATGACTTGGTGATAGTAGTGTCAGGAAATTCCCCTCCGTGATAAGTTAAATCATGGGGGCTCCTCCTAAAAAAGGTTAGCACCTGTGCCCGACTTCACCCTCTCCCATCTTAATGGCCAACCACTCAAAATATCTTTCGGCGCTAGGTATTTGGGTATCATGCTTGACCCAAAACTTAACTGGAAACATAGCATCGAACATAGGGTAAGGAAGACTTGAAGCAAAACCTTTGAAAAAAAGTGGGGATTTCAACCAAAAATAACCTTGTGGATGTACTCAGCAGTGGAACGTCCACTTCTCACATAAGGCTCACTTGTATGGTCGCCCGCATTGAGTAAATACTACAATCTCACAAAACTAAAAAGGCTGCAAAGAACAGCCAGTATAGGCACCACGGGCGCGCTGAGGTCGGCGCCAACGGATGCCCTTACTGTGCTATTGCATCTCTTGCCTCTAGACCTACACATTATAGATACCACTTTATGCAGTTCGGTAAGACTGAAGGAATAAGGATGCTGGAATGCAAGGCCGTATGGCCACAGTAATATCCTCGTTACCAAACGGCGCGGTCACATGTCCAACAGACTACACAACACCTATACTAAGCCTCAAGAAACGCTTCCACGTAGGATTTCCTACCAGAGCTCAGTGGAAGAGAAACGAAGTAGTAAGAGATTTCGACACGGTTGTCGACGTATCTAACATAAACTATGGTGTGGGGTCCGGAATCTACTCGGAATATTATTTCTCACCCACCATAAATCCGAGAATATATGGTGCAACACTGCAAAACCCCAGCTTGGGCTAAATGTTGGATTCGGGTTGACTGCAAGTTTGGATGTGTGCAAAGGAAATAAGCCCCACAGCAAAATGCCTTAACAGCCTCGCAGGGGTTGTTTCCTTTTTAACTTTCTCTTACAAAGAGAAAGATATTGTTTTCGTGAAAACTTTCGACATCGAGATTTTGATTGATTCTAATATTACGATGATAGCGAAACCAAAAAAAAAAGCGGTTTTTGGAATTCCGTCTGTCGGTTCACGATGACCACGTGCCTAAAGTACTGTGAGACTTTAACCCTAACTAAAAACACCACCCTTTTTGGATATAGATTGCAACTAACTATGCAACTTATCTATCAATTTTTTTCTATCACGATTAATGAATGTTTGGCAGGTAACTTTCCTGTGAGAGTTCCTGCTTTTTCCGCAATTTATAGCGCGGTTTGTTATTATCGGGCCAAATCTAAGGGCTTAGTTCATTGAAGATGCCGCAATAAATTTGTTTCGTCAAAAATTTGGAGGACCGTTGTGTTAACGTGTCCCAGTAAAGGTTTTTTAAGGTTGCGTGCAAAATTTTTTGTTTCATCTTTAACCGCGGGAATACCCAGATCTCTGCGTAGATCTTTATTTCTTATATACCACGGCGCATTGACGAATGATCTTATAATTTTGTTTTCAAAAGTTTGTTAAATATTTAGATTCGTTTCACTGGTACAACCCCATAGCTGTTTACCATATGTCCAGACCGGCTTTAGCACTTGCTTGTACATATAATAGCAGCTTGTTATCAAGGTTAAGCTTCGAATATTTTCCGAGTAACCAGTACAGTTCTCTGTATTTATTTTTAAGTTCTTGGCATTTATTTTTTACATGCGACTTCCATTCTAATTTTGCATCGAGTGTCATTCCGAGATATTTCGCTTCATTTGCAAAAGGAACTCGAACCGTCTTGAGGAATACAGGCAAATTGTTTCTCCGTTTATACGAAAAATTTACATGAATTGATTTGCTCTCGCTAAGTACAATCCGCCAGAATTTTGTCCATTCATTCATCTCGTTAAGAGCATTTTGTAATTTCATATTTGTTTCCTCTATTGTTGTGCCAACTGCTAGTATAGCTATATCGTCAGCAAACATGGCAACTATTGTATCGTTTGTTTGTGGGACATCACGTTCAAGTAGGAGGTACAAGAGTGGTCCAAGGACGCTTCCTTGATCTACTCCTGCCAATATTTCTTTGAACTCCGAATATTCGTTTTCAAGTTTCACACGGAAGAGTCGACACGACACAAGGATTTTATATAATTTTACAAGCAGAACTTGTCTTAGTTTTTATTGAAGGCCTCTATGCCAAACCTTGTCAAAAGCCTGCGACACGTCAAGAAATATGGCTGAGCAAATTTTCTTTTCTTCGAAAGCATTCTCAATTACATCAGTAATTCGATGAACTTGGTCCACAGTCGAATGTTTACTTTTAAACCCAATTTGATGGTCAGGTAAAAGGCGTTTCTGATCAATAATGGGGTGAAAGCGACCGAGTAATATCCTTTCAAAAACTTTTAAAATTATTGCAAGAAGTGAAATAGGTCTGTAAGATTATATTACATTCGGTGATTTTCCTGGTTTGAGAATCATAATCACTTCTGCGACTTTCCACTGTCTTGGTATGTATTTTTATCTAATTGCTGCATTTTTTTAGGCTTTAATTTCTGTATTTCCCGTTTAAGCCCGGCAATACTTGTATAGCTAACTATATTACTATTGGTTGTAGTCTCGAATAAATTAATGTTTTCTGGACCATCAAATGGTTTAAATTCGGCAAAAACGTCAGCTTTTTCCTTATCGCTTTTTGCCGAAACGTCTTAAGTTACCCTAATTGGTGGCATAGCGTTTTTTTCCCGTTTTATGAATTTATTTGCTTTCCAAACTGAATAATTCGACTCTTTTCCAGCGGTTATCCTTTGCAGATACGTTTCTACTGCATGGTTCTTAAAGTTTTTAATCGAATTTGATAGCATGTTACCATCTTTATTATCTTTTTCGGGCTTTTCTTTTTTGTCCAGCCAAATCTTTTATTTCCCATGGGTACTTGATATTACTATAGCTCTTAATTTTGCGTTGTTGAGGAGCATTATTCCACGCTGCTTTTTGAACGGAATCGATAAAGGAGTCAACCGCGACTTCAAGTTCCAATGGGAATCTAAGCGATACACCCAACCGAATATTATTTTCAATATCATTTTTGAAGCCTTCCCAGTTGGTATTCCCGTATGTTAATCTGGGTGGTTTCTAATGATTGGCTCGCTCGTTGTTAGTTGTTAGAATGACCGAAGAATGATCAGAGAAAGTAAAACACAAGGAAATCGTTTTAATGTCCATCAAACTGTCTTTATTGGAAGGATAATTTTATGCCATTAATGTTTAAATATGATTTTGAGCATGTGGACGCCGCGGCTGGTTCGAACAAAGCCAAGTCTAGAGGTCCAATTTTCAACCACTTTTTCAAGCATTTGGGGCCGTATGTCGGCAATAACGCCACGAAAGTTGGCTTTCAAATCCCCTAACGTTTCTGGTTTGTTGGCGTAGACGAGTGACATATTCCTAAAGAAAATAATCCAATGGTGTCAAATCATACGATTTTGGTGGCCAATTGACATTTCCATTCCGGAAATGAATGTTTCCTTCATTAAATCGATTGTGACGTTCGCTGTGTGGGATGTAGCGCCGTCTTATTGGAACCACATCTCATCCGCATTCATGCCATCCTATTCAGGAACAAAATAGTTGGTTATCATCGGTAACGGTAACTGACTCTCCAGCATTATTTCGGAAAACAAATGACTCCACCAGTCGCTCTAAGGGCTGGTGGAGTCATTGGGCCAAACAGTCAGTTTTTGTGGATGTAATGGCGTCTCAAGGGTCTCATGTGGATTCTCTTCACTCCAAATGCCGCAATTTTGCTTGTTGACGTAGCCCAACACTGAACAAAATTTTGCGATGAAAATCAGCATGGAGATCAATCTCATTTTCGGCCCATACAACACGACGCATTGCATGGTCTTGCGGCTCTAATTCTTGCACCAGCTGGATCTTGTCAGGTCGTAAGCCAATAAATTGCGCCAAATCGTCCAGTTGATGGACAGTTGATGGACAAAGCTCCAATCGATTCATTCGGGTCCTCTTTAACACTTTGCTCTACAGCGGCCGAACCGAATTAATTGCTCTGATGGACGATTATGTTAACCATAAAATAAACGGAGCTTGCGGTAAACTTCGCGACCTGAAACATTATTTTCGAAATAAATTTGCACGATTTGCAAGCGTTGTTCATTTGTCACCCTGTTCATGATGAAATGGCAAACCAAACTGAACACAAATGACATTAGAGTGACCAGATTTTACCACAAAATGTCATCTTTATCTCTATTCGATAAACAAACCTCTAAAAAATCACCCTTTACAACTCGGACTGTTTTGATGAAGTGGCGAATGATAAAAATGATGTTATCGAAAAAAATGATCCTGCGACTGAGCTTGAACTTTTTTTTAAAAAATAGTTCGGACTGACCGGAATAGCGACCCTTACGCATAGTGGTAAGTTAAACATCAAATTTGCGAAGGTTTATCTTTCATGACCAAATAGCAGCGTATACTGCGAGAGACTATTTTCTGAAGCTGGCATATGATATGAAAATAAACGCGTCTTTTTCCGGTTAATGCAGAAAAACTAATTTATTCTCATCATAATGTGCCTTTAATCAATTATAAGTTAATTTGTTATCAATTCTTTACTTATTTATGCACCTGTTCATAAAAAGAAATTTTTCAATCGACTTTTTTTTTTGCCTTTCCGGTATTCGACGAATACTTACTCTCTATCCGGCAATCCGGCTGGACAGAAAAAGAAGTGCCGTATAGCCGGATAACGGGTACTAATCGGATATCCGTTACATCTCTACGTCATTTCACGTCACTGCATATAAATTAGTAAAAAAAACCACCTTGCCTTTGTCTTTGGAAAAAAAATCAGTGACGCGGATGTCCCATAAATCAAACTAACGCAATGTGTATACAGGGTGGGCCAAAAGAAGTCATCCGATGTTGTTTGGCCTTCAAAATATCGTTTGTGGCTCTCGCAGTGTGTGCTGTTGCTCCGTCCCATTGGAACCACATATCCTCCAGTCCTAATTCGTCCAATTGCGGCAAAAACTCGCTTAATATGGCCTATAGCACGCACCGTCCATCTGTTGTCGTTTTACCAGCGGCGTTCTCGAAAAAAAAATGGCCCGATGACGCCATGCAGTAAATTTGAGCGGGTGTAATGGCTCCTCGTGCATTACTCGTCGATATTCAGTGCCCCAGAAGCGATAGTCTTGCTTGTTCACGTACCACCCGCTGAGGTGGAAATGAGCCTCATCGCTCGTTATGATTTTGTTCGAAATATCGTCCACTTCGATTATTCCGCGTTCTTGGGGAGCGCATCGGTAAATGGCTTGTTCACTTGCATTCTACATCTGTCTTGTCCACAAATGTCAAAACAGATTTGACATTGGCGGCCATTTGCAAAAATAAGAGCATCTTCCAATAGGGTGATCTCTTTTGGCCCACCTTGTATTTCAGTTAATCAAATTTTCCATTTCCAACAGTAAATAATATCAACACCTCAACTTGGTGATACAAAACTAACTCCTCCGAAATATTATGTCTTAGCATCCTTTTTTTGAATATGTTTAACGTTTTTTTTTATTTTTGGAAATAAACAGAATTATAGTTCCATAAATCACTTAGTATTACATGGATATCAATCATCGATTACTACTTACTGAGGAATAGATATAGAAAAAGGTTTCATTCAAGAATCGCTTCGTGTGAAAAGCTCTGCGTGACTTTTCGTTTTATTGAATATTCGCCTCGAACAAACCAAACCCACACCCTCTAGGCCCCTCAGTCGAGTGTGACAACAACGAACATGATAAATTAGTATCAATTCAGTTTCTGCGAATATTACCAATAGGTGCGTTTTACGAAAAATGATTTTTTTTTAAATGCTATTGTTAATGGCAGTCGAGTTTCCTGACACGTCAGATTTGCTTTTTGCTTGACATTTTTTGTGTCAATCATTTCAAAGCAATTAAAAACGTTTTTGACAGCTGTGGGTATACCCTTAGAGTTGAAAAGGGAGTATGTCACTGCAGTTAATTTGTTTTAGCGTGTTTTTTTTTTTGTAATTTATTAACTTGTGATGTGTGCGTAAAATGTAAATTTTTTGAATACAGCGATACTTATATTGAATTAAAAACATATTTTTAAATGAATTTTAAAGTAAATGCTTTCTCTTAAAAATTATGGACATGGTGGCTTGTAATATTTTACCTTATCTGAAAGTTTTGATGTTCTTACGAAATCCATTGAAAGCCAATTCAATTTTGACACATTCATAACATTCTGGCGGATACAAAAATATTGCAAAACTTGACACCTCAAAGTCAACACATATAAATCAAAAAATAATGGAGATTCGAAATGGACATGGTAGGTAATACTGATAGGAAATATAATATGGTGAAAAAGTGTAAGTACTTGAGAGTAACCATAACACCTACAAAGACGTTCAAGAATCACCTGCTAGAAAAATATAAAGTAGCTAAGAAGGAAGGAAGGGAATATTCCGCACTGAATGTTAAGTAGGTACAACGCTTTTGAAGAGATAAAACGATCCATTATGTGAAATGCTGCTCAAGTATGGGGAATATTTTCCGCTATAATGAAGTAGAAAAACTTCACATATTCTACTTACTTACTTAAGTTGCGCTACAGTCCGAAATTAACCTGGGCCTCAATCAACATGCCTTGTTGATTGAGGTTGGTTGAGGTCGGTTTCTACTTGTCTGGGAATAGAAGACTCTGGGAGCCGGAGTATTGATTCCCATTAGTTCTACTTGTCCTAGCCATCTTAGACGTCCAATGCGGTGTTTTTTGACCAGGGGCATGTCGCTGTACAGCTCGTATAGTTCTTGGTTGAATCTTCGACTCCATAGCCCGTCAACGCAAACTGGACCTAAGTTTTTTCGAAGAACTTTCCTCTCGAATCTACCAAGAATTTATTCATCCGCTTTTGATACGATCCATCCGGGTCTTATATAGGATCTCCTTAGTAGTTCTAGTGAGGGATCTTCTACTAAGGACTTCTTAGCCCTAAGAAACAGTTGTTGGCAAGAGTAATTCTTCCTTTAATTTCTGACGAGATGTTGTTGTCAACGTTAATGACGAAGCTGAGATAGACAAAGTCCCCTACTACCTCACAGTCATATGGCACTGGTGACGTTCTGTCCAATTCGTCGATGTTGTGTGTCCTTTCGTGTTGACAGCATATGCTACGTCTTGCCCTCATTTACTGCTAAACCCATTTTTGCCGCTTCCTTCTCTAAACTAGCAAACGTGGCTATGACATCACGTTGGGTCCTACCAATGATGTCAATATCGTCGGCAAATGCTAGTAGTTGTACCGATTTTTGGAAAATTGTTCCTCTGGGGTTGGCTCGGGTGTTTTGCACCATCCTCTCAAGAATCAAATTGTAGAAGTCACATTTCCGACCCTACACAAAGGAACGAATTTGGGCGGTATACCAAAGCTAAACATGGCTCTGTATAGTTCGTCTCTAAAAATGTGGTGATGGGTATCGATTTGGATTTCTTGGGTTTTTTCCAAGATCTGCCGAAGTGTGACACTGATTAGGGCCGATCAGGTTGTTATAGTAAACGGTTTCAGGCGTTCACATATTACGGCAGATTGGATCTTATAGGCGATGTTGAAGAGTCTTATGTATATGTAGTTGGCGTAGTTCAGAGGGTCTCCTTTTTTGTGGATCGGGCAAACGATGGTGAGGTTCCATTCTTCAGGCATACTTTCATCCGCCTAGATTTGGCTTATGAGTTGGTGGATGTTACTTACCAAGTTATCTCCGCCGGCTTTATATAGCTCAACGGGAAGGCCGTCATTTCCGTCAGCCTTATTAAGCTTGAGTTAAGATATTGCCATCGTCACTTCACTCAGGTCGGGTGGAACCAATATTAAATGGTTCGTTCTGCCTGACAGCGGAATGTTGTTCGTCATCGCCGTTTAACAGTCTGCAGAAGTGGTTCTTCCATATCCTCAGTATCCACTGTGTCTCAACTACGATATTTCCTTGTTCATCTCGACACGATTCTTCGAGCGTTTTATCCTTGGCTTTAACGTTTTACACTTTGGTAAAACTTGCGAACATCGTTCCAGGAGTGGCACCTCTCTATATCCTCGATCGCGCGCTATTCTTGCTCTTTTTGTTCTTTCAGAAAAGCCGGTGTTCTTCCCTTCTTCACAGACAGCAGCTCTCGTCTTCACCTGCAGCTTAGGCTTGAAGGCTTCGTTCTTGGCTGCGAGCATCTGTCGGCATTCCTCATCAAACCAGGGGTTTCTTGCTGGCTCATTGGCATCGTTGCCATTGTTTTTCGACATTCGATGCTGGTGGTATGGTGTTAGTCGAGATGTAAACCTCTTGCGCGGCAGTTCATCGCAGTAACCATCGCGCCTCTAAGCCCTCTATTGGAGTGGTGAAAAAAATATTACTAAGCGGCTAAGCTCTATGTGGGAGCATTTTTCGCTCAAAACAACTTTGATTTCTTCATCACCTTTTGATATGTTCCATGATTCAGCGCGGCAGAGCAGGACTGATTTTTAAAAATTTCATGGCAATACAGCCATACCAGCCAGTGAACGGATTCCGCTTGTTTGCAAATAAAAAAACATTAAAAAAAATATTACGGCCTCCATGTGACGAAGTTCATTCGTAACCCAGCTTTAAATAAGTCTCATACACATCTATTGCCGAAGCCTATATCATCATTCACTGATATCACATCTTTTCAGAGCCCAGACCACAAATCCGACTCTTTCCAATTTCCATCACTAGGTGTGTATCAAAAGCGTATGCATATCCTACCAATGCCAGAGTGCAGTAAAGCCCCTTTTGGCTTTTACAAATTTGCCTGTGACCTATTGACGACCTATGCACTTTTCGGTGGGCGGCTGAATCGATTATTTGATTTGTACATGCTCACACCCCCATCCTGCTGGAATTCCATTTTCTGTGGATGCGCCGAATTTCCTGTTTTGCCTCTTGGCAACGCAATGGGAGCCTGCCCCTGTCAGACGATACTCAATTTATAGCGTCAATAGATTGAGAAAATTGTATTTCATGCGAAACGTACGAATGAATACAGACATATGCACTCAGGTTATTCGCAAAAGGTCATCCCTTCAGGGTTAGTTTTCAATGAGTACCTTAAAATAGACACACTCGATGTAATCATGCCAAAACAATAGTCGCACTGTGACCAACGGACCGGGTTAAAGTTTAATGGAATAGTTAATTGAATTGATTGGACCTCACAGATAAATAGTTTGTGAAATGTAAGCGAGCGGAGATATGTCGAGTTGGTGAGGTCTTCGGTAATCCTTATTGCACTGCGGGTACCGAAATAGGTCAATAGCTTTGTAGCTGTTGTAGCATGGGTTTAATTAATTATTTATTTTTTATTTAAATTTTTAAACACATGCGCGTATTTTAAATGGAATAATTAAGGTTTCACAGAACCACTAACAGGAAAATCAATTTTGGATCGCTTCCAAGCGAGGTAAGCGAAAAGCGTAAATTGCGAATTTGAGTTCAATGGGAGCCATCCAATGACTGTGGTTTTTACCGTTTATTTATGTATATAGTTACGCATTAAATGGTATCAAACGGGTAAAATAAACACATAATTAGTTTTTTTGTTGGGATAAATGGTGATGAGATATAAATGTATGTAATATCGTAACTGTGGGTTTCGTTTAAGGATTGCTTCTAGTAGGTAAGGCGTTGTAGGGCGCAGGTCAAAACATGGGTCTGGACTCTGTACCTCCAGGTTGGGGTAGCATTTTACGTAGACTGCTCACTTACGGAGAAAAAATTTGTAACGAAGCAACCAAGAGATTCAGCTTTGACTGACTTTATTGTTGTCATTATGCAGGCGAAAACTCTGGGCTACAACTGGCATTACATACTACCATCCAGGAAATACAATGTAATTAACCCACGAAGCATAGGATTAAAATATTAAAACATATTTCTACAGAATCAGGTAAGAAATCTTATGCCTTAAACACGTTACTGCAAGCAATATAATGATCTGCACCAATGCAAAATTCGCAAGCATAAGCTATATGCAGTATGCACACATGCTCCAACGGAGGAAAGGGATGACATACCTATAGGCTGATTTACCCTTCCGCCAGCATCTACTGTAGAGGCGCAGCCTTTTTGCGTGCCTGCCTTTTATACAGGGTCCTATGATGGCACAGATAGTGGCACTAATATACAGTCTATCGAGCGAAATCAGGCCCTTTGATATTCTCAAATCTAGCTTTGGAGAATTTTGTTTGGTTACTTGATACGTCGTGCCAAGACTCCATCTGAGGTTTGATTTGCTATTTGCATGTTGCGCTAGTATGCTTTTGCATGTAGCGATGGGAATAAAAATCCCGCGATGAGAATACAAAGAGGTGCTACTCCAGGAATAATGTCTGTAAGTTTGATCAAAGTGTAAAAAGTCAACGTATACGAGGGCCAAGAGTATATGCTGGCAGACGGAACGTTCCAACCGACAACTTTGTTTTAAAGCTACACAGAAACAATTTGCGAGAATTATCGACATGATTGATCACACCTAAGCTAAATTTGCAGCAACAGGTTTGCAGACATTTTGTTCAGGCTCATGCAACTTCTTTGCACGAATGTTTGCCTCAAGATATTACACAGTAGTTCACATTACATTAAAGTTGTTTTCATGGTTTTTCAGTAGTTTGCTTGGAAATTTATGATTAAAATTGATAACAACGATGTAAAACTAAACTATGGTGATAAAAATATCATTAAAGGATCAGAAAAAGAAAATTTTGGGTAAGAGATTGGAACCGAGCTAGGATTTCATCAGCAAATTTTAAATGGGCTAAAAAATAAAGATGAAGAGGATTATTTAAATTTTTTACAAGTGTTAAATAATGATTTTGGAGCTTTAAAAGCCCCGGTAAGAACCGAAATTACAATGATCCGCTGACGAAACATCCCATAATTCGGAAAAAGTTTCAAATTTTCGGATTAATTTTTGTATAAGCTCGCGATTGCACTTTTTTTTATGACCCAAAAGGCTACCGGCAGCACTCGTTTCCGTAGTGGATACTAATGGCCCTAGGGGTATCTAATAAATTGGAACTGGCCCTCCAAGTTTGGGATTGAACTACCCAACCATGCAAAAAATCTTTGATACGTAGCAACCAATAGCCTAGAAAATGACTGATTGTATTGTTGACGACCCCGCTTAACGAAAAGGACAACGACGTCTGTACCTGCACCTGGGTGCAAGCACACAACAATTGGATGCCCTAAACTGCTGCAAAGCAGACATTATTGCCATCCAGGCAATACGATGGGATGGGTCGGGCAAAAAGAGGATGAAACGGACCGTTTTATAGTGAGCAGAAACAGCGACTATTCGGATGACGATTTGTTATATATGCCAGACTTAGGCAAGAAGTCTTATGTTTTCAAGACATTAGCGAACGCATTGTAACAATCCACATCAAGGCCAAACTCGCCAGCATAAGTCTTATATGCGCAAAAAGCCCCACAAAAAGAAGTCTGGAGCGGTCAAATCAGGCGATCTAGCTGGCCAGTGCAAATCGCTAAAACGGGAGATTAGGCGCCCGGGAAATGCATCCTTCAGCATATCGGTTGTGGCACGTGCAGTGTGTGCCGTTGCACCGTCCTGTTGGAACCACATGTTTTCCAATCCTAATTCATCAAGTTGCGGCAAGAAGAACTCGTTGATCATTGCTCTGTAGCGCTCACCATTCACAGTAACCGTTTGGCCCGCGACGTCTTCGAAGAAAAAAGGTCCGATGACTCCTCCAGCGAAAACAGCACATAATACAGTGACTTTGAGCGGGTGTAATGGCTCTTCGTGGGTTACACGCGGATTTTCAGTGCCCCAGAAGCGTAAATTTTGCTTGTTTACGTTCCCGCTAAGATGGAAATGGGCCTCATCACTCATGATTATTATTGATGAAAAATCATCTTCCTCTTGGTGGTGATTAAGGATGGCTTGAGCGTATGTTAGACGCGATTGGCGGTCAGCAGCTAACAGCTGATGCACCGTCTGAAACATCTTCAAATCTTGTACCAAAATTCGCTGTAAAGACCGTCGACTGATACCCATTTGCGTGGCACGTCGTCTGGTCGATGTCGACGGCGCTTCCATGACATCTTCGGCTACAGCAGCAATATTCTCTACAGAATGGCTACTCCGGGGTCTGCCACGCCTGGCAGCATCTCGTGTTGTGCCAGTCTCTTCGAGGCGAGCGGCTAAACGTCGCAGTGTTTCACCAGTAGGCGTTGGACGGCTAGGAAATCTGCGACGAAATTCACGTTGTGCCAAAGTCACCGACCGATTATTGCTCAAATAAATAGTCACCAATATTCCGCGTTCTGGAGCAGTGTAGCGTAACATTGTTTATAAACGTGTATTTCGCATGTGTTTACTACACAAATGTCAAAACAGAACTGACATTAGGGTATCAAAGCCGCACGCGACAGCATTTTTAGAGACGAACTATATAGAGGCATGTCTAGTTTTGGTATACCGCCCAAACTCGTCGGAAAAATGGATCGGAAACGACCTCACCGACACATTCGATACCAAAAAAGGATTTAGGCAAGGCGATGCGCTGTCATATGACTTCTTCAATTTGATTCTTGAGAGGATTGTGCAAAACTCACGGGCTAACTCCAGAGGCACAATTTTCCAAAAATCTGTACAACTACTAGCATACGCCGTGGATATTGACGTCATTGTTAGGACCCAACGTGATGTCATAGCCACATTTGCAAGTATAGAGAAGGAAGCGGCAAAAATGGGTTCAGCAGTAAAGAAGTATTTGCTGTAACCACGAAAGGGCACACAACATCTACGAATTGGACAGAACGTCACCATTGACAGATATAACTTTGAGTTACTATGGGGCTTTGTCGATCTCGTCGTCAGTGCTGCTCTACGGCGCTGAAGCATGGACCGTCTCAAAAGCGGATGAAGAAATCCTTGGTCGATTCGTGAGGAAAATTCTTCGGTCCCGTTTGCGTTGACTGGCTATACAGACGAAGATTCAATCAATAACTATACAAGCTGTACAGTGACATGCAAAAAAATACAAATTTTTGGCGCAACCACGGCCGAGCTGACTCGCAACCATTCATGTGTGCAGGTGTACTTATAGAACGATGGCGGGACCTCCTGTTTTTTGTCGACTCCGAACGTTGAATTGGAGATAAGCTTTTCTTGACAATTGATACTACTCGGATGACTTGTCAGATAATCACGAGAGGCCTGTGAAAAATCGTTTTAGGTGTTGCTACGGCTGAAAATCGAACACAGACCTTCTGAGCGGCGGTTCATATCACCAACCATCGCGCCACTGAGCCCGTCGTATAGTGACCAGAGATAAGAAGGGAAGATACTTCCCTTATCTCTGATAGTGACATGCCCTCGGTCAAAAAACTCGGCATTGGACGTTTAAGATGACTGGGAAATTTAGAACGAATGGACACCAATACTCCAGCTCGCAGAGTCTTCGATTCCCAGCCAGACGTCGAACGCAGTGGAGGAAAAAATCACCTAAAGTGGCGCGCACAAGTAGAAGCCGACCTCAACCAATTTGGAGTGCGCAACTGGAGGCAGTTATTTAAGGACCGGGCTAATTGGAGAGGCATGCTGGTTGAGACCCAGGTTCATTCCGGACTGTAGCGCCACTTAAGTAAGAAATTAAGGTTTAAGTGGCCCTTCCTTATTAGTTACAATAACATTACTTTATTCAGCATTCCACTCCATATCTTTAAAACTAATAAGTGATATGCAGCTAATGAGCTAATGAACACACCTCTTCCTGATTTCAATTTCACTACAATCGACAAATGCTTTTGTACCTGCTATGACACATTTAAGCCCATAAGGCATCTAATTGGTTCAACTGTATTGTTATCCACTCATGTATGAAGTCTTTTCAAACGAAAGCAAAAAAATCCCCCATACCCAGCTCACCTAAGTGTGTTCTCACATTTCTTTTAGGAACCCCCTTCATTCGTAACACAGCGTAACTCGCTGTCAGTTCTATGTCGTCGATGTTCTGCGGCATTGCAACATATCTTAGCGTGATACTATCACAATCTCAATCTGACATTATATCCATCCAGTGAGTGTTAAAACAAAAACCAAACTCTGACGTTTTAATAAAGTTTCCGTTACAAAATCAAGGAAATTAAGGTACCTACACTTTTCGTTCACGTATGTCATACAACTACTACCGGTCCTTACGTTCCCGTTTAGCAGTAGGAGTGGCAGTTGAGCGAAGTGGAAAGCTGCAATAAAACGTGCACGTTGCGAAGGGCAACCGTCCAGAAGCGGGGGAACCCATTTTGTTATTTCGATAATTTATTGAACCAGAAAAATAGTTGAACACTCTCAAAAATTGCTTTTCTCCGTCACTGCATGTGTTCGGTTTGTTCGGTTCGGTACTGGATTTTGTGTTTTATTTTTCGCTTCATCTCATATATGTAGATATATAGTCATAACTCACCTATATATGTATATAGTTACAAACATTTCTGCATAACCGTTATTTTATTTTAGTGTAACTGTAAATGCAAAGTTCACTTATATGCTTGTATTATTTTTGTGCGACCTATATTGCAGCGAATCGCCATATTAAAAAGAAAGCGCTTACTCTCAGCCATGGACTCACCAACCCCGACAATTGACGTTGAAGATCGTAACGGTTCAGCAATGGATGCTTGTTTCACGGCATTCGATAAAGATGGGTAAGTGTGGTTTTCAAGATTTGTTTTTTTAAATTGTGTAAAAATTTGCTAAATTGTGATGCCGACAAAAAAAAAATTGCCAACAACTTCGTGATTGATGTCATGAAGCCAAAATAAATGACTAATTAAAATAGAGAGGAGATTATTATTATTAGAAGCTTTTATTATAGCCTTATATACTAGTTCTACATTATAATTAAAATTTACACTCTTGTTTTTACATACATAAATTAGATAAGTATTACAATTATGATTTACAATTATTTTTTTCTACGATGTTCTGTTAATAATTGTCATTTACATTTAAAATTTTCTAATCATTGTTTCGGTTGGCATAAGCCTCTCCCATTGTTATCCATAGATTGCTATTTTTTGCATCGTTGTATGAAAAGCGATTGAATTTAAGCATGTCATCATTCAATCTTTTCTTTGGTCGTCCTACTGGTGTATTGTCATCCGGTATCCACTTTGTTCTTATTTTCGTCCATCTTTGGTTCGTAATATGTGTCCTGCCCAGCTCCATTTTAATTGTTTTGTTTTTGTGATTAGATTCGTATGTTATATATGTGCGTCTCCTTATTTCATCATTTCTGACTCGTTATATTTGTCTAATATTTAGGATGTGTCTTTTAATTTTCGTCTGCAAAATTCGTAACATTTCGGTTATGTTTTCTGTCATTGCTAATGTTTGTAGTCCATATGTCATAACAGGTAGGATCATCGAGTCATATAATATATCTTCTCGTGTTTGTTCTTATATTGCAATCCACTATTGTTTCCAGCTATTTGTGATTCGTCTTTAAACCTCTTTTTCCTCTTGATTTATATATGATTTGTCATAGCTTTAGTTTTCGTCATATTTACACTAAGTCCATGCATTGTCAATGTAACTGAAAGTTGGTTAAGCTTTGTCTGGATTTTGAACTCTCGTCTCGTTTTGTCAGTATTAATTCATGCTGTATTGTTGGAATAAATATTTTTAAATGTTGTTATGAAGATGGAGTCAATATCCTGGTTCTCCAACGCCTTTGGACGACTTTTGTGTTCTACCATATCAAAATCAATAAATAGAAAACAGATAGGTTTCATGTATTCGTTGAATTTTTCGATCAATTGGTTGATAGTCTGTAAATGGTCAGTAGTCGAATATCCTTCTCGAAAACCAGCTCGCTCCCTTGGTTGTTTATCATTTAAGGTGTGTTTCATTTTCATATAAAGGGTTTTTCAATAAGAGCGCTACAAAAGTTTTTTTTTTAAATAAAACAAAAACGGTTTTGGATATCAATGAAATTCTTTATTCCTGTGAAAGTACGTTCGATGCTATTATGTATGGAACTCGATTTCTTTTGCATGGCCACCACAGGCACGCTTGCAGAAGTCCAGACGCTGAACACATTTTCGACGGTTTTCAAACATAAATCGGCCGATACTGCTGCAATTTCAAGTTCGATATTCGTACGAAGTTCATCAATCGTCGCTGGCTTGTTGTCATAGACCATAGACTTGACGTAGCCCCACAGGAAATAGTCTAACGGCGTCAAATCGCACGACCGAGGCGGCCAAGCGACTGGACCATTTCGTGAGATAACACATTCTCCAAACTTGGTTTCCAATAAATTGATTGTGGCATTCGCTGTGTGGCTTGTGGCGCCGTCCTGTTTGAACCACATGTCCTCCAAGTCCATGTCATCCAATTGGGGCCAAAAATATTCGGTTATCGTTGAACGGAAGCGATTCCCATTCACAGTAACGTGCCGGTCTTGATCATCACGGAAGAAGTACGGCCAAATGACGCCGCCGGCCGATAAACCACACCAAACCGTTATTTTTTTCGGGATGCAATGATGACTCATGGAGTACGTGTGGATTGCTGCCTGAACCAATACCGCATATATTGTTTATTGACGAAGCCATTCAGCCAGAAACGAGCCTCATCGCTGAAGATGATTTTTCGATGAAAATCCGAATCGTTTTCGAGTGTTTGCTCAGCACAATTCACGAACATACGACGCTTCTGGTGGTCAAGCGGCTTCAGTTCAAATTTTTCCACTAGACGCTCAATTGTTGATCTGCTAGGACGATTATGACGACCATAAATTGGACGTAGCGCTCTTAACGTTGAGGCCACTGACTTCGAATTCCGGTTGTAAATTTTAATAATTTCGACTCGTTGTTGGATCGTATATCTTTCCGTCATGAAATGGCAAACCTTACTAAAGAGAAATGACAAAAGAGCGGCAAGAAATATGGCGTCGTTTGCTGTCCCTGTCGCTCAACTTTTGTAGCGTCCCTGTTGAAAAACCCGACATATTGTCATCGAGAAGAGTTTATATAAAGTCGAGATTATTCTTATCGGTCTGTAGTTATTTTTATCGTCCTTTTTTCCCTTTTTGTGGATTAGTATGATTGTACAATGTACTGTGATGGTATTTTCTGTTTTGAAATAATGGAGTTGAATAACCTTGTCAGAATAGGTGTAAGGGGTTTTCGTCCGTATAAATCATCTCTGCATCTATGCCGTCGTTTTTAAATTGTCTATAGAAGAGGTAACTTCAGATTCATCAAAATAGTTTGAGGAAGTTATGTTGCGCTCTGTAATTTCTTGTACTGAAATGTGTTTTGTCGATTTGAATAAGGACTCGAAGAATATCGTTGTTGTTTCGTTAATGTCTTTTCTTTTTGTAGTATCCTTGTTATTATTTTTGAATGATGTTTTGTCATCGATTAGTATTATATTTCTTAGATGTTTTAGTTCGCACTTCTCCTAGTTGTTAAGGTTCATTTTGTATCTCAAGTTTTCCCTTTTCTTTATTAAATTTTTTGTTTCTGAATAACCGATAATGTGACATTTTATGTTCGTAAGTGCTAATTTTAATTCAAGTCGTTTAGCTTCGGAAGACAACGTTCTTACGTTAAAAGTGCATATATTGAGGGTTGAGCGTTTTGGGGGGTTTTATAAATGTATGTATGTTATTTATAGACAGTAGATATAAATAGATAATTTATTTTAAAACAAATATACTAAGGACCCCATTACACAAGGTATTTCAAAGGCATGTTTATATTTAGTGGTTCGATTAATAATAAAAGATCCGACACGACTCGGATAAACATTCCCAGGAATGTAGAGGAGTATTGGGTTTGATGTGGAGTAATGTTCCCTAAATAGTATATTTGCAATTTTAACGTTATTATAATTTTAAGTGAAACACTGAAGGTGTATTTTTTTATAACTCCCTTCCACCTTTTAATAAATTGTAATGGGTACCTATCAAATAATAATAATTGCTTGCTGGCGCTACCGTCCGGAATGAACCTGGGCGTCCACCAACACGCCTCTCCCATTAGGCCGGTCTTTAGCTAACTGCCTCCAGTTGCGCGCTCCAATTTGGTTGAGGTCGGTTTCTACTTGTGCGCGCCACTTAAGGCGAGGTCTCCTCCACTGCGTCCGACTTCTGGCTAGGAATCGAAGATTCTGTGAGCCGGAGTATTGGTGTCCATTCGTTTTATATCTGCCAGTAATCTTAAACGTCCAATGCGGAGTTTTTTGACCATCCGCTTCTGGTACGGTCCATGCTTCAGCGCCGTAGAGCAGGACTGGGATGATCAGGTTACTATATAGGATCTTCTTAGTAGTTGGAGTGAGGGCCTTACTACTGAATTGCTTTCTTAGCCCTACGAAACAGCGGTTTGCAATAGTAATTCTTCGTTTAATTTCTGGCGAGATGTTGTTGTCAGTGTTAATAGCGGAGCCGAGATAGACAAAGTCCCGTACTACCTCAAAGTCAAATGTAACGTTCTGTCCAATTCGTCGATGTTGTTTGTCCTTTCGTGCTGACAGCATATACTTTGTCTTGCCATCATTTACTGCTGAACCCATTTTTGCCGCTTCCTTCTCTATACTAGCAAACGTGGCTATGACATCACGTTGGGTCCTACTAATGATGTCAATATCGTCGGCGTATGCTTGAAGTTGTACCGATTTTTGGAAAATTGTGACTCTGGTGTTGGCTCGTGAGATTTGCACAATCCTCTCAAGAATCAAATTGAAGAAGTCACATGACAACCCATCGCCTTGCCTAAATCCTTTTTTTTATCGGTCAGGTCGTTTCCGAACGTGATGGAGCAGCGAGAATTCTCCATTAAATTTTTTCACATTATTTCTGGATCGTTGTGGCCTGGTGGATATCCGCATTCTTACCTTGGCTGCAACAAGTTGGTGGACCGAGTCGATTTTAGCTCTTCGGAATGTTCGGACATCTAAAATAACTGGATGCGTGCCTCTTGTCTATCACAATGTGATAAATTTTGTTGATCGTACATTGATCTGGAGACCGCCGTATTCCCATATGGATATCGATTTGAGGAAACCGTGTGCTGGCTATAGGGGCATTTCGTTCCGTAGCGAAGTCAATTAGCCTAAGTCCGTTACCAGACGTGTTGTAGTGTAGGCTATGTTTTCCGACAATACTGCAAAGGATGTCTTCTCCTCCGACCTTTGCGTTAAACTCTCAGCACGATTTTAACATCGTACTTCGGTAGTCGCTCATAGGTTTTGTCAAGGAACCCATAGAAGAAATCCATAGCTATATCATCATTTTCCTCCGTTTGGGCGTGAGCGCATAAAGGTTTATGTTGGCGAATTTGGCCTTGCTGCGGATTGTTACAATGCGTTAGCTAATGTCTTGGAAACATAAGACTTCTTGCCTAAGTCTGCCACTTATAACAAATCCGCATCCGAATAGTCGCTGTTTCGGCTCACTATAACACGGTCCGTAGTCACAGTTTTTCATCCTCTTTTTGCCCGGCCCATCCCATCGTATTTCCTGTATGGCAGTAATGTCTGCTTTGTAGCAGTTTATGGCTTTCGCTAATTGTTTGCTTGCACTTCTCCTGTTTAATATTCTCACATTCCAGGTGCAGATACGAACGTCGTTGTCCTTTTTTCAGTAAGCATGGTTGTCAACAATAAAATCAGTCCTTTCCGAGGATATTGGTTGCTTCGTAACCGTTAGTTTTTTCGTGGTTCGGTAGTTAACCCAAAGCACAACCCCCAACCTGGAGGGCTAGTTCCAATTTATTAGATACTCCTAGAACACGGGGTCATCAGTATAAACTACGGGATTGATAGCTGCCGGTTGCCTTTCGGTTCATCCGCCACCATCTCTTGCTTTGGTTTTTCAATTTAAGAGTTAGTTAATATATCGATTATTAATTTTTTTTATTTGTTAAAATTTAGCAAACACATACACATTTTAAATAGAATTAAGATTTATTATATGTAATCCTATTTTACTGCAAAGGCAAAAGTGCGAACACTTGCCCCGAACTACTCTATACGACGCTGTTGTTTCCAACTTGTGATTTCTTCCGCTACTGTATTGGGAAAGGACTATGGGCTTTAGTTTCAGGACACACATGTTTCCCCTCTTTCCCTTTCTCATCTGCCGCCAAGACTATTTACATTCACAAAAATAATTGGCTTCGACAAACCAACACAAAAACCAATTGACGCGATCGAAAAAAAGGAGAAGATTATATGTAGATCGGCATTGACAATAAGGACCTTGGTTTAAGTACCAATAACATCCTTAATTCATCCGGATGTGAACACATATTTTATTTAGCGATAATTTGTTTATTCTCACGCTTTGCATACTGTGACAAAGACATTTCCCCCTTTTATTTGTATTTCAGTAAAAATAGCAAAAAGCTCTAAATGACTGCAAGTAGACAAAGTTACCACCCTATATTCACTTGATTACACAATATTGTCATGAAATTGTCACACGACAATTCTTATTAAAAAAACTTTTCTAAAACTATGTTGGCTACGTGTTTGTATCGCATTACAACAGAAAGTAATATCGAGCATTTTTCCCGAAATCTAATTATCTACAACTTTCAGTTTGTAACTACTAATGAATTGTGTTGATGCCATTTTCTCATGACTTGTTTTTTTTTGACAAATTTCCAGAATTGAATTAAATTCTGTTACACGTCCATCTGTCAGAGAAGTTAGCAGGGAATGCTCAAATCCAATTGGAAATTGTCCCATTGTGACATGCATATATTTATTCATCTATTCGGAGTTGAGTTGTGTTTTAATTTACACTTCATACATTAAGAAGTTGAATATCAATTTGTCAAACGAATAAAATGTTGCCTGCATTAATATAAATATCGCGGACTTATACTTACTTAGGTAGAGCTACAGTCCGAAATTAGCCCGGTCCTTAGCTAACTGCCTCCAGTTGCGCACTCCAAGTTAGTTGTCGAAGTCTCTGCGAGCGGATTTTTTTTTTTTTGACTATGGCAATGTGGAAGTACATCTCGTATAGTTCTTGGTAGAATCTTCATGTCCATAGCCCGTCAACACAAAGGACCGAACATTTTTCATAGAAATTTGCTCTCAAATCGATCAAGGATTTCTTCATCCACTTTGGATACGGTCCGTGCTTCAGTGCCGCAGAGCTGGACTGGGATGATCAGGATCTTACATAGGATTTTGTTACTAATTCGAGTGAGTGGTTTACTACTGAATTGCCGACATAGCAAGTAAGTAGCGGGTGCAGAGTTTTTGACATCCGCGGATGCAAATATTTTAAAGCACATATCCGCGGATGCGGATTTAACTTAATTTTGTTAAAAGAGATTTATAATTTCGGTTCATAAATAACTGATAAATAATATTTATTTAATATTTAAATATTTTACATTGAAATCTAAGAATTTGTGGATTTTTTTTTAGAAAACAGTAGTGTCATGGCCTTTTCAGCTTCCAACCTGTTTCGCAGATATTCATATAACGGGTGATATTTTAACCCTTAAATGCCAAGGTGACCGATTTAAGCGGGAAAAATAACTTTTGTGTTAATTAATAAAAAAAAACAACTACATTTTTAGTTTTTTGAAAAAATATTTTGAAGATGTTATTTGAAAAAGGTGGTTGTATCTTAAAAGATACACTAGGCGTTAACCCACTTCATAAATTCTTATGCAAATGAGCCAACACAAAAGATTTCGTGTAGAAAATTTTTATAAATTCATTTTTTATAACTTGTTATTCTTAATATATTATTATTTGAAGGAATTTATTTCATGTTGTTATTTAAAATATGTACATTAAAAATTAAAGTAAAAATAAAGTAGAAACATAATTAAAATGGAAATAACACATATGCATTTTGTAAATTCATTTGTTTAATAGAAAATAATATAAAAAGTTCCTTTTTACGAATTGTGGTAGTTATAAAAACAATTTTTTTTCCTGCAGTTAAACACAAATTTACTTTGCATTTAGTACAATACATCCTTGTCTGCCCTAAGCAGTTCGGAAATTTGCATCTACCCTTCTTATCAATCACTGTCCAATGTCCAATCTGGTGTCCTTCGGTGGTGGTGTATGAGCGTTTGGTTTTTTACGTTTTTCTTGAATATCTGCTTCAATACCTGAACTTCCGCGAGCGGGAGGTTGTGTCGATTGGAAGGAGAACAAGGTATCAGCTATCTCTAATTTGAAATCAATCTTTTCTACACCAACCAGGAATTAACAAAAGTCATGCCCAAAAGGTGACGGAACACTCTATTTGTCCACTTTCGGTTTTTCATATTTGTGCCGGCCCATAGAGCTATCCATCAGATCGACACCACCCATATGACGATTATAATCTTTTATAAATTGGGGACATGGAATCATTTTGACAGATTTGTCCTTTTTGTCAAATCTCTTTATCCGTTTCATTTCCCATACTGTTCGATATCGATTGTACTCCGACGTAGGTAGAAAGTAGATTTACATTTTATTGTCTTTCCAAGACAGTGAAGCTACTTCTATTCCATGAATGTTACATATAAACTCTTGACTGGTACCACGTGTTTGGACCTGGTGTTTTCAGCGCTCCATTATATACTTCAAATGTGTATGCATATCCCGTTGTGTCGAACATAACAAAAAGCTTGAAGGCCCATTTTTAACTTTTTGATATAAAGAGAAAGAAATTGTTTTCGTGAAAATTTTCGACCTCGAGATTTCGATTGATTCGAACATTACGATGATAGCGGAACTCAAAAAAGTGGTTTTTGAAATTCCGTCCGTCGGTTCGTCGGTCCCTCTGTCCATACAGGTCTCTCCAGCCTGACCGACTTGACCAATTTTCTTTAAACTTAGTATCCAGCATTTTCTTCGTCATAATTCTAGGCAATTTTTTTTGTTTGCTTTTAGCCATGTTATTACGGGTACCTGACATATAAGAAATCATACATAACCTTAATTTTCTCGAAAACGGCTATAACGATTTTGATTAAACTTCATATATACTGTGAGTATATCAGTTCCAACAAAACTGCATACACAGTTTTTTTTCGAGAAAATCCATATGATGGATTTTTGCATATAGGCCATATAAGGAAAATTGTCAGTAGAAAATTGTCCTCGCAAATTATTTGGCCAAATTGAATGAATGTTTTCATGAGTTACGCGTAATTGGTTTTGGCCCAATTATCTCTAAACGGAATTTTTAGTTTTGGCCAATAACGGCAAATCATTATTATTCACATGGACACCGATTACTTTTAATTACGGAATAAACGATCGTATAATCACTTTTCTACATTATTCATATCATTTTTAGCAACATTAATCAAAATAAATATTATTGTGTATTTTAGCCAAATTGTTAAATGTTTTTTCGGCAAGCTTTCAAATGTGGTATTGAGGGTGGCAATAACAGGTCTAACTAAATTAAGGCGTTCTCGATTAGGAGCATCAAAGGGTGGCTGATTACTTTTATCATTGAAATGAATGCATTCCCTTATTTTTTCGAAACGCCGAACGTTCATTGATTTTTTACCACATTTACGGAATGATTATTTTTATGTCTAAAGTTTGGATGGTTTTGATATGTCATGTAAAAAAGTGTTCCAATATATTTTCGTAATTCAAATATATTGAAACGAAATCTCTCGTCAAGTTCAGCATATCTTATGGTTTAGTCAACTCCAAAGATTCAGGAAACAAATAGCTCCAAACTTGATATGGTATTTTCAAATCCATTACATTTTGTGGTAAACTGATATCACATCTTAATCTAACTTGCCGGTCGTTAAACTGTATATTACCTTTTTTCTCAATAACCTTTTCAAATTCAGAAGACTTACTAATAACTTCTACATTACGGAATTCCGAGGGGAATTCATTCCAAGAATTTGTCGGGACATTAATGGATGAAGTAGATGGCTCAGTATCAAGCAGTCCGAAATTACTTTATTCCAATTCAATGAAATCTCCCTGATCAGTATCATCATTGATCATATTGATAAAGAAATCTTGAACAGATGTATTAAGGCCAATCACATTCTGCTCATTCATATGCTCATCTTCATCAACAATCATCTCCATATTCCCCACCCTTTGAGATTCGTTTGAGATTCCCATCCCTTTTGCCCCCTTCATCATTTAAATCATCGCTGTCGTCATCAATGTTATCGACGCCATCGTCACCTACATCTTCACTATTGCAAAGCAATTCGCACACGTCATCATCAGTCATCATAACTCTTCCAACTCGAATATAACCCGCCATGACTTATATTTCATCAAGAATTTCTAAGAATTAATATTATTTAAAAATAAACACTAAATTTAAAGATACAACCAATAAAATAAACCCTGTGAAGGGTCCAATGCCTTGGAATTGCTTGAATCACTTAATATCACTAAAGGATATATTTTAAATGCACTCGGTTTTTTTTTTAATTCAAAAACATTTGCCCGTTCAAAAAATCACATTTATTTAATTTTAATAAAAAAAACGTTTCTTGATTTTTTTTATAATTTATTTCTTAAATATTGCAGATAAAAGTAAAAAATAACGTTGCATGTATAACTATAATAATACAAATTACAAAGATCCACTTTATAAAAAAAAATATCCATATCCATGACCACAGGAATTTTTTGAGTGGTTGTATCTTTAAAGATACATCGGGCATTTAAGTGTTAAGAGTTGAGGTTTTCAGGTTGGCAGCACTGGTTAGTAATGGCGTCCAAACTTCATCTGTCAAAGACTTACAAACGAGCAGCGATTTCAAATTATTGAAATTCATTATCAAAATTCGTGCTCTGTGAAAAATGTGGGCCGATTTTTACGACCTTATTATGGTCGTCATAATCGACCTAGTGAATCAACAATTCGTGCTGTTATAACCAAATTTCGCAACAAAATTTACTTTGTTGGACATTAAACCATCGACTCGCATGCGAACAGTGCGTACCGAAGAAAATATTGCAGTCGTAGCGTCTAATGTTAACGAAATCGTGAAATGTTACTCAAAAACATGGAAAATTTTACGTGTCGATTTGGGTTTGAGAGGCTAAAAATTTCAACTTGTGCTATACCACAACGTCGTATTTTTGGTGAACGGGCCTTAGAAATGAAAATCCACTGTTTTATCGAAAAATTTTGCTCAACGATGAGGCTCATTTCTGGCTCAATTTATACGTGAATAAGCAAAACTGTCACATCTGGAGTGATGAACAGCCACATGCCATACAAGAATTACCGATGCATCGTGAAAAACGAAAGTGTGGTAAAGTTTATGGGCTGGTGGCATCATAGGTCCGTTTTTCTTCAAAGACGACCGCGTAAGAAACGTTATTGTCAACGGCGAACGACATCGAGCCATGATACGCGACTTTTTTTTGCCCCAGGTAGCTGAGTTGAACTTGGTTGACATGTGGTTTCATCAAGACGGTGCCACATGCCACACAGCTCGTGAAGCAATAGAAATGTTGAAGCATGAATTTGGTGAGTTGGCCGCCAAGATCATGCGATTTAACGCCTCTTGATTATTTTTTGTGGGGTTATGTTAAGTGGTTAGTCTATGTGGACAAGCCGAACACGATTGAACGATAGCATAACACGCGTAATTTGTCGAATACAGGTTGAAATGCTCGAAAAAGTGACGCAAAATTGGACCATTTGAAACGGAGCCGCGGACAACATTTACATGAAGTTGTCTTTAAAACGTAAATGGTAAAGGGCTATTTATCTATTACAATACAAGTTTTGAATATTTGTTGCAAATTTGAGTATTTTATTCGATTATTTATCTGATTGTTTATCTGTAGTTTTTTGCAAAGGGATCTCTCATTCTCATTCTTTTAGCTTTTTCGGAATTCGTAGAACCTTTTACGTCAATGTTAGTGTCTTTCAAAATTGAATCTTTTATTTTTTCTTCGGTTGTTGATTTGAAAAATTTGTGATAAATCGATGGTCGAAATAGGTGAATATGGCACATAAATTGCTCTCAACGAAAGCAGAAATTTTGGCAGAAACTTCAGTCTTTAGAGACTGGATTCTAAAGAAAAGACCGGTGAAGAAAAGGGTAAGCTATCTCCTCACCTGAATTAATAAACCACGATAAAGAGAATACTAATAAAGCGAAGCAGCTAAAACATAGGCCCCCACCGCCAATTAATGTGATCGGTATAGACGACTATAACAAGCTGCATGCCTTGATGAAATCGTCACCATTATCAGGCTACGAAGTAACTTCACTTAGAAAAAATACATGGACAGCCTGCGTAAAAGATCCAGAAAGATACCGTCTATTATCTCGCAAACTAAATAACGATAAAATAGAATGGTATTCGTGTGAGAATAAATCTGAAAGGCCCTTACGCGTTGTAGCCAGAGGGTTACATGCGTCATGCTTAAAGGATGGCATAGGTACATCAGATTGCTGAATGGGAACAGTTTTCCGGGAAAATGTATTCGCGATAGCGTGGAGTAACGCCATCAATCATGAAGATGGCGTCGTAACATCTCTCCATACAAAATGTATTGGAAAATTAATTGTCTTCATAATTTTGTTTTGTGGATTTTTCGGGAATTGTCTACGCTATTCTTCTTGTTCGGGGACCAGTCCGAATTGGTAAGAATCATCTTGCTGAAACCACACAGAGTTGAAAAAAATTCACATTCGGCGTAATTCTGGATAGAAAAGCTCTCTCAACATAGTCAAGCAAGAGTCTCCAGTAACCATAACGATGTGACAATTTTCTTCGAAGAAATAGGGCCCGAGAATACAGCGTGATGAAACTGCACACCGCTATGTTATACGAAGTGGATGCAATTCCTTTATATGGAGTATCTGTGGGTTGGAAGTTGACGTTTAAATCGAAACGGGCCTCGTCAGACATTAAAATACAGTTCGGCATGTTTCCACCCTGATGGGCTCAGTGGCGCGATGGTTAGTGCATTGAACTGCCGCGCAGAAGGTCTAGGTTCGATTCCCAGCCGTAGCAACACCTAAATGATTTTTCACTGGCCCTCCTCTCGTGATGATCTGACAAATCATCCGAGTAGTATCAATTGTCATGAATAGCTTATCTCAACTAAGCCGTTCGGATTCGGCATAAAACAGGAGGTCCCACCATCGTGCAAAGAAGGACACACGCACACATGAATGGTTGTGAGAAAAAAGCTAGGCCCTGGGTACTAACGAGCCTGTTGCGCCATACATTTATTTTTTCATGTTTCCAATCTCTTCCACCATTTGAACGAAGCATTTTCTGGCGAAATTCCAAGCGAATCGGCAAGTCTGCTGCGTTCAGTTTGTCGGCCATTTGAATTTTATATGGGAATAAGTCCAAAGAATTGTGTATAATTATCTGCAAGGACTGTCTGCTTATACCCATTTGAGCAGATAATCTTCTTGTCGAAACTTTTGGATTGTTTTGTATGGCAGCGGCTACACCAGCGATTATTTCCTCCGTCCGAACTGAAGAGTTTTGATGGTGAAATTGTTAACAAGTCTCAGATGGACATCTGCTCAGATGATTACCCCAAACGTTCGCCTATACTCTCTTTGAAACGAAACTACGGACTTCAGTAAGGACAATCCAAATTCTTCTTTCAGTGTCCCAGTTATTCATTTTTGTTTAGTCTAAAAATCACTCTGCAAAATAAAAAAAGAAAAATTAACCAGATTTATTAAATAGAAAAAAAGTTATTAATATTTTTTGGTTGCGGCTTTCATCAGCCACCCTGTGAATCGTTTTTCCAACCGAATTAGCTAATATCACTCAAGAGTTCAATATTGCTTGCATCTGGGATTTGCAATTTATAGCAAAATTAATTTGTTCGAATAACAATGGAATATTGTATGACTAGCGCTTCTCTTCCATTTCCGAGGATCCACCCCGCTAGTCTGGCAGTATTATTGAAGTACTCTTCTTCGGCACATCTTAATGTTTTGCCTTCTTTTGATGCCTACTGTCTACTCCTCCTTTTGAATAGATTGATTGATTGATTTTTGATAGATACTTTTTTCTTCATTTCATTATTGGGTCCTAAAACTTTCAAGGACTTAAGTTCTATACGATGAAGAATATATAAAAAAAGAAAAAATTAAATTTGAGTTTTTGTAATATGTATCTTTGTTTTCTATTGCAGTGACGACCGTCTCAATTTGTGCGAATTCACGCTGATTTGCCGCGCACTCTTTCGCAACGATAAAGGACACATTTATGAGGTACCATCGGATCGATTGGATCAAATATTTGGAGTTTTTGATACCAACAGTGATGGATTTATCGATCGAGAGGAATTCAAATTCTGCTGGAATCGATGGATTAAAGCGGTAAGTTGTTCATATGGATAACATATTTTAAAAAACATTTAGATACAATCAACATGACTTATTTACTAAACATGTTAATCTAAAATTAGTTAGGATTTTATTTTCTAAAATTAAATGTGGGAACTATCGTGAAGTCTATCAAAAAGCGGCCATCTGTCCCATTTACCTCCTATTATATCACGAAAAGTAAACAAAACAAGTCACTGTCAAACAGAGAGCCTATACCGTGACGTGAAATAAGGCCAAACGAAATATGACCAAAATCCAAATTTGGATTTATTGCACAAATCGCAAAAATTAATGGAATAACGCTAAATATACAAATTATGAACCCCCTGATTGGGCTCACTGTTGGATTTGGGTTGAGTGCGATGTTGGCTGCATGCTTTATTTATTTGTATACAAATTTATTTAATTGTATTTAAATCGAAATAATGTCAAATTAGCATTATTCCTTTTTCTACAGCGAAATAAGGCCAAATTAAAAAATATTTCGCCTTTATAAACGAATCACCGGGCTAAACAAAGAAATAATCCTCCATTTATATTGCAGCTATTCAGGAAACTGTTGATAAAAAAAAACACCTTCCTAGCAAAAAAAATACAGGATCTCTTGCATCATCCCCTTCACACCCAGCAACCGTTTACCAAACTTCAGGCATAAATTAGCCGCAGCCTTAATGCATCATTTACAGTTCGACAAGGAGATCAGGGTACCCTATATAGCCTAGCTTTCTGTTCAATGGCATCTATCATATTTTAAAAAAGTAGGTTTCCTTGGATGATTGACTGACAATGCATATACCAAACCGCTGGACTTAAAATACGCAGCTCTAAGGCATGATGCCTTTTCATATTACTATTTACTTAAAATCTTTTTACAAGGACAAACTGGGGAGTTTGTTCACTACGTATTTTAAAGAGTTTATTTATTAGCTCAAGGATATAATATTAGAGTCCGTAACAAATAGTGATCATTATTTGTTTAAATTTTCTTACTTAATTATAGCTACAGTCCGGGGAAACCTTAGCCTCAACCTACATCCCTTTCTAGGTAAGATAGGTCCTTTTTCCGGCCGGAGTATTGGTGTTAATTCCAGATTTTCTTACAAAAAGTATCTGGTAAAAAATGGACCATGAACTTACGAACTGCTCTTTTTTCAATGTTTGCACACAAAGCTGTGATTTAAAAAAAAAATTGTTGCAAACAAGGATTTCTTCATCACTCGATTCGTTCCATTCTTAAGCGCCGTTGACCATTACTGGTATGATCAGGATCAATCTCCTTAGTAGTTCGAGTGAAGCTTTAATACCGAATTAACTTCTTCGAAATCCTTCGATTGTTATCGGCCGAGGTATCGTTGTCAGAATTAGTAGCGGCGCCGAGGTAGACAAAGTTCTATACAACCACAAAGAGGGAGAGTACGATAACTTAGGGGTCAAGAAAAATTAACATTTTTTGTGGAATAGTTCAATACAAGCATTTTTTTTACTATAAGGGGGGGGGGGGGGGTTGGTCTATCTCCTCCGTTTAGGCAAGAGAGTCAATTTTATAAAAAAAAAAAAATAAAAGAAAATTATTAAAAAAAATTACGGTAATACTTGCAATTAACTTTTATATCTTTTTTCAGAGCCAATACCTTCCATTTGCTGATTTTTAATTCAAGTGAAATCTATGCATAGTTTTTGAAAAAAGGTTTTAAAGGTAAAATTTGCGCAAAAAATGTAAAAAAAAAAGTTTAAAGTAAAACTTTTCAAAACATCCGGCACTGCGCAATCAGGCTCCAGGAAATAAGGCGCCAAAAAATGAAAGAAAACCTCAAAAATGGGCAGCATTTCGTAATGAAATAATGCCCCACTGTAAGTGTTGAAATTAAGCCCAAGAAAATGAAAATAGGCCTCAAGGAAATAAATTAACAAAAGCGTCCTAGCCGTCTAAAAGTCCAATGCGCAGTTTTTTTTTTGACCAGGGGCATGTCGCTGTACAGCTCGTATAATTCCTGGTGCAATCTTCGTCTCCTTAGACCGCCAACGCAAACGCGACCGAAGATTATTCAAAGAATTTTTCTTTTAAATCGACCATGGATTTCTTCGTCCGCCTTTGAAGCGGTCCATGCTTCAGCGCCGTAGAGCAGGACTGGGATGATAAGGGTCTTGTATAGGATCTCCTTAGTAGTTCGAGTGAGGGCTTTACTACTAAGCGGTTGGCAAGATTAATTCTTCGTTTAATTTCTTACGAGTTGTTGTTGTCAGAGTAAATAGCGGAGCCGAGATAGACAAAGTCCCGTACTAACTCAAAGTTATATCCAATTCGTCGACATTGTGTGTCCTTTCGTGTTGACCGCATATATTTAGTCTGAAACTCATAACGTTGAGTCCTACCAATGATGTCAATATCGTTGGCGTATGCTAGTAGTTGCACCGATTTTTGTAAAGTTGTGCCTCTGGTATTGGCTAGGGAGTTTTGCACAATCCTCTCAAGAAAGAAATTGTAGAAGTCACATGACAACTCATCGCCTTGCCTAAATCCATTTTGGTATCGATGTGTCGGTGAGGTCGTTTCCGACTCGGAGCAGCGAGTATTTTCCATCGTCATACTACACAACGGACGAGTTTGAACGGCATACGAAAACTAGACATGACTCTGTGTAGTTCGTCTCTATAAATGCTGTTGTTTGTGGCTTTGAAATCGATGAACAGATGCTGAGTATCGATTTGGACTTCTTGGGTATTTTCCAGGATCTGTCGAAGTGTGAATATTTGATCCGTTGTGGACTTTCCTGGCCTAAGACCACACTTGTAAGGGTCGATCAGGTTATTGGTAAAGGGTTTCAGGCGTTCACATATTACGGTAGATAGGATCTTGAAGGCGATGTTGAGGAGACTTATGCAGTCTAGAGTGTATCCTTATTTGTGGATCGGGCAACGATGATTCTTTTGGCATACTTTTTTCCGACCAGATTTGGCTTGTGAGTTGCTGGATGTCATCTCCGCCGGCCTAGTGGGAAGGCCGTCATTTCGAGCAGCCTTTTTAAGCTTGAGTTTAGATATTGCTATCATCAATTCATTAAGGTCATGTGGTTGGCAGTTTTCGCCGTCGTTGCCAATATTGAATGGTTCGTTCTGCCTGACAGCGGAATGTGGTCCGTCATCGCCGTTTAACATTCTGCAGAAGTGGTTCTTTCATACCCTCAACATCGACAGTGTCTCAACTAGTATATTTCCTTGTTCATCTTGACAGGATTCTGTTCGAGACTTATATCCTCGGCTTTGACGTTTTAGACTTTGGTACAACTTACGAACATCATTTTGGAGTTGTACTTCTCTATATCCTCGATCGCACCCTTTTCTTGCTCTTTTTGCTTCTTTCTTAGAAGCGGTGTTCTCTCTTCATTCTCTCTTCTTCATTGCCTATAGACCTCAATGAAAGCTCTCGTTTTCACCTGCAGCTTAGCCTTGTTGGCCTTGTGCTTGTCGGCATTCCTCATAAAACGAGGGGTTTCTTGCTGGTGGGCGCGAGTAACCTGGCACAACACTTGCGGCTGATCTAGTGGCTCATTGGCATCGTTGCCACTGTTCTTCGACATTCGATGCTGGTGGTATAGTGTTAGTCGAAAGGTAAAGGAATACGTGTTGCGAGAAGGTCTTGACTTCATGCCTAAGCCTGGCATTTATAGCAAATCCGCATCTAAATAGTTGCTATTTCTGCTCACTATAACACGGTCCGTAGTAGATGTCACAAAACCACTTACAACGTTCTAACATACCAAGTACCGAACCGAACATCGCTTTCCTTTTTCTTTTAGCGTGGACCCTTCAAAACTTAAATCCGTCCTCTATGATAACGACAAACGGAAAAACAAGTTTGCTGTACATCCGATTTTAAACTCTGAGTTCTTCAAGGCCTAAATATTTTTTTAAACTTTAATATTGCACATGATGTATTTGTCTGTTCCCTCAAACTTGCGAGACACAGCGAAATATTTTCCATTTATCTGAAAAAGATAGCAGGCGTATAAATTAAACATTCCTACACCTCGTACAATTTATCATGATGAGCAAATCCCATTAAGTGCGTCACACCTTTAGCTAAATCTTGATTACCTTCCATCCCCAATATCGATAGGCTAACATTCGAAACGGAAACTCCATCCCTGCCATCGTAAAGTTAGTTCGATTAAAATCGAATGTGGCAATCCCCCAAAAATCACACGAAGCAGAAAGAGGTCGTCGAAACACATTCTTGTACCTGCAAGCGTTTGCGTCTGACAAAATCTCATTTAGTTTCATATCCTTTTGAATGTGTGCCGATTGATATGCAAATCCTTACCTTACATTTGCTTGCCAGAACAGAGCACTGCCTCTGTGTGATTCAATTTTCCCGCCATCAACTTTTCCATGTGTATAATCGCGTATGTAAATTCATTTATAGCTTGAGCCAACATCAGCGGCACAAAAGGACGAAGGGTATATGCATGTAGATAGGAGAAAGATCATAAATAAACGTGGAAACGTCGCAAAAATAATTTTATAGCATTTTTAATAGAACGGCTGAAAGAGCGGAATCTCTTGAATTGAATTTTTCCGCAAGTGATTCGATGTGGATGGATCAAGGATGTTGGGTTGTTTTTTTTTTTCTGTTTTATTATTTTAGTACCAATTGATTTGAATGCCATAAAAAAAGGTTTATTTGTGTATATATGTACTTAACAATTCGACGAATTGAACAAAATCGTTGTTTACAATTTTTTTTTTCGTTACATTATACGCACACATAAATAACAAGGATTACGGAAAGGTTTGAAATTGTGGTGTGAAATTTTGAGTTGAAAATTTATGAGAGTTTTCAGGTGAAAATGGAATTTGTGACTTTAATGTTTGTCTACACGTTTTACAACTAATACAAAGTCGAGACGTTACGTTAAAGGTTTTAAGGCGCAGGTGGGAATGGCTCAGAGGAATGCGTAGTTGACTGGTAAGCCAAACGCTGCGGGTTCAAGCCCCAGCTTCGGCAGCATTCTTTTTCTACAAAAAACGCTAGCTTATCTGACGTCACCTTTGCGATATTATGAGACAATATAAATCTATGTCTCCTGTGCCACGTAGGTTGATGTTATCTGTCTCTGTCTGTTGTATTAATGTCTTGCTCTGTCCCAGCCGATGGCCTCAGTCGCATTCGTTTGTTGCATTCATATGCGAAGTACTGTGATGTCAATGTCAATGTCAGGTTTTAAGGCTAAATCCGACTTTTTCTTCGAGTCTGGCAGGCAATGTGTGGTCTGCAGGTTAATATTTGGTAGCATAAAAATTACCAATCAACATTTTACTGGGTTTTTAATATGAAAGCAACTTCTAACGGGTGATTTTTTAAGTGTAGTTTTTTTTTTTTTTTAACTGGGGCGTCGCGTCGGTTCTTAAGCATTTCCCAGACTGCTGGTATTGGAATTCATAGCTGCAGATCGATTGTTGTCACTGGCATATGCTTCCCTCTGCTGTCCCCGACAATGTTGCAATGTGGAAAGTTGCTACGTTTTGATGGGTTCCTGCACTGACGCATTATATGTCCAGTTTTGTTGCAGTTCCAGCAAAGCATTTGAGCTCGGGAATTGTTTTTCGATGAAATCTTCATTCTTTTACAAGAGCATTCAATGGTGGCCAATTCTCTGACTCGATGAGCTGCTTGGGATGCTTTATCAGCTGCCTCTAATGTCAGAGCATAAGCTGGGATTCGGCAAGTGTGTGTTTTGCAGCCATTCGTACTGCTAGTTGAAGTTTTGAGTCAGCTATAGCACGAGTGAAAGCGTCTTTGCCATCTGGTTGATGATCTCTTCTCCAGTGTTAGGATATTGCGATTAAGAAACCACCAGGTAAATGCTCCTGTTATAATAAAACTCGACGTTTTGGTGCAGGGCAGAGAAAGCTACCAAGAAAATGATTATCCTGAAGTAAATCTATGGTTTTAATGTTGGTAGTTTTTGACTATCTGAACCAGATGGTCAATACATTTAATTTGAACGACAACTGCAACTATATTGCTTTGTTGAATAGTAATCTGCATCGTTTCCCAAAAGTACCAAGTTTGGAGGTTACTGGAAACCATGCTGATGCCATTGCACCATTCAAGGCTCGTGAAACGACTGCCAACAGCCTAGTTCGACAGTATTGCTGTTTTGTTCTTAGGTGGTGGAGAGAAGTTTGTTATCTAAATCTTCTGTGAAGAGTAATTAGTCTGGTTTCTTCCATCCTCAAAGAGAAACAGAATGTGGTCTGAGAAAGAGTCATCTTTGAAGATATGAATAGGGACGAAGGTGCCGTGACATAAGGCCAAGCATCATAAGGCCTTACGTCGTTTTGTGAAAGTGACATCGGACCAAATGAGGCCAAATGAGGAAAGTGACATAAAGCTAAATTTGGCCTTACGTCATTTTTTAAAAGTGATATAAGACCAAATTCTAGCATTTGGCATTATGACACATCGATAAAGCGACATTAGGCCAAATGAGGAAAGTGACATAAAGCCAAATGGTGTTCAAATGAAAGGAATGGTGTTCTATATATACGTATCTGGGAAGCAAATATAATATGCAATCGAAAGTGTCATAAAGCTAAACCGGCCTTTTGACGCTGCGTCAAATTTTCATAATACCAAGTGCTAAAATTTGGCCTAATGTCAATTTCACAAAGCGTAACAAGCCTAAATTTATATATTTTGGCCTTGTGAAGCTTGGCCATACGTCACGGCATCAGGGACAAAGCTTACATTTATATAGGATTGCTTCCGCAATCAGATTACTCATGTTACCCTGAGGAGTTGGTCCCATGTTCATACGACAGCATTTATAGAGAACTCGTTCCTCAGTGCAGGATGACGATGGAGAATTCTCGCTGCTCCAGGGTCGTAAGCTACCTCACCGACACATTCGATACCAAAAAAGGATTTAGGCAAGACGATGCGCTGTCATGCAACTTCTTCAATTTGGTTCTTGAGAGCATTGTGCAAAACTCCCGAGTCACACCGGAGGCACCATTTTCCTAAAATCCACACACTTCGACAATATTGACATCATTGGTAGGACTTAACGTGATGTCATAGCCACGTATAGAAGAGGAAGCGGCAAAAATGGGTTTAGCAGTAAATGAAGGCAAAACAAAGTAAAGTTTGTTTTTTTAGAGGTTAAGAACTTCGAATTGAAATAAAAAACAAGAAAATCGTATTAATGTCCATCAATTGGAAATATGATTTCGCGGCTGGTTCGAACAAAGCCAAGCCTAGAGGTACCATTTTCAGCCACTTTATCGAGCATTTGGGGCCGTATGTCGGCAATAACGCCACAAATGTTGGCTTCCAAGTCCTCAAAGGTTTCTGGTTTGTTGGCGTAGACGAGCAACTTCAGAAAATAATCCAATGGTGTCAAATCACACGATCTTGTTGGCCAATTGACAGGTCCATTCCGCGAAATTATGCGCTCATCGAATGTTTCCTTCAATAAATCGATTGTGGCGTACGCTGTGTGGCATGTGGCGCTGTCTGGTTGGAACCACATCTCATCCACATTCATGCGATCCAATTCGGGAACAAAATGGTCGGTTATCATGGCTCTATACCGGTCTCCATTAACGGTACCTGACTCACCAGCATCATTTCGGAGGAAGTATGGCCCAATGACTCCATCAGCCCATAGAGCACACCAAACAGTCAGTTGCGTGGCCTTCCGGCTTTAATTCATGGACAAGCTGGATCTTGTAAGGTCGTAAGCCAATCACATTGAGTAAACGTATTGCGAAAACGATCCATGGTTAAATGAATAAATTGCTCTGATAGATGATTATGTCGTCCATATAATGGATGCGATGAACTTCGCGAACTGAACCATTATTTTCGAAATAAATTTGCACGATTTGCAGTGATTGTTCATTTGTAAACCTTTTCAAGGGGCATAAAATAAGCGCCATGAGGCTTATTTCTCAAATAAAAGGCCGCACAAGGTTTATTTCGAAATGGAAACAAGCCCCACCACAAAAAAGCATTAACCCACGCAGGTGTTATTGCCATTTGATATTGGAATTCTGTTCAAGTTTTGTGTATGCGAAGTTTAAATGTGAGTGGAAAAATGATTTACTGAATTTATCTGCGGATAAGTTTGATATAATTTAAGAGCTCGATGTTGTCGAATTTTCTTAAGAAAAGTTGCCAGGATATCAATCCGTTTTTCTTTTCGAATTGACAAATCCCAAAATGCATTTAGGATCATTTTTAAGAACGTTCTCCATATTGACTATATAGTCATTATATAAACTACTAGACGTCGCAGAGAATTCATTAAACAAATCTTTGAACGTTCCTCTATAAATTTTCCAAAATTCAAAAACGCGCGAGATCACCAAATACCGAGGACAATCTATTGTCCTCGGATAAAAAACATAAATCGGGTCCCAAAATGGTAACTAAAAACAACCCTAGTTCCAATTATTGGAGTCCACTGCAGTGTTTACCGGATAGTGACAATGAAAGTGATAATATGGACGACCATGTGTTGCAAAAAAAAATCACTAAATTAGTTATCCCCCCAATAAAGCTTTTGCAAAAACCGTGTGAATATGTTCATAACGTAATGTCATCTATAAGTGTATCTGATTATTCGATCAAAAAAATTTCAATCGGTATTAAAATAATGTGCGAAAGTATGGATTCATACAAATCTGTAATCGAGAAACTTAAATCCGATAATAACCAATATTTCACTCATGATCTTAGAAGTGAAAAAGCTTTCAAAGTTGTTTTGTTTGGATTAGGTTCATACGACACTAGCAAAATAAAAAGTGAATTAACAAAACTTGGACTAAAGTGCATCGATATTAAACAGATTACTAAAAAATACGAACACTACACAGACACGTTTTACTTAGTTTCCCTGCAAAGTGGCTCAATCAAACTGTATGAGTTAAAAAAAAAACATCCGATCCATTTTCCACACTCAAATTAACTGGAGTTATGTTCGTAAGCAGAAGAACAGATTGACACAGTGCCGAAACTGTCAAATGTTTGGCCATGGCGAAAAGAATTGTCATATAAAAACATTTTGTTCTATCTGCGCCGGTCATCATAAAACTACTGAATGCACTAACTTGAACGTACACAAGTGCGCAAATTGTAATGGAAATCACAAGTCCACAGATAGTGCATGCGTAAGCAGAAACAAATATTTAGAAATGAGACAAAAAATTGTTACAAAAAGCAATCGCCCATCACCCAATTATAACAACAACAATAACGCAAATACTGCACTGCTGTCGATGAACGACTTTCCTGCTCTACCAACACGCACCGCTACGAATCGTGGAAGTAAAGAAACAGCAAACGCCAGCATCTCCGCTCCGAAAGCTTGGCAGCGAACACCTAAACAAAACAACAACGCAAATGCAGTTTACGACAATGGAGAATTGTTTTCCATGGAAGAATTGAATTCGCTTGTAATGGAGATGATTAACAAGCTAAGTACATGTAAATCTAAAGTAGATCAATTTAATGTTATCGCACAATTAGCGACTAAGTTTTTGTACAATAATGTTAAGTAATTTAAGTTATAACAATATAAAAATCATAACATGGAATGCTAGGGGCATTCGTAATAAACATGTTGAACTAATACACTTTTTAAATAATAAGAAAATTGATATTGCATTAGTAACTGAAACATGGCTTAAACCTGACATTCAAATCTCCACATCCGATTTTAAATGCTATCGTGTAGATAGAAAACATGGTAGAGGTGGAGGTGTTGCTATTCTGATTAGGAGATCAATACAACACGAACTTTTACCTTGCATAGAAACTAACTATGTGGAGAATATAGGAATAGAGATCATTTTAAGTAATCAAAGAAGAGTACAAATTTATTGTGTCTATTTCCCCGGAAAGATAACAGAAGGTTTATCACAGGTTCACAAAAGGCAAAAGCTAAAAAATGACCTTAGAAAACTGTTTAATATAAATTGTGCTTTTTTAATAGGGGGCGATCTAAACTGCAGACATAGGGATTGGGGCTGCATTAGAGCAAACTCCTGGGGAAATGTTTTGTCCGACCTTTCTGTTATGATGCCAATGTCTATTATGTTTCCACAAAGTCCTACGTATGTTCCAGCTAGTTCACGTGGTAGTCCCTCTGTTATAGATTTATTTGTCACAAATGTTTCTTGTCTTGTGTCTCAACCAATTGCTTTTAATGACCTTAACTCTGACCATAACCCAGTTCTCTGTGAAATTCGTGGATCGGGAATAGAAAAGGTGCAATACATTCAAGATTTGAAAAACGCAAATTGGAGAGGTTTTCGAATGGAAGTAAAGAGAAATCTTCGAACTTCCTCTACAAACATTGAAACCATCACAAACAAACATGATGTAGACTTCATTGTTCAACATTTCTCTGAAAATGTTATAACCTCGGCCAATAATAATATTCCCCAAGTTCCTAAAAGACATCACGTTGTAAAACTACCAGCTCATACATTAGAACTTATAAAAATTAGAAACATGCACAGGAAAAATTGGCAAAGATATCGCCAACCTATTTCCAGAATTCAATTAGCACACCTTAACAAGTTAATAAACAACAATATTCAAATTTACCGAAACAAAGAATGGAATAAAAAATTAAATACTCTTGATAAAGCTACAAAGCCCTTCTGGAATATAGTAAAAATTGTTAAAAATAAAAACAGGCAATTACCCTGCCTAAAAAGTGGTTCCCATACTTTTTTTACGGACCGTGAAAAAGCAAAAGTATTAGCTTCAAATTTCTCACAAAATCACGTGGTATCTCAAAACTTAGGAGATTCACGTACTAACTCTCTCGTAGATAATGCTATACAGGCTTTTAATGCAGTAAATTCGGAAACTCCAGCGAATGAATTTATATCTGAAACAGATACTAAATACTTTTTAGATAATTTGAAAATAGCTAAAACCGGCGGAATCGATAATATTAAAAATATATATCTTAAAAAGCTGCCTAAAGAGGGAATACAATTTTTAACATTTGTTTTAAATGCTTGTCTTAAAATCCAATACTTTCCAGATGCGTGGAAACTAGCAAAAGTAGTGCCCATTCCGAAAGCAGGAAAACCTGCTGATAGTCCTCAAAGTTACAGACCAATAAGTCTGCTAAGTAGTGTCAGCAAAATTTATGAAAAATGTCTTAAAGAGAAAATTGTTAAAATTATCGAAGACAGAAAAATATATCCAGACGAACAATTTGGTTTTAGGCGTGGTCACGGAACCTCCCATCAAGTTCTGAGAATATGCAATAGCATTAAGAAAAACCGTGCAATAAGAAGGTCAACTGGTATGATCCTACTAGACATAGAAAAAGCGTTTGATTCCGTTTGGCATAACGGCCTTATTTATAAAATGTTAAACTATAATTTCCCCCCCTTTATTTGTAAAATTGTCCAAAGTTTTGTAGCTAAGCGTTGTTTTAAAGTAAATGTTAATGGTTGTGTATCAGATATAGTTACTTTTCATGCCGGTGTACCCCAAGGCTCTGTTCTTGGACCTGTTTTGTATAATTTATATACTTCTGATATTCCGAATCTACCGCAATGTGAAACAGCAATATATGCCGATGACACAGCAATATTTTCATCGCATGAGTTCAGTCTTAATATTGAGACGAATTTAAAAAATGCGCTTTTAATACTGCAGGAATACTACTGGAAATGGAAAATTAAATTAAATGCCGGAAAAACTCAAGCCATCTTTTTCACTCGAAAAAGAAAACCTTGCTTTCTTCCGGCTACCCAGTTAATAATTAATGGCCATTCAGTTGCGTGGAAGCCGTCTGTTAAATACTTGGGGATTCATCTTGACTCAAAATTAACATTCAAGGAACATAGCACTCAAACACTTAACAAAGTAAATATTGCTACAAAAATGTTATATCCATTTATAAATAGGAATTCTTTATTATCAAATGAAAACAAAATATTAATCCACAAAACTATTTTTCAAGCAATTCTATTGTATGGTTGCCAGGTTTGGGGTAGTTGTGCAGACTGCCACATTAAAAAGTTACAAATCGCACAGAATAAACTACTTAAAATGATGCTTAATCTTCCTTGGCATTATTCTACAAAGGATCTGCATGCAACAGCAAACGTTGAATTGATCGCCTTCAGAATGTGCAAACTTAAACACAGTTTTATGATCAGATGCGATATTCCCGACAATCCTCTAATAAATGAATTAAACTTACAAGAACAAATGTAAAACTGATGCAATGTTAAGTCCATATTTATATGTTCTTTTATTTTATTTATAATATTTATTCATTCATTTATTTATAATTTGTTTGTAGTTATATGTTATTTATTATTTATTTGTTATACATTATTTTTTATTTATTATTAATTGTTTATTGAACATTATTTACAATTTACAATTTATTATGTGTTATTTGTTATTTGTTATTTGTTATTTGTTTTTTATTAATTATTATTTATTATTTATTATTTATTTTTTTTTTTTATTTTTATTTTTTTTTTTACTTAGTATTTATTATTTATTACTCAGTATTCGTTACTTATTATTTATTTATTTATTTTTCTATTATTCATATAATTGTTACCCTTAATTTATTTATTTTTTGATTTGTTGTTATTTTTTAATATTTTATTTTATACACCTATATATGTTAATATATGTGTATATACATATATATATATATATGTATATATATATATAATTTTTTTTTTGTATCTATTTGAGGTTTTCTATCGTTGTTTCCTCAATTTATATTTTGCTTGTATTACATTTTTTAAAAAGTCTGTTAAACAAATTTTTCAGTAGAAAGATATAACTATGGATATATATCACATCTCTGTACCTTAAATATTGTAAATTGTGCGATAACACATTGTAAATTATTAACGAAATAAAAATTATTATTATTATGTAATGATTCTGGCTTTTTACAAAATTATTCCAGGCCCGGTTACGTCTACTTCGAAGATATTTAAGCTCTTTATACCAAGGATGCAGGATTTGAGAATTTTTTGATTGCTTGTCTGGAATAGTTCTATCCATGCAATCTTTTATTAGAAGATACACTTTTTTAACAGTTTCTTCTAAATTGGGGAAGCTGCAATATTCAGATTCGAAAGAATATTTTCTTCGGAAAGCCTTTGAAAGTTCGCTTTCCGAAAATCTAAAGAGTAGGCACGAACGATCATGAGAGTCAGCATTTTCGTGCAGATGTCTACCTATTTTATTTTTCCTTGGGCTGGTGGAAATCTCAAAAGACACGATCAGCACGTGCCCGAAGTAGTGTGAGACTTTAGCACACTAAAACCACCACCCTTTTTGTATTTGTATTGCAACTAAGTATGCGTCTTATCTATCAATTTTTTTTAATCACGAGTAGATAATGAATGTTTCGCAGGCAACTTTCCTGTGAGAGTTCCTGCTCTCTCCGCGGTTTGCTATTATCGGGCAAAATCTAAGGGCTTAGTTCTCTGAAGACGCCGCAAAGAATTTGCCTAGTCAAGAATTTGGAGGACCGTTGTGTTAACGTGTCCCAATAAACGTTTTTTTTTATGTTTGCGTGCAAAATTTTTCGTTTCATCTTTAACCGCAGGATTACCCAGATCTCTGCGTAGATCTTCATTCCTTATATGGCACAGCGCATTGAGGAATGATCTTAACATTTTGTTTTCTAAAGTTTGTAAAATATTTAGATTCGTTTCACTGGTACAATCCCATAGTTGTATACTATATGTCAAGACCGGCTTTAGCACTTGCTTGTACATATAATAGCAGCTTATTATCAAGGTTAAGCTTCGAATATTTTCCGAGTAACCAGTACAGTTCTCTGTATTTATTTTTAAGTTCTTCGCATTTATTTTTTACATGCGACTTCCATTCTAATTTTGCATCGAGTGTCATTCCGAGATTTTCGCTTCATTTGCAAAAGGAACTCGAACCGTCTTGAGGAATACAGGCAAATTGTTTCTCCGTTTATACAAAAAATGTACATGAATTGATTTGCTCTCGTTAAGTACAATCCGCCAGAATTTTGTACATTCATTCACCTCGTTAAGAGCAATTTCGTAATTTTATACTTGTTTCCTCTATTGTTGTGCCAACTGCTAGTATAGCTGTATCGTCAACAAACGTGGCAGCAATTGTATCGTCTGTTTGTGGGATATGACGTGTAAATAGGAGGTACAAGAGTTGTCCAAGGACGCTTCCTTGGGGTACTCCAGCCAATATCACTTTTAACTCTGAATATTCGTTTCCAAGTTGCACACGATCGATTTCAAAGCCAATTGTTTTGATATACCGCCTTAACTCTTTCGTATGGGCATGATGACGCTGCAGAATTCTGCCTGACCCATCAGGGTCGGAAACGACCTCACCGACAACCGATAAGATAAAACACAAGGATTTTATAAATTTTTTTCAGACAGATCTTGGCTTAATTTTTATTGAAGGCCTCTATGCCACACCTTGTCAAAAGCTTGCGACACGTCAAGAAATACGGCTGAACAAATTTTCTTTTCTTCAAAAGCTTTCTCAATTACATCAGTAATTCGATGAACTTGGTCCACAGTCGAATGTTTACTTCTAAACAGAAATTGATGGTCAGGTAGAAGGCGTTTCTGATCAATAATGGGTTGTAAGCGACCGAGCGACCTTTCAAAAACTTTTGAAATTATTGGAAGAAGTGAAATAGGTCTGTAAGATTTAATTTCATTCTGTGATTTTCCTGGTTTGAGAACCATAATCACTTCTGCAACTTTCCACTGTCTTGGTATGCCCACCTATTGCCACCATAAAATTATCTAAGGGTTTGAGGGTCAGTTTTTGCTCTAAAAACATGTATGAAAAGCTATTGTAGGCTTTAAGGTAATAACTTTAAGATGTCTATCGCTTTGGGCTTATCTATGTTTCTTTTGACTGGACTTGTCTCCACGTTGCTTAAAACTCCTTCAATGTCGAGAAACACTGCAGCTATGATTTCTTTCTCGTGAATGGGTTTTTCTTTTCTTCTAACGAGGTCATGCAGGGCGTTTCCGGCTCCCCTTTCTTTTGCGTATGCAAGTTGTGACGAAGATATATCGCTTGGGATCACGGATATGGACATTCGAATTGCTCAATTGATTTTGTATTGACCATATTGGCCGATGTAACTATATCAATGATGCTTAGAATGACAGTTGACAGCTTGCCTGTCACAATTGGGTGTTCTTAAGCTGGCTCTGATATATTTTTATGTCTGCAGAATTCTGATGTGCTTCCTGCATTGCAACACAAGTTAACTTTCGCTTACAATTATGGGCCATCGCTTTTGAATTTTCTTTGACTGGCTTTGTATAGAGACATGTGCAATTCGGGCTTTTCGAAACATAGTAGAGTTTCTTTCGTTTCCCTTCTAATGCTTTGAGGCTCTGTTTTCCACAATATTGATGATCTTTGTGGTTTAATTTTTTTCATATGCTCTGAACAGTCCTGCATTCATTTCAGATTGAGTTTCCATCAGATGCGTTAGAAGGGTACTAACGTTTTCCCTTAACTCTGGAATGAAGCCTCTCACATTAAGACGTTACTTTTAATTTCTTAATAGGGTTACTTGTGGCGACATCACACTCGTTATTCTGTCTGTATTGATACTTGTATCAACTTTATATTAACATAGTAACTCTCATTTTATTTTATGGAACTCATTACGTTGAGACGGCATATACAAGCCTATACAAGTATGTGCCGTCATACTTGTAGTCCTCATCGACGCTTCCCAGAACTAGATGAATAAAATGTGGCGGATCCTAATACATACCCACTACAAATGTCTCTATCTACCTAGGCTTCACATAAAATGTATTCACGTGCCCTCGGCACTGTTTCGAGTGAATCACGTTTTAAATGCTAATTCACCCATCCGGCACACAATTTTCTTTTATGCATCCTTACGTCATGATTTCTGATGCTATATGACCCCACCTTGCAAAGGCATGCACGAAGCTATATTCGAAAGTTGGTGGGCTATTATACACATGCCCTTACCCTATATATGGACTCGTGCATTTTGGAAATATTTGTCTTCATCTTCATACTTGTGTGAAGTGACGTCAAAGCAACATTGATCAAACAAGACTCGTCGCCGTCACTAGGCCATCTCAAGTCCTTATGTCGTAAAATAAATATGGATGCCTCCCTCTGCCGAAGCATACTACTGAACACCCACCCCCACTCTTTGTTCGAACGACTGTGCCTTTGTACAGATTGACTTACACCTCATATCTGGATATTAATCTGCTGCTTTGACTTATGAAGTGAAACAAGGCAGACCGTGGATTTCTATTCATGTCCCGGCAAAATTAGAACATTCAATGGGCGGACGGGGGGAGGCGCTACTAAAGCTATTTCCATGGCCATTCACACAGACTTTTCAGGAACACTTGCGACGACACGATTTTGACTTGTGTCAGGACTAAAGAGTCAGGGTGGGTCCTATTTCCAAACCAAAAGTGAAAGTGCCACACTGTGTTACCATTAAATTGTCGTGGCGGGTCAGGAAGTGGGAGTTGATAAAACAAACAACTTGGATTTGCCCTGTAAAAGGACATTATCCTTAATTTCATTGCTTGGCATGGCATTCATATGAAAATGGAAATTTATTCTAAATTGCCTGCGATAAGAGCGCGAAGACTACGACTTGGACTTTATTTTCTTATTCCGTTTTGTGCTTTTCTCATTTCATGAAAACAGATCGTTCGTCCTGTGAATGCCTTTCTCATTGTTGACGTACAAAATGACTTTATAAGTGGATCGCTGGATATAAGTAATTGCAGCGCACAGCACAAGGGCCAGGAGGTGGGTATTATCCTTGTGAAAGGAAGTTGGGCAATCAATTCATAATTGAATTGTGTGCGCTCGTGTGTGTTTTTTTGTTCTCTTTTAGATTTTGGATCCAATTAATAACCTCCTGGGGACAGTGGATTTCGATGCGGTGTTCTATTCCTTGGATTGGCATCCTAGCGATCATGTGTCCTTTATAGATAATGTCAAGTTGAGGCCGTTGGATGAAACAACACCGGTGAGTGGGTAATATGAGGTTGATTAAGAATTGTTGTAATTGAGATACTTTTAGATTGACGCATCCACGGCGCAAGTTTATGACACGGTCATCTTTGCTGGGCCTCCTCCAATGAAACAACGTTTGTGGCCGCGTCATTGTGTGCAGGACTCCTGGGGCGCTGAGTTGCACAAGGATCTCAAGGTAAGCTAGTTTTATAATATATGTGTGAAAACATTGTCAATTTTGTAGAAAAATTAAACGGTGACCTGGCATAATTAAAGTCTGCATTTTCTGTATAATCCCCGGTTGAAGGTTTCAAATTGCAAGTAAAAAATTACATGTAAGCTCAAGACCAACGATTGGGCCAAATAAATATTATTCGTGTGGCAAGATAAATAGAAGCTTAGAAAATCTTAATACGGAAGGATACGTTGGATGGAATTTATGTCAAATCCTTTGGTACAGGAATTATAAGCTTTTATGAGTTAGGCGAGTCGATTTGATGAAGGTTTGTTTATTCTGCTCCTAAATTGTTGGAATTGGAACATTTATGAAAGTATGTCTGGTTAAAATTTGTTGGAATCATGAAAAACCAAGTGACGGATTCAATTTGTATTTGGTTTGAACAACTATATACACTTTTGGGTATTCGCCGTGGTATGTGGAATGTGATTTTAATTTTCTGCTACCTCTAGTGTCCATTCGTTCTAAATGTCCTAGCCATCTTAATCGTTCAATGAGGAGTTTTTTGACCAGGGACATGTCGCTGTATGTTTCTTGGTTGAATCTTCTTCTCCATAGCCCGTCAACGCAAACGGGGCCGAAGATTTTTCGAAGAATTTTTCTCTCGAATCGACCAAGGATTTCTTCATCCGCTTTTGAGACGGTCCATGCCTCAGCGCCGTAGAGCAGAACTGGAATCGTCAGGGTCTTATATATGATCTCATTAGTAGTTCGAGCGAGGGCTTTAATACTGAATTGCCTTTTTAGCCCGAAGAAAAAGCTGTTGGCAAGAGCAATTCTTCGTTTAATTTCTGACGAGATGTTGTTGTCAGAGTTAATAGCTCGTACTACCTCAAAGTTATATCTGTCCTTCCTTCTCTATACTAGCAAACGTGGCTATGACATCACGTTGAGTCCTACCAATGATGTCAATATCGTCGGCGTATGCTAGTAGTTGCAACGAATTTTGAAAAATTGTGCCTCTGGTGTTGGCTCGGGAGTTTTGCACAATCCTCTCAAGAATCGAATTGAAAGTCACATGACAGCGCATTGCCTTGCCTAATTACTTTTATTGTATTCAATGTGTTGAAATCTCCCAGCAAGATTTTAACACCGTACTTCGGTAGTCGCTCATAGGTTTTGTCAAGGAGCTCGTAGAAGCAATCCTTAGCTATATCGTCTGGTTCTTTCATTGGGGCGTGAGCGTATATAAGGCTTATGTTGGCGAATTTGTCCATGAAGCGTTAAATGTTTAGTAGAAACTGACCTCAATCAACTTCAATTTGAAATCAAAAATCCAACATGTCCAATTCCAATTTCTTCGGTTCGCAGCTCCTTTATGGAAAAAGGTCTTATGATCAGGTAGATTCAGACCACAACCGATCAAATTTTCACACTTTGTCAGATCCTGGAAAAAAGCCAAAAAGGCCTATGGAGACGAAGATTCAACCAAGAACAATACGAGCTGTACAGCGACATATACCTGGTCAAAAAACTTCGCATTGGACGTTAAATATGGCTAGGACATGTAGAACGAATGGACACCAATACTCCGGCTCGCAGAGTCTTCGATTCCCAGCTAGACGTCGGACGCATTCGAGGAAAACCTCGCCTTAAGTGGCGCGTACAAGTAGAAACCGACCTCAACCAAATTGAAGAGGCATGTTGGTTGAGGTCTAGGTTCATTCCGGACTCTAGCGCCATTTTAGCAAGTAAGTGTTGCCTTGATTCTTGCCACTACTACCACCGCTTTTTCGTCCGCATATACCACGACGTCCATCCTTCTTGCGCTCGGTTTGCATAATATCTACTACATCGCACATGATATTCCTTAATTAAGAAATTTCGTACTATTTCTGGAACTTAATTATTTGAATTATGATACGAATTTGCCTAATGGATATTGACCTTATAGAACCTAGCTGACGAAGGCCTCCTTAATTCTATCTATCGTCAGTTGCCGTCTGACAAGGAAAGAAAAATATCAGAGTTCGTTCGATTACATGACCTGAGAGAAGTTTATAAACAAAAGGAAATCCAAGGAGACGCCAAGAGGATTCATTTATCTTAAAAGCTTCCAACATTGTCCTGACATCCAATTTAAGGTGTAATTTGCACTCTGGGATATTTTCTATTCAATTCACTGGTCACAACGTCCTTTACTCAATAGAAATACCCCTGCTTGTACAGTTTTCCCTCCCACTTTAGATCCATAGAATTCAAAATCGTATTTTATTCTCTAAGGAGTTTTAGTCTCTTTAAATTGAAATATATACCTCCACTGTTAGTGAAACAAAAAAAAAACATTTTGTCCTGCTACTGAATTGTTTTCCTTTTTTTCCCGTTTCTAAAATAAACAGATAGCAGAGCAAGGAATTAAGGTTTACAAAGGTACTAATCCTGAAGTTGATTCCTATTCAGTTTTTTGGGATAACAAAAAGCTCTCGGATACAACATTGAATGCCCAACTGAAGATGAAAGGAACCACAGATATTTACATTTGCGGTCTGGCGTACGATGTTTGTGTTGGTAAGGATATCCAGCCATAAATTTAGAATAAGTTTTTTCACCACAAAACTGTGCATACATAGATACAGTTAATCTTTGTTTTTTTTTTAATTCCGCTTATTCAAATGTTTTTATTCAATTAAAGTCACACCACCTAAAAAAATCTGGAATACATGTATTTACTTAAAAAAAATGTTTACATGCTTGCTTTAGGTGCAACGGCTGTAGATGCTCTATCAGCTGGATATCGAACAATTCTGATTGATGATTGCTGCCGTGGAGTGGATCTCCGCGATATCGAGAGCGTCAAGGGAAAGGTGAACTCTAGCTATGGGGTTATCGTACACTCAGATGAGGTAAATCAGTTCGATAGTCAATTAATCTGTTGGATGCGTTGTGAAATTCAATAATTCAATTAGAATCCTGTCATCCGCCACAAGCAAAATTACAATTAAACCTTTTTTTGCAGGTGAAAGCAATGGTAGAGGGTAGGGATCGCCGGCCAGAATTGGGATACAAACTGGCAATGGAATTAAAAAATCCAGATTCAGTGCTGTCGCAGAGGGATAATGGGATTACACCAATTTAAAGAAATTTGTTTTTGTAATATGATTTAAATGTACAAGTAGATGAACCACTTAAATCCATAACACGCGGCTACAACTTATTTCCAGCTTGATATGCCACGCCTATCTAAGTATTGAAGATATTTTAATTTATAATATAATAGAATGATGATATTAATAATAATATATTATGTAGAAGTAATAAGGTACAAACATTGTCTTAAAGTTTAATGAAATAAATATAAGTGATTGGGTTTGCTATTCTTGCTAATCTTTTAAAAATTTCATAATCTAGCTTGTAAAATATTTGGGACCATTTTGGTAAGCATTAGTCTCGATAGTTCATATTTGGCAGTCGTAAAGTAGACATGTGGCAAATTTATTAAGGAAAAATATTCGATAAACCTACGTGTTTTTATCGTTTAAACATTTTATCAAAATCAATCATCGATTACTGCGACGAAGAGAAAGTGACGTGCAATTTTTGGGACAAACAACCTGCCAACAAAACGCACTATTTATCGTGTAGTGAATGATTTCGCAAAAAGAGGGTCTGTGGATGATAGGCCCTAGCATAGACCACAACGTACTGCAAGATAGGCTGAAAACATTACTGCCGCTCAAGGATGTGTTCAAAACAATACATCAACCTAAATTCGACGCCGTGCTCAGGAGCTTGGTCTTCAAAGAACAACTTTGCCCACAATTTTGCACAAGGATTTGCATTTGTTTCCATTTAAGATTCAGTAGACACAAGAGCCAATAGGCTGTTACAGCTAGCCCATGGCAACCCCGATTTTCATGAAAAAATCATAATCAGTGACGAGGCACATTTTCATTTGAATGTATATGTTAATAAACAGAATAGTCGGTTCTGGGCAATGGAAAACCCTCAAATTATTCATCAGTCACCTTAACATCCATTAAAAGTAACAGTCTGGTGTGCAATTTGTTTAGGAGGAATCATTGGACCTTACTTCTTTGAAAATGAAAACGGCGTTAGGTAACTGTGAATGGGGAGCGATATCGTGATATGATTCAAAACGTTTTACCGCCACAACTGCATGCCTTGGGCCTGATTAACTTGTGGTATCAACAAGCCGGTGCCACATCGCATACAGCCAGGATTACAATGGAATAACTGCGAGACCTCTTTCCACAACAAGTTATTTCAAGAAATGGTGATGTTATTGGCCTCCACAGTCGCCTGATTTGACTGCTCTGGACTTCTTTTTGTAGGGACCAACACCGATACGACTGAAAAGCAAGGTTTATGCAAACAAACCAGAAACGCTAGAGCAACTCAAACAAAATATTCTTGATGAAATTAATTAATTAATGAAAAATGTGCTCAAAACGGTTCGCATTTGTGAGACTAACAGAGGCGGACTTTTACTTGAAATTGTATTCCATACATAGTTGCCGACATTAAAAAAAAATTATCAATATAAAATCCATTCTCTTTCATTTTCAAAAATTATAAACAAACAAAGTAGTATAACTTCCCGGCGGACACCCTATAGAATCATAAGCCAACACCGATACGACTTTTTGGGTAACACCGAGAGTATGGGTGTTTTCCTAAATGTAGTACTGCCTGCATTGCGCATCAGCAAACATTCCAAAATGCAAACTCAAAATTGAAATGCATTGTGAATGATTATACTGCGCAAAAAAAGCAAACAGAGCATCGTGAACTAGTAAGATGCAAATGGCATTTTTAGAACGTCATACATGAAGAACTTCGAGAAGTGAGTATATATAAACTGAAATGAATTAATTCTCTAATTATAATTCTTTGAATGCCTTTAACAGAAAACCATGGGCAAAAAGCCATTTTGTGTTAGCGCACAACCTGACATTCACAGTCTGACCACCAACTGCCATCTCTGTACATGTACGAGTGCCCGAGACAGTAAGTCTAAACCGGTTATATTTAAAACGTTGTAACTTTACTGCAGTTGCTGTAGATCTACTGCATTTCAAAATAAATCCACATCTACTGCCTTTAAATAAAATCTACTGCACTTTTGGTCAATATGTAACTGTAATCCACAAAATAATTTTTCAAATCTATTACTGAATGCAGTCAGTCTCAATCTTCCGAATGAAATCCAGCCATAAAACATATGAGAAGGCAACAATCTGACGTGCTGATTGTTGAATTCCCTATCCCATTCCATCCTTAAAATTAGTATCCCCAAAGATTGGGCGTGACTTAAAACTAATAGAGAATAAAATAAAGAAAATTACATTGTAACGGCATCTAGTTCATAAAGTTTCCAAATCTTTTTTTTATCGACAAATGACGACGTTTTTCTACGGATGCTATTGGGTATACAAATGGTTTTTGTATGAAAACTCCTCCAAAAAGTGCACGTGGGTTATAATGATCTAAAGACGAAATGTTTATATTGACATTTTGAGAGTTTTTGCATCGAAATTCTTGAAAATTTGACCGTTTTTCCATAAAAACGAACCCAAAATGTGGGCATGGCAAAACAATCTATGTGGATGAAATATAGATAGTTGAGATTGTTTACATATGGTGTTCAGACACTTTATTAAAATTTTTTAACGTTTGACTAAAAACAATGTTTTCTTAAACAGTCGTCGTGACAGTGGGCGGATTTTGAAAATTGTTTTGCCAAGTTTCCTTATAATAGCTCAAAAATCGGTGACGAGCAGACAAACGGACGGATGGACAGACAGACATGGCTAAATCGCCTGAGCTAGCGATTCTGAGTCGATTCATACACAATTATTTCTCTATGTTACAAACTATGTGTCATAACTAATATACCCCTATGGGGTAGGATATAATTATGTTGTGCATACGACTTTCGGCTAACTAACAAAATAGTCAAAAGGAGATAATTTGATTGAAAGAAATTTTAGGGTTTTAAAATTCTAATTACATGTGCAGATAAAAATAGATTTTTGTTTTTACTTGTTATTTACTTTCACGCTCTTGATGTTATATTTTTTATTAGCAAGAAAAAGTTAATTTACATGATTTTAAGAAAAAAATGTAGATAATGATTTTTGCCTGTATGGAATTTGCAACATTATTGAATTTAATGGAAACACAACACTTTTTATAGCATTTATTTCAAATAAAAATAAGGAAAGCAACGTTTTTTATCAAAACACTTTAAGTTCAAGTTCTGAAACACTGTCATTTTGGTAAGGTTCCGGCAAGCTTTTTGCATCTGACAATGAATTGGAGGGCCCTTATACCTCTCCCTCAAATAGCCTTATTTTTATTGTAGGACCTATAATCATACTGATTTGCACGATATCCTTTATAATGTTAACAAATTAATTTTAAGCAAAAACACGTTGTTGCCATCTTCATTTTATGCGGTTCTTTATAATTGTTATCGATGAACATTTTTGCAGATCATACAAATCGCTGTATTTAAGTGAACTTTGTATGGCTTTTTGATTTGATTTTTTCCTTTGGGTAGCATGCATAAAATCGCACTCGATTTTTGAATGCCTAGAATCTAAAAAAAAGAGCAATATATCTGCCACTTGCTGTTTGTCGTTTCGTCCACCACAGGTATCACAAAATTTATTGGTGAATATTGTTTCAGTTTTAAAACTTTATCAACATTGATCCTTGCAATCCTGTGCACTTAAAATAGAAATATTACAAGCTTTCGCAAACAAAATTAAGTTTTTCCGTTGACTGATAAGCTGACAAAAGAGTGAGTGGGAATAGAAACGCATATTATGATAATTGGTGACCGTTACCGTTTTGCCACAATGTTGAATTAAAAAACAGAACTAAGTGAAATAGTGATTTGTTTTGTCCTGTGAAAATTACAATAATGGCTTGGTAATTATTTAAAACCATAAAAAGTGTAAAATTGTAGTTATTTTCTTAAAAACTCATTTTACCAATTTTGTATCAAATGACTTTTACCGTCGAACCGACGATATATCTACGTTAGTTAACTTGCATTTATTTAACAGTGAAAAAAAAAAAAATAAAAACAGTTGAATCTAGTGCGTTATTTTTGCAAATCTACTTTGGACGATTGAAACTCTTATCATAAGGTGCAGTGAAATGTATATACACTACAAACCTAATATCCCTTTTAATTACAACAAGGCTCCAGTTTGAGCAGGAGTTCAGTTTACCGAAAAAAAGAGGGCTATTTGGAACCGGGTTCATTCCGAGATTTTGTTGGTTTACCCAGAATTTCCATATTCCCTCGATGACTATTAGAATTTTTTTAATGTTATGGCAACGAACCGTCGAATAAAAGGAAGAAACAGAACGTCGGGGAAATCAACAACTTGTTGATGCTCTCGACAAGCAGTGCCGGGGCAAAGCATTCGATTTCTGTGCCAGAAGGACACCTTGATTCTTTCTTCGAGTGTGACGAATCGGTAGAAAACGATGAAGATAGTGCTGACAGGGCCAATGAAGTACCTCCGAGAAAAACCCGAAACTTAGCAAGAATGTGCTTCTGTTCATCCGAAAATGGGAAAAAAATACATCGTCAGGGTACGAGTTAATAACTTTCATAAAGTTCTTGCATTTGGGTACGTTCCTTTTATAGGCAATAATTGAGGATAGAGCCAAACATTTACGTTTTAATTGTTTTTGTTTCAATTGTATTACATATTTTGTAAACGTTCTTATATTATTTTGGAAATAATTGTTTAAAATATTATTTATTATAAGAGTTGCAACTAATTTTCTTGACATTTTACAAATTATGACAAAACACACAGCTGATCATAGTATGTATCATAACGTCGTTCCAAAATATCAGCAGACTGAAAGCAACTACAAACGCAACAAAGTGAGAAAGCAACATATAATTTCAAAACAGATGCGATGCGCATTCACAATGCGCATTTTGTTTACATTTAGGAATTCACCCTATCATTATTGTTCGGGTGCCTACAGCTCTCTCTAAGGACTATCACGCCAAGCATCGTGGCAAGATTCTGGATAGCCAATGAAAGCATCCATAAACTTAAGTTATATATTACATACACCCTGTAAAATAGCAGTTACATACTAACATATGTATGAAAGATTCTGATGTACAAAAATCGTATAAGCCTTTTCTATTATAACGGGTGATTTTTTTAGAGTACTTACTTACTTACCTAAGTGTCGCTACAGTCCGGAATGAACCTGGGCCTCAAGCAACATGCCTCTCCAATTAGGGGGTCCTTAGCTAACTGCCTTAAGTTGCGCACTTCAAGTTGGTTGATGTCGGTTTCTACTTGTGCGCGCCACTTAAGGCGAGGCCTTCCTCTACTCTGGCTGGGAATCGAAGACTCTGCGATCCGGAGCATTGGTGTCTATTCGTTTTACATGTCCTAGCCATCTTAAACGTCCAATGCGGAGTTTTACGATTAGGAGCATGTCGCTGTAGAGCTCGTCTGGTTCTTAGTTAAATCTTCATCTCCATAGCCCGTCAACTCAAACGGGACCGAAGATTTTTCTGAAGAATTTTCTTCTCAAAAAGACCAAGGATTTCTTCATCCGCTTTTGAGATGGTCCATGCTTCAGCGCCGTAGAGCAGGACTGGGATGTTCAGGGTCTTATATAGGATCTCCTTAGTAGTTAGAGTGAGGGCTTTACTTCTGAATTGCCTTCTTAGCTCGAAGAAACAGCGGTTGGCAGGAGTAATTCTTTGTTTAATTTCTGACGAGATGTTGTTGTTAGAGTTAAAAGCGGAGCGGAGATAGAGAAAGTTCCGTACTTCCTCAAAGTTATATCTGTCAATGGTCCATTTCGTTGATGTTGTGTGTCCTTTCGTACTGACAGCATATACCTCGTCTTTCCCAAATTTACTGCAAAACCCATTTTTGCCGCTTCCTTCTCTATACAAGCAAACGTGGCTATGACATCACGTTGAGTCCTACCAATGATGTCAATATCGTCGGCATATTATAGAAGTTGTACCGATTTTTGGAAAATTGTGCCTCTGGTGTTGGCTCGTGAGTTTTGCACAATCATCTCAAGAATCAAATTGAAGAATTCACATGACAGCGCATCGCCTTGCCTAAATCCTTTTTTGGTATCGAATGTGTCGGTGAGGTCGTTTCCGACCCTGATGGAGCAGCGAGAATTCTCCATAGTGATCTTACACAAACAGACGAGTTTGGGCGGTATACTATACATAACCCCACAAGAAATAATCAAGGGGCGTTAAATCGCATGATCTTGGCAGCCATCTCACATGGCCATTTCGAGAGATAATCTGCTCACCAAATTCATTCTTCAACATTTCAATCGTTTCACGAGCTGTGTGGCATTTGGCACAGTCTTGATGAAACCACATGTCAACCAAGTTCAAGGGGCAAAAAAAAAGTCGCGTTTCATGGCTCGATATCGTTGGCCGTTGACGGTAACGTTTCTTGTAGTTATAAATTCTAAATTATAATTTTAGGTAAAAATGTGGGTTGTGCTTTGGGGAATATTAAAAGCATGTTCAAATTTTATTATTATGAAAGAAGGTACTCTTTTTATAGTTTTCGAAAATGCTTAACGGAAAAGAAAACGAGTTTCTTATGAAAAAGATCGAAAAAAATTCACTTCTATTCGTGTTTTTGTGATCAGAATCTTAAGCTATTCGGATTCGAATTCACAATAAGTGGTAGACGTAGGCGAAAATCGTATGCCAATGTTGTTGTCAGAGTTAATAGCTCGTACTGCCTCAAAGTTATATCTGTCAGTGGTGACATTATGACCAATTCGTCGATGTTGTGTGTCCTTTCGTGTTCACAGCATATACATAGTCTTTCCCTCATTTACTGCTTAACCCATTTCTGCCGAAAAATAGTGCCTCTGGTGTTGGCTCGTGAGTTTTGCACAATCCTCTCAAGAATCAAAATGAAGAAGTCACATGACTGCGCATCGCCTTGCCTAAATCCTTTTTTGGTATCGAATGTGTCGGTAAGGTCGTTTCCGACGTTGATGGAGCAGCTAGAATTCTCCATCTTCATTCTACACAAATGGACGACTTTGGGCGGTAATTCAAAACTAGACTTGGCACTGTATAGTTCGTCTCTATATATGCTGTCGTATGCGGCTTTGAAATCCATGAATAGTAGGTGGATATCGACTTGGACTTACTGGTTTTTTTTCCAGGATCTGCCGAAGTGGAAAGCAGGAATAAAATGATCAGTATCTCCTAATAAATATGGATTTCATAGTGTTAATATATTAAATTTATTTGAGTACTAATATGTATGTTCTTGAAACTTAAAAAACTTGAGGCCTTCATGAATGAACCGAAAAGCCAACGGCAGCGCTCGATCCCGTAGAGGATACTGATGGCCCCGTGTCCTAGGGGTATCTAATAAATTCGAACTGGCCCTCCAGGTTTGGGGGTTATGCTTTGGGTTCACTACCCAACCATGGAAAAAATAATTGTCACGAAGCAACCAATAGCCTCGAAGGACTGATTTTATTGTTGACGACCCGGCTAAACGAGAAAAGGACAACGACGTTCGTATCTGCACCTATAATGTGAGAACATTAAACAGGAGAGGTGCAAGGAAACAACTATCGGAAGCCCTAAACTGCTACAAACCAGACATTACTGCCATCCAGGAAATACAAAAGGATGGGCCGGGCAAAAAGACGATAAAAAACTGTGAAATCTACTACGGACCGTATTATAGTAACAGAAACAGCGACTATTCGGATGCGGATTTGTTATAAGTGCCAGACTTAGGCAAGAAGTCTTATGTTTCCATGACATTGGCGAACGCATTGTAACTATACGCAGTTATGTAAAATAGAGCTCTTATTTGTCAAAATGAGTGACCAGTATCTCAAATCGGTTGCTTCGGCAGAATTTTGGGTTCACAAGGAGTGAGAGACTCACTAAAGGTTTTTTTTTTAAATTGAATCAGAAGAAGACTTTCCGAATTGGGAAATGTAAGCAAATCGCAATGTTAACTTGACCGATCTATACACACTAGACTATACCTATTCCAGCCTTAATTTTAACTCCCCTTTGTCAGAGAATTTAGTTGAATACAATCGAAGTGGTATCCTGGTTTGGTTTCCAAACCAGCACCACGTAACACAATTATGCATTTGCCGTTCTTGCAATGCCCGCAGATATGCACTACACACGAACAACATCCATTGTAATGGAATTTGATTACAACTTTGCATGCATGACCACTGCAGGTACTGCAGATGCATGATAAATTTATCCATGCCACAGTCCAGAACAATTAGGGGTCGCTAGTGATATATGGTCAAGAAACCACACAAGCAGCCGGACAATATTGCTGCGCTGCATTATCTTCTTTACGCTGTAAAAGTTCACATGGAAAATGTCAAACTCATTTTGCGAAAGTTTATGCGAACTCCCTATCCCCTGCCTTTATTTGCTATTCAAACAGGCTAAACCCTAAATAGAAAAACCAATCCTGCCAACATTCCCATAAATTAAATTTCACTTTGTGTCCTAGCTCGTGTCTAATCGAATAACCAATGTAAGCCGCCGGGACAATACTTAATGCAGACAGTACGGATATGGCCAAATGTCAGAGGAGAACAGAATTACGCTGCCGTGTTTACTATAACTCTTACCTACTGCAACGTGATCTAAAACCATTGCCCTCGAGAGTAGCGGATGGGTTACGGCAAAAGGGAATATCTCGCGAATCGGATATTGCAGCTAGGAGGCAAATTGGTGGATGTAAATAGCATCCTACTACTATGATTAAAACTTCGTTACGTGACGCTGGTGACCGGGCATGCTTGACTTCGATTACTTTATGTAACTAAAGTATGTACTCGACTCAAGGATCTTTGTCGGTTGGTCGGAACAATGGTAAAGGTATATGAAAATTAATCACCGTCCGATGTAAGAATCAAGAGAATGGGGTCAGGCTCACTATGAACTGTTGCAACAGCAACAGAGACACCCGAATATCTTTTGTCCTAATTTGGAAGACAATTAGAAAAGACAGTGCAATAATGTTTGGGGTTTAATCCAATGTATAAAAATAGACTGTGTGTTTGTACGTTTGTTTGAAGTCCATAGCTGGTCTTGCAATATCGAATATTAAGAAAATGTTTAATGTATCATATTCGGAACACTATAATAGTGAGAGTCTTGAAATTTTGTCCATGGGTTGTGGTTTTAAGTCATCGTACAAAAAATGGTCGGGATCGGAAAAGTGCGCATGCCCCCCCCCCCCCCCCCCACATACAAAAAAAAAAAATATCTCGAGTTTCATAAAAGCCACAGTCTTGAAACTAATTATGAGCACATGAGTTGCTAATCTGAGTATTGAGTAGAAAATAGGCGTGTTATAAGAAGGCGTGGCACCTCAAATACAAAGTAAATATTTAATGCTAGATATTAGTATCAGTAAATTATTTAGTGTCTAAAAAGTCCCAAAAAACACAAAACCGAAAAACCCGATATCCCGAAAGCCCAAAACTCAAAAACTTTAAAACCCAAAAAAAAAATGAAAATCTTGGAAACCTTTAATCATAAAAACTTGAAATACCTGAAACCAAAAATCTTCAAAATAAAATTCGATCCAAAATCCCGAAAACTCAAAAGCCCAAAATCCAGAGACTCAAAATCGCAAAAACCCAAAATTCCGAAAAACCCAAATTTCCGAGGACCAAAAATCCCAAAATCCCGAAAATTAAAAACAATGAAAATCCAAAATTTTAAATTCCCGAAAATCCAAAATCAAACATATAGAAAACTCAAAATCTCAAAATCTCAGAAACTCAACAACTTAAAATACCGCAACCCAAAAGTCCCAAAAACCCTTTAAACCAAAAAAATCGAAAACCCCAAAAAACCCAAACTTAAAATCCCTAAAAGCCCATAACAATAATTCCCAAAGAACCGAAGATCTCGAAATCCTAAGATCCCGAAAATCAAAAACCCAGAAAACCCAAAAGTTCCAAAATCCCGAAAATAAAAAATCCGGAAAACTCAAAAGCCCAAACTCTCAGAAACGCAAAATCGAAAAAACCCAAAATCTCTGAAACTCAATAACTTAAAATCCCGAGAATCCAAAAATTTCAAAATCCCGAAAATCGAAATTTTGAAAAAAAAAACTACAAACAAAAGGCAATGCATTGAGAAAACTCTTTATGAAGTGTGAGTTTGTTTCATGCCATTTCATTTTTAAGATAATTTCCTTTTTCCTTTCCGAATATTTCCCACGATTAACTCTTAAATGGCCCAATTTTGCTTCAGTGTACTAATCTCCGGGTCGCGTGGGCCTGTCAGTCGTCTGTACCAGAGTTTAAGTCTTGTCAGAAGTCCGCGTTTTTGTCTGTGTAGTGCGTCAATGGTCGCGTTTCTGTACGTAGACGTTATGTCATGCTCTTTGTATTTCAATATCGTCCTGTTCATTGTTCGTTGAATCGTTTCGTCCATTTGTTGGAAGTATTCGTCGATTCGTTGTTTGTTAGGTGTCTGTTGTTCGGTGGTGAAATGGCTCTCGAACGTAGTTCTCTCGATAAGGCCTTGGTGAAGCGAGGTCAGCGCATCTTTGTATAATTGTAAGAACGCACAGGCACATACTCCTCCAACGACACAGGCTCGTTCGGAAGCTCTTTATGGTGGCGAGTCTGCAGTGATCATTGTCGTACTCGATCGTCCGTGAACAGTTTCGCGGGTGTTGACCTACTCTGTTAGTAGGAAAGCACAGCTTCTCGGAAACGATGACCTATCTGTGGCGAGAATGTCGATCATTGTAGTGGACCATCCAATTGTAAAGATGAATACCCCGAGGATTTTGTAATTAATTTCCCCAATCTTCGTGTTTGGCATTCAAATCTCCGGCCAAAAGATAAAAGTTCTCCACTGAGTTCAGTCTTAGAGATTCGAAAAGTTTTCCGAGCTCTGATGTAAAAAGTGTAGGCTGAGGTGCTTCCGGTGCTTAGGCCGCTATCACGTACAGTCGCTCCCCTTGTTGGAAAGTAATGCATACGAGGGAGGCTTCCAACTGGAGTTAAGCCGGTCTCTTTTTACGATATTGTAATAACTATGTATTGTGGTTCTCTCCACACCTGACACAGCGTGACTGCATTTTGCAATTTGCTGACGCGTGGCCAAATCCTTGGCAACGCATGCATTGAAGAATGCTGTCACCTCTTTTTAATTTTTCCCAGTCTACAACCTGGAAGTTGAGAACTGAGATACTCCTCAACTTTTCCAGTTCGCTTTGGGGCGATAGCTGAACTGGGAAGATCGGTAGTTTCCGGTTCTCCCGTCTGGCCTACACTGTGGTGAATGGCTTTACACATACGACATCGAGCTCATCCGTCGCTACTAGGCGGAGCTCCCTTCACAACGTCTGCGGATCCGAAGAGGAATTTATGCCCTTTAAGAAAACCGTCTAGCATTTTTCTACTTTCGGAGTAAATGTGAAAAACTCCGTTATGGTGCCTACCAGCAATTGCTTAATAATTTTATACTGCTCCACTCTTAAGCAGTGGATAGCATGTCTATCTTGACTCAATAGTTTTGTTGTAAAATTGTTGCCTATGGCCATCTTACATAGTTCTATGTTTTCCTCTAGGTACATTTTGTAGGCATTGCTCTCCTTTTCCGGCCATGGAGCACTAAGCAAACTACTGGTTATATTCTTTTTTTTTATTGTTTAATAAAAAAACATGTGTCTGGATGGGAATCGAACGAGGGTAGCTCGATTATGACCCTGGTGACTCATCTTCGCTCTAACACACTTGTTTAAAACTATTGGCCAACTTGACAGTTAATTTCAATTGACTTTCACTTTTAATTGTTGAAAAAGAGCACTCGGTAGCTAAGACGTCCAACGTGTTATCCACTAAGCTGTACTCTGGAACATGAAAGTACAGTCAGTACTCAGTACAACGAAGTACTTGAATCGTGTTGACTCATTTTCCGGTGGGTTCCCGATCTTTTCACCTTTTTCCCGATCTATTCACCTTTTCCCGATCTTTTTACCCTTTTCCCGATGTTTAAATCTTAGCTTTTTTTAAGCCTTCGTACATGCTTTGCTTCTGAATAACTTATTGCAGGATCTACCGAAACATCTTAACGTATGTTACAGAGGTTATACCATCATAACGAGTATGCTTCTGAATTTTCCTGCATAATATCATGCTAAATCATGATTTCTGGCAGCACTGCTGAGCACATACATCATGTAGACAAACCAGTTGACAAATAATAATAAGATGACAAATGCCATCTTAAATGGTCGATGTTAGAGGATAGAAATTCATGGAAGGAAAACTCCAACTAACCCCCGTGATTATTTTAATTATGGCCAGACACATTGTTTTTTATTTTTAAGTAATTTAAAGCACAGAACTGTCATCAGATCTCTCCAAATAAAAAAGTTCAATCACCAACCATGCAACGTATATCACATAAGAACCTCTAATAAAAATGACAAAGAGGACTTATTGGCTGCATAAAGGAAACCATTCTAAAAGAAAATGCTTTCCTTTGGTGTAATAGAGTTTACAATTATTTTCAAATTCGACAAATGATTGGCAATTTCAAAGAAGTTAATTTCGAAACTGCGTTGCCTCACTATCTTATGAAAGATAATGCCTACCATACCAGGGAGCATGATTACTAAATTTTTCTCAGCCACACAAAGGCCACGTCTATCGTTTTTGTTTTGCCTCCTCTCTTTCCATTATTCAATGAAACAGAAAACTAATGAGAGCCAAAACTAAGATGGACACACAAGTCCGGCTAATCTCTGTTCAGCATCAAGGACTTGCCGCCGCCGAAGGCTTACATTTTTAATTTCACATTTCTGAGTTTTTTTTTGCCTGTTGGTTCTTCCTCTTTGGTTCTTTAATTTTCACTAAGGTATACCCAAACAATTGTTTGACTTGATGATGAATGTGCCTCTATTACACCCTCACACAGTGTACGTACAATGAGAAAAAGGCTGAAACGCAAAAAAGCTCACACAATACAATCACCCCGTCTGCGTCTGTCAGTAGTGCCAGTGCGCAAATGTCATAGTTGGTACCGCTGTGATTGAGCTTTTCTGCAAAATATTGGCTGTGGGGAAAACAAAATCTGAGCAGACGGTTAAACAAATCCACGGAACCATGGTGGTTCACCCTACTGGAACCCTCATTGATGCAAACACATACACAGTCAACCGGATCCAGTGTTGAAATTTGAGTCAATGACGTCACAGAAACCAGGTCACATCGCAGAAATGTCGGTCACAAAAAATTCCGAGTCCATGCCTTTATTTCGCATCCATGGTTGTTTGCTTTTGTTTTCAGTTTTATATTCTTGTTTGGGGATGGTAAATATTGTTTCACTTTGACTTTGCAAGGACTTCGATTTGTTGATGGATCCGATGACTTTTCGTTTCGTAAATAAAATGCATCGCAAATTAATGTTGGTATTTTCGACTTGGATACACATAATATTATATTTCGTTCTAGGTGGGAACATCTTTAAGGGCGTAAGTTACTGAATTCAAATACCAGTTCCGGGTTTGACATCCTTTACAAAGTTATTCAAAGCACTTCAGAAATGCTTTAAATAAAAATCACGTTACAATGTGCTAGTAGTTTTTCTGCGTCTGCCCCTTGTATCAAACAATAATAAAAGAATCACCTGGAATCTCAAAAAAATGTGCACCACTTCACCAAAAAAAAAAAACGATTCTGATGAGGCTTACCAGGCTCATGGTAATTTAGAATCATCCATCAAGAAGTGTCAATTTAAATTTCGCGGCAATTAACGGTCATTGTGGTGACTTTTTGTTAGGCGAATCTAGGAATTTATAAATGTTACAAACTTGTACGACGCTTAAATTGTTCATAAAGTTCGTACTGCTTTATCATAAAGAAAGTTGAATTTTATAGGCTTTCAAACACAAATTGCCATGTACAATTTTCCATGTGGTTGAGTAACACATGCCCAATTGCTAAGAACGGAGACGAATTGTCAATTCACGATCTTCAATAACATTGGACGCTACGACTACAATATTATCTTCGGTACGCACAGTAATGATGAAAAAGTAAATTTGGTGCGATAATGTGGATAATGACGACCATAGCACTCACTCACGCTTCAACGGCGGAAGAGATGACATTGCGAATAATTATTTCTTCGAAATGAAATAAAATAGAAGAGAATAAAATTTAATCCTCTTAACGTCAATAAATTTGGCTTTATTGGAAGGATAATTTTAAGCCATTAAGCCGTCGCAGCTGGTTCGAATAAAGCCAGTCTGGAGGTCCAATTTTCAACCACTTCTTAGAGCATTTAGGGCCGTATGTCGGCAATAACGCCACGAATGTTGGCTTCCAAGTCCCCTAACGTTTCTGGTTTGTTGGCGTAGATGCGCGGCTTCACATATCTTCAAAGAAAATAATCCAATGGTGTCAAATCACACAATCTTGGTAACAGACAATCACACAATCTTCGTAATTGACAGGTCCATTTCGCGAAATTATGCGCTCATCGAATGTTTCCTTCAATAAATCGATTATGACGTGCGCTGTGTGGCATGAAACGCCGTCTTGTTGGAACCACATCTCATAATAAAATTAATTAAAAAAATTTTGTTATGCACAATTGAAGAGCATATAAAAAATAGTTGAAAAAAACTATTCCTGAATATTTAAACATATTTTTTAGGTGTTTTAGTAGAAAAAAAACGGATAAGTATTTGATTTTAGCAGTTTATGTCATCAAACTGCCATAAATGCCCTGTAATTTGTACATGTTATATTTTATTACATAACTAGATGTCTTAGGCTTCAATATAGTGGGAATATCATAAAAATCGGAGCACGAATTAGTCTCAATATGACACCATGAAACTCTAAAATCAAACATTTCCTTAAAATGTTCCTAAAACACCTATAAAATATATTAAGAAATTCAGAAATAGCTTTTATTTACTATTTTTAATATGCTCTACAATTCAAAATACCAAAAAAACATTTTAAAAAATATCGGTTTTTTGAGTCAAAAAAATGACAAGGGGTACCCCTTTTCTATCCGTTTTTCGTCTCAAAAAATCGATGTATTTTAAAACATTTTTTGGTATGCACAATTGAAGAGCATATAAAAAATAGTTGAAAAAAAACTATTCCTGAATTTTTAAATTTTTTAGGTGTTTTAGGAGAAAAAAACGGATAAGTATTTGATTTAAGCAGTTCATGTCATCAAACTGCCATAAATGCCCTGTAATTTGTACATTTTATATTTTATTACATAACAAGATGTCTTAGGCTTCAATATAGTGGGAATATCATATCGAAGCGGAGCACGAATTAGTCTCAATATGACGTCATGAAACTCTAAAATCAAACATTTCTTTAAAACACCTATACAATATATTTAAAAAACCCAGAAATAGCTTTTATTTACTATTTTTAATATGCTCTACAATTCAGCATACCAAAAAAACATTTTAAAAAATATCGGTTTTTTAAGTCAAAAAAATGACAAGGGGTACCCCTTATCCTTTTTTCGTCTCAAAAAATCGATATTTTTTAAAAACATTTTTTGCTATGCACAATTGAAAGGCATATAAAAAATAGTTGAAAAAAACTATTCCTGAATTTTTAAAAATATTTTTAGGTGTTTTAGGAGAAAAAAACGGATATGTATTTGATTTAAGCAGTTCATGTCATCAAACTGCCATAAATGCCCTGTAATTTGTACATTTTATATTTTATTACATAACAAGATGTCTTAGGCTTCAATATAGTGGGATTATCATAAAAATCGGAGCACGAATTAGTCTCAATATGACGTCATGAAACCCTAAAATCAAACATTTCTTTAAAATGTTTTCAAAACACCTATACAATATATTTAAAAAACCCAGAAATAGCTTTTATTTACTATTTTTAATATGCTCTACAATTCAGCATACCAAAAAAACATTTTAAAAAATATCGGTTTTTTAAGTCAAAAAAATTACAAGGGGGTACCCCTTATCCGTTTTTCGTCTCAAAAAATCCATATTTTTTAAAAACATTTTTTGGTATGCACAATTGAAAGGCATATAAAAAATAGTTGAAAAAAACTATTCCTGAATTTGTAAACATATTTTTTAGGTGTATTAGGAGAAAAAAAACGATAAGTATTTGATTTTAGCAGTTTATGTCATCAAACTGCCATAAATGACCTGTAATTTGTACATTTTATATTTTATTACATAACTAGATGTCTAAGGCTTCAATATAGTAGGAATAGAATAAAAATCGGAGCACGAATTAGTCTCAATATGACGCCATGAAACTCTAAAATCAAACATTTGCTTGAAATGTTCCTAAAACACCTATAAATCATATTAAAAAATTCAGAAATAGCTTTTATTTACTATTTGTAATATGCTCTACAATTCAGCATACCAAAAAAAAATTTTAAAAAATATCGGTTTTTTAAGTCAAAAAAATGACAAGGGGTACCCCTTATCCGTTTTTCGTCTCAAAAAATAGATATTTTTTAAAAACATTTGTTGGTATGCACAATTGAAGAGCATATAAAAATAGTTGAAAAAAACTATTCCTGAATTTTTTAACATATTATTTTTTAGGTGTTTTAGGAGAAAAAAACGGATAAGTATTTGATTTAAGCAGTTTACGTCATCAAACTGCCATAAATGCCCTGTAATTTGTAGATTTTATATTTTATTACATAACAAGATGTCTTAGGCTTCAATATAGTGGGAATATCATAAAAATCGGAGCACGAATTAGTCTCAATATGACGATATGAAACTCTAAAATCAAACATTTCTTTAAAATGTTTTCAAAACACCTATACAATATATTTAAAAAACCCAGAAATAGCTTTTATTTACTATTTTTAATATGCTCTACAATTCAGCATACCAAAAAAACATTTTAAAAAATATCGGTTTTTTAAGTCAAAAAAATTACAAGGGGGTACCCCTTATCCGTTTTTCGTCTCAAAAAATCCATATTTTTTAAAAACATTTTTTGGTATGCACAATTGAAAGGCATATAAAAAATAGTTGAAAAAAACTATTCCTGAATTTGTAAACATATTTTTTAGGTGTATTAGGAGAAAAAAAACGATAAGTATTTGATTTTAGCAGTTTATGTCATCAAACTGCCATAAATGACCTGTAATTTGTACATTTTATATTTTATTACATAACTAGATGTCTAAGGCTTCAATATAGTAGGAATAGAATAAAAATCGGAGCACGAATTAGTCTCAATATGACGCCATGAAACTCTAAAATCAAACATTTGCTTGAAATGTTCCTAAAACACCTATAAATCATATTAAAAAATTCAGAAATAGCTTTTATTTACTATTTGTAATATGCTCTACAATTCAGCATACCAAAAAAAAATTTTAAAAAATATCGGTTTTTTAAGTCAAAAAAATGACAAGGGGTACCCCTTATCCGTTTTTCGTCTCAAAAAATAGATATTTTTTAAAAACATTTGTTGGTATGCACAATTGAAGAGCATATAAAAATAGTTGAAAAAAACTATTCCTGAATTTTTTAACATATTATTTTTTAGGTGTTTTAGGAGAAAAAAACGGATAAGTATTTGATTTAAGCAGTTTACGTCATCAAACTGCCATAAATGCCCTGTAATTTGTAGATTTTATATTTTATTACATTACTAGATGTCTTCAGCTTGATTAAATGGGGCTTATCATTAAAATCGGAGCACAAATTAGTCTCAATATGATATCATGAAACGCTAAAATCAAACATTTCCTTAAAATGTTCTTAAAACACCTATAAAATATATTAAAAACAACAGAAATAGCTTTTATTTACTATTTTGAATATGTTCTACAATTCAGCATACCAAAAAAGCATTTTAAAAAATATCAGTTTTTTGAGTCAAAAAATGACAAGGGGTACCCCTTATCCGTTTTTCGTCTCAAAAAGTCGATATTTTTTAAAAACATTTTTTGGTATGTACAATTGAAGAGCATATAAAAAATAGTTGAAAAAAACTATTCCTGAATTTTTAAAAATATTTTTAGGTGTTTTAGGAGAAAAAAACGGATAAGTATTTGATTTAAGCAGTTCATGTCATCAAACTGCCATAAATGCCCTGTAATTTGTAGATTTTATATTTTATTACATAACAAGATGTCTTAGGCTTCAATATAGTGGGAATATCATAAAAATCGGAGCACGAATTAGTCTCAATATGACGATATGAAACTCTAAAATCAAACATTTCTTTAAAATGTTTTCAAAACACCTATACAATATATTTAAAAAACCCAGAAATAGCTTTTATTTACTATTTTTAATATGCTCTACAATTCAGCATACCAAAAAACATTTTAAAAAATATCGGTTTTTTAAGTCAAAAAAATGACAAGGGGTACCCCTTATCCTTTTTTCGTCTCAAAAAATCGATATTTTTTAAAAACATTTTTTGCTATGCACAATTGAAAGGCATATAAAAAATAGTTGAAAAAGACTATTCCTGAATTTTTAAACATATTTTTTAGGTGTTTTAGGAGAAAAAAACGGATAAGTATTTGATTTTAGCAGTTTATGTCATCAAACTGCCGTAAATGCCATGTAATTTGTACATTTTATATCTTATTACATAACAAGATGTCTTAGGCTTCAATATAGTAGGAATAGCATAAAAATCGGAGCACGAATTAGTCTCAATATGACGCCATGAAACTCTAAAATCAAACATTTCCTTAAAATGTTCCTAAAACACCTACAAAATATATTAAAAAATTCAGAAATAGCTTTTATTTACTATTTTTAATATGCTCTACAATTCAGCATACCAAAAAAACATTTTAAAAAATATCGGTTTTTTAAGTCAAAAAAATGACAAGGGGTACCCCTTATCCGTTTTTCGTCTCAAAAAATCGATATTTTTTAAAAACATTTTTTTGTATGCACAATTGAAAGGCATATAAAAAATAGTTGAAAAAAACTATTCCTGAATTTTTAAACATATTTTTTAGGTGTTTTAGGAGAAAAAAACGGATAAGTATTTGATTTTAGCAGTTTATGTCATCAAACTGCCGTAAATGCCATGTAATTTGTACATTTTATATTTTATTACATAACAAGATGTCTTAGGCTTCAATATAGTAGGAATAGCATAAAAATCGGAGCACGAATTAGTCTCAATATGACGCCATGAAACTCTAAAATCAAACATTTCCTTAAAATGTTCCTAAAACACCTATAAAATATATTAAACAATTCAGAAATAGCTTTTATTTACTATTTTTAATATGCTCTACAATTCAGCATACCAAAAAAACATTTTAAAAAATATCGGTTTTTTAAGTCAAAAAAATGACAAGGGGTACCCCTTATCCGTTTTTTGTCTCAAAAAATCGATATTTTTTAAAAACATTTGTTGGTATGCACAATTAAAGAGCATATAAAAATAGTTGAAAAAAACTATTCCTGAATTTTTAATCATATTTTTTAGGTGTTTTAGGAGAAAAAAACGGATAAGTATTTGATTTAAGCAGTTTACGTCATCAAACTGCCATAAATGCCCTGTAATTTGTACATTTAATATTTTATTACATTACTAGATGTCTTCAGCTTGATTAAATGGGGCTTATCATTAAAATCGGAGCACAAATTAGTCTCAATATGATGTCATGAAACGCTAAAATCAAACATTTCCTTAAAATGTTCCTAAAACACCTATAAAATATATTAAAAACAACAGAAATAGCTTTTATTTACTATTTTGAATATGTTCTACAATTCAGCATACCAAAAAAGCATTTTAAAAAATATCGGTTTTTTGAGTCAAAAAAAATGACAAGGGGTACCCCTTATCCGTTTTTCGTCTCAAAAAGTCGATATTTTTTAAAAACATTTTTTGGTATGTACAATTGAAGAGCATATAAAAAATAGTTGAAAAAGACTATTCCTGAATTCTTAAACATATTTTTAGGTGTTTTAGGAGAAAAAAACGGATAAGTATTTGATTTAAGCAGTTCATGTCATCAAACTGCCATAAATGGCCTGTAATTTGTACTTTTATATTTTATTACATAACAAGATGTCTTAGGCTTCAATATAGTGGGAATATCATAAAAATCGGAGCACGAATTAGTCTCAATATGACGTCATGAAGCGCTAAAATCAAACATTTCTTTAAAATGTTAATGAATCACCTATAATAAGTATTTAAAAATTCAGAAATAGCTATAAAATAAAATGTTCCTAAAACACCTATAAAATATATTAAAAAAACTCAGAAATAGCTTTTATTTACTATTTTTAATATGCTCTACAATTCAGCATACCAAAAAAACATTTTAAAAATATCGGTTTTTTGAGTCAAAAAAATGACAAGGGGCACCCCTTATCCGTTTTTCGTCTCAAAAAATCCATATTTTTTAAAAACATTTTTTGGTATGCACAATTGAAAGGCATATAAAAAATAGTTGAAAAAAACTATTCCTGAATTTTTAAACCTATTTTTTAGGTGTATTAGGAGAAAAAACCGATAAGTATTTGATTTTAGCAGATTATGTCATCAAACTGCCATAAATGACCTGTAATTTGTACATTTTATATTTTATTACATAACTAGATGTCTTAGGCTTCAATATAGTGGGAATATCATATCGAAGCGGAGCACGAATTAGTCTCAATATGACGTCATGAAACTCTAAAATCAAACATTTCTTTAAAATGTTCCCAAAACACCTATACAATATATTTAAAAAACCCAGAAATAGCTTTTATTTACTATTTTTAATATGCTCTACAATTCAGCATACCAAAAAAGCATTTTAAAAAATATCGGTTTTTTGAGTCAAAAAAATGACAAGGGGTACCCCTTATCCGTTTTTCGTCTCAAAAAATCCATATTTTTTAAAAACATTTTTTGGTATGCACAATTGAAGAGCATATAAAAAATAGTTGCAAAAGACTATTCCTGAATTTTTAAACATATTTTTTAGGTGTTTTAGGAGAAAAAAACCGATAAGTATTTGATTTTAGCAGTTTATGTCATCAAACTGCCATAAATGACCTGTAATTTGTACATTAAATATCTTATTACAAACTAGATGTCTTAAGCTTCAATACAGGGTTATATCATAAAAATCGGAGCACGAATTAGTCTCAATATGACGTCATGAAACGCTAAATTTCATTAAAATGTTCCTAAAACACTTATAAAATATATAAAGAAATTCAGAAATATTTTTTTTGGTATGCACAATTGAAGAGCATATTAAAAATAGTTGAAAAAAACTATTTCTGAATTTTTAAACATATTTTTTAGGTTTTTTATGAGAAAAAAACGGATAAGTATTTGATTTTAGCAGTTCATGTCATCAAACTGCCATAAATGCCCTGTAATTTGTACATTTTATATTGTAATACATAACTAGATGTCTTAAGCTTCAATACAGGGGTATATCATAAAAATCGGAGCACGAATTAGTCTCAATATGACGTCATGAAACGCTAAAATCAAACATTTCTTTAAAATGTTCCTAAAACACCTATAAAATATATTAAAAATAACAGAAATAGCTTTTATTTGATATTTTGAATATGCTCTACAATTCAGCATACCAAAAAAGCATTTTAAAAAATATCAGTTTTTTGAGTCAAAAAAATGACAAGGGGTACCCCTTATCCGTTTTTCGTCTCAAAAAGTCGATATTTTTTAAAAACATTTTTTGGTATGCACAATTGAAGAGCATATAAAAAATAGTTGAAAAAGACTATTCCTGAATTTTTAAACATATTTTTTAGGTGTTTTAGGAGAAAAAACGGATAAGTATTTGATTTTAGCAGTTCATGTCATCAAACTGCCATAAATATCCTGTAATTTGTACATTTTATATTGTAATACATAACTAGATGTCTTAAGCTTCAATACAGGGGTATATCATAAAAATCGGAGCACGAATTAGTCTCAATATGACGTCATGAAACGCTAAAATCAAACATTTCATTAAAATGTTCCTAAAACACCTATAAAATATATTAAAAATAACAGAAATAGCTTTTATTTGATATTTTGAATATGCTCTACAATTCAGCATACCAAAAAAGCATTTTAAAAAATATCGGTTTTTTGAGTCAAAAAAATGACAAGGGGTACCCCTTATCCGTTTTTCGTCTCAAAAAGTCGATGTTTTTTAAAAACATTTTTTGGTATGCACAATTGAAGAGCATATAAAAAATAGTTGAAAAAGACTATTCCTGAATTTTTAAACATATTTTTTAGGTGTTTTAGGAGAAAAAAACGGATAAGTATTTGATTTTAGCAGTTCATGTCATCAAACTGCCATAAATATCCTGCAATTTGTACATTTTATATTGTAATACATAACTAGATGTCTTAAGCTTCAATACAGGGGTATATCATAAAAATCGGAGCACGAATTAGTCTCAATATGACGTCATGAAACGCTAAAATCAAACATTTCTTTAAAATGTTCCTAAAACACCTATAAAATATATTAAAAATAACAGAAATAGCTTTTATTTGATATTTTGAATATGCTCTACAATTCAGCATACCAAAAAAGCATTTTAAAAAATATCGGTTTTTTGAGTCAAAAAAATGACAAGGGGTACCCCTTATCCGTTTTTCGTCTCAAAAAGTCGATATTTTTTAAAAACATTTTTTGGTATGCACAATTGAAGAGCATATAAAAAATAGTTGAAAAAGACTATTCCTGAATTTTTAAACATATTTTTTAGGTGTTTTAGGAGAAAAAAACGGATAAGTATTTGATTTTAGCAGTTCATGTCATCAAACTGCCATAAATATCCTGTAATTTGTACATTTTATATTGTAATACATAACTAGATATTCAATACAGGGGTATATCATAAAAATCGGAGCACGAATTAGTCTCAATATGACGTCATGAAACGCTAAAATCAAACATTTCTTTAAAATGTTCCTAAAACACCTATAAAATATATTAAAAATAACAGAAATAGCTTTTATTTGATATTTTGAATATGCTCTACAATTCAGCATACCAAAAAAGCATTTTAAAAAATATCGGTTTTTTGAGTCAAAAAAATGACAAGGGGTACCCCTTATCCGTTTTTCGTCTCAAAAAGTCGATATTTTTTAAAAACATTTTTTGGTATGCACAATTGAAGAGCATATAAAAAATAGTTGCAAAAGACTATTCCTGAATTTTTAAACATATTTTTTAGGTGTTTTAGGAGAAAAAAACCGATAAGTATTTGATTTTAGCAGTTTATGTCATCAAACTGCCATAAATGACCTGTAATTTGTACATTAAATATCTTATTACAAACTAGATGTCTTAAGCTTCAATACAGGGTTATATCATAAAAATCGGAGCACGAATTAGTCTCAATATGACGTCATGAAACGCTAAATTTCATTAAAATGTTCCTAAAACACTTATAAAATTTATAAAGAAATTCAGAAATATTTTTCTTGGTATGCACAATTGAAGAGCATATTAAAAATAGTTGAAAAAAACTATTTCTGAATTTTTAAACATATTTTTTAGGTTTTTTAGGAGAAAAAAACGGATAAGTATTTGATTTTAGCAGTTCATGTCATCAAACTGCCATAAATGCCCTGTAATTTGTACATTTTATATTGTAATACATAACTAGATGTCTTAAGCTTCAATACAGGGGTATATCATAAAAATCGGAGCACGAATTAGTCTCAATATGACGTCATGAAACGCTAAAATCAAACATTTCTTTAAAATGTTCCTAAAACACCTATAAAATATATTAAAAATAACAGAAATAGCTTTTATTTGATATTTTGAATATGCTCTACAATTCAGCATACCAAAAAAGCATTTTAAAAAATATCAGTTTTTTGAGTCAAAAAAATGACAAGGGGTACCCCTTATCCGTTTTTCGTCTCAAAAAGTCGATGTTTTTTAAAAACATTTTTTGGTATGCACAATTGAAGAGCATATAAAAAATAGTTGAAAAAGACTATTCCTGAATTTTTAAACATATTTTTTAGGTGTTTTAGGAGAAAAAACGGATAAGTATTTGATTTTAGCAGTTCATGTCATCAAACTGCCATAAATATCCTGTAATTTGTACATTTTATATTGTAATACATAACTAGATGTCTTAAGCTTCAATACAGGGGTATATCATAAAAATCGGAGCACGAATTAGTCTCAATATGACGTCATGAAACGCTAAAATCAAACATTTCTTTAAAATGTTCCTAAAACACCTATAAAATATATTAAAAATAACAGAAATAGCTTTTATTTGATATTTTGAATATGCTCTACAATTCAGCATACCAAAAAAGCATTTTAAAAAATATCGGTTTTTTGAGTCAAAAAAATGACAAGGGGTACCCCTTATCCGTTTTTCGTCTCAAAAAGTCGATGTTTTTTAAAAACATTTTTTGGTATGCACAATTGAAGAGCTTATAAAAAATAGTTGAAAAAGACTATTCCTGAATTTTTAAACATATTTTTTAGGTGTTTTAGGAGAAAAAAACGGATAAGTATTTGATTTTAGCAGTTCATGTCATCAAACTGCCATAAATATCCTGCAATTTGTACATTTTATATTGTAATACATAACTAGATGTCTTAAGCTTCAATACAGGGGTATATCATAAAAATCGGAGCACGAATTAGTCTCAATATGACGTCATGAAACGCTAAAATCAAACATTTCTTTAAAATGTTCCTAAAACACCTATAAAATATATTAAAAATAACAGAAATAGCTTTTATTTGATATTTTGAATATGCTCTACAATTCAGCATACCAAAAAAGCATTTTAAAAAATATCAGTTTTTTGAGTCAAAAAAATGACAAGGGGTACCCCTTATCCGTTTTTCGTCTCAAAAAGTCGATATTTTTTAAAAACATTTTTTGGTATGCACAATTGAAGAGCATATAAAAAATAGTTGAAAAAGACTATTCCTGAATTTTTAAACATATTTTTTAGGTGTTTTAGGAGAAAAAAACGGATAAGTATTTGATTTTAGCAGTTCATGTCATCAAACTGCCATAAATATCCTGTAATTTGTACATTTTATATTGTAATACATAACTAGATGTCTTAAGCTTCAATACAGGGGTATATCATAAAAATCGGAGCACGAATTAGTCTCAATATGACGTCATGAAACGCTAAAATCAAACATTTCTTTAAAATGTTCCTAAAACACCTATAAAATATATTAAAAATAACAGAAATAGCTTTTATTTGATATTTTGAATATGCTCTACAATTCAGCATACCAAAAAAGCATTTTAAAAAATATCGGTTTTTTGAGTCAAAAAAATGACAAGGGGTAACCCTTATCCGTTTTTCGTCTCAAAAAGTCGATATTTTTTAAAAACATTTTTTGGTATGCACAATTGAAGAGCATATAAAAAATAGTTGAAAAAGACTATTATTGAATTTTTAAACATATTTTTTAGGTGTTTTAGGAGAAAAAAACGGATAAGTATTTGATTTTAGCAGTTCATGTCATCAAACTGCCATAAATATCCTGTAATTTGTACATTTTATATTGTAATACATAACTAGATGTCTTAAGCTTCAATACAGGGGTATATCATAAAAATCGGAGCACGAATTAGTCTCAATATGACGTCATGAAACGCTAAAATCAAACATTTCTTTAAAATGTTCCTAAAACACCTATAAAATATATTAAAAATAACAGAAATAGCTTTTATTTGATATTTTGAATATGCTCTACAATTCAGCATACCAAAAAAGCATTTTAAAAAATATCGGTTTTTTGAGTCAAAAAAATGACAAGGGGTACCCCTTATCCGTTTTTCGTCTCAAAAAGTCGATATTTTTTAAAAACATTTTTTGGTATGCACAATTGAAGAGCATATAAAAAATAGTTGAAAAAGACTATTCCTGAATTTTTAAACATATTTTTTAGGTGCTTTAGGAGAAAAAAACGGATAAGTATTTGATTTTAGCAGTTCATGTCATCAAACTGCCATCAATATCCTGTAATTTGTACATTTTATATTGTAATACATAACTAGTCGTCTTAAGCTTCAATACAGGGGTATATCATAAAAATCGGAGCACGAATTAGTCTCAATATGACGTCATGAAACGCTAAAATCAAACATTTCTTTAAAATGTTCCTAAAACACCTATAAAATATATTAAAAATAACAGAAATAGCTTTTATTTGATATTTTGAATATGCTCTACAATTCAGCATACCAAAAAAGCATTTTAAAAAATATCGGTTTTTTGAGTCAAAAAAATGACAAGGGGTACCCCTTATCCGTTTTTCGTCTCAAAAAGTCGATATTTTTTAAAAACATTTTTTGGTATGCACAATTGAAGAGCATATAAAAAATAGTTGAAAAAGACTATTCCTGAATTTTTAAACATATTTTTTAGGTGTTTTAGGAGAAAAAAAAACGGATAAGTATTTGATTTTAGCAGTTCATGTCATCAAACTGCCATAAATATCCTGTAATTTGTACATTTTATATTGTAATACATAACTAGATGTCTTAAGCTTCAATACAGGGGTATATCATAAAAATCGGAGCACGAATTAGTCTCAATATGACGTCATGAAACGCTAAAATCAAACATTTCTTTAAAATGTTCCTAAAACACCTATAAAATATATTAAAAATAACAGAAATAGCTTTTATTTGATATTTTGAATATGCTCTACAATTCAGCATACCAAAAAAGCATTTTAAAAAATATCGGTTTTTTGAGTCAAAAAAATGACAAGGGGTAACCCTTATCCGTTTTTCGTCTCAAAAAGTCGATATTTTTTAAAAACATTTTTTGGTATGCACAATTGAAGAGCATATAAAAAATAGTTGAAAAAGACTATTATTGAATTTTTAAACATATTTTTTAGGTGTTTTAGGAGAAAAAAAACGGATAAGTATTTGATTTTAGCAGTTCATGTCATCAAACTGCCATAAATATCCTGTAATTTGTACATTTTATATTGTAATACATAACTAGATGTCTTAAGATTCAATACAGGGGTATATCATAAAAATCGGAGCACGAATTAGTCTCAATATGACGTCATGAAACGCTAAAATCAAACATTTCTTTAAAATGTTCCTAAAACACCTATAAAATATATTAAAAATAACAGAAATAGCTTTTATTTGATATTTTGAATATGCTCTACAATTCAGCATACCAAAAAAGCATTTTAAAAAATATCCCTTATCCGTTTTTCGTCTCAAAAAGTCGATATTTTTTAAAAACATTTTTTGGTATGCACAATTGAAGAGCATATAAAAAATAGTTGAAAAAGACTATTCCTGAATTTTTAAACATATTTTTTAGGTGTTTTAGGAGAAAAAAACGGATAAGTATTTGATTTTAGCAGTTCATGTCATCAAACTGCCATAAATATCCTGTAATTTGTACATTTTATATTGTAATACATAACTAGAATATTGTAATACATAACTAGATGTCTTAAGATTCAATACAGGGGTATATCATAAAAATCGGAGCACGAATTAGTCTCAATATGACGTCATGAAACGCTAAAATCAAACATTTCTTTAAAATGTTCCTAATACACCTATAAAATATATTAAAAATAACAGAAATAGCTTTTATTTGATATTTTGAATATGCTCTACAATTCAGCATACCAAAAAAGCATTTTAAAAAATATCCCTTATCCGTTTTTCGTCTCAAAAAGTCGATATTTTTTAAAAACATTTTTTGGTATGCACAATTGAAGAGCATATAAAAAATAGTTGAAAAAGACTATTCCTGAATTTTTAAACATATTTTTTAGGTGTTTTAGGAGAAAAAAACGGATAAGTATTTGATTTTAGCAGTTCATGTCATCAAACTGCCATAAATATCCTGTAATTTGTACATTTTATATTGTAATACATAACTAGATGTCTTAAGCTTCAATACAGGGGTATATCATAAAAATCGGAGCACGAATTAGTCTCAATATGACGTCATGAAACGCTAAAATCAAACATTTCTTTAAAATGTTCCTAAAACACCTATAAAATATATTAAAAATAACAGAAATAGCTTTTATTTTATATTTTGAATATGCTCTACAATTCAGCATACCAAAAAAGCATTTTAAAAAATATCGGTTTTTTGAGTCAAAAAAATGACAAGGGGTAACCCTTATCCGTTTTTCGTCTCAAAAAGTCGATATTTTTTAAAAACATTTTTTGGTATGCACAATTGAAGAGCATATAAAAAATAGTTGAAAAAGACTATTATTGAATTTTTAAACATATTTTTTAGGTGTTTTAGGAGAAAAAAAACGGATAAGTATTTGATTTTAGCAGTTCATGTCATCAAACTGCCATAAATATCCTGTAATTTGTACATTTTATATTGTAATACATAACTAGATGTCTTAAGATTCAATACAGGGGTATATCATAAAAATCGGAGCACGAATTAGTCTCAATATGACGTCATGAAACGCTAAAATCAAACATTTCTTTAAAATGTTCCTAAAACACCTATAAAATATATTAAAAATAACAGAAATAGCTTTTATTTGATATTTTGAATATGCTCTACAATTCAGCATACCAAAAAAGCATTTTAAAAAATATCGGTTTTTTGAGTCAAAAAAATGACAAGGGGTACCCCTAATCCGTTTTTCGTCTCAAAAAGTCGATATTTTTTAAAAACATTTTTTGGTATGCACAATTGAAGAGCATATAAAAAATAGTTGAAAAAGACTATTCCTGAATTTTTAAACATATTTTTTAGGTGTTTTAGGAGAAAAAAAAACGGATAAGTATTTGATTTTAGCAGTTCATGTCATCAAACTGCCATAAATATCCTGTAATTTGTACATTTTATATTGTAATACATAACTAGATGTCTTAAGCTTCAATACAGGGGTATATCATAAAAATCGGAGCACGAATTAGTCTCAATATGACGTCATGAAACGCTAAAATCAAACATTTCTTTAAAATGTTCCTAAAACACCTATAAAATATATTAAAAATAACAGAAATAGCTTTTATTTGATATTTTGAATAAGCTCTACAATTCAGCATACCAAAAAAGCATTTTAAAAAATATCGGTTTTTTGAGTCAAAAAAATGACAAGGGGTACCCCTTATCCGTTTTTCGTCTCAAAAAGTCGATATTTTTTAAAAACATTTTTTGGTATGCACAATTGAAGAGCATATAAAAAATAGTTGAAAAAGACTATTCCTGAATTTTTAAACATATTTTTTAGGTGTTTTAGGAGAAAAAAACGGATAAGTATTTGATTTTAGCAGTTCATGTCATCAAACTGCCATAAATATCCTGTAATTTGTACATTTTATATTGTAATACATAACTAGAATATTGTAATACATAACTAGATGTCTTAAGCTTCAATACAGGGGTATATCATAAAAATCGGAGCACGAATTAGTCTCAATATGACGTCATAACACGCTAAAATCAAACATTTCTTTAAAATGTTCCTAAAACACCTATAAAATATATTAAAAATAACAGAAATAGCTTTTATTTGATATTTTGAATATGCTCTACAATTCAGCATACCAAAAAAGCATTTTAAAAAATATCGGTTTTTTGAGTCAAAAAAATGACAAGGGGTACCCCTTATCCGTTTTTCGTCTCAAAAAGTCGATATTGTTTAAAAACATTTTTTGGTATGCACAATTGAAGAGCATATAAAAAATAGTTGAAAAAGACTATTCCTGAATTTTTAAACATACTTTTTAGGTGTTTTAGGAGAAAAAAACGGATAAGTATTTGATTTTAGCAGTTCATGTCATCAAACTGCCATAAATATCCTGTAATTTGTACATTTTATATTGTAATACATAACTAGAATATTGTAATACATAACTACAGGGGTATATCATAAAAATCGGAGCACGAATTAGTCTCAATATGACGTCATAACACGCTAAAATCAAACATTTCTTTAAAATGTTCCTAAAACACCTATAAAATATATTAAAAATAACAGAAATAGCTTTTATTTGATATTTTGAATATGCTCTACAATTCAGCATACCAAAAAAGCATTTTAAAAAATATCGGTTTTTTGAGTCAAAAAAATGACAAGGGGTACCCCTTATCCGTTTTTCGTCTCAAAAAGTCGATATTGTTTAAAAACATTTTTTGGTATGCACAATTGAAGAGCATATAAAAAATAGTTGAAAAAGACTATTCCTGAATTTTTAAACATACTTTTTAGGTGTTTTAGGAGAAAAAAACGGATAAGTATTTGATTTTAGCAGTTCATGTCATCAAACTGCCATAAATATCCTGTAATTTGTACATTTTATATTGTAATACATAACTAGATGTCTTAAGATTCAATACAGGGGTATATCATAAAAATCGGAGCACGAATTAGTCTCAATATGACGTCATGAAACGCTAAAATCAAACATTTCTTTAAAATGTTCCTAAAACACCTATAAAATATATTAAAAATAACAGAAATAGCTTTTATTTGATATTTTGAATAAGCTCTACAATTCAGCATACCAAAAAAGCATTTTAAAAAATATCGGTTTTTTGAGTCAAAAAAATGACAAGGGGTACCCCTTATCCGTTTTTCGTCTCAAAAAGTCGATATTTTTTAAAAACATTTTTTGGTATGCACAATTGAAGAGCATATAAAAAATAGTTGAAAAAGACTATTCCTGAATTTTTAAACATATTTTTTAGGTGTTTTAGGAGAAAAAAACCGATAAGTATTTGATTTTAGCAGTTTATGTCATCATACTGCCATAAATGACCTGTAATTTGTACATTTAATATCTTATTACAAACTAGATGTCTTAAGCTTCAATACAGGGTTATATCATAAAAATCGGAGCACGAATTAGTCTCAATATGACGTCATGAAACGCTAAATTTCTTTAAAATGTTCCTAAAACACTTATAAAATATATAAAGAAATTCAGAAATATTTTTTTTGGTATGCACAATTGAAGAGCATATTAAAAATAGTTGAAAAAACTATTTCTGAATTTTTAAACATATTTTGTAGGTGTTTTAGGAGAAAAAAACGGATAAGTATTTGATTTTAGCAGTTTATGGCATCAAACTGCCATAAATGCCCTGTAATTTGTACATTTTATATTTTATTACATAACTAGATGTCTTAAGCTTCAATACAGGGGTATATAATAAAAATCGGAGCACGAATTAGTCTCAATATGACGTCATAAAACGCTTAAATCACCTATAAGATGTATTTAAAAATTCAGAAATAGCTTTTATTAACTGTTTTTAATATGCTCTACAATTCTTTATACAAAAATCGGTTTTTTTAGACAAAAAAAAAAATGACAAGGGGTACCCCTTATACTTTTTTCGACTCAAAAAATAGATATATTTTAAATTTTTTTGTTGGTATGCATAACTGAAGAGCATATTAAAAATAGTTGAAAAAAACAATTTCTGAATTTTTAAACATATACAAAATAAATATTTAATGACAGACGTATGTATAAGTAAAGTTATGAGTGTCTTCAAAGTCCCGGAATACCCAAAACCCAAAAAGAACAAAATCCTGAAAACCTGAAAACTTGAAAACCCAAAAACTCAAAGTCCCACATACCAAAAATTCGAAAAATCAAAAGTCACGAAACTGAAAAACTTACTGTCTCGAAAACCCTAAATCTAATCTAGTAACTCTATTTGAAAACAAGGTAAGAGGTTTTTTTATTTCCATAAAATAAAATGATAAGAACGTTAACGAGACAAGGCTCGACAAAAATCCTGTCGAAATGAACGTAGTTCAGACACAGTCGATGCTGAGGATATGGAAGAACCACTTTTGCAGACTGTTAAACGGCGATGACGAACACCATTCCGTGGTCAGGCAGAACGTACCAATCAATATTGGCAACAACAGCAAAACTGAAAACCACCCGACCTGAGTGAAGTGAGGATAGCAATATCTAAACTCAAGCTTACTAAGGCTGTCGGAAATGACGGCTTTCCCGCTGACCTTTATAAAACCGGTGGAGATGACTTGGAAATTAACATCCACCAACTAATAATCCAAATCTGGAAAGTATAACTGAAGAATGGAACCTCAACATCGCTTACCCGATCCACAAAAAAGGAGACCCTCTGAGTTGCGACAACTGCAGAGGCATAACTCTCCTCAACATCGCGTACAATCCTATCTGCCGTAATATGTGAACGCCGGAAACTGTTTACCAACAACCTGATCGACCCTTATGTTTGCGGTTTTAGGCCGGAAAATATTACCACCGATCAAATTTTCACACTTCGAAAAAACACCCAAAAAGTCCAAATCGATACCCATCCATTCATTGATTTCAAAGCCGCATGAGAGATGAACTATACAGAGCCATGCCTTGTTTTGGTCGGACCCAACGTGATGTGGTAGTACCGTTTGTTAGTATAGAGGAGGAAGCGGCAAAAATGGGTTTAGTAGTAAATGAGGGCAAGACAAAGTATATGCTGTCAACGCAAAAGGACACACAATATCGACGAATTGGACTAAACGTCACCATTGGCAGATATAACTTCGAGGTAGTACGGGACTTTGTCTATCTCGGCTCCGCTATTAACTCTGACAACAACATCTCGTCAGAAATTAAACGGGGAATTACTTTTGCAAACCGCTGTTTCTTTTTGCTAAGAAGGCAATTCAGTAGTATAGCACTAACTCGATTCCCAGCCAGTTGTCACACGTAGTAGGGGAAGACATCTCCATGTGTGGCGCGCACAAGTAAAAACCGAATTTAACCAAATTGGAGTGCGCAACTGGAGGCAGTTAGCTAATTACCGGGCTAATTATAGAGGCATGTTAGTTGAGGCCTAGGGTCACTCCGGACTGTAGCGCCACTTAAGTAAGTATGTAAAATAAAAGGAGTTGTCAATTAAATTTAAAAAAACTGTTTATTTCAAATATCAAATCTAAACTTACCTACAGCACCGCAATTTTTCTTCGAAATAAAACACGTAATTCTTATTTTTCTATATAACATACTTTAGTGATTTTTGTTTTTATTTAGTCATTTTTCATTTTTTGTAAAATATAAATACAAACGTATTAATAAATTATAGTTTTTTTTTGTCTTAATATTCAGTGATAACAACAATGACTCTTGTTTGCTTCATAATATACTATCCATCGAATTTAGTCTAAAATATCTTATTAGTTGGTAGGTATTATTTAAATTTTTTTTTTTTTACATTATCAACATTGATGTTTTGGATTTTCTTCTTTGAATTGCATAATATAATATACAATTTGATATATTTTCAAAAGGGATTTTTGTATTATTTTGTGTATATATATATGTTTGGTTTTTTTTTAATTGTCTATTTTTTATTTTGTAAAATTAACTAATTTAAATTTACGTTTAGTGATTCTGTTTTGGCATTGTTTGTTTTCATCTTTGCTTACTATGAATTCAGTTGATACAGCTATGTGTAGGTTTTTTTTTTTCATTGACATAATGTTATTTATTTTGAATATATATACACATGCACATCGAAGATTATTTTTATGAAATGGTTTATTACGATTTTTGTTTTATTAAACTCAACACCTATATGTATAACCTACTTTCGGCTGACTTGTTGCAAACATTGTTATATATTTTTTTTTTTAATTTTTTTATTGTGAGTAACATTTATGCATGCCTATATGTTGACTATGAAATAAGATGGTGTATATTATTATATTACTTCATGTGATTTTTCATTAAAATTTGCCTATACAAACAAAAATGGTGTATTTACAGTTAATTATGTTTCAAAATTAATAATAAAAGTATAACAATACAATGTGGTGAACAGGGAAAAAGAAAATATTTTATTTTTTTATTTTAATTCTTGTCTAATTCTGTTAATAATTATAATTATAAACAAATAAAAAGGTTAGGAAAATTTCCATTCAATGAAATAATGAAATTAATTTTAATATGCACAACCCGATTTATAGACTTGTATTATTGAATAAGATTATATACATAATACATAATACATATAACAATTATGAAAGTAAAACGAAAGTAAAAACAATAATTTTAAATCTATCCTTATACTAACATACACAAAAAGTTTTTATTTTTTTTATTTTTAACCCTGTATTATATTTTTTCAATTATTGGCTTTAAAAGGAAGTGTGGGTGTAGTTGAGTTTTTACAATTTTGATAATTGACATTAATTTTGGTTTGTTTTAAGTGGATCAATAACATTTAAGAGGTTATAAATTAATTGTTGACTTTTGAAATGATAATTCATCCTGAGAATATCGCGCTTAGTTTATGAGATCTTATTATGTACCAGTTGGGGACCCTTATGCCATTGCTGTCCCAAAGTTTTGGAAGAGGATCCTTTTTTTTTGGAAAGGCGATGTTTGTTCAATTTACCTATTTATTTTACCTTAAACGTTTTTTTGTAGCGATACATTTTTATTTTTAAAATTCGTTATACGCATATATCCAGTTTAAAAGTATTCGCATTCGTTATTTGGTGGGAATGAGCTAGGTTATCAAACTAAAGGATAAAGCATTCACACTATCACGTAAATGTGATGTCGAAATAATCACTAGGGATGGGTAGGCTATACTCAGTGTTTACATGAATTGTCTCAAAAAAATACTATAAGCTTACAAATAGCCTAAAATCTATGATATTGGATGAACATGTGGTCAGGAACCAAATTTGATGGTGTTTACAGCTACCGTGATCATTTCGATATCAGAATTCTTGGTTAAATTTAGTTTTTAACCATTGAAACTTCTGGTTTTCGTAGATGAGTGCTAATTTATACTACGACTTTCAGCTCTGAAAAAATAGTGACGTCGGCATACACACGCTTTTTTATATTGTTAAGCGTGAGAAAATTGTTTGTTTGAAATTCATTCACATTCAATCGCTAATGAGAGCCGTGCCTCTACCTCCTGGAATAATACCACAAAAAAAAATAGAAATTGTCGGCGCAACAGGCTCGTTAGTACCCAAGGCTGAGCTTTCTCGCACCCATTCGTGTGTGCGAGTGTACTTATTGCACGATGGCGGGACCTCCTGTTTTATGCCAAATTAATAAATTTGGCCTTATGACGGTTGACCTTATGTCCCTGAACCGTAATATAGAACTACGGCATTCAAAGAGAATGTAACAATAGGTGTGTTTTTTTGCTTATCCAAAAAATAGGAGACCCTCTTAAATGAGGGAACAACAGAGGCATAAGTCTCCTCAACATCGCCTAGAAGATCCTATCCGCCGTAATATGTGAACGCCTGAAACAGTTGAAAAACAACCTGATCGGACCTTATCCGTGTGTAAGCCACATACGATAGAATTTATAAAGACGAACTATACGCCCATACTCGTCCGTTTGTGTAGGATGTCGATGGAGAATTCTCGCTGCTCCATCAGGGTCAGAAACGACCTCACCAACACATTCGATACCAAAAAAAGATTTGGACAAGGCAATGTCAAGTGACCTGTCCAATTTGATTCTTGAGATGATTGTGCAAAACTCACGAGCCAACACCAGAGGCATAATTTTCCAAAAAGCAGTACAACTTCTATAATACGGCGACGATATTGACATCATTGGTAGGACTCAACGTGATGTCATAGCCACATTTGCTAGTATAGAGAAGGAAGCGCCAAAAATGTTAATGAGGGCAAGACTAAGTATTTGCTGTCAACGCGAAAGGACATACAACATCGACGAATTGTACAGAACGCCACCATTGACAGATATAACTTTGAGGTAGTACGGGACTCTTACAACAACATCTCGTCAAAAATTAAAGGAAGAATTACTCTTGCCAACCGCTGTTTCTTCGGGCTAAGGAGGCAGTTTAGTAGTAAAGCCCCCAATCATATCAGTACTGATCTACAGCGCTGAAGCATGGACCGTTACAAAGCGGATGAAAAAATTCTTCGTCGATTCGAGAGGAAAATTCCTCGAAAATCTTCGGTCCCGTTTGCGTTGACGGGCAATGGAGACGAAGATTTAACAAAGAACTATACGAGCTGTACAGCGACATGCCCATGGTCAAAAAAATCCACATTAGACGTTTAATATGGCTTATGGCTAGGACATGTAGAGCGAAGGGACACCAATACTCCGGCTCTCAGTCTTCGATTCCCAGTCAGATGTGGTACGCAGTAGAGTAAGACCTCGCCTTAAGTGAAGTGCACAAGAAGAAACCGATTTCAACCAACTTGGAGTGCGCAACTGGGGGCAGTAAGCTAAGGACCGGGCTAATTTGAGAGGCATGTTGGTTGAGGTGAACCTGGACCGGACTGTAGCTACACTTAAGTAAATAAGTAGACTTACCAAAAGGAGTTTATAGTGTATAACACAACTTTCTTACTTACAACTAAGATCTCGGTTTTTTATTCATTAATCCTGGAATCTTTGCATAATTATTTAACAAATAAAAACCAAATCGTCGAGTTGAATTGATGTATCTTTTTCTGTCCCACCGGGTAGCCATTTAGGACTTTTGCTTTTTAATTGACGTTTACGATATTTTTAATGTTGCTCGTTAGTCAGACCGCAGTTGGAATACTCGTCCATCATATGGAATCAGCAATATGAAATGCAGACACTTGGAGTTGAGTTCAGAAAATGATCACTAGGTATGAATTCCATTAACTATTTACGTTTGAAGAATTTTAGGTATAGTTAAAATAAAAGATGCGAACAAATAGGCTTGCATGCGTAAAGCATCTTGTATCAGGTTTGTATGCGATATTCCAAATAATCCGGAATTAAAAAACCTTACAAAGTGAGAAAATGTAAGAATATTTGACATAATCCGTTTGTATGCGATACTCTAAATTATCTTATTGTTACACCGGAATTGAAAAAAACCTTTTAAAGTGAGAAAAGGTGTCTGTTTCTGTTACAGGTCTTCAAAATCGAATTTGATTTCATTTACAAAATGCATATTCTGCACGACAAAGATGCTTTTTTGCCAAAATAATCATCAAATGTTCATACTCTTTGCATCTGTTTTTTTATCAAAATGAATTCTAAACTACACATACACACCCTTAAAAGCCGCTAAATGATTTGTGCAAATCTCGCTACTTATTTGTTTGTATTTACTTATCTATTCATAACAATTCTTGAATATCATATAACTCTCTCTAATATTATGTATATACTAATATATATAATTTTTTTTGGATAGTTACAAAATGTATCTCTTTTTTGTTTTCTTATAACGTACAAAATGAAAAAAAAATTCAATTAAATGTTGAACAAAAAATTTTCTAATTTAATTTCTACACCATGCTAGTTATATAGAAAAAATATTTATTTTTATTTATTATATAATTGTTTTTTTTTTCGTATCGTATAAAAAATTTACAGTAACAAATTGTTTTCCCATAAACTTACCTTTTTTGGTTTTTTTGGTATTTTTTTTGATATTTAAACAATTATTTTGTTTTTTTTTTTGTAAAAAAGACAAAATAAAAATAATTGAATTATATAACTATTTTTAGAAAAAAAATTAACGGAATCATAACAAAAGCAAAATACAAGTTACATAAGAGGAATTTGAAGAAAAGAAGACATGTTTGCTATGTAGAATTCATTGTTTTTTTTTTAATTTTATACAATTTAGATTTTGATATTTTTTTGTAGAGCAAAATCGATTATTACATGCAATTTTTAGCGAAAATATCAAAAAAGTATATAAATACGGTGTTAAACACCAATTTTTTTTTAAGATTCTGAAAATTGTATTTTGACAAAATGAGACGGACATCAAATAAGACATCAAATTCAGTAAAATCATACGAACTACTTTGAGGAATTAGAAAAGTCTGAAGACAACCTTAAAAATTTGAAGAGAACAAAGTTCGGACTGAATATTTCATACCATCTTAATCTCAAAAAAACATTCAGTAAGAACATGCTGCTTTCTCGATACAAAAGAGGATGAGTCTAGAAAGATGTTTTTATTTTGCTTTAGTATGTATGAGTGTTTAAAAAAATTGCACATAAAAAATCGTTTTTCTTTTTTAATTCTATTTGTATTCTAGTTGTTAGTTTAATGATGAATTTTTGTTTGTTTTAGTGAAAGATTTTTTTTCTAAATGTGAATTCAAAGAAGTTAAGTGCGAGTGAAACCAATTTTTTTCCATATAATGTTTAACTATATGAATGTTTTTTTTTCTTGTAAGTTTTTAAAGAATGTATATATATGGTGAGAGCTAGATGCATATTTTTAACTATTTAACAAAAAAAATGTTAATAAAAAATTTTGTTTGTTTAAATGAATATAACTGATCTCAAAAAAACTTGTAACTAAATCTACTTTAGTAGGAAAATTTCTTTTACATAATTTTTTTTGTACGTGCTAAAACATTCGCTAAATATGTATCTAGAGATAATCCTTTTTTATATTTCTAGTTTTACATATTTTTCCTGATGCTATTTTTTTTTGTGTTTGCTGGCCAGTGTTAGTAGATTTTTTTTTAGACTATATATTATATTTTAGCTGAGGCAAAACAGCACATACTAACTGATAACTGAGCAAGGACAATCAACTTCATTCTGATAAATTTAATGGAAAGTATATATTTCAAAGGAAATTAATAACATAGGTACCTACCGGATCCTTTTCTGAAAATAACCGTAATATTTGAAAGCAATTGAATAAAAAAAGTTGTTAAATTGAGATAATGGTTGGTACTTAACTGTACCTGCTACAATTAGAAAAAAAACGAGTTCTAAAGGGCAATAATTCAGTTTTTGTGGTTTATGAGTATGTAGTCATGAGCCAATTTTTGTTGTACTAATGTTTTTTTTATGTTGCCATTTTAATTAATTCCGTGGAGGACATATACAAAAAAAAAAACTATTTTGGAACCAAACTGCAAAATAATGCTACTGGGTAGTAGAGTGTCCCAAAAATGAAGCCAACAAAGACGTATATAATCCTAGTTGCCGGACAAAGTAAATAGCCGATAACAACCTATGAATAAAATCATCGTTTGTGCTCCTTTATAATTGCTTGTTTGTAGGATTCTTTTATAAACGGAGAAAAAAGCTCAAATTCGGAAAACGACTGCCTCTAACAGATCAATCAGCGTAAATTAAAAAAAAACGCGGTCAGCATTGTTATACGCACCTCCTGGCATATCTTCTGTTGTAATAGTGGCATTCATTATTCCGTTGTAACCAGGAATAACAACCTTTGGCGACAAAAACGTACATTTTGTTTTTTTTAACGTAGCCCCTTTGGTAATTTTTTCGAATAGATTTGTACAGCCATAAAAATTATAATAATTACTAGGAGAACTCTGCGCCAGAAAATAAAATTCTGCACTTCTACGGAACTGCAAATCTAATTTGATCTAATTTTCATAGAACTTTTGATAGAACGTAATTGATGATGCTGATTATATTGAATTATTGAAGCTTTTAGTTCCTTTATTGAGATCAATGCAAACCCATCGATTAAAAAATTGCGCATCGTCTTAAAGCGAATCTTACAAAACGATTTGGGTCAAGACTAATACAAATTAAATTGACACTAGAACTACAGAGACCTGAAATTTTCGAATTGGAAATAAATAGAAATTTGGTGAAGTTGTTAAGGCTAAAGCATAATAAAAGATGGCTGCGGACGCCCACTTCCGTAACTGTGCGAACACATGCAATTTGTATTGAATGACCATAATAACTTTTCGCTTCGATTCGTTCAGTTTTCGTTCACTTTTGCTCACTTGCGAAAAAGCGAATTCATTCGCTCTTTCTCTTTCTTTGTTCTTTCAAACAAAAATTTGATATTTCACTTCAACAGCTGTGTCTTTAAAATTCCTATTCCCGCTGGGCAGAAACTTATAATACAATTTTTTGTCGATTTGTAAAAATCATTATATAATATAATATATTTAGAAGACATCTATACTAGTAAGGTATCAAATAATTTACTGAACAGCGGTGTAAATGGGTAAGAGTAAAACGATCGGATAATGTCGTTAAACGATTTGTAACTTGAGGTAACACTCAGTATGACTACATCTTTGCAATTGTCTAAACGCTGAACTATAATAGTCGGAGCAACCGGAAGGTAATGTCAAAATTCTACGTTAAGTTTTCTTCAGTACTGTCAAATTACTCAAGTTGCCCATAATAGCATTTTGTGAATGGAAACTTTTGTCAGAGTGGAACTCGTTTTGCCAAACAAAAAAATGTCGTTGCTTATAAACTTCTAAATTTAAATGCACACAGATATTGAAGTGAAATGACAAATTTTTGTATGAAAGAACAAAAGAAAGAGAAAGAGCGAATGAATTCGCTTTTTCGCAAGTGAGCAAAAGTGAACGGAAACTGATTGAATCGAAACGAAAAGCTATTATGGCCTTACAATACAAATTGCATGTGTTCGCATAGTTACGGAAGTGGTCGTCCGCAGCCATCTTCTATTATAGTTCAGCCTTAAATGTTATAATTTTTGCGAACCAACTTTAGATTTATATAACTTAAGGATCTGTTTAACGATGACGTAGATCAATTAACCTTTTAATGATTATTTTAAGAGATTGTCGCATTGTAAAGGGCAGTGTCTATCTAATTATGGCCGCCTCGAAGGCGATCTTTCTGAGCAAACACATAGCAACAACCACTCCAGGACCTAACTTTTTCAACAACCATTCATATGAGCGTGGTTACTTTTTAAAGTAATTCGTTGCCCTCGTTTTCAGTTCGGATACATGGACCGGACCAGCTCTAAAAACACGTAGCTGTTGACTAAAGTATGCTATAGAAAATTGGCGTGCACAAGGCAGTTAGCTAAGCACCGGGCTAATTGGAGAGGCATATTGGTTGAGACCCAGGTTTGTTACGGACTGTAGCGCCACTTAAGTAAGTAAGTAAGAAATAAAATTTAATTTTTCCGCATGATTTGGGAAGTTGCTTTCTTTTAAAAATATGATGGTAATCTTAATAGATCGAATACTATTATTAACTGGGCCAAGCTGATTTTTTCTGCGATATGATTAAATTTAATTTTTTTGAATCGTCTCCTTTTTTTCGGCCAAAATTTTTGCATATTAGTCTGATTAAATGTTCGGTCGGAAATAACTTGAAATTGTTCTTCTGGATTTGTATGAATATGAATCTTATTATGAACCAGAGTTCCGCAACTGATGTGCTAGGTTTCTCGCGCCCTCCAGCAAGAAACCCCTGGTTTGACAAGGAATACATACATATGCTCACAGCCAAGAATATGCTCATAAGCCAAATCTGGTCGGGTGAAAGTGTGCCTGAAGAATGGAACCTCAGCATCATTTGCCCGATGCACAAAAAAGGAGACCCTCCAAACGGCGCCAATTATAGAGGCATAAGTCTCCTCAGTATCGCCTAAAAGATCTTATCTGCCGTAATTTATGAACGCTTCAAACCGTTTACCAACAACCTGATCGGCCCTTCTCAGTGTGGTTTTAGGCCAGGAAATACCACAACCTACATAATTTTCTCACTTCGGCAGATCCTGGAATAAAACACAAGGTGTCCAAATCGATACCCACCATCTATTCATCGATTTCAAAGCCACATACGACATCATCTATAGAGACGAACTATACAGAGTTCTGTCTAGTTTTGGTATACCGCAAAAACTCGTCCGTTTGTGTTGGATAACTATAGAGAACTCTCGCTGATTCATCAGACTCGGAAATGACCTCACCGACACATTCGATACCAAAAAAGGATTTAGGCAAGGCGATGCGCTGTCATGTGAGTTCTTATATTTGATTCTTGGGAGGATTGTTCAAACTCCCGAGCTAACACCAGAGGCACAATTTTCCAAAATCGGTTCAGCTAATAGCATACGACGATGATGATGTCATAGCCACGTTTGCTAGTATAGAGAAGGAAGCGGCAAAATGGTTTTAGCAGTAAATGAAGGCAGGCCTAAGTATATGCTGACACATAACATCGACGAATTGGACAGAAAATTAACAATGGCAGACATAACTTTGAGGTAATAAGGGGCTTTGTCTACCTCGGCTCCGCAATGAACTCTGACAACAACATCTCGTCAGAAATTAAACGAAGTATTACTCTTACTAACCGCTGTTTCTTCGGGCTTAGAAGGCAATTCAATAGCAAAGTCTCACTCAAACTACTAAGGAGATTATATAAAATACCGTGATCATGCCAGTTCTGCTCCACGGCGCTAAGGCATGGACAAGGATGAAGAAATCCTTGGTCGATTCGAGAGGAAATTTCTTCGAAAAAACTATGGAGACGATGATTTTAACAAGGGACATTCACCCCGTCAAAAAACTCCGCATTAGGATTTTAACCTGTCTAGGACATGTAGAACGAATGGACACCAATACTCCGGCTCGCAGAATTTTCGATTTCCAACCAGACGTCGGACGCAGTAGAGGAAGACCTCGCCTTAAGTGGCATGCACAAGCAGAAACCCACCTCAATCAATTTGGAGTGCGCAACTGCAGGCAGTTAGCTAACGATTGGGCTAATTGGAGAGGCATGTTGGTTGATGCCCATATTCGGGAATTTATCGCGTCTTAAATAGGTTAGTATTAACCAGAGTTGTCGGCACAAATGTTCTCGTAATCTTTTTCAAGTTATACCCAATACTATTTGCGGTATCTAGCCACATGTCGCTTTACAATTTGACTCAATTGCAACCGATGTAAAGCATTTCCTTTAACACATTCCACTAGGGATGAGTCTTTTCCTCGTTGTAGTTTTATTTGGTTGATACTCGATTTAAGTACAAAAGATAGAACTACAGGTGCAGTAACTCCGACGATTTTATTCCACAATCACTTTGACAAATGGTAAGAAGAAGAAATAAATTTCACACTTTTCAAGGGTTATGTCGCCACTTTTTTTGCATGAATTTGTATAAGTTATGGATTGTACACAGTAAGTAAACACACAGACTTAATCGCGAGAAGCACAATTCACATTCATTTCGCACATTTTATTCGAAACGCCCTTAGTGCGACTACATTTTACATTTTTGTGAACCATTGCGGCCTGCTCTTTTAGAGAACCTTGGTGCTTTTTATACTGGTAACAAAAGTTATCAAGGCTAAGGATTTTCTTCGATATTCGCAGAATTTCAGAATCGCATATAATAATTTGTTGAAATTAAGTGCACATGGGTTTGTAAATGGAGTCGAGAATGCCGTAACAAACCTGCTCGAAAAGTTCAAAACATTCTTCTTTTTTTTTTCAAAACAATAAACTGAATTATTACCCATCAACTCGAATTACTAGCGAAAATATTACAAATATTAATAAAGTCAATTAATTGCATTCAAATTTTAAAAAAAGGAAATATTTTCCAAGGTTTTTGTTAGACAAAAAAAATTAATTGAATTGCAGAATTAAGAAAAAATTGTCCTAACAATATTTTGACAACTATACTATTCTGTTCATTAAAACGTATGTTTACAGGACCAATACACTAACTATTAACCAGTAAATACCTCGATCTTGAACTAATCACCTTTCTTTTTCTGTATTATTTAAGTACTCAAGTTATATAGTTTTGTTTTTATTTGTATATGAGTTAATCCTAAAGGATGATTGTATTTCTGTTATAAACTGTGATGGGTCGTCTTTTTGTATATGTAATATTTTGTGGTGGTGGTGAGCTGCATTATGTGGATTTTTTTTTCAGATTGAATGTGTTCTATAAAATATGCACTTATCGGTAAGTTGTATGTAAGAGTTTGTTTTTTTTTGCTTTGCCTTAATTACATAAAGCTAAAAAATAACTATTTTTATTTTTATATAAAGTTTTATATATTTCTGTTGTTTTTGTTTCATTCATATATATATAACATCTTTAGCTCACATAGATAAAAATTGTATTCACATTCTCTTTTCCGGTATTACTTTTTTTATGTAATGCATTTTCTTATAGAGTTTATCAATATTTATGTAATTCATCATTTGTGGTTTTCTAATTTTATTTTTGTTTGGATTCTACATAGCCATACAGAGAGACACACACAGACAGACACAGTACATTGTGAGTGTACGAATAAAACGTCTTCCTTAAAATGTCCTTAAAAAAGGATAATAATAAATATATTAATATTATTTTTTGTTAGTTCTACGGAAAAAAGTTTATTGTTTGAATTACTCATCCTCCTCTTCCCTGAAGAGATATGTACTCCAGTAGACCAGGTTGAATAGGGCGAATACCAGCGGGAACGTTATTCTTGAGATAACGTCAATCCTCTTCGATCTAGAACATTGTCTTGGATAAATATTTATGATTATTAATTAATGGAAATCTAGAGATTAGCTTTTTGATTTGTGAATGTTTTTTTTTATTTTTTTGTTTTGGTTTTGTTTTATAAAAAAAAATATTTGAAGTTGTTTTGCTGATTTTATTTTGAGTTTTTTTTTTTTTCAAACCTTGAAGTAGGTGTTTTTCTTTTAAATAAATAAATAAATAATTAAACAAAATGGCAGTAAATAATTTTGCGTGTAATATTTGAAACAAGTATAATTAAATAAAAAGGAATTTAACACATTTAATTAAACTTAAGTATGATGATTTAACTGAAGGTAAACTAGTACTAAACTAACTTTGCCATAAAAATAGGTGATTGATTTTTTGTATGGATCTTATCAAATAATTTTGAAAAGACAATTACAATGCTGAAAACGTATTGGCTGGTTAATTAAATTGATCTAGTTGGAAATTCTTGGGTTATGAACATTTTCTTATCGCACATTTTTTTATCGCTAAAAAATAATAATTGTCGACGGAATAGGATGGTATCTAAAATCAGTCACTATTTTGCCACCTCGTTCCACACTGAACTGAATAGCGGGAATTATTTTTCCAAAGGAATTTTCAATCAATTTAAATTGCTGAAATGGAAAAAAATCCTTGGGAAAAATAATTGCCGGTAACCCCTATTATCTCGAGCACTGGAAATCGGTGGTGGTACATGATATCTCTAAAAAGCACAAGGACAGAACAAACCCTGCTAATCTTCTGCCAGGAAGCCTTTCCCAAAAAAAAAATGTTTAATACAAAATTGTTCAACAATGGCGCCTGTCTGATTAAAAGGTTGAGCCTTTTTTATAAGATAACTTAACTTTGTATGAGTTAACCCATCCTGTTTATTATTTTTGAAATGCTGTGTGAAAGTAGTTCGAAACCTTATGATTGAGTTAAGCCTTTTTTATATGATAACGTAACTTTGTATGAGTTAGTTTAGGTAAGATTCTCCAAAACCATTTTGATCTTTTAATGAAGCGGAGGGGGCTTTTCACTTCCGTTTTTATCAAATCACTGAGATTTTGAAAATAGTGAGCTCCAAGATTCAGCTTCCATTTGTTTGATAATGACGGGCAGTTAGAAAAGAGATGAATTATTGTTTCTCCTTCTTCTTCGTCCATGCAGCTCCTGCAGAAATCGTTTGAGTAGTCTTTTAGGGTGGCTGCCTATTAAATAGTGTCCCGTGATGACCACTATGATGGCGCTTATATACGGTGTCTCTTTGATCTTCTTAAATCTAGCTTTGGCCAAATTTGTTTGGTTATTTGTCACGTCGTGCCAAGACTCCATCTGAGGTTTGATTTGCTATTAGAATGTTGCGCTAGTAAGCTTTTGCATGTAGCGACGGGAATACCTAGTGCACCCGTGTCGGGTACAACTGGTAAATTAGTCGCATTTATGGCGAGTTCATCAGCCTTGTACTTCGCTGGAATGTCACTATGCCCAGGCACCCAGGCACCAGTATAGGTGACTATTAAAATACTTTGACATCTCCTCTAGAGATGATTGGCAATCTATGGGTGTCTTTGAATTTGTTGAGACTAATTCCAGGTATTTGATGGCCTGGCTGTCCGAGAAAATGTTAATATCCTTGGAAGATATTACGTTCTCTTTCAGCCAGCATAAGGCTTATTTCCGCCCGGAAACTCTTATCAAAGTTTAACCTGCTAAGGGTGTAGTCGGTTTTTTTTTCAGGTATATTTGTAATTTCGTTTAGAATTTTTGAGTGGCCTGATTGAATATTTGACCACTGTTGGATGGCTTTAAGAGGTATGGCTGAATTAGCTGCCATTTGCTTGATAAAAAAAAGTCTAGGGGTAGTAGGTGAAAAAGAATGTCTAATACTGTTGAGGGTGTAGTACGGAGTTCACCACCAATTAAAAGACACGCAGTTCTTTGCAACTTTTATGCTGTTGGCCGCTATCTCTATCGCTGTCCATCTACTACTTTTTAAAGAAGAATTGGTCTTATAACCGAGATATAGAGCTAATGCGAGGTACGAGGTTTCATTCCCCACTTCAAGCCAATGACTTCCTGATAAAGTGCGACAATCGCTTTCTTTACTCTTTCCAACGAGTTATGTTATGTATCGGGTTTTTCAACAGGGACGCTACAAAAGTTGAGCGATAGGGACAGCAAACCACGCCATATTTCTTGCCGCTCTTTTGACATTTCTCTTCATTAAAATTTGCCATTTCATAATGGAAAGATATACGATCCAAAAACGAGTCAAATACATTAAAATTTACAACCGAAATTCGGAGTCAGTGGCCTAAACGTTAAGAGCGCTACGTCCAATTTATGGTCGTCATAACCGTCCTAGCAGATCAACAATTGAGCGTCTAGTGGACAAATTTGAATCCACAGTTACAGTGCAAAATGTTCCCGTTCCAGTGAGACAAAGAAGTGCCCGTAGTGTCGAGAATATTGCTGCCGCTTAGACTTCAGTTGAAGAAAGCCCAAATGTGTCTCTCACACGTCGTTCTTAAGCGTTGGGCATCTCTGTGACGTCGTTGTGGCGAATTTTGCGAAAAGATCTTTGTCTACATCCTTACAAGATTAAATTGATGCAAGAACTGAAGCCGCTTAACCACCAGAAGCGTCGTATGTTTGTAAACTGAGCAACAACTATAAAACAATTCGGATTTCATCGAAAAATCATCTTCAGCGATGAGGCTCATTTATGGCTGAATGGCTTCGTCAATAAACAAAATATGCGGTATTGGTCAGGCAGCAATCCACACATCATTGCATCCCGAAAAAATACGGTTTGGTGTGGTTTATGGGCCGGCGGCCTTATTGGGTCGTACTTCTTCCGTGATGATCGAGACCGGCACGTTACTGTGAATGGGAATCGCTACCGTTCAATGAAAACCAAACATTTTTGGCCCCAATTGGATGATATGGACTTGGAGGACATGTGGTTCCAACAGGACGGCGCCACAAGCCACACAGCGAATGCCACAATCAATTTATTGGAAACCAAGTTTGGAGAACGTGTTATCTCACGAAATGGTCCAGTTGCTTGGCCGCCTAGGTCGTGCGATTTGACGCCGTTAGACTACTTCCTGTGGGGCTATGTCAAGTCTATGATCTATGCCAATAAGCCAGCGACGATTGATGAACTTCGTACGAATATTGAACGTGAAATTGCAGCAGTATCGGCCGATTTATGCTTGAAAACCGTCGAAAATTAGGTTCAGAGTCTGGACTTCTGCAAGCGTGTCCGTGGTGGCCATGCAAAAGAAATCGAGTACCATACATAATGGCATCAAACGTACTTTCACAGGAATAAAGATATCCAAGATATCATTGATATCCAAAACCGTTTTTGTTTTATTTAAGTTAACCTATGCTGTTTATATCTTTTGAAATGCTGTGGGAAAGAAGTTCGTTGTCAAATCACAACCGGTTTACAAGAGGGGCTGGAATCGCCCCGATATTGTTTACCATTTATACGACATACAATTGATTTGTTTGTTCCTTAGACACGCTTACGCCTATGCAAATGATCTTATGGTAAGTATCGGATGAACTGTAAGCTAGTCCGATAATCGAGGTCATCAAATTGCAGCGTAACTTCGATCAGATGAAAGGATAATGCGATGGTTGGAAATTAATGGAAAATTCTCAACAAAAAAAATGCAAAAACCTATTTTTAAAACCAAATTATTTAGGGTTTCTTGCAATAACAGAAAAAAAACTAAACAGAAACAAAACAGTCATAGGCAATGAACAAAATTATTTCAATAAAGGAGGTGAAATGTTGTTTTTGGTGCACCCGACCAGATGTGGGCGTTAAACAGATCAGAAGGAGTGAAATATTTCTAACATCGATTAAGGAAACCTAGACATTTCGCTGCATTTTTAGCGACTTCTAATAGTATGTGGTCGTTCCAACGTAAGTCGTTACTAACACACACACCTAGCATGTAAAGTTTTTCTGTTTCTTCGACGTAAGTGCCATTCATGGATAATGGCTCTAGATTTTGGTTTCGCTTTAACGACAGATGACAGCATTGTGTCTTGGATGCATTGAATTCTACTCTGTTAGATTTATTCCTTTTGATGATACTGTCAAGGTCGAAATTCAATGAGTTTAACATATGTTGTCGTTTAGATTGCACGTTCGAAGATGAGGGACGTGAGCCTGAATATGAAAAGCTGACAGTACTGTCATCAGCGAAGGAATTAATTTGATTAGAAGTTGCAGATGAAAATGAGAAAGAGAGTCGGAGACAAAAATGAGCCTTGAGGGACACCAGCATTTATTTGGTGAGTTGCAGATTTGAATCCGTCCAAAACAACTTAAATTAAACGTTTCGAAAGAGAATTTCTAATCCATAGAAGACGTTTTTCATCGATTGCAAATGCACGCATTTTCGACAAAAGGGCTTGATACCAAAACCTGTCAAATGCCTTTGAAATGTCAAGTGCAAACAATCTTACTTTCTCCACCGAGGTGGATTGATTGGTTCTATTTTTTGGTGATATATGTCATCAAACCACCAGTGGACCTGTTGCTACGAAAACCATACTGCCGGTCATTAAGAAGTTTTCGTGTTTCGAGATATTTCATAAGCTGATGATTTATCAGCATGACCTTAGAAAGAAGGGAAGTAAGTGCAATTGGTCGGTAGTTGGAGAGAAAAGAAGATTCGCCTTTTTTTGGTTTAGGCTGGACAAATTCACTTTTCCATCTACTCGAAAAGAGACCTGATGAGTAGGATAGATAGAAAAGCTTACGCAGTGGTCTGGCTAGCGTAGAAGAACACTTCTTCGGAATAATGGGGGAAATACCATCTGGACCATCGGACTTTTGAATGTCAAGATCAAATAAAACTATTGCAACTGTACGAGTACGAAATTGAACTTGTCCCATAGAATGATTTACGTTCTCAAGTACTCAAGGAGACTGGGCACAATCTGGCAATGTAGAACTGGCTGCGAAATGCGCAGCAAGCAGGCTGGCTTTGTTTTAAGAGCTGACAGCAGGAATGTCATTCTGAATGAGCGTCGGAACTGATGATGAGACCGAATTCTTCATATTTTATTCTTCATAATGGGACGGGTTTGAAAATGTTAACACTTGTTCGAACAGCACGTACAATGATCACATGTACCAAATTTCATTATCTTAGCTTAAAATTTAAGGCGTTAAAACCGGTTACCTACAGACGGAAGGACGGGCGGAAATCGATTTAGCTAGCGATTCTGAGTCGATCCATACACTTGAGGTATATCTTGCGAAATTATTTCTCTATTTTACAAAATATGTATCAAAACAAATATAACCCTGTGGGATAGGGTATTATGAGATTCATAAAATGGGTCTATTTCATTTGGAAAAAATGCTCGGAATAAAAAAATGTTTACTCCCCCATAGGTATTATTCAAATTGGATGATTATTGAGTATTTATTTCGAAAAATATTTTCACATTTAAAATTTAAGAGATCTAGTTTATGGCTTAGAATTTTTTTATAGGATTTTATTATTAGTGCTACTATTGTTATTTTCTGCTTGATGTCTCCCTATAAATGGACACCATTCCCTACATGAACCCTCCTTATACGCCCAGTACTTACAATTCATAAACAAAACTTAACAAATATATTCATTTAAATATTTGAATAATTAGCCTTAATTAGATTCGAACTAAAATTGTAATAATAAATCAGAGAACATAATATATTGTAATATTTTTTTTTATTTAACGTTGGATAAATTCTATATTTATTTATAAATATATATTGAATCATTATGAAGTATCAAAGAATATAACAAACTACGAAAAATGCAAAAAATCAACAATCACTGGAGAACAATCATTTTCAAATGTCAAATAAACAAAATGTATTTCATATTTATGTTTTTTTTTTCAAATCAAATCTCTAAGCTCCAGACTGCATAGATACATTCATATAGATTTTTTTTTGTACAAAGAAAAAAAAAATAATTAGACGATATGCCAAAATATATTGAGGCAAAGTTGGAGTATAGAGTTATTTTTTTTCGTATTTATCAAAATATTTTTTTTTTAACTAAAAGGGAATCATGTTACAATGTACAAAATAAATTTAGAATAAATCTAGTGGATGAGAGTAAATGCAAAGTACAGGTGTTACTGTGCATTTTTGAAAATTTGACCTAGAAAATAATTGTGCGCTTCTGTTTGTGATTAACAACAATAATGAACAAATATTTAAAGTTTAAAAAAATATAATAATAATAATTTTCTTTGGAAAATGTTATGAAGGCATACAGAGTATGGTTTTTCTTAGCGTGATTGAAATTAAATCAGTTGGGTTTTAATCAATTTGCCGTGCAACACATTTTCCAAAAAAAATTAAATCTTTACAACTATGTAGGAAACAAGAAAGTCTTACGAAAGAAGTTTTATTAATTTAAAATATGAAAAATATATTTCAAAGGGTAATAAAAAATACAAAAGCTAAGCATCGATACAAACAGTACACTATGACTTAAAAGTTTGAATACGCTATCAAAAAGTTACTACATTTGACATTAATGTCGAAAATTTGGTCAAAAAACAAACGAATGGTCCGACTTTATGCAGAACATGTTATCATGGTGAAAACAGTTGCAGTAGATAAATTCAGGTTTATCGAGGAAGAATTGCAAGAGCGAAAACACAAGGAAAACCATCTGTCTGGAAGGGGATAATACTTACCTTTATATAGTTTCCAACTGCTTACCGAGGTACACTGAAAAAAAAACAGGAAAACTCCAAAGCTCTAGGACAGATATTCTATGAGTATGCTTTACGTGAGTATTCATACTTTTAAGCAATAGTGTATTTCAAAAGACCCTTTCCAGCACAAGTTGTTTGTTTTGTTGTTGGAAAAGTTACAAAGTAAATAAATCTTAGATGCAAATTAGCACAAACAAGACATAAAATAATGAAAAGCTTAAAATTACGTTCGCATTAGGAATGTCTAACTGTACACTGTGAACTAGGTTTGTTGAGTATAGGAGTAATGTCAAATAAACTAAGTAAAGCGAATGGAAAGAGCAGGGGTGAGCCTGTAAGCTTTTATATTGAGCATTTAACTTGCCGACTCTACTGTCATTTCTTTAATTTAAATTCGACTTGAATAGGCCGGGCAAAAGAGGATGAAAAACTGTGACATCTATTACGGACAGTGTTATAGTGAGCAAAAACAGTGACTATTCGGATGCGGATTTGATATAAGTAACAGAAGTAGGCAGGAAGTCTTTTTTTTTCCAAGACATTGGCGAACGCATCGTAACAATCCGCATTAAGGCCAAATTCGCCAACATAAGCCTTATATGCGCTCACGCCCCAACGTAGAAAAATGGTTATATAGAAAATTTAAACGCAAAGGTAGGAAGAAAAGACAACTTTAACAGTATTGTCAGGAAATATAGCCTACACGACAACACGTATGGTAACGGATTGACTTCGCTACGGAACGAAATGCCACTATAGCCACCACCTCACCTCGATATCAATAAGGGGATTTGGGGGTCTCTTGATCAACGAACGGTCAACCAAATTGATCGCAAGAGGCATGCAACCAGTATTTTGGATATCCGAACATTCCGAGGAGCTTACATCAACTCGGACCCCTTACTTGTTGCAGCCAAGATAAATTGCAGATATCCACCACGCCACAACAAACCAGACATACTGTGAAAAAATTAAAGTAAAAAAAGTGCAGTTGCAGGAGACCCTTAACTTCTCGATTAACACCATACCACCAGCATCGAATGTCGGAGAACAATGGCAACGATGTCAACAAGCCATCAGCCGTAATTGATGTGCTAGGTTTCTCGCGCCCCCCAGCAAGAAACTCCTGATTTGATGAGAAATGCCGACATATGTTCGCAGCCAAGAAAGAGTACTACAAGGCTAAGCTGCAGGTGAAGACGAGAGATACCATTGAGCTATATAGGCAGAGAAGATGGAAAGAACACCGGCCTTTCAGAAGAAGCAAAAGAGCAAGAAAAGTGCGCGATCGAGGATATAGAGCGGTGCCCCTCCAGGAACGCTGTTCGCAGTTTAAACAAAGTGTAAAACATCAAAGCCAAGGATTCAACACTCGAAGAGAATCCTGTTGAGATGAACAAGGAAATATCGCAGTTGAGGCACAGTCGATGCTGAGGATATGGAAGAACCACTTCTGCAGACTGTTAAACGGCGATGACGAACAACATTCCGCTGCCAGGCAGAACGAACCATTTAATATTGACAACAACAGCGAAAAATGCCAACCAACTGACCTCAATTAAGTGAGGATAGCAATATTTAAACTCATAATAAGGCTACCAGAAATGACGGCTTTCCAGCTGATCTTTATAAAGCTAGTGGAGAGGACTTGGTAAGTAACATCCACCAACTCATAAGCCAAATCTAGTCGGAAGAAAGTATGCCTGAAGAATGGAACCTCAGCATCATTTTCCCGATCCACAAAAAAGGAAATCCTCTGAGCTATGCCAACTACAGAGGCATAAGTCTCCTCAACATCGCCCACAAGATCCTATCTGCCGTAATATGTGAACGCTTGAAACCATTTACCAACAACCTGATGTGGTTTAAGGCGCGTAAAGTCCACAACTTCAATCACTTCGGCAGATTCTAGAGAAAAACCAAAGAAGTATAAATCGATAACCAACACCTTCTAAATGATTTTAGAACCGCATACGGCAGCATTTATAGGGACGAACTATACAGAACCATGTCTAGTTTTGGTATGTCGCCCAAATTCGTCCGTTTGTGTAGGATGACGATGGAGAATTCTTGCTGCTCCATCAGGGTCGGAAACGACTTCACCTAGATATTCGATAGCATAAAAAGATTTAGGGAAGGCGATGAGCTGTCATTTGCTTCTTCATCTTGATTCTTGAGAGGATTGTGCAAACCCCCAAGCCAACACCAGAGGCACAATTTTCCTAATATCGGTGCAACGTGATCAATGGTAGGACTCAACGTGATGTCATAGCCACGTTTGCTAGTATAAAGCAGGAAGCGGCAAAAATGGGTTTTGCAGTAAATGCGGGAGAGACGAGGTATATTCTGTCAGCACGAAAGGACACACAACATCAACGAAATGGACAGAATTTCCCCATTGACAGATATAACTTTGAGGAAGTACGGAACTTTCTCTATCTCCGCTCCGCTTTTAACTCTGACAACAACAACTCGTCAGAAATTAAACGAAGAATTACTCCTGCCAACCGCTGTTTCTCCGGGCTAAGAAGGCAATTCGTTAGTAAAGCCCTCACTCGAACTACTAAGGAGATCCTATATAAGACCCTGATCATCCCAGTCCTGCTCTACGGCTCTGAAGCATGGACCGTCTCAAAAGTGGATGAAGAAATCCTTGGTCATTTTGAGAAGAAAATTCTTCGAAAAATCTTCGGTCCCGTTTGCGTTGACGGGCTATGGAGATGAAGATTCAACTAAGAACCAGACGAGCTCTACAGCGACATGCTCCTGGTCGTAAAACTCAGCATTGGACGTTTAAGATGGCTAGGACATGTAGAACGAATAGACACCAATGCTCCGGATCGCAGAGTCTTCGATTCCCAGCCAGACGTCGGTCGGACGCAGTAGAGGAAAACCTCGCCGTAAGTGGCGCGCGAAAGTATAAACCGACCTCAACCAGCTTGGAGTGCGCAACTGGAGACAGTTAGCTAAGGATCTGGCTAATTGCAGAGGCATGTTGGTTGAGGCCCAGGTTCATTCCGGACTGTAGTGCCACTTAAGTAAGTAAGTCTAGTAGCAATTATTTCATCAGGGCTAATTTTATGAATCCATTTAAAATAAGTTGTTGTTCTTTTTTTCATATATAGAAATAGCTTATTTAGCCTGTTCTTATTTTTGGAACAATTCTGTTCTCTATAGGTACTCTAAAAAATCTCCCGCTCACTATATTCCTTCTTGAAAAACCTGTGATCCATAGACGTTTTTCAAAACAAAAAATACCACACACATTCTTAGTTCACAGTGTACAATAATCATTTATTTTGATATTTAAAAATAATTAAAATTATTCAATAATTCGCATTCGGTAAAAAGAACACAAAAAAATAAAAATAAAAAAATATATATAATTAAAAAAAAAGTAACATCAAACATTCTTATCCAATTCCAAGTCCAGCAAAACAATTAAAACTAAAAAACAAAAATTAATCAATATAATGATCACATTGAAAATTATAATTTATTTTTTATTCATTAATAAAATTAAAGAGAGAGAGAGATCAAAAGTAAAATTATAAAGAAAATACATCATCAATCCACAATGTGTTAATATAATAATATACTCAAAGATAGTATCACAACATCAAAAAGGAAATCCTTTGGTTAAGGAGTTTAAGGATCAAATGGGTTACCTGGTTGGGAACTTCGATAGCCATGTCTTACAGCAGTTTGGACGTTTTGGTGGCTGCATATGAACTTCACACTGTCGAAGTTTCTCTAGTGCTAACGGATCACCTGGATGACGTACCAGGGGTTTCTATATTATGGTGGGAAATTCAAAAAAAAAATACACAAAATTGGAAAGGGCATAGAATTTGTTTCAAATTAATTGATGACAAAACAAATGCGTTGAGATAAGTTTTTTTATTTCAATACATACATATCATATACTTACAGAAATAGATACACGGGTTATTCATTTCGATTTAGATTTAGAAATTATTTTTAAGGATCTGGTTTTTCTTAAGTATTCGAATTGTTTTGCCCAAAAATGGTATGAAGAACACATTAAAAAAAAATTATGTTACGGTTGAGTTTACGTGGCTCGTTAAAGGGTAGTTTTTAAAACAAAATGATCTTAGCTTTCTTTTATCATTTTGTAATAAAATGTTAGTTATTGTCAAAAAGTCCTTCAGTGCATAACTGCTTGATTTTGAAAAAAAATTTAAAGTTACATCCATAACGCATGATGTAATAGCGGTTCCAGCAAAGTAGATCATTACTAATCGAGTAATTGGACGTAATTTGTCTTTGAAATAAACCACTTATTGAATTGTTTTCTTGTTTCCTTTATAAAAAATCTTAAATCTTAATTTATAAAAAATGAATAGCAATGAGTAGTTGACTGCTTAGCCAAACGCTGCGGGTTAAAACCCCAGCTTCGGCAGCGTTCTTTTTCTATGAAAACCGCCAGCTTATCTAAGGCCACCTGTGCGATAATATGAGACAAGCCAGTGCTGTTATGTGTCTGTAGTTCGTTGCATTCATGTGCGAAGTACTGTGATGTCAATGTCAGTGTCAATCCCGAACAGGTGCTCCTTGACAATATCTAAAGCTTGGCCTCCTCACCGAAATTCTTGGTGACTACCACAGAGCATCCGCACACCTTGCGTGGTTGGCCTTATCTGTCGATCTTACAGAGACCTGACCATTCACCGAGTTTCTTGTGTCAATCAGCACGAATCAATGTTCGATGTTCACGGCAGTGCGTGGTCACCAATTTCTAGTACAAAGGCTCATCGAATAATTCAGCCAAGATAACAAAAACAGCTTGACGTTTGCTTTGCAGGCCTTGTTGATACCAAAGACCATCAGCAAACAATGTCTTCTTCAGAACCTCTCGAAGGGCTGTGTTGATATCCATGGCAGCGCCATTAATTGGGGCTGCGGAGGGAACATCTACATCAACGTCGGCAATTTTTAATTATTTACGTCGTCGTGAAATGGGGCCGAGCGAAATAACGCCGCCACAATTCCATGTTTGCTCTTAATTTCACTTTGCTAAAGTGGAGCATGCACCGAATCATCAACCAAGTATGGTTGGAAGAAAACATGCCCGATGACTGGACTATCAGTTCAATATGCCCCATCTACAATATGCTAAGAATATAACGATTTGAAATCAGTCTTAGCAAACTCAAAAGCAGATGGAACTGACATCCATCAAGGGATTGCAGATGTGAAACATTTGTCTTTGACACGTGCCTGGACGTAGAGATATATGGATTGACCAAGTGCTTAGCCGACAGGACGTACAGCATCAAATAAATGCTGTCATCGAGAAAGGATTCTCTACATCGGCGACTTGGCCAAAACATCACCATGAGCAGCTATAATTTCAAAGTCGTCAAGGATTTTGTGTGCCTATGTTTCGCAGTTACCACACAAATGATGTCAGTCGTGATGACAGTCGCTGATTCTTTGAGTTAAGAAGGCATCGAAGAAGAAAAGCCCTGTCTCAAAAATACAAGGAGTTTTTATATAATATATCCCTGCCCTGCTATATGACGCAGAAGCATGAACATTGACAATAGACGATGAAAATTGCCTCGGTTATTTTAAAAGGAAGATATTGCGTGCATTTTGTATCGATGTAGTGTGGAGTAAAAGATTTAACGACGAACTATACGGGCTTTACAGTGGCGTCGACCTCGTATCTTCGAATTCATGCCCGTCCAGTTTTTGAGTTCGTCCTGGAAGGATAACGCAGCAGAACAGTAGAGTCTCCCTCAACTGCGTTGTCCTTCTGGGGTGGGGCCAACAAGTGAAGGTTGACCTCAACCAACTTGGTGTGCGAAACCGGGGCAGCTATCAGTGACCACCGAGATGGCTGAAGAGGCATGTTGGTTAAGGCCGTGATCCACCCCGGACTGTAAGCTTCATAAATGGAAGGGAAAGGAGATATTACCAGAGAAGAAATGAAATATTAGCGACAATTAATACCATATGACAAAAGGGGTTTTCATAAACGCCTAACTAAGATTTGCGTTTGACGTGTTCATAAAGTCAGATTTTTAAAGTGCTAAAGATGTGTTTATATACGTCATAAGTCTCATCGGCATCTGGCAGATCGCGGATTCATATTTTTTGGCTGCAGAAAGCAACGGGGATGAAAAAAAAAATTTAAGTGCGAAAATGAATGTTTTATTGGCTTTTTTTTATAAATTACAATAACATTTATATTTTTTTTAAAAGACATTGAAAAGGTGGATTCATTCTTCTCCTTTGTTATTAATTCATAATTAAGATAGTGGGATTGTTGGAAAAACCAACTTACTGGCCTACAGATGTTACTTAAATACCGTATTTAATCGATTTTTTCATTGTAAAAGTTCTGCCATCTAATCGAATCAAAGAAGAAGAATGCTTTGATCTTTTCTCTGATCATTCTCCGGCCATCCTAACAACAAGAAAGTCACTCATTAGAAACGAAAACCCACCCAGACTAACAAACGCAAAAACCAACTAGGAAGGATTCAAAAATTCGATTAAAAACTTAAAAAAAAAACATGCAGGAGAAACTATAGCAAAGCCTAACAGCTGGAAAAGAATCGAATTATTCACTTTCGAAAGTAATTAAAGTAAAAAAACGCCCAAAAACGATGTGCCACCAATTATGGTAACTCAAGACGTTTTGACAAAAAACGATAAGGAAAACGCAGACGTTTTTGCCGTACATCTTGAGGAAACATTTAAACCATTTGATGGTCCAGAAAATATTAATTCATTCGAGACTACAACCGATAGTAATCTAGTTAGATATGCAAGTATTGCCGAGCTTAAACGGGAAATACAGAAACTAAAGCCTAACAAGGCTCCGGGTTATGACCTAGTTACAGGAGCACTTCTTAAAATGTTTCCTCGAAGAGCATTAACTAAACTCCTCTACATTGTAAATGCAGCAATTAGATTATAATACAAGACAGTGAAAATCGCAGAAGTGATTATGGTTCTCAAGCCTGGAAAATTACAGAGTGAAATAAAATCTTACAGACCTATTTCACTTCTTCCAATAATTTCAAATGTTTTTGAAAGGATATTACTCGGTCGCTTACAACCCATTATTGATCAGAAACGCCTTCTACCTGACCATCAATTTGGGTTTAGAAGTAAACATTCGACTGTAGACCAAGTTCATCGAATTACTGATGTAATTGAGAAAGCTTTCGAAGAAAAGAAAATTTGCTTAGCCGTATTTCTTGACGTGTCGCAAGCTTTTGACAAGGTGTTGCATAGAGGCTTTCAATAAAAATTAAGCCAAGATCTGCCTGAAAAATTACATAAAATCCTTGTGTCTTGTCTTAAGCATACTCTTCCGTGTGAAACTTGGAAACGAATATTCAGAGTTAAAAATAATATTGGCTGGAGTACCCCAAGGAAGTGTCCTTGGACAACTCTTGTACTTCCTATTTACACGTCATATCCCACAAACAAACAATACAATAGCTGCCACGTTTGTTGACGATACAGCTATACTAGCAGTTGGCACAACAATAGAGGAAACAAGTATAAAATTAAAAAATGCTCTTAACGAGGTGAATGAATGTACAAATTTCTGGCGGATTGTACTTAACGAGAGCAAATCCATTCATGTACATTTTTCGTATAAACGGAGAAACAATTTGCCTGTATTCCTCAAGACGGTTCGAGTTCCTTTTGCAAATGAAGCGAAATATCTCGGAATGACACTCGATGCAAAATTAAAATAGAAGTCGCACGTAAAAAAGAAATGCGAAGAACTTAAAAATAAATACAGAGAACTGTACTGGTTACTTGGAAAATATTCGAAGCTTAACCTTGATAACAATCTGCTATTATACAAGCAAGTGCTAAAGCCGGTCTTGACATATGATATACAACTATGGGGTTGTACCAGTGAAACGAATCTAAACAGTCTACAAACTTTTGAAAAAAAAAATGTTAAGATCATTCGTCGTGGTATATAAGGAATGGAGTTCTAAGCAGAGAGCTCGGTATTCCGTCGAATAGAGATGAAACGAAACATTTTACAAGAAAACATATATAAAGTACATTGGGACACGTAAACACAACGGTCGTCCAAATTCTTGACGAAACAAATTTATTGCGGCGTCTTAAAAGAACTAAGCCCTTAGATTTGGCCCGATAATAACAAACCGCGTTATAGATTGCTGTAAAAGCTGTAACTCTCAAAGGAAAGTTATCTGCCAAACGTTCATTACTCTTGATAAGACATTGACATCGCAGTACTTCGCACATGAATGTAACGAACTACGGACACAGCCTACGGGCAACAGCCCTGTCCACTGACCCCATCGGCTGCGACAGAGCATGACATAAATACAACAAAGAGAGACAGATAGACATATCGAAAAAAAGTTATATAACATAAACCTTCGTGGCACAGAGGAGGAGACGTAGATTTATAGTGTCTCATATTATCGCACAGGTGGCCTCAGATAAGCTGGCGATTTTTGTAGAAAAAGTAAGCTGCCGATGTTAAGGCTTGAACCCTTATTGTTTGGCTTAGCAGTCAACTACGCATTCCTCTAAAATTTGCATCAAAAATTCAAAATGTTGTTTGTAATCGATTAATAGGCGCTTGCCATTTATGTTTTAAAGACAAATTGATGTAAATGTTGCCCGCAGCTCCGTTTCAAATGGTCCATTCGTAAGGTCCAATTTTGCGTCACTTTTTTGAGCATTTCGGCCTGTATTCTACGAATTACGCGTATTATGTTATCCTGTAGGGCTTCAATCGTGTTCGGCTTACCCACATAGACTAACGACCTTACATAACCCCACGAGAAATAATCGAGAGACGTTAAATCGCATGATCTTAGCGGCCAACTCACAGGGCCATTTCGAGAGATAAGCTGCTCACCAAATTAATCCTTCAACATTTCCACTGTTTCACTACCTGTGTGGCATGTGGCACCATCTTGATGAAACCATATGTCAACCAAGTTCAACTCACCCAACCGGGGCAAAACAAAGTCGCGTATCATGGCTCGATATTGTTCGATGATGCCACCAGCCCATAAACCACACCAAATTGTCGTTTATTCGGGATGCATCGGTAGTTCTTGTATGTCATGTGGCTGTTCATCACTTCAGATGCGACAGTTTTGCTTATTTACGTATCCGTTGAGCGAGAAATGAACATCATCGCTGAACACAATTTTTCGATAAAACAGCGGATTTTCATGGAGCCCATTCAGCAAAAATTAGACGTTGTGGTAGGTCATTCGGCTTCATTTCTTGTACAAATTGAATTTTACAGGCTATCAAACCCAAATTGACATGTAAAATTTTACATGTGGTTGAGTAACACATTCCCAATTCCTGAGAACGGCGACGAATTTATTCTCTTCGGTACGTACTATACACATGCGAGTCGATGGTTGGGTGCGAAAATTGGTGATATCAGCACGAATGGTTGATCACCGGGTCGATTATGACGACCATAATATGGTCGTAATAAACAGTGCACATTTTTCACAGAGCACGAATTTTGATAAAAAATTTCAATCGTCTTTTCTTGATAAAATGTCAGAGTATACTGAACATTTTTCACTTTGACAGATGACGTTTGGAATTTTGGATGCCATTACTAACCAGTGCTGCCAACCTGAAAAACTTAACTCTTAAAAAATCACCCGATATCTCTTTTCAGACCACAAAAAAAAAAAATATATGTCGAGCAAACACTAAATTTTTTTTTTGTAAATCCTTGGTCAAGAATAAATAATCGACATTCCGTGTGTACCGTGTGTATGTATTAAAAAAACACTCAACGCATTTTGTTAAATTTAATTTTGTTTTGATTTGTTTGTTAGATTTTTGAAGAAGAAAAATTGTAAAAAAATTTATACCATTGCGAATGTTGCATTACTGTCTGTATCGAGGAGATCTGAAGCAGCATCTAAGCTAGCTTGCTCCAAATCCCGGCGCTTCTTTTTCATATTCTCCTTATGCATGTCTGCTGCACGATCCGTTTATGTTGCATTTGGGGTAGAAAATGGTTTCAAGAATTTATTTGTTCGCCAAATAAACGGATGAAGACACGATTACACATAGAATTGTTTTGTTTGGTTTTTGGTATTTTTTTTTTACAAAAAATTAAATAAAAACAAATTTTTTGTGCGATTTGTACATATTACATACATTACAACGATTGTATTTTTTTGTATTTTTTTATTGTTTTTTTTTAATGAAATGAAATGAAGAAAGAAGAAAGAAAAAACACAGGAAATTGATAAAATAAAATTGTACAAATATTTTATTTATTTTGTTATAATAATAATGGAAATTTTAACACAAAACAAGAAAAAGGAAACGGAAAAACATCGATTACAGATAGTTAGAAAAGGTATAGAAATAGAGAGTTTTGAAGTCCAGAAGAGGGGAAAATGGGAAAAAGCAACCGAAAATGGAAATAGAGAGCAACCGAAAATGTTGAGGGGAAGGTTTTTGGAAGTATAAATGGAAGATTTTTTTTTCCGTAGCACATCAAAAGATAACAGAGCAGTAGTAGTAGTTAGTATTGTTAGCAGATACACATAATAGCGGTAAGGTAGTAGCAATGCAAATTTTAGTATCATTTTTTTTTTAGTTAAAAAAACACAAGCGGGATACAAGTGGTGTGTCGAGTGTAGTGTTATATATATTTTTTGAATGTTTTTGTATTTATTATTTGAATTGATGAAATGAGAAAAGAACAAAAAAAAACATAATTAGTATAAAAATAGTACGAGTATTAGAAAGTATATATAATCAAAGTAGTAACATCAAGAATGTTAATTAATTAAAAGTAGAAAGAGAGTAGACTGGAATTTCTCATTTGCTCGTTTTTTGGGCGAGGAGGAGGACCAATTCCAATGTACCGTGGTAGAAAATATGTATAGTTTTTTTTTTGTATTTTTGTGTTTTTTTTGTCTCGTTAACAACAACAACAAATAGTAGTAGTAGTAGAAGTAGAAAGCTTTTAATTAAGAAACACCATTAAAATTATATATATAGAAAGCGTATTAAAAAAATGTCAATTACAGCATTTATTCAAACCTGAACGTGATGCATAATTGACAAGGGCAAATTCAAGTAATGCACCGAAGACAAATGTCAAGCACACGCCCGTCCAGACGTCAATCGCTTTAGTGTACGACACTGGGGGTAATGATGCGTTAATGCCCGATGTTTGTGTTGCCATGGTTAGAAGAGTTGTTACACCTAAAAGTATTTATTTAAGAAAAACAATATTTTATTGCATTATGTAAGTTTATAGAGAAAAATAGTATATTTTAGATTTTTGGGGGATAAAATAATATATTGGATACTGGAAATGATCTCTAACGTAGATAGTACCATATCATTGCTCTGTCTGCTGCAGGGCAAGGATTTTTTAACAGTCAATATTTTGGGAGGATCGATTTACTTACCCAGATGACGTTAGTTAACGCTTATAAAATAGTAGTTTTCAATTTAACAACATAAAAACAAGTGTGAACGTTACACTAATTTAACTTGCAGCTGGTGAGGAACATCCGGTCCGCTGTCATCAGGTCAGTATATGGACAAGGTCCATTAGGCTTGACTAGGTTCAACTACTCAATCACAGAGAAGCCTTTCTAATACGAATCAACCAAAAGACTCGAAAAGTAACGATTTTACTGTGCAAGACCATGCTAAACGAAGAAAGGACAACGACGCTCGTATCTGCTGGAATGTTAAAGAAAATCTGCAGCCGGATAGTTATCAAAAGCCTTATGCTGCTATAAAGCAGACAATATCGCCATCGTAATGAACCATATTTGATGTCCGTACATTCCGATGGGCTAACATCGACTCGAACCACTACGATGATACAGCTTTGGTTAGAATGCGATATTCACCCGCCATATCAAATGTGAAATTCTATGAAAAGAAAAAAAATAATGGGAAAGTATCTTAATCGTAATAGACCGCCAAGTCTTTTACATATAGCGTATCCCTTAATCACTCGATTAACAAAATACCACAGCATTTAATGTCAAAGAGCAATGGAGACAAGCCATAAGATCTGCAGCAAGTTTTGTGCTGGGAGAAATCCCACAGTGGTTGTAAATCTGACTACACATCAAGTACTTATTTTAACCTCCAAGTGGTAGCCATCGGGTATAGGTCTCATTCAACAGGATTTGACTTGCTAAACGATTAGTGCGAGTGATGATAACACGAAGAAAAATAGCCTGGTTAGAATGGCACGGAATAAATACCCGACCTGCTGTCCCAGAACAGCTACTTCGACATATTCGGACAACAGGTAGTATAGGAATTTCAAGGTTAAGTCAGGCCCCATGAACAGAGATGTCGGATGAACCGAAAAGCCAACGGCAGCGCTCAAGCCCGTAGTGGCCCGTCCAGGTTAGGGGTTGTGCTTTGGGTTAACCATGGAAGAAATCCAAAAGTTACGGAGCATCCAACAGTCTTGGAAAGGACTGATTTTATTGTTGACGATCTTGCTAAACGAATAAAGGAGGACACGACGTTCTTATCTGCACCTGGAATGTGAGAACAATAAACTGGAAAGGTACAGTCGAACAAGTAGTGGAAGCCATAAACTGCTACAAAGCAAACATTACTGCGATCCAGGTAATACGATGGGATCTGCCGGGAAAAAAGAGGATGAAAAACTATGACATCTACTACCGACCGTGTTGTAGTGACCGGAAACAGCGACAATGTTTTATGTTATGTTATTCATGTTTTATGTTATGTTTTCAATACACTCTACATCCGATCGAGGCCGAGAGAGATACCATCCATTTAACCTCAGCATTGATTGCCAGATCCCCTCAACATCGCCTACAAAGTCTTATCTGCCGTAATATGTGAACGCTTGAAGCCGTTTAGTAAAAAACTTGATCGGCCCTTATCAGTGAGGTTTTAAGCCAGAAAAGTCCACAACCGATCAAATTTTCAGACTTCGGCACATCATGGAAAAAAAAACCCAAGAAGTGCAAATCCTTTCCACCATCTCTTCATCTATTTCAAAGCCGCATACGACAGCATTTAAAGAGACGAACTATACAGAGCCATGTTTTTTCAGTTTTACCGACCAAATTCGTCCGTTTGTGTAGGATGATGATGGAGAATTCTCGCTACTCCATCAGGGTCGGAAACGACCTCACCGACACATTTGATACCAAAAGAGGAAAGGCGATGCGCTGTCATGAGACTTCTTCAATTTGATTCTTGAGAGGATTGTGCAAAACTCATATATCCTTTATAAGACCCTTATCATCCCAGCCCTGCTCTACGGCGCTGAAGCATGGACCGTCTCAAAAGTGGATGAAAAAATCCTTGGTCGATTCGAAAGGAAAATTTTTCAAAAAAATCTTCGTTCCCGTTTGCTTTGAAGAGCTATGGAGCTTAGATTCAACCAAGACCTTTACGAGATGTTCAGCGACATGGACCTGGTCAAAAAGCTCTGCTCCAATCTGATTTTCAACATTTATTTCGCTGGTGTAATCAAAGCTCTTTAACTTTGAACGTAGAGAAGTGCAAAATGTTAACTGCTTCACTGCAGCTAGGTGATATTATGTTCACTTACACAGGCAATGGTACTGTTTTAGAACGAGTTGATGAAATATCCGATCTCGTATATCGATTTCATAAATATTTTACATTCACTTGTCATTAGGATAACTATTTTTTTTTTCATAACCCATTTTTTTCTAAATGAAAAACTTCGATTCCGTGTTTTGATTATGCTTATTTGAGCCTTTATTGGTGAAGTCAAGAAGATGATAGCGGCCAAATGGGCGCCGTCAAAAGTGATTGCCGTATGGGATCGTTCTTTGACATTTTTCATCACTTCAGCGAGAACTTCGGGCGAAAGATTCTCGCACTCGTGTCGAATGTTGTCCTTGAGGGCTTCTAGGGTCTAGGGCTTGTTGACGTAAACACGGGATTTTAAACAAAAAAAAAAAGTCTGGAACGGTTAAATCGGGCGATCTTATGGGCCAGTGCAAATCGCCAAAACGAGAGATGAGGCGACCCGTGAACGCCGCCTTCAGAATATCGGTTATGTCTCGCGCAATGTGGACCGTTGCTCCGTCCTGTTGAAACCACGTGTCCTCCAGTCCTAACTCGTCCAATTGCGGTAGAAAACTCGGTTAACATGGCCCTTTAGCGTGCACCGTCCACTGTTGTCGTTTGACCAGCGGTGTTCTCGAAAAAATGGCCCGATGACTCTTCCTGCGTGAACAGCGCACCATGCAGTAACTTTGAGCGGGTGTAATGGCTACCCGTGCATTACTCGTAGATTTTCGGTACCCCAGAAGCGATAGTTTTGCTAGTTCACGTACCCGCTGAGGTGGAAGGGAACCTCATCGCTCATTATGATTTCGGTCTTGGCAACGTCTCATGTGGTCACATACTCTTCAAGGTTGGTGGCCAAACGGCGCAGCGTTTGCGCAGTCGGTGTCGGACGGCCGGGAAATCGGCGACGGAATTCGCGCTGCGCCAACACTACAGACGAATTGTTACGCAGAAAAATAGACACGACTATTCCGCGTTCTTGGGGAGTGTATCGCTCTATGGCTTGTTTGCTTTTATTCTACATCTGTCTAGTACATAAATGTCAAAACAGATTTGACATTGGCGGCCAATTTCAAAAATAAGAACATCTTCCAATAGGGTGATCTCTTTTGGCCCACCTTGTACTTTAAAATTAAATTTTTTCCCAAGCAAAAGGATTTAGCCCTGCCACGAAAAGGCATAAACAACCGCGGTGGTTATTGCCATTTGAAATTGGAATTCTATTCAATTTTGGTGTATAAATAGCTTGAATATGAGTGGCATGCTGCCCCCTGCAACCCCCTTTTTGGGTTTTTTGTTGGATTCCAGATGTGTGTGAAATTGGATGCTTGAAAAGGAAATAAATCCCCACAAGCAAAAGGCATTAACAGAAGCAGGACCTTTTTTCATATCCAAAAAGAAATAATCCCCTCTGGGGCTATATACTTTTTGTTGGCAAGTAAGTCCCATGGGGCTTATTTCCGCGTTGGTTATATCACTGCACCAATTTATATGCTCCAAAATAATGGCTTAATATGCTATGGCAGGAATGAGCCTATTAACGATGCGTAAACATGTGTAGTTTGTTAAGCAACAAAATTTAATTTTGTTTATTTTAAAAAATTGTTTATATTCAATGGGTTTAATTAAAAACATTTTTTATTAAAAGTAGTATATATCGTCGAAAAATCTAAGTAACGCAACAAAAACTCCTGTGATGTGAAAAAGTGGTTCCAAATTATTATAACATTGCCAGCAAGATAATGAAATCTATTTGCCTTTCTAAATACATATTACAAATAAATATATCCGACTAGATACGATATTTTAATTTGCACACCACCAGAAATTTGCACTGGATTGCCGGTTGAACCACTGTTACCAACTATTATTTTTAGAATGTGTTTGTTCGTGATTGCATTTTGAGATTGGCTGAGATTGTATAAAAATAGATTATTATATGTTCTAAAATGCACATACCTTTTCTCTTGGACTATGATTTACATCTTTAAAACTTATAATTTGAGAAGCTATAGCTTCCTGAATGAATATTTCTTTTTATATAAAAAATAATGGTAGCCATCAAACTAACAATTTAACCATGCGTATATGAAATAAAAATAAAAGAATTATATAAAATAATTTGTTTTTTTCTTGAGCTAAGTGCATGCTAAGGTAAATATTTTCTGCCAAAGGGTACGCAGGGATTAAACCAAAACTGTAACCAAGTTTTTATCTTTTGCTAGAAATCTTTCTATTATATCTGTTTAAAATTGAATTAAATTAAATAAAAAATCAAAAAAAAAAATTGAGAAAAATTTAAATTCATTCAACTTTCAATAAAAAAAAATCTAAACAAAATGAACACGAAGCCCATCGTCCCAGGACGTTGGACTTATCAAAAACCTGGTCAAATGTCGTACTTAATTTTTGGCATTTTCGGTATCTTCAAGGTATACATCAAATCTTTGATTGCACCTTTAATATCATTCATGGGTACAGTACAACCAAAAGATCTGACGACCCAAAAGATGCAACTTCCGTGACTTTGGCAGTTTCATTTTTTCTTTGTTGGTGTATTCTTCTGAAAGTTCGCACCAAGCAGAGAGTTCTGATATTTCTTATCTACGAGCGATTTTTGGATCCAATGGCACACACAGACTTTGTACATAATGTTTTGTCCATTTACAGTGATGGGGCTTCTTATGTGCCGTACGAGAAGGTACGTGTAGTAATAAAATTCAAATGACCTTTGGCGACGTGAGATTACTTACCCAGTGACACACGAGCGGGTACTGCTCCTTGATCTAACCAGAAGGACACCCACGAGACAATGACCAACATACAGCATGGAATGTAGATTTGGATAAGGTAATATGAGAACTCTCGCTTGAATAATAAATCGACTTTCAGACAACTGTATTCGCCTAAAATGAGAGAAACATAAAAAAGAAAAAAAAATACAAAAAAAAAAGATAATGTATCTGTCAGTATGAAATATGTAGTAAAATTTGGAGTAAAGTTGGAAAGTTGTTGTGTTATATATTTTACATAAAAAGCGGTTTAAATATTTTTTAATTGCAGCACAACAAAAAAATACTAACGACACTGAAGATACGTCTTTGAATTGCTTACCGGTGTTTGTTTTGCTGTTACAATAATCAGTCAAGAATTTTTCCAATGTAAAGCGAGGTAGGTGTAAGTTTTTAACCACTTGCACAGGATCACCTTCCTTCCAAAGGAATACCAAATCATTTGTTGTCCAACCATCTGTTTTGTGTGAATACAAGGAAATTATCTCAGCATCAAAGTGGCTTTTGTAGATGTAGTAATGCATTGCATGAGTATGCAGGATTTCGGGTTACTTACAACTTGCCATTCGTAGGGAACATATTTGTCTATCCAATGGATATAGTTTTAGATTCATTGGACACGCTAGTGTGAGCGATATTCGTATACTGTAGAGTACGGAACCATTTGGAAAGATACGAATGTACACGTTTGGCATGATTATGTTGTGGAAATGTCCCTCCTTCTCGTTCGAGAAGAAAAGATCGGGCATCCAGACACGATTTGCTTCAGTCAGTGTCAGATACTTTAGGCGACCTGTAAAAAATCAGAAAAAAAAATTGAAAAAAAATATTAAGAAATTTTATATCAAAAAGCCGTATTTTTATAAAAATTTGCATAAACTATTGAACTTTTCTTTTTCGAGTCATTGGGGTTAAAATCTGAATATCGACTAATTTACAGGCCTGCACGAAGAAATATTTTTGCTATCAATTGTCTTAGACTCGAAATTCAATTGAAGTGCACTTTTCATAGAGCCAACTTCATATCAGATCGTAGAATGAGGACAAACCCTGAGCGGGGGCAAATTGGCAACAGTGGTATTTATTGGAAAGTGTTCTCATCCAACCGGTTTTGATGAGAAGAAAGGGCGAACAAAAAGGAACTCTACAAAAAGCCTGTGCAGAATGACTGGCTCGAAATATCTGCCTGCTGTACTCAGGTGAACATGTGAATCTGGCCCTTCAGGTTCGTAATTGTACTTTGGGCTAACTATCCACTCACAGAAAAAAAAGTTGTAACGAAGCAACTAACTACCTCGGAATGGAATGATTTTATTATTGAAGATCATGCTAAAAAAATATCCACGACAACAGTGGTATTTATTGGAAAGTGTTCTCATCCAACCGGTTTTGATGAGAAGAAAGGACGAACAAAAAGGAACTCTACAAAAAGCCTGTGCAGAATGACTGGCTCGAAATATCTGGCCTGCTGTACTCAGGTGAACATGTGAATCTGGCCCTTCAGGTTGGTAATTGTACTTTGGGCTAACTATCCACTCACAGAAAAAAAAGTTGTAATGAAGCAACTAACTACCTCGGAATGGAGTGATTTTATTATTGAAGATCATGCTAAAAAAATATCCACGACCTCCGTCTCTGCACTTGGAATGTGCGAACTTTAAATGGTGCCTCAGGCTCCAACAGTGGAAGCGCATTTGTTGACTGCGTTGCGTGCCATTCAAGATCAGCAAACCGGTCTTCAAAACCAGTTACGGGAGCAGGCGACAAGGGCAGACAATATCTACTCCTTGTTGCAGAGCTTAATGCACCAACGATCGGAATGACGCGCTGTACTGATTATGATCGAAAGTAGAGCTATCCACTTCCAGTTGTTAAGAGACCAAAGTCCCGATACGCTTATGGCTAGCGAAACAAAGCTAAAAAATAAGCATAAATTGACTTATAGTAATTACTAATTACAATGTAAGCAGAGAACGATCCAACTCCACGCAAGGGCACTAGTTATAAATTGCGCCGATTCCATTTCTGGAAACCTGCATCAACCAAACAAGAGTAGCGACTGTATGTGAAAGCGGCCTACGCACCGGAAGCACCTTAGCGTACACTTTTTACAACAGAGCTCGGAAAACTTTTCAAATCTCTAAGACTGAACGCAGACCTTCGCGCAACGCGTTTCCCTTAACCTCTGGATTAACACTATACCACCAGACTTCATGTCAGATGGTAGAACGAAGACAAACCCTGAGCGGGTGCAAATTGGCTCTGGATTAACACTATACCACCAGAAGAACAATGGCAATGATGCCAAAAAGCCATTAGATCAGCCGCAACTGATGTGCTAGGTTACTCCAGCAAGAAACCCCAGGTTTGATGAGGACAGATGCTCGCAACCAAGAACGAGGCCTACAAGGCTAAGCTGCAGGTGAAGACTAGAGCTTCCGTTGGGCTCTATAGGCAGAGATGTAGGAAAGAACACCCGCTTTTCAAAGAGAAGAAAAAGAGACAGAAAAGTCGCGATCTAGGACATAGATACATGCCAAATACCCGACGGCCTTCCCCCTGATTTTTATAAAGGCGGCGGAGATAACTTGGTAAGTAACATCCACCAACTCATAAGCCAAATCCGGTCGGAAAAAAGTATGCCTGAAGAATGGAACCTCATCATCTTTTGCCCGATCCACAAAGGAAGGCGACCCTCTAAACTGCGCCAACTACAGAGGCATAAGTCTCCTCAACATCGCCTACATGATCCTATTTGCCGTAATATGTGAGCGTCTTAAACCGTTTACCTGATCGGCCCTTATCAGTGTGGTTTTAGGCCAGGAAAGTCCACAACCGATCAAATTTTAACACATCCTGGAAAAAGAACCCAGAAGTCCAAATCGATACCCACCACCTATTCATCGATTTCAAAGCCGCATACGACAGCATTTATAGAGACAAAGTATACAGAGCCATGTATAGTTTTAGTACACCGCCCAAACTCGTCCGTTGGTTGGTTGGTTGGATGACGATGGTTGGATGACGATGGAGAATTCTCGCTGCTCAATTCGATTCTTGAGAGGTTTGTGCGAAACTCCCGACCCAATTTTCAAAAATCGATGCAACTACTAGCATACGCCGACGATATTGACATCATTGGTAGGACTCAACGTGATGTCACAGCCACGCATAGAGAAGGAAGCGGCGGAAATGGGTTGAGTAGTAAATGAAAGCATGAGTAAGTATATGCAGTCAGTACGAAAAGACACACAAGATCGACGACTCGGACAGAATTTCACCATTGACAGATTTAACTTTGAGGTAGTACGGACGTTGTCTATCTCAGCTCCGCTATTAACTCTGACAACAACTCGTCAGAAATAAAACGACGAATTACTCTTGCCAACCGCTGTTTCTTCGGGCTATGAAGGCAATTCAGTATTAAAGCCCTCATACCAACTGCTAAGGAGATCCTATATTAGACCCTGATCATCCCAGTCCTGCTCTATGGCGCTGAAGCATGGACCGTCTCAAAAGCGGATGAAGAAATCTTTGTCGATTTGAGATGAAAAGTCTTCGAAAAATCTTCGGTCCCGTTTGCGTTGACGGGTTATGGAAATGAAGATGTAACCAAGAACTATGCGAGCTGTACAGAGACATGCAGCTACTAGCATTCGCCGATGATATTGAAATCATTGGTAGGACTCCACGGAATATCATAGCCACGTTTGCTAGTATAGAGAAGGAAGCGGCAAAAACGGGTTTAGCAGTAAATGACCGTTTCAAAAGCCGATGAAGAAATCCTTGTTGATTTGAGATGAAAAATCTTCGAAAAATCTTCGACCACTTTTGCGTTGACGGGCTATGGAAACGAAGATTCAACCAAAAGCTATACGAGCTGTACAGCCACATACCCCTGGTCAAAAACTCGGCATTGGACGTTTAAGGTGGCTATAGAGCTATACGATCTGTACAGCGACATGCCCCTGGTCAAAAAATCCATATTGGACGTTAAAGATGGCTAGGATATGTAGAACGAATGGCACCAATATTTCGATTCCTAGCCAGACGTCGGACGCAGTAGAGGAAGACCTCGCCTTATGTGGCTCGCACAAGTAGAAACCTACGTCAACCAACTTGGATTGCGCAACTGGATGCAGTAAGCTAAGGACCGGGCTAAATGGAGAGGCGTGTTGGTTGAGGCCCAGGTTCATTCCGGACTATAGCGCCTGTTAAGTAAGTAACACACCCTTTAGGATGCACTGTTTGGTGCGGTGTTATTTTCAAAAAAAGCTATCGTCACAATTTTATTAAAGAATTCAAATTTAACGAACACAAGAAAAGTGACTCCCCGAAGTTAGTTCGGACACCACCCATAGAGTAAGTCTCCACAACATCCAAAATCTTTCTTATCACTCTCATTCTTGACCTTCTTTAACGGTCGTACTGTGGTTACATATAAAGGGTATTCATAACCCCTCGAGTACGTGTAAATTATACAAAAAAAAAACGCCAATAATGTTTGATGGCATATCCTGCACATCAAATTACTTAAGAAAAGATTGTTCATGTCGTAATTTCCGTTTTAGATATTCAATAAGAGTCACAATAAAATGTTTTGGTAGCATATTCCCTATCCTGGCTAAGGACAACCGTATACAAAATTGTTGTTGTATTTTGAATGCAATTTGTAACAAATATCGCATCTTCTGAACACATAATCGAAAACTTCAAGTAATGCGAACTTATAACTCTATTTTTGCAATATTCAATCCCGAAAATATTTTGTTTGTTCCATAAGCCCTCGTTTTCAATAGCGGTACTTAAGTAACAAACTTGCTCATGCTAATAAGTCTCCCTGCAACATTACTAAATAACTTATTTCCTTAAACTTACCTTGTATATCATCAAATTTAAGACGTTCATCAGTCCACTGTTCTCGAAATGTCAGCTGCACGCTGTATTCCTGTACACACAAAAACGTATTAGTATCACAGAATTCAACAAAATTCTTTATTTAAATAATTTAATGTAATATAACTTTTCAAAAGAACTCTTTTTTTGTTTTAGGAATTTTCATAATTATTTGTAGTTTTGGTTATTTTTTTTCAATTTGGGGCTATTAAGGATGCAACATTACACTAAGCAAGGAGCATATCATGCCGGTTATTTTATTGATTCTTTGCAAAATGCACAAGTAAAGCATATTTATATATTTTTAATTGTAGCTTCTTTATACGAATTATTATAGCGACAAAATGGAAGGAAAACAAAGTAAGCAGACACAACAAAACAAAATTGGCAGCAATGCACAAAAGGTCAGACATTCGCAGTGGTATCAAATAAAGCATAGCCAACACTTACAAGTTTTAAAAATGCAATAAAAAGATAACCCAGGGTTTTTTTTAAGGACAAAAACATGCAAATTATATAGCCATACGTTAAGAAAAGGACATCTATCGAAGCATTCCACGAAGTGGCAGGCAATAGTCACCGCATTTTCATGCAGAATGATATAATATTCGTTTAGGTATGTTTTTTAAAAAACAGAGCAGTAGATAAATAATTCAGAAAACGGAATAAATTCAACTCAGTGAAACTAAGGTAAAAATGAGTTAAAGTGAATGAAAAAAAAATTAAATTAAAAACTTAATATTAAAATAACTTAAGTTATGATTTCTTAAAAATACGAACTAAGATAAAAAAAACCAAAATAAATCCTTTTTTGTAAATTTAATTTCATTCTATAAACCTAGTTCTGTTTTTTTTTTTGTTAATACATTTCGAATCCTAGCTTAAAGTAAGATAAGCAATTACCTCAATGTCCTGCAAAGAATTATTATTTCCTTATATATATAAAAAAAAAACGTATAAGTATATTTATTTATATTTAAAAAGTCTATGTTGAGTGCTACAGAGTTTATTTTGAATGAGATGATGTAAAACGAAGGAGAACTTGGAAGTAGAACATATATAGTAAAATTATTTTTATTTTTACGTCTTTTACGATTTTAAATTTATTTTAAATTAATATTTTTTCTATAAACAAAAAAAATTATTTCGATCTATATATAAATTTGTATTGAGGGCATCGTAATGTACGATAAGTTTATTTAAATTATTCTTGTCAGCATTTTTTGTCTCTTTTTAAGTTTATTTCTTTATGTGTGGTAAAGTATTTAAATTTTAAAAATAAAAAGGTGTTTAACTTAAATTGAAAAAAATAAGAATTAAACAAATGCATACAAAAAAAACTGTAAATATTTCGTCCTGACCATGGTTAACACAAACATTTCAAACCTTTGTCTGAAATATATTTTCGATTTAATTTAAAATTTGTATTATTATAGGAATTGGGCGCGCTTAAATTAAAATAAAATATTTATATTCTAATGATGAACATTATTTTGTGGGCCACATCTCCAAAGGTTTTGCGCTACATCAATTTGGTTTGTATTAGGAGTGACGCATTTGGCTATTATTTTCGTGTTACCTAAAGAAGGACACACTTTGGGATAACTGAAAACAAAATTTAAATAAATAGAATTAAACTTAATATAAGAGAAATTATAGATAATGGATATATTTACATTATATATATATATATATATAGTTTTGAAAATACAGCTTTTTGTTTTAATTTATTACATATTATGTTACGAATTTAAATATATTTACAATCAAAGTAAAGTAACTCCTTTGGTGAAACCTATACTCATATGACAAACTTTTAAAACAATGTTTGCTAAAATTTGTTCTTTAAAAGAAAATATAAAGTCCATGCCCAATTTGCAAATATAATGTGCATACAGAAGCAAGGCACAAAATAAGCTGAGTAACTTCTGAGTTGGCAATGCCCAGTGGTTGTAACCCTGACTATATCAAATTCTTATTTTTAGCCTATAAGGGGTAACAATTGGGTACTGGTCTCATTAACCGGATTTGACCTACTAAACCATAAGCGCGATATTTGACAACAAGACGAAAAACAGCCTGGTGAGAATGTCACGGAACGGAATAAATACCCGACCTGCTGTCCCATGCGAACCTAGAACAGCTGCTTCGACATATACGGATAATGGTTGTCTTGGAGTTTCTAGGGTAAGTCAGGCCCCTTGAATAGAGATGGTAGAGGATGAACCGAAAGGTTAACGGCAGCGCTTAATCCCGTAGTGGATACAGATGGCCCCGTGTTCAAGGAGTATCTAATAAATTGGAACTAGCACTCCAGGTTGGGGGTTGTGCTTTGGGTAAACTACCCACACATGGAAAAAATCCACTAGTTACGATACGAAGCAACCAATAGCCTCGGAAAGGACTGATTTTATTGTTGACGACCATGCTAAACAAAAAAAGGACAACGACGTTCGTATCTGCACCTGGAATGTGAGAACATTAAGCAGGAGGGTTGCATGTGAACAAGTAGCGGAAGCCCTAAACTACTTAAAAGCAGACATTAATGCCATCCAAGAAATACGATGGGATCGTCCGGGCAAAAAGAGGATGTAAATCAGTGACATCTACTACCGACCGTGTTAAAGTGAGCATAAACAGCGACTTTTCGTATGCGGATTCGTAATAAGTGCCAGAGTTAATCAAGAACTCTTATGTTTGCGAGACATAAGCGAACGTATTGCAACGATCCGAATCAAGGCCAAATTCGGCAACATTAGCCTTATATGCGCTCACGCCCCAACGGCGCGTGATTCAAATTGTATGGCATAAGAATCGGTGACAGACTGACAGACGGACGGACAGGCAGATATGGCTCAATCGATTAGGCTAGCTAAATTATTTTTTTATGTCACGAACTATGTATGGGATAGTGTATAAAAATCACGCATTATACTTTTAAGATGGTTAGGACATTTAGAGCAAATAGGCTAGCTGAGTTTTCGACTCCCAGCCATATTTCGGACGCAGCTCAGAAAGCGCTTTAAATGTAAGTTAAAGGCGACCTCAACTAACTTGAGGTGCACAACTGGAGGCTGTAAGCTAGGAGGGACCGGATTACTTGTAGATACTGCGTAGTAGAGTAGAGTAAACCAGTAGAGTAGCAAGTATTGCATAAGTCCATGGGATACAGTGCTTTCGAAAAACTTTGTTGACTTTGGCTGGGAGCTTATGGGGAGACTTGGCTAACCACATTGGAACAAAAACCGATTTTGTTAAGCGTCGGACGAATCGAGGCTATCAGGTTGGCGACCACTTGGTGCATATAGCAACGATTGTTCTTGTTTTTACCCTGATAAGGGTGAACTCTGATTGATTTTGATATTCAATTGAAATGATTTTGAAATCGCATCTCAAGAGAACACAAACAATATTTTGTCATATAAAAACTTTGTCTCAGATTTGTAAAAGGTTGGCCAAAAGAGATCAACCTATAGGAAGATGTTCTTATTTTGGCGAATGGCCGCCAATATCAAATCTGTTTTGATATTTGCGGACTAGACAGATGTAGAATTCAAGTAAACAATCCATGGAGCGATACACACCTCAAGAACGCGAAATTATCGTGTCTATTTTTTGCGTATCAATTCCTCTGTAGTGTTGGCGCAGCGCGAATTCTGTCGCTGATTCCCCGGCCGTCCGACACCGACTGTACAAACACTACGCTGGCCACCAACCTTGAAGAGTATGGGACCATACGAGACGTTTCCAAGAGTGGTCGGCCCTGGAGCGCTCGTTGTGCCGAGAATATCGCCGCTGTTGCCGAGGATGTCGAGCTGTCGCTGGAAACACTGATCAGATGCCTTGCCTCGCAATAAGCCATCAGCCGGTCGTCCCTGAGGCGAATTTTTGTCAAAGACTTGCGCATGTTCCCGTACAAAGTCCAGTCGGTGCATCAGCTGCTGCCTATCGACCACCAAACTCGTGTAACCTACACCCAAACGACAAGAGTGGACAGTGCGCGCCATGTTAACCGAGTTTTTTTGCCGCAATTGGACGAATTAGGACTGGAGGACATGTGGTTCCAACAGGATGGAGCAACGGCACACACTGCGCTAGCCACGACCGATATTCAGAAGGCGGCGTTCCCGGTTCGCCTCATCTCTCCTTTTGGCGATTTGCGCTGGCGCAAGATAGCCCGATAAAACCATTCCAAAATTTTTGTGAAGTTTTTTGAAATTCCGTGGTTATGTGAAAAAGCCAAAGACCCTAGAAGCCGTCACGGACAACATTCGACACGAGGGCGAGAATCTGTCGCCCGAAGTTTTCGCTCAAGTGATGAAAAATGTCATAAAACGAGCCTGTATGGCAATCAATTGTGACGACGTCTATTTGGCCAATATCATCTTCTAGACTTGACGAATAAATATGGTTATGTATAAAAGATCGCGCATTTAACAAAGTTTATTGGAAGCCAATGATATTATTTCACACAGTCATATTTATTGCATTTTCTTCAAAGCCAATTAACGGATGATTTCTTAAGAGTAAGGTTTTAGAAGTCGGCAGCACTGGTTAGTAATGGCGTCCAAACGTCATCTGTCAAAGTGAAAAGTTCTCAGTATACTCTGCCATTTAATCATGGAAAAACTTACAAACAAGTAACGATTGCAAGTTATTGAAATTTATTATCGAAATTCGTGCTCTGTGAAAAATGTGCACTGTTTGTTACGACCATATTATGGTGGTCATAATCGACCTGGTGAATCAACAATTCGTGCTCTTGTCACCAAATTTACTTTGTTAGACATTAAACCATCGACTCGCATGCGTACAGTGCGTACCGAATATTGCAGTCGTAGCGTCCAATGGTAATGAAGATCGTCAAGTGTCAAATCGTCGCCGTTCTCAGCAATTGGGCATGTGTTACTCAACCACATGGAACATTTTACGTGTTGTTTTGGGTTTGAAAGCCTATAAAATTCAACTTGTCCAAGAATTAAAGCCGAATGACCTACTATAAATTAAAATTTTTGGTGAATGGGCCTTAGAACAGCTCCATGAAAATCTGTTGTTTTATCGAAAAATTGTGTTCACCGATGAGGCTCATTTCTGACTCAACGGATGATGAACAGCTGCATGCCATACAAGAATTACCGATGCATCCCGAAAAAATGGCAGTTTGGTCTGGATTATGGTTTGAAGGTCCGTCTTCCATTTTTCTTCAAAGACGACCGTGGAAGAAATGTTACCGTCAACGGCGAACGATATAGAGCCATGATACGCGACTTTTTTTTTGTCCCAGTTGGCTGAGTTGAACTTGGTTGACATGTGGTTTCATCAATATGGTGCCACATGCCAGATGCCACACAGCTCGTGAAACAATGGAAATGTTGAAAAATAAATTTGATGAGGAGCTTACCTCTCGAAATGGCCCTTTGAGTTGGCCGCCAAATCATGAGATTTAACGCCTCTTGATTATTTCTTGTGGGGTTATGTAAAGTCGTTAGTCTATGTGGACAAGCCGAACACGATTGAAGACTTACAGGATAACATACACGCGTAGTTCGTGGAATACATGCCAAAATTCTGCAAAAATTGACGTAAAATTTAACCTACCGAATGGACCAGTTTTTTGGAGCCGCAGACAACATTTAAATGAAGTTGTCTTTAAAACGCAAATGGCGAAAAAGGCCTGTTTATCGATTTCAATAAAAATTGTGAATATTTGACTCAAATTTGAGTGTTTTAATTGATTATGAAAAAACTACGCTTTAAAAATCACCTGTTATCTTACTAAAAACATTATAACGTAAGGAGGAAATTTTATTTTTCATACAATACTTATGATTGATTTTACAATCATATTTGTGTGAATTTCCCAAAACTCAAAAACTATTAAATTAATTGCAGTATTCCCGAATGAATAATTTCATATACCAATACATGTTTTCAAAGCTGTTTTTTTTTCCTAAACAAAAAGTAGTATTTTAATATTATTTATTTCTAGTTTATACATTGAACACATTTTTTTTAAACAAAATTTTTAATAAAAATAAATTTTTGAATTGTATTTATAAAATTATTTCCACTTAATTATTAAAAGCCAATCGTAATAAAAGATAAAAAAAAACAACACAATGTGGAAGAAAAATAGTAAAAATGTTGGTAGATAAAACGAATTGTGAAAAGCAAAAGCTAGTGAGGTTTATACGTTTTGATGTTTATTGTCAATTTAAAGAAAAAAAGGAAAATTTAGAATTTTCGTATCAAATTATTTTTATATAAAAATAAAATAATGTAGGTACATAGAAACGCACAAAATTTTGTAAAACAATACAATAAAAAATGTTTATTCTTAATAATGTATTTATATATTTATATATATAGATTATTAAAAATCCAAGCGTATACACAAATATATATATTTATGTTTCTTTTTAAAACTAAACATAGTTTCCACTTTACATGTAAATATATAGTAATTACAAATTTAAATATATCCCAAAAGGACTTGTTAAAAAAAATTAAAATAAATTAATTTAACACAATTGTATTTTACATTATAATAATAAATGCATTTATTTTTTTATAATTAGTTATATGTTTTTATATTAAGATATTTATAACAAATGATTGGTATAAATATCAGACGGAGTTCACATAAAAAAAATTAATAAAAAATAAAATTAAAGAATAATTTTGTTTATTTTTTGTAGTTTTATTTTAATTTTCTATATAGACACATAGGTAGTTTTGTATTCATATTTATAGTATGTGGTATTAGTATTTTGTGCTGTATTTTTTTACGGAGAAGCTCACTCACCATTTTGTAATCGTCGATCTTAGAAATTGACCGTAGGAACATGTTGACTGAGACATAGGTAGGCAAATTCTCTAAAATGTTTATGGTATATATTTATTTAGTGATTTGTTTTTTTTTTTGTTTTTAGTTTCTTTTTTTTATTAAATTTACTGATTTGTTGTAAAATTGATTGCTCATACTTTTTGCCTTTTAATTTGTTGGCCCTTAAGTAGAGTAGAAATCGTAGAAGAATAACGTGTTCTGTGTATTGTGTTGAGATTTTTACTTAATTTAAAATAATTTATATATAAAAGAAATTTTTTTTATTTTTAAATGATATGCACTCTCTTAGTTTCTAGAACACACCCACTTTCTATATCTGTCGTTATGATAATTATCCGATTTATTTGTTTTTTTTTTTAATGCTTAAAGTAATAATATTTACGTTTTTCTTGTAACTTTTTCTTATACACCTAGAAACCTTTAGTTTTTTTAATACTTAATTTAGTTAGAAATTATACTGAATATAATAAAAAAAAGTTTTAAATGTCTAGAGAAAAAATCGATTAAATAGACAAAATGTTAGACAAAATATTACTGAAAGCAGCAGCCCAGTATAAGTTTTATGTAATAGGTATTATAGGTATAAAATCAATTAACAATATAAAGAAAGTATAATCTGATAAAATGAACATTTTACAGTTCAGCAACTATAAATCGAATACATAGGTTAAATGCACTTCACGTCAGGATTGTCGCTCCTCGCAATTTTGCTAACGACCAGAGACTTTGAAATCACTTGGTATAAGATTTTCTACAGCTCATACCCTTTTTGAATTCAAGCCAAAACCACGAGCTTAGGGAAGAAATTGGAATAAAACTGAACGGCGAATTTGAGATAAACTTTTCTTCACAATTGGTACTTCTCTAATTATTTGTCAAATCATCACGAGAGGAGGGCCAGTGAAAAATCATTTAGGCGTTGCTATGGCTGAAAATCGAACCCAGACCTTCTGCGCGGCAGTTCATAGCCTTACCATAGCGCCACTGAGCCCGCATCCCGCTAAAATGTAGCACTTGTGGTTAAATGTATGCAGGCAATTTTAAGATTTATAATGAGCTCAGGAAAACATTCAAGATCTTCAAACTGTCCCGCAAGCATGCAAATCCGTAGGTTGACACAATGGAAGATCACCGATGATGTAACTATCAGCTTGATCTAAACAAATATAGGAGCTCTTACGCGAAATTAAAAAAAAAATTAATGCATAGACGTCATATGAAAGGGGAATTTATCCATTAATTCTGATCGAAACCACGGTATAATCAAAGCTCTAACTGAGTAAGAAAATTATTGGTCGTGTCTTTTGGGGGATTCAAAGCTCTAACTGAGTAAGAAAATTATTGGTCGTGTCTTTTGGGGGATTCGGTGATTGCTGCAGATCTTCTGGCTTCATTTCACTAAGCTTTTGAAAAGGTCGTCCTTTTTAGATCCACAAAGACATGCAGAGACATTAACAAACGTGACTAGTTTTGGCAGGGGAGAACATATCAGGAGCTATCACTCGCAGTGCGGCTTGGGTGTATCGCCAATCGGTGTATCTCCAGACATAAGAATGGGATGACAACATGCATATCTTGGAGGTCTTAGCAAACCATCTATTAGTAGAAGTTTCTGAGCAGGAGAGTATTGCGGAGAAGTAGTGTTAAACAAAATGAGCTGCCGTGGGCAAAGTACGTTTTCCAGAAGTGGCAACACCAAAATGATCTTCAATGACCCCAATGACCAATAGTATCAGCTGTTTTTTCGGCGGGGTCAGTAGAGCCAAAATTCATTTCAATTAGCTGCCGCGGGGATGGGATGAACTCAATCCCCATCCTAAATGTCTTTTACTGGCCCTCCCCTTGCGATGATCTGTTCTGCTAGAAAGAGGTTACTTATGTGGGTTAGCAAGTAAATGAACCAAACAACAAGAATAGTATTTAGGGATACACAACATCGATGAACTGAACAGAGTGTCACAATTGACTGCTACAACTTTGTGATAGTAAGGGACTTTGCAAAGCTTGGCCACGCTATTATTTCCGACAACGACATCTCGTCAGAAATCAAGTGAAGAAATAATCTTTCTAAACGTAGTTTTAGGGCTTAGAAGGCAATTTTATATAAGACCCTGATCATTAAAGTCATATTCGACAGAGCCTATGCATTGTATGAACTGACCTTAACCAACAAGATGTGGGCAACCAAGCTAATTATATTTAGATTACAGTGTCAATAAAGTGAAAAAGGATTGCCACTGTCGCGGAGTAACCTCTACCTTGAACCAAATTACTATAAAACTTGATGCAGCTAGGTAAATTACAAAGTTGGATGAGGCTTAGGTATAATATAACTGAAGGCAGCTAGCTATAGACCGAGTTAATTCGAGTTTGATGCGGATAAGTTTTACCCGCATTGCAGTGCTAATTATGTGAAAAAAGGATCGTCGCTGTCGCGGAGTGGTCAAATACTAAAGACCGGATTACAGCGCCAATTAAGTGAAGAAAGAATCGCCGCTGTCGCGAAGAGTTCGAATACCTTGAAGCACAGTATTATTAAAATGGAGGCAGCTAGGTAAATAACAGAGTTGGATGAGGCTTAGGTTCTCCCTGGACTTAAGAGTACAAATTCATGAACGAGCAGTCAAATACTGATCTAAACACAGATGGTTAAGTTGACAAACTACATGAAAATAATCTGCAATCACTGCGCCCAGCTGCAGCGTCAAAAATTTGATACGATTTAAAGCTGGTCTTTATGACTTGGAAATGTAGAGTTAGCTGTTGGTGAAAGGAAACAAGAACAGAGATGCATATTTCATCGTACCATTATGTTCTTATATGGTGTAGTAACATAACCCCTGCGGAAATAAGCCCCATGGGGCTTTATTCCCAACAAAAGGAAATAGCCCCGAGAAGCTTTTCTTTCTGGAAATGGAAATAACTCCTGCGGCTGTTAATGCCTTTTGCTTGTGGGGCTTATGTCCTTTTCATGCATCCAAACTTTCACACATCCCAAATCCAACCATAAGCCCAAGCACGGGGGTTGCAGGGGGACATCATGACCACTCACATTCAAACTTTGCATACACCAGTCTTGAATAGAATTCCAATTTCAAATGACAATAAAACCTGCGAGGGGCGGGGGTGCAATAAAATGGCAGTGCTTATTTCCATTACGAAAAGGAAATAAATCCTGTGGTGGCCTTATGCGGCTTATTTCTGTGGGAGTTATTTCACTGCACCTACTCACATGTGTCTTAATATATGACTGTACTTCTACTTTAAAATTCATAACAATGTTGAGGCATGAGTTTAATTATGCGCCGAAACTCCCCATTCGTTTGGTAAAAAGGCAAAATGATGCAGACATTTAGGTTAATTACAAGTCATAACCTGCAGAACCTTCAAATTGCATGAAGATGGGTTGCGATTTCTCATCAGAGATCCGAGTTTAAGCCTTTACTCCCTCTTGATGACTTCATAAGGATATAAACCCATATGGGTTGTGGTACATTTATCACTTGAGTTTTAATGACTTTTGAAGATTATCGTACTACCCGTGTCTTGTATTTAGATCATCGATTAAATTTTTTTATGAAGGGTTTCAAAACGTATAAATGTTCTAGAGCTAAAGGTTGTGGAAGTTCATATCCCAAAAGAGTACTTCTCTTTCAGAACAATCAAATTCTTGTTTATGCTAGAGTATACTACCCTAATGGCCTTGGTTTACATTATACTCTCGAAGGCAAGTCAGAAGATTGATATCATTAGGACTTATGAAGATTCTGGAATATCCATTGAAATTAAATTTTTGATAATATCGTTGACTGTTACATTAATATAAATGAATCCATTGTTGGCATGACTCTCCAGGACCTCGGCATTACTGTTTTTGCTACAAATAAAACTGCAGAAACTCTTTGAGTTTTGAGTGACACTCCGTCAAGACCTTCTAGAGGGCTAAAACTTAACTCCGGGAACGAATATAAGGCTTACTGTTCATTGCTTACTTAAGTTCCTGAAGGTGCGTTCAAAATGTTGTTTATATAATATACATAAAGAACTATATATGTATATATTTAAAGAAAATATTGCATATATTTGTAACATCGATCCATTATTATTCGATTCCCATTTTTGAAAAAAAAAATTATTGATCAATAGAAGAAGTAAAAAAAAATCCAAACTAAATCAAATGGAATAGACGTGATGTAACTAAAGCACAAAATTAAAAAAAAAGTTCTAAAAATAAAATTAAAAATGTCTACATGGATCTCATAAAAATAATAATAAGTGCATGGTAAGAAAATGATGATAAGATAATTTCAACCAGACCCTCTTAAAAAGTAAAAAAGTAAAATGTATAAATCTAAAATATATTAATTAGATTTAAAATACATGCCACACATTTTTGTTATTTAAAATATTTATTTACTCCCTACAAAAATTTGTTTAAATTATAGCCTATTGCCCATTTGTATACACCAGATTTTAAATCGACCCAAAACTTTATTACTATATAGAGAATATATTTGATTGTCTTTTAAAATCCTGTCAAAAAAAATTGATTAAGTAATTTAACTAAATAAAACTAAATTAAACTAAATTAATTAAACAAATAAATAAATGCAAGTATACTTGTAATACATTCAGATCAAATAAAAATTAAATAAACCTTTTTTTAAATACAAGACTTCATTATTAGATAAATAAATAACACAAATATTGAATTAGTTTCTTTTTGTATAAATATTAAGTAAAAAAATATGTATCTTAAAAATAAAGATAAAAGAGAGAAAACATCGAAATTTGATTAATTTTTTATTACGACTAAAGCACACAATATATCAGTTTTAATATAACGATATAGAAATAAATTTTTTTTTAAAAAGAGGTATCATCTGTTACACACATTTTCTTTTGATCTTAAGAATAAATAAAAAATTTAACATACACTTATTGCTTTTAATTTACTTAATATATTATTTTTTATTGATTTTTTTATATTTTAACTATAAATGCCATTAAAATAAATTGGCAAAGGTTAATTTTTTTTTTATAAAAGAAGTGAAAATAGATTATTTTATAAATTTTTTTTTAGAAAATTTAGGAGATCCAAAAAGACGTTTTACAAAAGCCCTGAAGCAATGAAACATATACATTTGTTAACCATAAAACTAAACAAAAATAATTTTAATTCAAAAATAATTTTGAAATGACTTTTTTTTTTAAATTTTAAAACATGAAACTCGTAATGCAAAACTATAAAGAATTTTTGTTTAACCAAAAAATTAAGAAATTATATTTTCAATACAAATGCAATTATTTAAATCCGAATTCAAATGGAACACAACAAAAACATAAAAGAAATGTTATATTTTGTTTCGTTCAATTAAAAATAAAAATATATATATTTCTAAAACATAAATAACCACATGATATTTTTAAATTAAATTACAAGAGAATACACTCTTTTTAATACGTCAAAACATCCACATTTTCAAACCAGACAAAGAAAATTATTATTGTTATTATTTTATTTATTTTATATCATACATTTAGTCGATTTTATTAAATTTTATTATTTCATTAAGTTGGTGTTTTGCATTTTACAAGTGCATGTATAGTTCGCTGATGGAAACAACTATTTGCAGTAGGATTGAAGAAGAACCTTTTGACGTTTAAATGTCAATGATGGGAGTAGAAATCAAGTGACGCGGTTATTCAACGTAGAGGTTAGAATGCATTTGAAAAAATGTTTTGCATTTCTAAGTTAGGTAGGTAAATGGTGTGTGTACTTGTTTAATTTGCGAATTTGAATTTTATTTCTAGTTTTAGGTATTGCTTCTGGTTTTTGGACCAATAGTTTATTGTGCGAACTAAACTTTTGGATTAAGCCCAATAATCACAAACCGCGGTATAAAGCAGGAACTCTCAAATGAAAGTTATCTGCAAAACAATAATATATACTCGTGATGAGTATGAAAAAACATTTTACTTGTTTATTTTTTTTAAGGTGATATTATATCGCTTTCCTGAATAAAAGAAGTGGACAACTCAATTTTTTTAATTTTTGAGATATCTACGTTTTTAGTAAACTCGTTTTCCTTATATCGAAAATACAAAAAAAAATTGGTCAGAACTAGGTCTTCAAAAATTCGTTTAGAAAAGAACTAAAACTTTTTTTGCCGTTTTCTCAATAAAGTGAAAAGTGAAGTTAGCAACTTATTGCATTCAGATGGCGGTATAAATATTGGCTGTCATTTATTTACTTCTATTAAAGACAAGTCTGATACGATGTACCTTACGAATTTGTTTGGAGTTTTCTCCTGTAGATTCAAAATTCTACTGCGAAGTTTTTCCTATACATATTAAGATTCTTTTAACAAAAACCTTAAATTTTCACAAGCAATTTTTTCTGTAGGCCTTATATAGTACTTGCGCGCGGAGGTTGAGCATTTTTGCAGTCGATTGTTATAAAAAGCTTCTACCCAAACAACATTATGCAGGAAAATTCACAAGCATAATCGAAGTAATGATGGTATAACCTCTGTAAGATTGTTTTTAAGGTTCCGGAGATGTGTGGACATGATGGTTGGGTGTTATAGAACGATGGTAGACTCTGATTGGCTTTAACTTGACAATGCATAGTGGTTGTAACTCTGTGCCTAACGATAAGCGCGAGTGTTGATAAAACGACGAAAAACAGCAACACTATAAGCAGCCAGGTCAGAATGGCACGGAAAGAATACCCGGCGTGCTGTCCCAGGGGAACCTACACAGGCTGCTTCGAATCGTACTGGGAGATTTTAATGTAAAGGTAGGAAGAAAAGACTTCTTTAGCAGTATTGTCGGAAAACATAGCCTACACGACAACACGCCTGGTAACGGACTTAGGCTAATTGACTTCGCTACGGAACGAAATGCCACTATAGCCAGCGCACGGTTCCATCACCATGGTATCCATAAGGGGATATGGCGGTCTCCAGATCAATGAACGGTAAAAGAATATGTACCACATTGCGATAGACAAGAGGCACGCATTCAGTATTTTGGATGTCAGATCATTCCGAGGAGGTAACATCGACTCGGACCACCACTTTGTAGTGTCCACAACACAACAATCCTGTGAAACAAATTTATATCGAAAGACTGCAATCGCAAAAGACCGCCAAGACCTTCGCGAAATGCGTGTCCCTAAACCTCTCGATTAGCACCATACCATCAGCATCGAATGTCGAAGACCAATGGCAACGATGCCAACAAGCCATTAGATCAGTCGCAACTGATGTGCTAGGTTTCTAGCGCCCACTAGCAAGATGACAGATGCGCGCAGCCAAGAACGAGACCTACAAGGCTAAGCTGTAGGTGAAGACGAGAGCTGCCGTTGAGCTCTATAGACAAAGAAGAAGGGAAGAACACCGGCTTTTCAGAAAGAAGAAAAAAGAGCACGAAAAGCGCGCGATCGAGGATATAGAAAGGTGCCACTCCAGGAAAGATGTTCGCAAGTTTTACCAAAGTGTAAAACGTCAAAGCCATGGATACAAGGCTCGAACAGAATCCTATCGAGATGAACAAGGAAATATAGTAGTTGGGACACAGTCGATGGTGACGATATGGAATAATCACTTCTCTAGACTGTTAAACGGCGATACGAACAACATTCCGCTGTGAGACAGAACGAACCATTGATATTGGCAACAACAGCGGAAACTGCCAACCACCCGGCCTGAATGAAGTTAGCTTATCAATACCTAAACATAAGCTTAATAAGGCTGCCGGAAATGACGGCCTTCACGCTGAGCTTTATAAAGCCGGCGGAGATGAATTGGTAAGTAACATCCACAACTCGAAAGCGCAATCTGGTCGGAAGAAGGTATGCCTGAACAATGGAACCCCAGCATCGTGTGCCCGATCCATAAAAAAGGAGAGCCTCTAAACTGCTCCAACTACAAAGGCATAAAACTCAACATCGCCTACAAAATCCTATCTGCCGTAATATGTGAACGCCTGAAACCGTTTACTAACAACTTGATCGGCCCTTATCAGTGTGGTTTTAGGGCAGGAAAGTCCACACCCGATCAAATCTTCACACTTTGGCAGATCCTGAAAAAAACCGAAGAAGTCCAAATCGATACGCACCACCTATTCATCGATTTCAAAGCCGCATACGACGGCATTTATAGAGACAAACTATACAGACCCATCTGTAGTTTTGGTATACCGCCCAAACTCGTCCATTTGTGTGAGATAACGATGGAGAATTCTCGCTGCTCCATCAGGGTCGGAAACGACCTCACCGACAAATTCGATACCAAAAAAGGATTTGGGGAAGGCGATGCGCCGTCATGTGACGTCTTCAATCTGATTCTTGATTGACCGAAGATATTGACATCATTGGTAGGACCCAACCTGATATCATAGCCACGTTTGCTGGTATAGAAAAGGAAGAGGCAAAAATGGGTTAAGCAGTAAATGTGGGCAAGACGAAGTATATGCTGTTAACACTAAAGGACACACAACATCGACGAATTGGACAGAACTTCACCATTGACAGATATAGCTTTGAGGTGGTACAGGACTTTATCTATATCTGCTCCGCTATTAACTCTGACAACAACATCTCGTCAGAAATTAAACGGAGAATAACTCTGGCCAATCGCTGTTTCTTCGGGCAAAGAAGCCAATTCAGTAGTATAGCCCTTATTCGAACTGCTAACGATTTCCTATATAAAACCCTGATCAGCCCAGTCCTGCTCTACGGCGCTGAAGCATGGACCGTCTCAAAAGCAGATGAAGAAATCCTTGGTCGATTTGAGAAGAAAGTGCTTTGAAAAATCTTCGGTCCCGTTTGCGTTGACGGGCTATGGAGATGAAGATTTAACCAAGAACTATAAAAGCTATACAGTGAAATGCCCCTCGTCGAAAACCTCCGCATTGGAACTTTATTATGGCTAGGACATGTAGAACGAATTGACCAAAATACTCTTCGAATCCTAGCCAGACGTTGGACAACTGGAGGCAGTTAGCTAAGGATCGGGCTAATTGGAGAGGCACGTTGGTTGAGGCCCCGGTTCATTCCGGACTGTAGCGCCACTTAAGTATGTAAGTATATATCATAATATTGCAATTAAATCTGAAATGTTTGCAACAGTTTCCTTCCACAACATAAAACTTCTGGAGTAATCAATATCGTCCCATTTATAAAAATGTTATAATCGTTCTTATAGGTGATACTGTCGCCGTTGAACCACCAATAATTAGAAATGCTCGTCCTCAGTCTCGTCACTACTCCCCCAATCCCAAATGCAATTTCCAAATGATTTCAATTTGTAATTAAATTAATATATGAATAAAGACTTTGAATACACAAAAATTCAAATTTACTCACTCCATATTAATAGCGTTTTTTATTATTATTTGATTGTTGTTTGGTAGTACACGAATAATTCACTGAATTTGCACGAAATGTTGATTTGTGAATGACACTTGAAAAGTAATACGTAATACAGGGTGTCCGCCGGGAAGGTATACTACTTTGTTTTGCCGCCATTTTGGTAAACATAAGTCTTGACATTTCATATTTGGCAGTCGTGAAGCAGACACGTGGCAAATTTATTATGCAAAAATATTCGATAAACCAACGTGTTTTAATCGTTAACAAATTTTATCAAAATCAATCATCAATTACTGTGACGATGAGAAAGTTACGTGACATTTTTGGGAAAAATAACGTGCCAAAAAAAACGCACTATTCATCGTGTAGTGAATGATTTCGAGGAGAAAGAAAGAAAAAGAGGATCTGTAGGTGATAGGCCCAAGCATGGAACACAACGCTCTGCAAGATCGGCTGAAAACATTACTGCTGCACAAAGAAGTGTTCAAAACAATCCATCAACTTCAATTCGAAGCCGTGCTCAGGAGCTTGGTCTTCAAAGAACAACTTTTGCTACAATTTTGCATAAGGATTTGCATTTGCTTACATTTAAGATTCAGTTGACACAAAAGTTGACGCCGTTCATATGCCAATAGAATGTTACAGCTAGCCCATGACAACCCCGATTTTCATAAAAAAAATCTTAATGATTGATGAGGCACGTATTCATTTGAATGGATATGTAAATAAACAGAGTAGTCGGGTCTGGGCAATGGAAAACCCTCAAGTTATTCATCAGTCACCTTTGCATCTATTAAAAGTAACAGTCTGGTGTGCAATTTGGTCAGGAGGAATCATTGGACCTTACTTCTTTGAAAATGAAAACGGCGTAACGGTGACTGTGAATGGGGAGCGATATCGAGATATGATTGACAATTTTTTAACGCCAGTGCATGATTTGGGCTTGATTAACATGTGGTATGAACAAAACGGTGCCACATCGCATACAGCCAGGATAACAATGGACCTCATTCCACAACAAGTTATTTCAAGAAATAGTGATGTTGATTGGGCTCCACGGTCGCCTGATTTGGCTGCTTCGGACTTATCCAAACATACCAGAAACGCTTGAGCAACTCAAACAAAATATTGGTGATGAAATTAATGAAATACCGCGTGAAATGTGTGAGAATGTAATGAAAAATGTGCTCAAAAGGGCTCGCATTTGTGAGACTAACAGAGTCGGACATTTATCTGACATTGTATTCTATATATGATTGCCAACGTTAAATAAAACATTCATCAATATAAGATCCATTCTCTTTAATTTAATCAAAAATTATAAACAAAGAAAGTAGTATACCTTCCCGGCGGAAAAAACGTCGTTTATATGTTAATAACCGAACAACTAATTTAACCGTGGATTCTCCGGTTAAATTTTTGGTGGAATAACCGTCCGATATTGTTAGCCGACAGTGAACAAACCGGCCGTTAATGTGAAATGGAATTATGTACCTATCTCATCTTACCCATCAACCTAACATAACCTAAAGTATGACTCTGACTTTCTATTTTTTGTAAACACTCTGTTTGGAATATTCTAGAATTTGATTTGGTCATGACAAAAGTTGTTTTTATATACATATGTCGATCCTCCTTATTTCTGAATATATACTCCTCATTGAATATTTTACGCGTCTTTGTTTTTTCCAAAATACCAGAAGCAATCTTAAGTAACCAGAGAAATCCAAAAAAAGCAAAGGTCTACATTTACACAACTTTTCAAATAAATGTCGTATACCAGTGTTGTTTTTGAGATTCTAAAACTAGCAAGAGTTAGTTTTTGTACAAAAGAAATGTTTTCTTACAAAAAAAAAAAAACAAGAATGTAAAATATTTACAGCATTCTCAAGCAGAATTAAATGATGCCTTCTTCCAAAACCATTTTACTTTTTCTTTTAATTTTATTTTTATACAAAATGCATTAGAAGATACAATTTTAACGAAAATGCGTTAATGAATTTTATTCATTTTGATTAATACTTTTTTTCGAAATTAAAAATAAACGATGATGACACAACAATTTGATTGTTAGCTGAGAGATACATAACCAGATGGGTGTTACATTCACCAAATATGTTGCTTTCCTTACAAATATATTGAAAAATATATTCTCTCTTGTAAACGTGAAAACTGAATATATAACACAAAGTATTTATATATTCGAAAAATATTTCTAGTTTTGTTCTTAATTTTTGTTTGTTTGTTAACTGTCATTGATTTGATACACTATCAGCGGACTTACCATAGTAACGTCATCGATTTTTGATATACTTCGAACGAAAATGTTGACGCGGACGACAGCGGGGCCATCTGTATTCGTAGAAAAAGTGTAACAGAGAAATTCAAATAAAGAAAATTCCAGAATTTTGATATAAAATATTTTTTTTTGTAGTAGTAGAAGAAGTAGTAGTAATTTCTTGTAGTTTGTTGTACTATGTAGCTTTAGTTGTAGTTGTTTATTTTGGCTTTTGGAAAAATAAATTCTCTTCACTATTATCCTTATATTTAAAAATACCCACCCAGCAGCAAAAATACGTTTCAACAAAAAAAATACTTGTGGCTGTTCTTGTTGAAAATGAAACAAACCAAAATTATTCTCATTGACCTTGTTGTTTTGTTACCCTTATAGTTAAACAAAAATAATTTTATTTTACAAATATTTATAACTTACTTGTTTTATTTTACAAAAATTACATATAGCAGAAATATTAAATTATAAAACAAAACAGAAATTCTAAAATGTAAGATTATATCTAATTAATATTAAAATATTTATATATACTTTTTTATAAGAAAAAATGAAAAAAATGTAAAAAAGGGCAAAGGAATGAAAAAAAGATTTCATTTGAAAATAAATGTTGAATAAATACTTTTAACTATTTTTGGATTGAACTGTATGCATTGGTTTGATGAGAAGCTATTAACAGGGTTTATGTTAGATTCTTCGAAAGGCTGGGTTTTTTTTTTTTTTTTGGGTTTAGAAATGTTTAAGTGTTTCCTGCTGTATATTAAAATCTCATGCTTATAAGTAATTGCTCTAAATTAGGTAACACAATGCTTAAGAAATTCAATAAATCCTTTGTTTATGCAATTTTTGTTAGTGATGAATTGGTTGATAACAGAATGTACACTTGGCGGTTTGTCATTAAGTGGGAAAGAGTAAAGTGATTCTAATTATATATATGAAGAGGATCATTTTATCTAAACTAGAAAACCCTGAAGCCAAAATTTAGCGTATTCTAGGGAAAACTAATAATGTTGTGTACTTCTACAGAACCATTTTAAAAATCGGTATCACATGAAATATCTAACCTATCAATACAATGACGAGGATTCTGTAGTTTATAAGTTGACGGCAAAAAATTATGATTGCCAATATTCTGCAATATGTTGGAGGCTATATCCTTAATGATAAGAATCTAGAAGTTGAATTCGCCAAATTTAATATTTAAAACAGTTGACATTGACATAAATGCCATGACCTATAAGGCCTCTTTGGATGGACGGACAAGTATAATCTGTTGAGCTACTCAACGTGATGTCACAGCAAAGTTTACTAGAATGGAGAAGGAAGGGAAGAAGTGGGTTCAACAGTAAATAATGATAAAACCAAGTATATGCTGTCAACAAGAATAGACTGACAACTTTAATGAATTGCACAGAACGTCAACATTGACATATTCAACTTTGATGTTGTAATGAGCTTTGTCTAAGCTCCGTTATTTACTCTGACAACGACATCACTCGAACAACCAGGGAGATCTTAAAAAAGATCCTAATCATCGTAATAATGTCCTACAGCGCTAAATCATGGACCGTGTGAAAAGAGGATGAGGAAATCTTTGGTCGGAAAATATTTGGTCTTATGGGATATGTACACCAAGGACTATATGAGCTGTACTGCGATATAGAGCTGGTCCAAAAAAAAACGGGATTGGACTTTAGACATATCTAGGACATATAGAGCGGTCACCAACAAAAAATAAAATTTGTTGGCGCAACAGACTCCAAAGTACCCGTGGCCGTTAGTACCCATGGCAGCTTTCTTAAAGCCATTCATATGTGCGTGTGTACTTCTTGCACGATGGCAGGACCTCCTGTTTTATGCCGACTCCGAACGGCGAAGTTGAGGTTAGCTTATTAATACTACTCGGATGATTTGCCAGATCATCGCGAGAGGAGGACCAGTGAAAAATCATTCAGGTGTTGCTAGGGCTGGGAATCGTACCCGGACCTTCTGCGCGTTAGTTCATCGCACTTACCATAGCGCCACTAAGCCCGTCCGATTACCAACACTACAGCTCGCAGAGTTTCGATTTCCAGCCTGACTTCTTTCCCAGTAGAGGAAGACCTGACCTTTGATGGCGCCAACAAGTAGGGTGGTTAAAATATAAGGCCCGATGTTGATTTTAAATAAAACACAAATTATTTAGAAAGTTACTGTCTTTTTTTTATTATGATAATATTGGTATGGTTTAATTTTGTACGGAACAAAATATCGGCCAAATGACCGCCGTGACCTCGGCGGCACACCTCTATCCGATGGTCAAAAATTTCGATGACGCTGAGGCATAATTGAGATTCTATGCTGTTAATGTGCCGAGTTATCTCATACTTTAGCTCTCGAATTGTTGCTGAGTTATCGACGAACACCTTTTCTTCCAAATAACCCCAAAGAAAGTCTAACGGTGTCAATGATCTTGGCGGCCAATTGACATCGCTACCACGTGAGATAACACGGCCATTGAATTTGTCGCGCAAAAGAGCCATTGTTTCTATAGCTGCGTGGCAAGTGGCAGCGTCCTGTTGAAACCACATATCGTCCACATCCATGTCTTCCAATTCGGGCCATAAAAATTTCGTTATCATCACACTATAGCGAACACCATTCACAGTTACTGCCTTACCGGCCTCGTTTTGGAAAAAATACGGCCCGATGATGCCGCCAGCCAATAAACAGCACCAAACAGTCACTCTTTGTGGGTGCATTGGTTTTCCGACAATCACTCGTGGATAATCATTCGCTTAAATGCGGCAATCAGCTTATTGACAAATCCAACCTATGAGCGACTACCGAAGTACGATGTTCAAATCGTTCTTTGACCCCAGATCTCCGAGAAAATGTATCGCACATCGTTGTAGTGCTTTAAGTCAACAATTCTTGACAGAAGAACTAACTTTGTACAAAATGTTCAAAAATAAAGAGAAGTACATTATGTTCCTAACAACTCTGTTGTTCAGATCATTTAATACTAATTATCTACTGTTGCAGCATGCTGACAGGAAGTTCATATATCTATTACTAATAGTTATAAAACTAATAATATTGTTTCTCTAATTAATGGATATATATCTTCATTTTGTGATTTAATTAAACGTCCTTATTGTCTAAAAAATGAATTTTATAACTACTCTAAAATTTAAACAGATATATTAAAAGTAATTAACAGTCCATAATTTAAATCTAATCCCTTAATGACAAACCATCCCATTCTACATAAAAGAATTTCGCTCTCGTGGAATTAAATATTAGTAGCGAAAAAAATCAGCAAGCTATCTGTTAATATATACGTCAAACTAAACTCTTCTATCTAAGTCATATACCTTCGCGAAGTTTTTCAACCAATTACACATTAATCCAGATAATATGCACAAGTGCAAATTTAAAAATAATAAAAAAAATTTCGAATCACAAAGGTTTATGCTCTATGACTTGGTCTCACTAGAACTTGTGAAAAACATTAATTCTTTCAAAAATCTCCATAAACATCTTAGTACAAAAAAAATATAAAAATTAACAAAAAAAAAACATATCATCACTCAAACAAAAATAAAATCAAAAAGCATTTCCAAGAGAAAAAAAAATTAATAAAATTTTAAAATACAACAAAATTCAAAAAATTTAAATTTAATCTGAAATCTAACAAAGCAAAGTGATTTCAAAGGACTAAAAATAAAATCGAAATAAAAATTCATCACCATCACTGCGTAGGGAGTCAACAAATAAAATATATTTCCAAAATTCTTATTCACTAAAATAAAAAAAATTCATTTAAACTTGTTTTTTGTTAATAAATTTCATTTCCATTTCTCAAAACTATATAACAATTCAATTCGAGTTGCAATGATAAAATGATATAGAAAATGTTAAATTGTTTTTGGAAAATTATACTATCAAGCCAAATTTTTCATCTCTAAGTTAAATTCCTAAATTTTTCTTTATTATTTGCCAATACTTGAGGTTTTTTTTTTAATTTTGTTGAAGGAAAAAAATATTCAGGAATTTTATAATGATCTGCATGAAAAAAAAAATATTATATCGGATTGTTCCATTTTTGCTATTTTTGTTTGTTGGATTTTGGAATTTATTGATGCATGTAAAATGACAACTATAATTGTTTATTTATGAACATGAACATATTCAGGGGTAGTAATTTAAAGTAGCATGTTACACAATTTTTTTTTTAATAGAATTTTCAATTTGCATTCTAGGTTATAGTAGTAAATGGTATATAATAGTAAAAACAAAGTTATATGTTTTGCGAGTATAGTTTTAATTGCAGTAGTTTTGTTTAAGTAATATTGTGGGATATTTAATTTTTTTGTTTTTAAAAAAAACCAACAGAGGCAATCTCTATTTAACGTGTTTAGCAATTTTTTTTTCTTTTTTGAGTTTGGGATACTTTTGATCTTGATGATTGCTTTTGGTTAAACGCAATTCAAAAATTCCATGGACTTACCATTTTTATGTCACTAATCGTCATAATACTTCGAACGAAAAGATTGATTCTGACTATTGCAGGGCCATCTGTTTGTAATACGTTATGTTAGAATATACAAAATTGAAATGTGGAACAACAGTATAAGTTTGCAACAAACAAAATAGTTTTTTTTTTGGTAGGTAAAATGTTATATTTTGGTCATCATTTAGTTTTTGTGTGTTTAAATCGTTGAATCGTTCGAATTGAATATAAAGAAAATTTAATTATTTTATTTAAATAATAAAAGAAGTAAATAAATTCATATGCGAGAAAAAAGATATGTTTTTATCTTACACTATTGACAAATTATTTACAATGAAAAAGAATGTATATTGCTTGTGGATTCATGTTGAAATATTTTATAATACTATATGAAAAACCCTGCTTAGGTAGAAACCACAAGGAAACTTATTTTGATATGGTAAATACAATTTTTTTTATTTATATATTTGCAACTTTTTTTTTTAATTTTGGATACATATTTTAAGATACTTATATTTATACCAGAGATGAAATAATTCCGAGACTAAGGAAATTATCTCAGACCCGACTCACGTAAGCTCATATACTAGATGCATTTTTTTAAAACGTTTACCGTTTAAAGTAGAAGGTCTAACTTCCTTGTAGCGTAATTGATTGCAAAATTGCTAAAGTCGCCATAAATCCTCTTTTATTAAACAATAGCATAAAAATGAAAAGACATGGGGAAATAGGTCATGCAATTGAGGCACCTCTTCATTTCCTATGACAGTAGTTTAACTGGGTAACGTCTTAAGTCTTAGATATGCTGGACAAAGTAAACACCTACATTAGCATCTCGAACAAAAGGTCATGTAGGATACTGGCTTGGGGATTTTTGCTAAGAGATATTGATTTGAGGATGAAAAATTCCAACTTTTTCAAAAGTGAAAAGAAGTGGAGTTTAATTGTTTTTTTTTAATTTGCTCATACTAGACGGAGGACATAATGGTTGTGTGTTGTAGTACGAGGGTAGACTCTTATTGGCTTTCACTTTTCAATGCCTAGTGGTTGTAACTCTTACTACACATCAAGTGCTTATTTTTAACTTCAAAGTAGTAACCATCGGGTACTGGTCTCATCCAACCGGATTTGACTTGCTAAACGTGCGAGTGTTGATAACAACACGAAGAACAGCAACACTTTAAAGTTGAATACCTCACCTGCTGTCACAGACGAACCTAGACAAGTTGCTTCGACATATTCGGACAACAGGTTGTCTAGGAATTTCAAGGAAAAGTCAGGCCCCTTGAACAGAGATGGTGGCGGATGAACCGAAGGCCAACGGCAGCGCTTAATACAGTAGTGGATACTGATGGCCCCCTGTCCTACGGATATCTAATATATTAGAACTAGCCCTCCAGGTTGGGGGTAGTTTTGTGGGTCAACTACCCAACCATGGAAAAAAAACTCTATGTTACGAAGCAACCAATAGCCTCGGAAAATACTGATTTCATTGCTGGCGACCCTGCTAAACGAAAAAAGGGAAACGACGTTTGTATCTGCACCTGGAATGCGGTAGCGTTAAACAAGAGAGGTGCAGTTTCTACTATGGACCTGGTTATAGTGAGCAGAAACAGTGACTGTTCGGATTCGGATTTGCTGTAATTGCCAGACATAGGCAAGAAGTCTTATGTTTCCAAGATACTAGCGAACGCATTGTAACGATCCGCATTAAGGTCAAATTCGCCATCATAACCCTTACATGCGGTAACGTACAACGGAGGAAAAATATGATATAGAAAAGGATTGCTTCTACGCGGTCCTTGACAAAACCAGATCACGTGCTGGGAGGAGATTGTAACGCAAATGTAGGAAGAGAAGACATTTTTTGCAGTATTGTTGGAAAACAAAGCCTACACGACAACCATTTGGTAACGGACTTAGGCTATTTGGCCTCGCAACGGAATCACATGCCACTGTAGCCAGCACACGCTTTCCTCACTTCGATATCCATAAGGGGACATGGCGGTCTCTAGATCAACAAACGGTCAACCAAATTCATCACATTGCGATAGACAAGAGACACGCATCCAGTATTTTGGGTATCTAAACATTCCGACGAGCTAACATCGGCTCGGATCACTACCTTGTTGCAGACAAGATAAGAATCCACCACTCCACGACAATCCACATTTACTGTGAAAAATTTTATGTCGAAAGACTGCAATCGCAAGAAACCGCCAAGACTTTCGCGCAGCGCGTATTCTTTAGCCTCGATTGACACGCGCCCTCCAGCAAGAAACCCTTACTTTGATTAGGAATGCCGACAGATGCTCGCAGGTAAGATCGAGGCTAAGCTGCAGGTGAAGACGAGAGATGTCATTGAGCTCTATAGACAAAGAAGAAGGGAAGAACACCGGCTTAGGAAAGCAGAAAAAAAACGAGAAATCGCGCGATCGAGGATATAGAGCGGTGCTACTCCAGGAACGATATTCGCAAGTTTAACCAAAATGTAAAACGTCAAAAACCAAGGATACAAGGCTCGAACTGAATCCTGTCGAGATTAACAAGGAAATATCGTAGTTGGACACAAAGTCGATGCTGAGAATATGGGAGAAGCACTTCTGCAAACTACTAAACGGCGATGACGAACAATATGCCGCTGTCAGGCAGAACGTATCATTCAATATTGGCAACGACAGCAAAAACTGCCAACCTCCAGACCTGAGTGAGGTGAGGTTAGCAATACATAAACTCAAACTTAATAAGGCCGCCGGAAATGACGGCCTTCCCGCTGAGCTTTAAAAAGCGGGCGGAGATGACTTGGTAAGTAACATCCGCCAACTCATAAGACAAATCTTGTCGGATGAAAGTATGCCTGAAGAATGGAACCTCAAATTCCTTTGCACAATCCAAAAAAGGAGACCTTCTAAACGCCTACTACAGAGGCATAAGTCTCCTCAACATCGCCCACAAGATCCTATCTGCCGTAATATGTGAACGCCTGAAACCGTTTACCAACAACCTGATCGGCCCTTATCAATGTGGTTTTAGGCCAGTAAAGTCCACAACCGATCAAATTTTCACACTTCGGCAGATCCTGAAAAAAAAACCGAGGAGTTCAAATCCATACCCACTACATATTCATAGATCAAAGCTGCATACGACAGCATTTATAGAGACCAACTATACAGCCATGTCTAGTTTAGGTATACCGCCCAAACCCGTTCGTTTGTGTAGGGTGACGATGGGGAATTTTCGCTGCGCCATCAGAGTCGGAAACGACCTCACCGACACGTTCGATACCAAACAAGCATTTAGGCAAGGCTTGACTTCTTCAATTTTATTCTTGAGAGGATTGTGCAAAACTCCCGAGGCAATTATCCAAAAATCGGTGAAACTTCTAGCATATGCCTACGATATTGACATCATTGGCAGGACTCAACATGATGTCATATACACGTTTGCTAGGATATATAGAGAAGGAAGCGGCAAAAATGGGTTTCGCAGTAAATGAGGGAAAGACTAAGTATATGCTGTCAACACGAGAAGACACACAACATCGACGAATTGGACAGCACGTCACCATTTACAGATATAACTTTGAGTTAGTATGGGACTTTGTCTATCTCGCCTCCGGTATTAACTCTGACAACAACATCTCGTCAGAAATTAATCGAAGAATTACTCTTGCCAAGCGTTGTTTCTTTGGGCTAAGAAGGCAATTTATAAGTAAAGTCCTCACTCGAACTACAAAGGAGATACTATACAAGACCCTGATCATCCCAGTCCTGCTCTACGGTGCTGAAGCATGAACCGTATCAAAAGCGGATAAAGAAATCCTAGGTCGGTTTGAGAGGAAAATTCTTCGAAAAATCTTGGGTCCCGTTTGTTTGTTTCTACGAGCTGTACAGCGACATGCCCCTGGTCAAAAAACTCCGCATTGGACGTTTAAGATGGCTCGGGCATGTAGAACGAATGGACACCAATACTCCTGCTCGCAGAGTCTTCGGTTCTCAGCCCGACGTCGACGCAGTAGAGGAAGACATCACTTTAAGTGGTGCACACAAGTAGTAACCGGCCATAACCAACTTGAATTGCGCCACTGGAGGCAGTTAGCTAAGGATCCGGATAATTGGAGAGGCATGTTGGTTTTGTGTCGCTTATATAAGTATTATAAGATCCAGGCAAGGATAAAGCTACGCATTGAATCTTTAAGATGACAAGGACATGTTGGAAATCATAATGGAAATCAGGTCCACATAGAAGAAATCCAAGACTTAAGTTGTGCCGACCTAAACCAACCTGAAGTATGTTGCTGGAAGTATTAGCTAATCATCGGGCAAATTGAAGATTTATCTCCTTTTTACTATCAGATATGTAAAGTTTATAAAGCTGTCTACTTCAACTTCTTCGCTTTATAGTCGCCTTAAAATATGTATCCCAAATGTTGCATAAAATTTATTTATATAAAAACAAATTAAAAAAATTAAACAAACTCTTAATTTTGAAAAAAAAAATTGAATGGTCTTGTAAAAAAAAATTCATATAAGCCAATAGATGGCGTTTATCCAAAAACCCGTGTTATTCAGCCATACTCATACCTCCATCCTCAAAATCTTCTTATCCATAAAAGATAAACCTAAACCTCATTTAAAAAAAAATTATAACAGTAACAGCTATCAGAAAAAAAAGATATTTATGTGTAAAATGTTTCATCTCAATATCTACTTTTTTTTTGTAACCACTCGGCCATTAATGACATCAAATGGTGGCGAAATGAGGAAAATTGTATATAAAATTCGGTTTTCTTTTCAAGTTACGAGGAAAACAAACAAAATAACGTTTATCATATCTTTACCTGTTCCATTAATTCCGGATGGTCGGATACGGGCATCATATTTTCCAGCACCTAAAATTTGATCCAAAACTTTTTTCTCTTTTTCTCGGAAATTTATTTTTGCATTATTTGCTCTGAAATGGTGGAAACGTGAAATACGTGATTTAATGGAATTGAAAATCTTTTTTGAATTCATGATTGTTCGAAAATTGAATTTTCGATTTCGTTTTAATTTTTTTTTTTCTGTTTTTGTGGTAGAGAAGCGGTGGGGTGGAAGTTGTGGTATAGAGTGGTAATGATTTAGTGGTATAGTGGTTTTGGTTTTGGTAAGTCCTTGCTTAATCGATGAATAAATTATTTATCGTTTAGGTTGGTAACGTGCCTACACGACAATCTATTTATTCGATCGATTAGAAGCAAGGCGTAGCCATTGTTTATTTTTAAGTGATAAACAAAATGAGCATATAACAACAAAAATTCAATTGTACCGAGAACGTTTTAATAATTTTATTAGAGAGAGAGAGCTTTTTCTAAAAGCTCATTATGCAGTTATTTTTTTTTATTTTTTTTTTTGCTTTGCTTTTTTGTGCATTTTAAAAGTGCGCGCTTGGTGTTAAGCTGTTTTCAGTTGTGCCGCCCTTTAATCCACGATATGTTTTATGCCTTTCGCCAACAATTGAAGGGAAACACAAAAAACAATTGTCTGGGTACCGTGACACACGGGTTCAATACCCTAGAACATAGATCTCAAAAAAACAAAAAGGAAAAACAACTTTTTCCACACAGATACTCTACACTAGACATAATAGATACACGACTTGAGAAAATAAAATAAAAACAAAAATATACAAAATTATACACACACATGTAATGGAGAAAGAAAACAAATTGAAACTCCCGAAGGCAGATAAAATCAGGATACTTACAGGGACGCACTACATAGGCAAGCAAAGTAAAATACAGCCCAGAAGCAGTGACCAGTGCCCATTTTCTTGTTTTGTGGGTAGAAAACGTTTATTACGCTGAAACGATAGAAGAAGAAGAAAAATAAGGACAATTGTTAGTAAGGAGTTGTAAAAAATGTATCTGTAGATGAGGGTGCAGATATACTGGATGACGCGAGCTAAAATACGAGTTTTATGTTTATGGCTTAAGTTTAATTTTTCTGAGAGTTTTTTTTTCTAAGACTTATCTTTTCAAGCAGATTATGTGGGATTATGTGGAGTAAGCGATAAGGATATTGGCATTATTATATTAATAAATAAAACACAAGTACTGAGCAAATAAAAAATATAAAACAGGTCCTTCTCTCTTGGAAGTACCATGTTTGTCACAACACTCACAATTCAGTTTGTTATGCTTGCATATATTCGATAACCATTAAAATGATAACGTAATGATAAAATGCAATTTTAACTTCTATAACAGGAAGGATAGAAGCAGTGGTTTTGATTTTTATTTTCGGTGGTTTATAGGTTTGGTCGTGCTAAGATGGTTAAACGCCGGACACTTGCACTCTTAAACCAGGCAATTCAACTGTGATGCACATGAATCCATATTTCCTAATATTTACCTATTTGTTGTTTATGGCTTCATTGGCCTCGCGGTTAGTGCGTTGTACTACCGAGCGCGGGTGCGGGTAACAACTCCTAATTTTTCGTGCACTAACTCACTTTTTGCGAAAGTTTGGAAAACACAGACGAGTGTAAATTTATCAAATTTGTTTTTTGCAATCACCATCAAATTATTTGCCAAATATATAAACTCCCAAACATATCTGTCAATGGTGACGCTCTGTCGAATGATGTCTGTCAATTCGTGTTGACAGTCTTACCCTCATTTACTGCTTGCAAACGTGGCTATGACATCAGTTTGAGTCGAACCAAAGATTATAAAGTCATACAGATGACGCACTGCCTACAAGAAAAATTGTTCAATGGCGGGTCGTACTGGCACAGCCCGCGATATGTTTGCATTTCGTTTCTCATGTGTGCACGTGTACACTGCCCGCCTGTACCTAAAAGCTGGTGAGTAAAAGTTTCTTTTTTTTTGTTCTCAATGCTTCATCTGTATGGCTTAATAATATTTGGTCCTACCAATTATGTCAATATCGTCGGCGCATGCAAGTACTTGCCTCGATTTTTGGAAAATCGTGCCTCTGATGTTGGCTCGGGAGTTTTGCACAATCCGCTGAAGAATCAAACTAAAGAAATCACATGACAGCGCATCGCCATGCCTAAATCCTTTTATGGAATCGAATATGTCGGTGAGGTGGTTTTCGGCCCTAATGGAACAGCGAGAATTCTCCATCGTCATTCTACACAATCGGACGAGTTTGGGCGGTATACCAAAACTAGACATGGCTCTGTATAGTTCGTCTCTATAAATGCTTTCGTATGCGACTTTGAAATCGATTTTTCCAGTATCTGCCGAATAATGAAAATTTGATCGGTTGTGGACTTTCCTGGACTGATAAGGGCCAATCAGGTTTTTAGTAAACGGTGTCAGGCGTCCACATATTTCGACAGATAGGATCTTGTAGGCGCTGTTGAGGAGACTTATGCTGTAGAGGGTCTCCTTTTTTTTGGATTGGGCAAACGACGCTGAGGTTCCATTATTCAGGCATACTTTCATCCGACTAGATTTGGCATATGAGTTGGTGGAAGGTACTTACCCAGTCATCTCAGCCGGCTTTACAAAGCCCAACGCGAAGTCCGTCATTTCCGGCAGCTTTATTAAGCTTGATTTTGGATATTGCTGTACTCACTTCACTCAGGTTCTATGGTTACCAGTTTTCGAGTTTTCGCTGTCGTTGCCGATTAACAGTTAAACAGTCTGCATAAGTGGTTCTTACATATCCTCAGTATCGACTGTGACTCAGGTTCGATATTTCCTTGTTCATCTCGACAGGATTCAGTTCGAGCCTATTATCCTTGGCTTTGACGTTTTAAACTTGCGTTCCTGCAGTGGCACCTCTCTATATCCTCGATCGCGCGCTTTTCTTGCTCTTTTTGCTTGTTTCTGAAAGGCCGGTGGTGTTCCCTTCTTCTCTGCCCATGGAGCTCAATGGCAGCTCTCGTCTTCAAATGCAGCTTAGTCTTTTAGGCCTCGTTCGTGGCTGCAAGCATATGTCGGCATTCCTCATCAAACCAGGGGTTTCTTGATGGTGGGCGCGAGAAATCTAGCACATCAGTTGCGGCTGATCTCATGACCTGTTGGCATCGTTGCCATATTGTTCTTCGACATTCGATGCTGGTGATATGGTATTAATCCAGATGTTTAGGGATACGCCTTGTGCGAAAGTCTTGGCGGTCTTTGGCGATGCAGTCTTTCGATATTAAATTTTTTTACAGTATTTCTGGATTTTTGTGGCGTGGTGGATATCCGCATTCTTACCTTGGCTACAACAACGTAGTGGTCCGAGTCGATGTTATCTCCTAATGTTCCATTTGCCGCCATCGTGCAAGAAGTACACACGCACACATGATTGGTTGTGGTAAAGCTCGGACCTGGGTACTAACGAGCATGCTGCGCCAAAAATTTGTATTTATTTTGTAAGGTCAAATCTACAAATCGAGCTGTAAAAAAACTTTTATGACGGGTGTTTTTTAGAGGTTGGTTTTTTGAATACAGATAAAACTGAAATCAAATCAAGCAACTCTTAAGTCATTTATGTTCAGTTTGGTTTGCCATTTTATCATGAACAAGTTGACGAATTAACAAAGCTTTCAAATTGTGCAATTTTTTTTCGAAAATAAGGGTTCAGTTTGCGAAGTTTATCGCAAGCTTCGTCCATTTTATGGTCGACATAATCGTCAAGCAGAACAATTAATTCGGTTAATCATGGATCGTTTTCGCATTACGTTTACTCAATGTGATAATACGCATCCGCAGAGACGTCGAAGAGTGCGCATCGAAGAAACAATTACCGCTGTAGAGCAAAGTGTTGAAAAGGACCCGAATGAATCGATTCGCCACCGTGCACAGCAATTGGAACTTTGTCCATCAACGTTATGGAAGATTTTGCGTAAAGATCTTGGCTTACGACCTTACGTGGTCCAACTTATGCAAGAATTAAAGCCGCGAGAGCATGCAATGCGTCGTGGTTTTGGTGTATGGGACGAAAATGAGATTGATTTCGATGCTGATTTTCATCGAAAAATTTTGTTTAGTGATGAGGCTCATTTTTGGTTGAATGGCTAAGTCAACAAAAAAAAAAAAGCCGCATTTGGAGTGAAGAAAATACACATGAGACCCTTGAGTAGCCATTACATCCACAAAAACTGACTGTTTGGTGTGCTCTATGGGCTGGTGGAGTCATTTAGCCATACTTCTTCCGAAATAATGCTGGAGAGTTAGTTACTGTTAATGGAGACCGGTATAGAGCCATGATAGACTATTTTGCGAATTGCGCCAACAAGACGGCGCTACATGCTATACACAGCACGTCACAATCGATTTAATGAAGAAAACATTCGATGGGCAATTGGCCACCAAATTCGTGCGATTTGGCACCATTGGATTATTTTCTTTGGGGATATGCGAAGCCGCTCGTCTACGCCAAAAAAAAAACAGAAACGTTAGGGGACATGTAAGCCAACATTTGAAGTGTTATGGCCGACATACGGCCCCAAATGCTCGAAAAAATGGTTGAAAATTTGACCTCTAGAAATGGCTTTATTCGAAACAGCCGCGGCGGCCACATACCCGAAATCATATTTAAACAAACTGATGGACATTTTGTGTTTTATTTCAATTCGAAGTTCTGTACCTCTAAAAAACACACCCTTTATATGGATCGACTCATATATTAAGGTTTAAGTCATACTTAAGGACCGCCCAGAATGCGTATCTGTAGCTGTATCTTGTATCGCTGTCAAAAGAGAATTACATTTCTTGCATGAAATTGCCCTCCATTCAACTTCAAGCTACAGATTCAAGATGATATACATTGTGTAAGCGCTTACGGGTTGCTTTGCTTTTAACTTGCGACTGAAATTCAAGATTCAGCTACAGATACGCATTCTGGCCGGCCCTTTAGTAGGATAGAATCTTAGATTCGAAATTTAGCAGGAATATGCCTAGATAGTTGGTGCAATATAAAGGATCGCATTTCTTGTAGATGTAAGCTATGGATGGAACATGCTTTGATCAATGCCCTCTTTGGGCAACATACATCTATGTATCCAGAAATGGACCTCTTCATCAGAGACGAAATATTTTTTTTTGGTCTACTGGTTCACAGCCTAATCAGTATTCACATAACGTTCTCTATGGCCGTTTTGGTAGAGTGTAATCCTAAACGGGGGCACACTAATTTTCCATTTGCTTGTTTTCATCTGAACCTTTGCATTTCACGGAAGTAAAAACCCCCCATCAATGTATTTTCTGTGCGGAAACCTGTCAGATTGACATGTAATTTAAAAAAAAAAAACAAAGTTAATGGCCTACAAAATGTTTTCTGTGCTCAAAAATAAGTAATTTCTTGTAATGTGATCATACGCAACATTTAGATAGCAGCCTTCCCTTAAATACAATGTGAATCACTATCCGAAGCACATCAAGGTATCCAGCCTTTTTCGACATCCATATGCAAATTTAAGTTAGGTTAACACAAAAATTATGAAAGCGATAATTGTACACGTTACCCTCAGAATTCCCACGTACAAGGAACTTGTTTGCCCACATGTGCGATATGGTGTTGGGTTTATTAAAAAATAGCCGCCCTCATCTTCACCCAAAAACCCACCCCACGCGCCAGCAACCGAACAACATATTGTCATCGCACACTGATTTACAAGCGTGCACTTATTAAGGCTACTCTGCGCTAGGTATAATTACTGCGATAAGATAATTAGGAAGTGTACATGCACTCAAAGGAGGGTACATTGTTTTGAATTTGTGCCCCTGGTTAATTATTTTGTTGCCAACAATTCATAAAAGATATATGAAGTCGCTTTTGTGTCTGTATGTGTGTTTTTGTTTGAAAACATTGAATTGAAGACGTATCTGTCATGTTCCTCTAGCTGATGTAATTTTGTTTGTCACAGTCAGAGACTGTAATGTAGGTCAAGGGTATAGGTGTAACCTTTCATATTATTGCAGTGCTTATGGGTTCAATAGATAACACGGTTTTTTTTTAAGTCAAAGACGTGAGGCACATTACGACTGCCTGCGATTTATACGATTCTCAGTGATCATAGGGTTAGGCTAGGAAGTCTAAGTGTGCACGTCTAGGTTCCTCGTACCCATCAGCAAGGAACCCCTGGTTTGATACGAATCGCCGGATAAGCTGCAGGTGAAGACAAGAGCTGCCATTGAGCTCTATAGGCAAAGAAGAAGGAAAGAACACCGGCTTTTTAGAAAGAACAAAAAAAAGTAAAGAAGAGCGCGATCAAGGATAAGGAGAGATGCCACTCCAGGAACGATGTTCGCAAGTTTTACCAAACTGTTAAACGTCAGAGCCAAGGACACAAGGCTCGAACAGAATCGTGTTAAGATGAACAAGCAAATATCGTAGTTGAGACACAGTCGAACGGCGATGACGAACAACATTCCGCTGTCAGGCAGAAGGAAAAATGTAATATTGGCAACAACAACATGAGTGAAGTGAGGATAGCAATATCTAAACTAAAGCTTAATAAAGGTGCCAGAAATGAGCTTAATAAAGCCGGCGGAGGTGACTTGGTGAGTAACATCCACCAACTCATCAACATCGCCTACAAAATCCTATCTGCCGTTATTTGTGAACGCCTGAAACCGTTTACCAACAACCTGATCGGCCATTATCAGTGTGGTTTTATGCCAGGAAAGTCCAGAACCGATCCAATTTTCACATTTCGGCAGATATTGGAAAAATCTCAAGGAGTCCAAATCGATACCTACCACCTATTCATCGATTTCAAAGCCGCATACGACAGCATTTATAGAGACGAACCATACAGAGCCATGTCTAGTTTTGGTATACCGCCCAAACTCGTCCGTTTGTGTAGGATGACTATGGAGAATTCTCGCTGCTCCATCAGGGTCGGAAATGACCTCACCGACACATTCGATACCAAAAAAGGATTTAGGCTGGGCGATGCGCTGTCATGTGACGTCTTCAATCTGGTTCTTGAGATGATTGTGCAAGACTCACGAGCCAACACCAGAAGCACAATTTTCCAAAAAATCGGTACAACTACTAACATACGCCGACGATATTGACATCATTGGAAGGACCCAGCCTGATGTCATAGCCACGTTTGCTTGTATAGAGAAGGAAGCGGCAAAAATGGATTGAGCAGTAAATGAGGGCATGACGAAGTACATGCTGTCAACACGAAAGAACAAACAACATCGACGAATTGGACAAAACGTCACCCACCCTTCACAGATTTAACTTTGATTCCCAGACAGACGTCAGACGCAGTAGAGGAGGACCTCGCCTAACTCAACCAACTTGTAGTGCGCAACTGCAGACTAATTGAATAGGCATGTTGGTTGAGGCTCAGGTTCGTTCCGGGATGTAGCGCCACTTAAGTGATTAAGTAAGTAAGTAAGTAAGTAGTTTATTCGGTTTAATCCTCATCGGTACATGATAATATCATAAATTAGACATCTCTATTTGGACACTCTCTATTTGGAATTGGAATTGGAATTGGAATTTGATCGTTGCACATCTCTAAACATAATTGTCATACCAATGTTTGACTACTATAAAATCTCCGTTTTCTTGTTGTTTTTCCTTAATTCCATCATCATAAACGAGATGGCTAACGTTTGCAGCCATACATCTTGTTGATCTTAGCTAGATCCGCCTTTGAAAATCCATTTCGTTGTCCCATCAGGCTGGCCTCTTTGCTATTTTTCTGCAAAAAGGCATTCGATTAAAGCTTATCTACACAACTGACTTGTCAAAGCTTCTCTTACCTTTGCCTCGATTGTAGGTTTACCATTCTTTGAAAATGATGTTGGGGAGTAGTGCATTACACTTCCGTAGTCATAGCCTATTCCCATGGCATGTGCATTTTGTTTGGGAGTCTTGGCAAAATTTGTCAGCATGTTGTTCTTAATGTTTTCGGTTCGTACTTTTATAAAATCATCCCGTTCGTATCGATTCTGCTCGTGGATAAATCCCAGAGTATGCATTAGCTCATGCACAGCTGTACCGCGTTTCATCAGGCAAGATGGTGTCTGCAGGTTAACCTGTTGCTTTCCTCCAGTACGGCCGACTGGCGACCAACATCCTGACTTGCCGTTGACTATCGAAATGTAGTCTGTCTCTTTGGAGCGTGGTCTAAACCGAATGCACGTCTTTTTGTGATATTCGTTGAATGCCCAATTGATGACTTCTAGCTCCTTGACGGTGAATGTGCCGGCTATCACATAGGGAATTATTCCGCCAGCCCAGCGTGAACTCTTTGCTACAAGACCATTTCTCGTATCTTTTAGATTTGGCATTAGAATGTCGCCTTCAAAGTACGCACCCAACTCTTCGGGGTTTTGTACAGACTCCTCTTTGTATTCCGCTACAAGCCTGCCAGTTGTTTCGTTGTCCGGTTGTATAAATGCAGCATCACCAAGAGAACTTAAGTCGAGTTCAGTGCTGCCATCGGCGTATGATTCATCTTCAAAGATATCGTTGAGAGATATTGTGTCAGTTCCATCATTGATAACGTAACTCCTGGAGCATGAAACTGCCCACACCAGGATTAGGAATACGATTTTCCTATTGCGATTCGCGCTAGCTTTCATCGAAATGAACGTACAACTGGCGGGCCAAAGATTGCGAGTGCGGTATTTCGGTTTGCCCGCGACTTATATCGCGTTTCGTGCACTCGTTTGTGCTGGAATGGAGTAGATTATTTTTTTATATATGTCACATTTCATTGACAGATACCCACGCTCGAAATGTAGATACACTTATGTAAAGAAATTTAAAACAAGTGTTTGCCTGAGTAAAACCTCTATCAGTCTTGGCGGAACATTTCGCGGCGGCTAGATTGTATTTAAGACTTTTGCTGTTTGATCATGACGACATGGCAAAAGAATAACTTTGTGTTGGAAATGAGCTCGGAGCTGTTATCTAAAGAAGTGGCTCCTTAGCATTGATTTTTTATCTAAGTTCGTCAGTTCAAATGGCAAAAATATTCAAATTCATGACCATAATTGGAACGAGAGCTAAACGTAAAATGTGCTTGATGTATTCAAAGGTTGATATGTTATAAAGTTGGAAGACTATTTTCAATTATAATTTTTGTTCCAATGATAATTAACTAGGAGGCTTGACTATTCATGCCGACTTTGAATTCTTGTGGTCTTTGTTTTGATTTAATATTTTTCTCTGGTTATCTTCATCCAGCTTCAAAAACTTCAAACAAGTCGACAGTTCCGCAAAGTAATGTGAAAATACATCCGTTAAATTAAAGAAACCGTGCACCATCTCGGCGCAATGGTTGACTCATGCAACATGGCAATAAAACTTTACATCGCCCCACAGGATCTGTTTCCCTATTTTTGGGGAAATTAGCCCCGCGGGAATAGAAGTAAGCAGCTGTTAATGCCGTTTCCTTGTATGGCTTATTTCATTTGAATGCATGCAAAATCTTACGCAATACAAATTGAACAGTGAACCCAAGTTGGAGGGTTGTAGGGAGGCAGCAAGCATATCATATTCATACTTTGCATACATCCAAACTTCCACTCGTATATGCAGAATGAACCCCATGCTTGGGCCAGCTGTTTGATTTGGGATGGGTACAAAATCGGATGTTTGCAAGGATTGAATATGGAGTGAGGGGCATGTCGAACCTCATTTGTACTGGAAACCCTGAAGCGCGTTCTAGACATATATATGTGAAGTTTTCTAAAAGAATCTTGGCTATCCAAATCACAGAACGCCTACTTTAAGGTCAGATCGACGGAAGTAGCTCTATACAAGGTAGTACGGACAATCGAAACATCCCTACACTATGAGGAACACACTCTAGTCGCCTTATACAACGTCCATCAACAACGTCCTAACTGGAGCTATACTTGAATCTCTGATCGAGCTAGGTATAGTAAAATCTATTACCCAATGGATAGTCTCTATGCTCGGAACAAGAATTATCCAGGCAACACTTGAAAATAGCCACTTAACTTAGTTTGCCCATAGAGGAAAGCCACAGGGTGGTGTCATCTCTCCTCTATTCTGGCTAGTGGTTATCAAAAAAAAATCTAGTTAAACTAGAAGAGGAACTGGTCATAGATGTTTTCCCGTCTTAATGGCCAACCATTCACACTATCTTCCAGCGCCTTTTATGCTAGTACGAAAAACCTTGGGAAAGAAGTGATGGCTTCAACCAAAGATGACCTTGTGGATGTACACAGCAGTGGTACGTCCAATTCTCACATACGGCTTACTAGTATGGTGGCCCGCATTCAGTAAAGGATATAACATAACAAAACAACAAAAAAAAATTGCAAAGAACAGTCAGTATAGACACCACGGACGCACTGAGGTCGGCACCAACGGCAGCCCTCACTGTGCTATTGCATCTTTTGCCTCTCGACTTACACACAAATGAAAGAGAAGCCCTATCCCATTTCAAAAGCAAATGTCCGTCACTAGCAAGAGCCAGATTGCGTGCATTAAACATACCATTCTTCAACAGCCTTAGCGACATCTCCTTGAAATGAATACCAGATCTGATCGGTTTTCTAAACCTCACAGTCTGGATCTAGAGACCGCCTATAACATCCACAACAATCTTCATAATAAAAGTGAATAAATTTTCCCGGGAATTTTTCGCTTGTCAGCAGTGTAAACAAGATTGCTAAATGGGACAAGTTTTCCGGGAAAATTTACTCGCGATAGGCCTGATTGAATAACAAAAGCTTGGTATTTCATATGCATTAAGCAACAGTTTCGGTTATTTTGAGAAAAAATCATCAGCCTATTAATTACAAGAATTAAAGCTCTTGAGGTATTGAAAAAGATCCACTCCATGAAATTAAGGCTCGTGATCTCGACGCAATTTAGTTCTAACAAGATGGCACTAATTGTTATACGCTCCTTTAAAGCCTGGCGTTATTATAAGAACCCAGTTCAATTGGGTGTCTAGATTGTCTATAGGCTTTTTCCATTTTAGGTACCTAAAGTGAATCTTATGTACATGCAGCATAATGTTCAAGAGGAATGAAAGTGACAATCTGGAGTAAGCTAACTAGTTAGGTGATTTCAATTTGCGGGATTTTAAGTTAGGCGGGCAACTGGTATCGTGGTATCTTAAACAAGTTAAACAAAAAAAACCTTTTGGCAGATATGCTCTCTAGAAAACGTGCTAAACTAATAGTTGGCGTACCGTAGGTAGGGGCCGCCCGGGTTAAGACCCAATTTATGCCGCCCCAAATATATTTCTCACAAAATAAAACCTTTGTATACGGTTTCAACCTGTTACTTTACACATAATATTATGTAAAGGGTGATCCATTTCGAGGTTCCCTACTTTTTTAAAGAAAAAAACACAGAAAATTCAAATTTGGTTTATTATCATTTGAAAGAACATTCTTTGGCATTTATTTTTTGAAGATTATGTCTATCAAATGTTGGCCGTTGCTACGTCGCAGATGGTCCATCCGTTGAGTCCAATTTTCGATCACTCGTTCGAGCATTTCGACTGGTAACTGGCGAATGACACGCGTGATGTTTTCCTCCAAGGCCTGAATCGAAGCGGGTTTATCGGCATAAGCTTTTGACTTTACATATCCCCACAGGAAAAAGTCTAACGGTGTGATATCACACCATCTTGGTGGCCAATCGACCGGCCCGAAACGTGAAATTATGTGCTCACCGAAATGTTCTCTCAATAAGTCCATTGATTGATGCGATGTGTGGGAAGTGACGCCGTCTTGCGGAAACCAAATGTCGCCGAGATCACGAGCTTCAATTTCAGGCATCAAATAGTCGGTTATCATGGCACGATAACGGTCGCCATTGACGGTTACGTTCGCACCGGCATAATTTTTAAAGAAATATGGACCGATGATTCCACCGGCCCACAAACCACACCAAACCGTTGTTTTTTCTGGATGAAGTGGCAGTTCTTCAATCTATTCAGGTTGCTCTTCGTCCCAAATGCGGCAATTTTGTTTGTTTACATACCCATTGAGCCAGAAATGGGCCTCATCGCTAAACAAAATTTGCCTCGAAAACGTCGGATCTTCTTGGAACTTTTCAAGAGCCCATAGAGCGAAGCATTGTCGCTTGGGAAGGTCGAGCGGCTTCAGTTGTTGCACAAGCTGTATTTTGTACGCTTTCAATTTAATATCTTGACGTAAAATGCGCCAAGTCGTTCCATACGTCAGTCCGAGTTGCTGCGAACGGCGCCGAATCGACTCTCTACGGTCTTCGTGTACACTCTCAGCTAAGGCCGCTATATTTTCTTCACAGCGTGCTGGACGTGGGCTATTCGGTCGAATATTATCCAATAATGAATGCTGGGTCTCAAAATGGGTGATGGTGTTGCGAATAGTACGCTCAGTAGGCCGATTATGTTGACCATAAGTTGAGCGAAGCGCACGAAACACATTCCTCACAGAACGTAAATTTTCATAATAAAGTTGAACAATTTGTAAACGTTGTTCACGCGTAAGTCTTTCCATTATGAAATGCCAAACAATACTATTTTACATTTTCGATGCCGCTGAGGCATAATTAAGGTTCTATGTCTTCTATCTCATCCTTTAGCTCTTGAATTATTGCTGGCTTATCGACGTACACCTTTTCTTTCAAATAACCCAAAAGAAAGAATTCCAACGGTGTCAAATCACATGATCTTGGTGGCCAATTGACATCGCCACCACGTCAGATATCACGGACCATTGAATTTGTCGCGCAAAAGAGCCATATTTTCATTAGCTGTATGGCAAGTAGTACCGTCCTGTTGAAATCACATATCGTCCACATCCATATCTTCCAATTCGGGCCATTAAAAGTTCGTTATCCTCTCACGATAGCGAACACCATTCACAGTAACTACCTGACCGGCCTCATTTGGAAAAAATACGGCCCGATGATGCCGCCAGCCCATAATCCGCACTCTTTGTGGGTGCATTGGTTTTTCGACAATCACTCTTGGATTATCATTCGCTTAAATGCGGTAATTCAGCTTATTGACGAATCCACTGAGATGTAAATGTGCCTCATCGATGAAGATGATTTTCTTCGAAAATTGATCATCCACTGTTGCCATTTCATGCCACCATTCTGACCATTGACGACGCGACGCTTGAAAGAGGCTTTAGTTCTTGAGTCAATTGCACCTTGTAAGTGTGTAAATGCAAGTCTTTATGAATAATGTTCATCAACGACGAGCGTGTAAGGTGCAATTGTTGGCAACGACGACGAGTTGGGGTGGATGGCTCTTCAGCCACACTGTCGCAAACAGCAGCAATATTTTCTGCAGTACGATCTGTACGAGCATGCACTGGTGTTTTCACATCTCCTACAGACGCGGTTTGCTCCAATTTTTGCACGATTATTCCGATTGTACGCACATTTGGACGATTAAGAAAAGCTGATCCTCGGATAACTGCTGCCTGAGCAATACCGCATATTTTGTTTATTGACGAAGCCATTCAGCCAGAAATGAGCTGAAGATGATTTTTCGATGAAAATCCTAATCATTTTCAAGTTGTTGCTCAGCCCAATTCACGACCATACGACGCTTCTGGTGGTCAAGCGGCTTCAGTTCTTGCGTCAATTTAATCTTGTAAGGATGTAGGCCAAGATCTTTTCGCAAAATTCGCTACAACGATATGACAGATATTGAGAACGACGTGTGAGAGACACATTTGGGCTTTCTTCAACTGAAGCCTCAGCGGCAGCAATATTCTCGACACTACGGGCACTTATTTGTCTCACTGGCACGGGAACATTTTGTACTGTGCCTGTGGTTTCAAATGTTTCCAATAGACGCTCAATTGTTGATCTGCTAGGACGATTATGACGACCATAAATTGGACGTAGCGCTCTTAACGTTGAGGCCACTGACTTCGAATTTCGGTTGTAAATTTTAATAACTTCGACTCGTTGTTGGATCGTATATCTATCATTAAATGAAATATATAATCATGCAATGGCAAGCTTTACTGAAGAGAAATGTCAAAAGAGCGGCAAGAAATATGGCGTAGTTTGCTGTCCCTGTCGCTCAACTTTTTTAGCGTCCCTGTTGAAAACCCCGATAAATGAACTTTTGGGAAGGAAAAAGCCAAATATCGACGGTACAATGTCAGAACATTTTTCAACGGATATATCTATAATGACGAATGATTGTGCGAACTTTTTTTCAAAACAAACATCCAATATAATACATCACTGTAATACCAAAACATCGGTTCACGAATATAAAACCATATCAACTTCAATATTTGTTAGAGCTACTGACATAGAAGCGGTTTATTGGATTATTAAAGGGCTGGGAGGAAATAAATCGCCAGGTATAGACGGAATTCAAGCAGTTGACATAAAGAAACATGCAAATATATTTGCTCCTATCCAGTGCAAGTTCATCAACCTCAGCTTGACGCAAGCGAAAATTCCAATAGAGCTCAAAACGGCAGTAGTAAGACCAATCTACAAAGGAGGAGTACGATATTTACGATTATAGACCAATTTCTATCATACTGATTATCGAAAAATGTATGGTAAGTGTAATTATCGAACAATTGCAGAATTTTATATCCAAGCATTCGCTCATACATAATAGTCATTACGGCTTCCTAAAAATAAATGCACAGGTAAACTTCTGGCCGAATTTGCAAATTTGGTTAACCAAAGCTTGAACAGACGTGGACTTCAGTAAAGCTTTAGACACTTTGAATCATTCAAACATACTAGAAGCTCTACGACGCATTGGTATAAGGGGGTTAATGGCGGAATGGCGGAATGGCTATGGGAATACCTGTACGACTGACTGTTCTGTGTAAAAATCAGGTACGCGCTGAGTAAAAGGAAAACGGTTGAATGTGGGGTCCCTCAGGGATCAAAACTTGGTCCAATCATTTTCATTTTCTACACGAACGAGCTTTTGCACGTCTTCAAGAAGCCACCACTTTTGCTTTTGCTGACGATTGAAAGCAGCTATTCAAGATGGCTATCATTTTGGAATTCTCGGAGGACAACCGCTTCATACACCCCCTCAATCACAACAAGAATACAAGACGATGTGCTCAAGGTATGCTGAAAGTCCCGAAAATCTACAACTGTTATTGAAGAAGACAACGTTCCGTCTATAATCAACGAACTACCTCGAGAATTTTCAATATAACAAATTACAAAACAAGAAAAAAATGTACTAAAAATTTATTTTTAAACGAACCCATAGATCTTTTAGAAAAACAATAAACTGCAAATTATTTTACTTAAAAACCTGAATTAGAAACACAAAGTTAATTACATACGTAAGTTTCAGTCTGAAAAAATGCTAAGCCAAAAATGTTATAATTCTTGTCCCACAGAAAAGCCTTCGGCTTTGCAGAAACCTCTGTTATGTAAAAATGTATATTATGAAATAAAATGTGATTAGTACATTAAAAAAAATCACTTAAGGAAAGATGCTAATAACTACAATTATAGTAAATAAATCCCCAAAAGAACGAAACATATACTCTAGTAGCTTACAAAATTAACGCTGTTTTTCTATTTCCACCACAACAAAACATCTACATCAACATTCAGATACCAAAAAACAAAAATCATGTTTATGACATAAAATGTTACAAGAACTTTCAGAATTCTCTCACAAAAACACTGTTGGCAAACTAAGCAATTAAATAATTTTTCAATGTCAACTGTCGGCCTCAGATTATGCAAATCAGGTATGGATATTTTGAGGAAATTTTCTCTTGGTTAGGAAGCAGCGGAACGTAATCAAGGCGACACAATTTACACCCAATCTTGGGTGCACCGATTAGGTCTTTGAATTCGGTTGCGCCCGCTAATAGCCGTGTATCATGTATCCTGGATTTAATTTTTTTGGCAAACAAAAACAAAATTTGTACTTATGGCCAAGGATTACTTATAATCTGCTTGTCTTTTATTATTTTTATGATATATCCTTCCACGAGATGCAGCGCAAATATAATTTAACGAACATGTTAAAATTAAAAGTCCAGTGGGTTGAAAATTGGTCGCAGAGGGATAATGTTAAATTTGGCTTTATAGTTGGGTTTGCTTGTCAAAGATATTAACATAAAATGAGGATAACTAGGTATAAAAGAGTGAGAGTTTTTTATTCAATGAAAATATTTCGATTTCTTCCCGGCAAAATGTATTAAGCGACAATTTTATAATTTTGCAGGAGACAAAACAAAAAAATTTCTATGTTGGTAATTATTGGTGTATTGTGTACAATACACTAACATTTTATTTTTCTATAGTTTGTTTTCTTGTATTCAAAGTAGAAAACCCAAACCAAGACCAAAACGTGGCGCTTGCAAAAATTCTAAGGACAAGTCGAAACGTAATTTTTTGAAAATTTGTCGCTTAGTACAATTCTATGGGATGTTATCGATTTATGTCTGAAGCTGGACATTCGCTTTTCATTATAGCATTATAGCACTTTTCTATGCACCTAATTTCGGGAAGAATAATGGTTTACTTGTAGGGTATTTCGAAATGTCGGATGTTTATACAATCAATCCCGTAGTGGGTACAGATGGCCCCGTGTCCTAGTGGTATCTAATAAATTGGAACTGGCCCTCCCGGTTGGATGTTGTGCTTCGGGTTAACTACCCACCCATTTAAAATATACATTTTTACGAAGCAACCAATAGCCTCGGAAAGGACGGATTCTATTGTTGACGAACCTGCTAAATGAAAAAAGGACAATGACGTTCGTAATTGCACCTGAAATTTGTGAACATAAAACAGGAGAGGTGCAAGCGAAAAACTAGCGGAAGCCCTAAACTGCAAGAAAGCAGACATTATTGCGATCCAGGAAATACGATAGGATGGGCCGTGCAAAAAGAGAATGAAAAACTGTGACATCTACTACGGACCATTTTATAGTGAGCAAAAACAGCGACAATTGGAAGCGGATTTTTTACCAGTACCAGACTTAGGCAAGAAGTCTTATGTTTCCAAGAAATTAGCGACCGCATTGTAATAATCCTCATAAAGGTCAAATTCGCCAACATAAGCCTTATATGCGCTCACGCCCCAAAGGAGGAAAAAGATGATAATACAGATAAGGCTTGCTTCCACGAGCTCCTTGACAAAACCTATGAGCGACTACCGAATTACGATGTTAAAATCGTGCTGTGAGATTCTAACGCAACGGTAGGAGGAGAAGACATCTTTGGCAGTATTGTCGGAAAAGTATTGGTAACGGAATTAATCGAATTGACTTCGCTACGGAAAGAAATGCCACTATAGCCAGCACACGGTTTCTTCAACTCGATATCCATAATGGGACATGGTGGTCTCTACATCAACGAACGGTTAACCAAATTCACACATTGCGATAGACAAGAGGCACGCGTCCAGTATTTTGGATGTCCGAACATTCCCAGGAAATAACATCAACTCGGACCTTGTTGCAGACAAGGTAGAACTGCGGATATCCAACACGCCACAGCAATCCAGTAACACTGTGAAAAAATTTAATATCGAAAGATTGCAATCGCAAGAACACGCCAAGACCTTCGCGCTGCCTTCGCATCGAATGTCGAAGATGAATGGCAACGATGCTGTGGAGACCTGATACTACAACTTAAAGTGTAAACACTCAATTTCGGTCAAAGATGGCAACACTACAACGAGCCGACAGTAATATTCCTCTCCAGATGTTCATCATCACTTGATTGATATTGTTTGACTAATAAAGACGTGAAACTAAATGCAGTGTTGTATATTAATTTTAATCATAAAGACTCACAGGTTTTCACAGATGCCAAGCGAGAAACCCCTGGTTTGGTGAGGAATGCCGACAGATGCTCGCAACCAAGAAAGAGACTTACAAAATTAAGCTGCAGGTTAAAACGAGAGCTGCCATTGAGCTCCATAGGCAGAGGAGAATGGAAGAACACCTGCTTTTCACAAAGAAGAAAAAAGAGCAAGAAAAGCGAGCGATCGCGGATATAAAGAGGTTCCACTCCAGGAACGATTTTCGAAAGTTTTACCAAAGTGTAAAACATCAAAGCCAAGGATACAAGGCTCGAACAGAATACTGTTGAGATGAACAAGGAAATATCGTAGTTGAGACACAGTCGATGCTGACGATATGGAAGAATCACTACCGCAGACAGTTAAACGGCGAAAACGAACAACATTCCGCTGTCGCCCAGAAGGAACCATTTAATATTGGCAACAACAGAAAAAACTGCCAGCCATCCACAGGACCTGAGTGAAGTGAGGATAGCAATATCTAAGCTAAAGCTAAATAAAGCTACCAGAAATGACGTCCTTCCCGCTGAGCCTTATAAAGCCTGCGGAGGTGCATTGGTAAGTAACATCCACCAACTGAAAAGCCAAGTGTAGTCGGAAGAAAGTATTCCTTAAGAATGGAACCTCAGCATCGTTTGCCCGATCCACAAAAACAGAGATCCTCTGAACTGCGCCAACTACAGAGGCATAAGTCTCCTCAACATCGCCTACAAAATCCTATCTGCCGTAATATATGAACTCCTGAAACCGTTTACCAACAACCTGTGGTGTGGTTTAAGGCCAGGAAAGTTTACAAGCGATCGAATTTTCACACTCCGACAGGTCCGGGAAAAACATAAGAAGTCCAAATCGATACCCACCACCTCTATTCATCGATTTCAAGGCCGCTTACGACAGCATTTATAGAGACCAACTATACAGAGCCATGTCTAGTTTTGGTATACCGCCCAAACTCGTCCGTTTGTGTAGGATGACGATGGAGAATTCTCGCTGCTCCATCAGGGTCGCAAGCGACCTCACCGACACATTCGATATCAAAAAGGATTTTGGCAAGGAGATTCGCTGTCATGTGAGTAGTGAGTACATAGATAATTACAACGCAATTGATATGGTTTGCATCCGAGATCAGGGAAGTGCTTCCTTTATCTTTGGTTTGCATCGAACGTACGAAAGTACGTTTGATTCGCTCCGTGGTGTGCTGACCTTAATACCTGAGTACCTTAATACCTAATTGATATGATTTGTAACGAACATTTGAAGGTAACGAATGTAACGTTAACGGGTAGTCAGTGAAAAAGTATCGAATCCATACGGGTATTCATTTTGTCGTTACTTTTACAGCTCTATTGGTCCGCGCTAAACAGAGCAATTTTTACATCCGTAATCGGATACATTGCTACTTTTGGAACGGTTTGCAGAATATTGGCCTTCCTGTTGCTTTGTTTGCTTTGAAACAACAAATTTGAGACTGACCTCATTAATCATTGAACGGTCAATGTGCGGATCTTTGTAATTTTTGCTGAAAAAGTCAGCAAAATTCGTTGCCAGGTTGAATTAAAAAACAGGAAAAGTGTCTCCAGTGCGTAATATTCTAATAGCAATAAAGCTTCTTCAAAGACGATGCTGCCAGAAGAAATGCCATATACAAAACAGTTTCCAATGGACTTCGATGGAAATAATAACCCTTCAAGGGCTTTAAAAAAAATCTCAACTCCATCACATGAAAATAATTTATCCATATACATTGGTGCCCACAGTTAAAAATCCCAACCTTTAAGGATCTTGCGAAAATTTAAAGCCTGGAACTTGTAAGGAAACTGGATAATATTACACAAATTGAAAGCATTCCCCAACCATCCCTCATGATTTCGTTTAACCCATCAGAGTGATTGTGAACCTTTCCATATTTTGAAGGTAATAGTTGTGGCCAAGACTAAATATGTTTTTTGTATGTGTGCTGGTTAATGGCTGAATGCATTACCACAGCAACACATTTAACATATTAGGAGATTTTGTATCTGGGTCCCCATTGAGCAACTGCACGTACTCTATCACTTTGGAAACATTCATTTCATCTCCGCTGGTCGTCTATGGTTCCATGATAAAAACCTTCACCTCCTTTTTTGCATTTCACTTTGTGTGCTTGAATCCTAAATAATATCCATCATGCTTGGAACACATATTATGCCATAGCATATAGCAGGAGGGGTCCTGGGCATGGGCAGCTAAATAAAACCGAACATAAATTCACCCACTCACGGTCCCGTCCCGCCCAGTTGTTTGTTCGCTTGGCCGTAGGCAAAGGTGGCATGTTCTAGACGAAAGGACTAGAATGCGTTTCATTAAAGAGGACAACTACACTATCCGATGGATGTTATCTATCTGTGTGTCTGCCTACTTGTGATGTTGTGAATTGCGAGTACATTTCAAGCAATTGATGAAATGAAACTCACACACGCGGGAATCCTGTTTGTCTATTACACGAAATGAGGTGAGTTCCGGTTTGTGTCGACATTTTTTATGTTAGGCAGCTGAAAAGGATCTATGTGTAGAAATAATGACACGTTTGACACAGATTTCTGAACGTAGCCATTTGGAGTGCAACTTATATTTGAGTTTGGTTTGTCAGCGTCACTCGAATTTACAGTGCTGAATAACTTTTAAGACTGGGCTAAGGAGCAGGAAGTATAGGAATATCAAAAAGTTGATTTATTTGAATATTTCAATTGTGAATGGGTGATTAAAAAAAATAAGTGTAGCTGATGGTATTCCATTTTTGGTTAGGCTTGGATGGAAAATCATGCCATCAAAATGTATGAAATCCCTAATAGATGGCGCTGTCATAAATACTTAAAAAGGTACTGTTGACAGTTAGGAAATTTAAAATTCTCCATTGCAACTCATTACGTGATTGATTTTAAAGATATTTCGAAATATAAATTGGTGAAAGGGGAAGAGAGAAGTGATTTTGACTTATATAACATGAAGGCTGATATCTAGTCACAATAACTCACGATATAAATCTGGTCGGTCGATTATGTGTCTGATGAATAAACGTCAACATCGATTGGCCGATCTTTAAACCTTGTGCACTAAGCCATGTACGGAACCATAAGTCTTAACAAAATCGCCTTCATGTTCCTATTTGCCGTAACATGTCCACCAACTAAGTGAACCTTCGAACCTGAAATCCACAGAGAGATGTCATATCATATCGCCAGTATACCATCCTGGGTTATAGCAAAGATAGCATTGAGAACAAAAAACAGAAACTTTTGCTCACCAGCTTCAAGGTACGGGCGGGCAGTGTGCACGTGCACACATGAGAAACGAGATCCAAATATATGGCGGGCTGTGTCAGTACGACACGCCATAGAACAATTTTTCTTGTTTGCCGTGCGTCATCTGTATGACTTTATAATCTTTGGTTATAGTCATACGGAAACCTAATTTCTGCGGCTTTTGGGTTAACTTCCGGGAGAATGTAGTTGTAGCACAAATACATGAAAGAATACGAAGTATTTGCCATAAAATCTATTCATCGGTATCAAAGTCGCATTTGACAGCATCTCGTGAGTTAAAATATACAGATACATGTCTAGTTTCTGTATATGATGTATGACGATGGAGAACTCTGGCTTCGATACCACAGCCATGTGTCTTCTTTAACATCATTCTTGAGAGGACTTTGCAAAATAACAGAACCAATACCAGAGGTTCAATCTTCCAAAAAACGGTGCAACTACTAGCATAAGTCGACGATATTGGGCCCGCGCTCACGAGAATGCTTTAACCGTAGTCATTATGGTTAATCTCCAAACACACGGGAATATGTTCAACCCAAAGAAAAGGAAGTACAGGGAGAAGTGTATATAAGTTTAAATATTTCTATACCTCATCATTTACTTCGTCTAACTACAGGGTGTGACATAACTTTCATTTGACAAAATGTTATCAAAACGTCAATTCCGTACAATTTTAACATTGAGTCAATTTAGGAAAAAAATACACCCAAATGGTGACACTAAACATTTAAAATAAGCGTTCAGTTGTATTGAATCCACGTACAATCAATGTTGGTTCATTATGTGTGCCTACCATTTTGTGAAAATAGTCTGGACGGGTACTGGTTTCAACAAAATGGAGCGCCTTGCTACACTGCAAATCAAACAATCCAGTTTATGCAACGAAAATTTCCTGGACATGTGCTGTCCCAAAACGCCGACATTGATTGGTCACCCAGATTTCCAGATTTGACTTCTCTTCGTAGGGCTGTTTAAAAAGCAAAGTGTACGCCAGCTGGCCTAGTACAAATCGATGCCCACCACTTGTTCATCGATTTCAAAACTGCATACGACATCATCTCTAAAGGCAACTATACAGAGTAATGTCTAGTTTGAGTATACAAACTAGTTCGTCTGTGCTTGATAAAGTATTCACGCTTCTTCATCATGATCGGAAACGATCTCACCGACACATTCCGAATTACCGAATTACCAAAAAAAATGATTTCAATAAATTCATGATTTGCTTATTAATTTTAAAATAGGATTGTGTAAAACTCCCAAGCCAACACCAAACACAATATTCCGTAAATCTGTGGAACAACTAGCATCTCCGCCGATATTGACATAATTTTTCGGACTCAATGTCACGCCACCATTACTTAGATACTTAAGTGGCGCTACAGTCCGGAAGGATTCGGGCCTCAAATAACATGCCTCTCGAATTAGCCCAGTCATTAGCTAACTGCCTCCAGTTGCGAACTCCTAGTTGGTTGAGGTCGGTTTCTACTTGTGCGCGCCACTTAAGGCGAGGTCTTCATCTACTGCGACCGACGTCTGGCTGGGAATCGAAGACAATGCGAGCCGGAGTATTGGTGTCCATTCGTTCTACATGTCCTAGCCATCCTAAAAGTCCAATGTGGATCCTTTTGACCAGGGGCATGTCGCTGTACACCTCATATAGTTCACGGTTCAATCTTCGTCTCTATAGCCCGTCACCGCAAACGGGAACGAATAATTTTCCTCTCGAATCGCCCAGGATTTCTTCATCCGCTTTTGAATCGGTCCATGCTTCAGCGCCGTAGAGCAGGACTGGGTCTTATATAGAATCTCCTTAGTAGTTTGAGTGAGGGCTTTTCCACTGAATTGCCTTATTATCCCGAAGAAACAGCGGTTGGCACGAGTAATTCTTCGTTTAATTTCTGACGAGATGTTATTGTGAGAGTTAATAGTGGAGGCGAAATTGACAAACTCCCGTACTACCTAAAAGTTGTATCTGTCAATGGTGAAGTTCTGTCTAATTCGTCGATGTTGTGTGTCCTTTTGTGTTGTTGGCAGCATGTACTTAGTCTCACCCTCATTTACCGCTAAACATATTTTTGCCACTTCCTCCTCCTCTATACTAGCAAACGTGGCTATGACATCACGTTGAGTCATGCCAATAACATCAGTTTCGGCGTATGCTAATAGTTGCACTTATTTTTGGAAAATTGTGCCTCTGGTGTTGGCTCGGGGGTTTTGCACAATCCTCTCAAGAAACAAATTGAAGAAGTCACATGACAGCGCATCGACTTGTCTAAATCCTTTTTTGGTATCGAATGTGTCGGTGCGGTCGTTTCCGACGAGAATTCTCCATCTTTATCCTACATAAACGAACGACTTTGGGCGGTATACCAAAAACAGACATGGCTCTGTTTAGTTCATTTCTGTAAATACTGTCGTATGCGGCTTCGAAATCGATGAATATGTGGTGAGTATCGATTTGGACTTCTTGGGTTTTTACCAGGATTTGCCGAGGTGTGAAAATTTGATCGGTTGTGGACTTTCCTGGCCTAAAACCATACTTATAAGGGCGATCAGGTTGTTGGTAAACTGTTTCAGGCGTTCACATATAACGCAGATAGAATTTTGTAGGCGATGTTGAGGAAACTTATGTATCTGCAGTTGGTGCAGTTCAGAAGGTTTCCTTTATTGCAAACGATGCTAAGATTCCATTCTTCAGGCATACTTTCGTGAGACCAGATTTGGCTTATGTGTTGTTACTTACCAAATCATCTGCGCCGGTTTTATGAGCCTCAGTGGGAAGGTGGTCATTTCCGGCAGCCATATTAAGCTTGAGTTCAAATATTGCTATCCTCACTTCGCTCAGGTCGGGTCGTCGATCGTTTCTATTCTTGGCTTTGACCTTTTACACTTTGATAAAACGTACGAACATCGTTCCTGGAGTGGCACCTCTCTGTATCCTCGAACGCACTCTTTTCTTACTCTTTTTTCTTCTTTCTGAAAAGTCGGTTTTCTTCCCTTCTTTTCTGTCTAAATAGGTCAGTGGCAGATCTCGTCTTTACCTACAGCTTAGCCTTGTAGGCCTCGTTCTTGACTGGAAGCATCTATCGGTATTCCTCATCAAACTATGGGAATCTTGCTGGTGGGCGCGAGAAACCTAGCACATTAGTTGCGGCTGGTCTACTGACTTGTTGGAGTCGTTGCCATTGTTCTTCGACATTCGATCATAGTTTTTGTCAATATTTTACAAACCACTGTTCATATGGACTAAGAAGGCCATCTTTTGTGAATGTTTTTCTGCAGGTATTACAGGCTTTCATTTTCTGACAGGTTTCCTTTTGATTTGTTTCTTTTTACTCTTTGCCAATCGAGGCTAGGTTTTCCTCGTACTCCCCAGTCTAACATAGCTCCCTTTTATGTAGCGTTATCGGTAAAAAAAAATTAATTTTGTTTGTAAGTTTAAGGAAATTTCAGAAAATCATTAAATAATTGACAATGCGTTAATATTTTAATGGATTTAAAGAGGATTATTTGCCACGCCTAGTTGAGGTCATTTTCTGAAGAAATACTTTTTTTTTAAAATATTTAACAAATTTTGATGAAAGCTTTAGTGAACAACGTATTAACCCAATACTATCGATAAAGTTAAATTTAAGTTCCAGTTTAAATTTTCTGTATAAAATCCATTGTATTCCACAGCGTCCTTAAATGATACAGCCACACATATGTCCATTCTAGTCCTCACTCGTACAAAGAACAATTTATGCCTTATAAACAAGTTCGTCTGTGAGTGTGTTTTTTTTTATTGCTGATGACGACGAGTGATGACTTATCGTATCCACATTAAATGTCAAAGGTTGGTAAATCGCAATGGAAATTAACCTCGGTCGGTCTTCGTGTCATTTAAATCGGAAGGACCGTAACCGTATCAATGGAATTCCTTTTCTCATAAAATAATGGAATTTATTGACTTTTTCGAGTATAATTGGCTTTTGGTGTCACACTTCAGATTGCGATACGACTACATCCACACAAGTACGAGTATCAGTGTGGATTGATTTTGTTACGGCACTAAGTATGGATTGTGCATATGTGAGTTTAATCAATTCCAGTTAATTGAATTGTGCTTCCAAAGGACACTTTAATTGTTATCGCTTAGTGTTGAAAGGTCATAGGTATAGACGTTAATGTAAGGTTATTTGAAGGCAGGTAATTTAGATGACATTCTACGGAATGTCTGATAACCATGACCATTGAACAAAAGCTTTTCGGTATGCCAACATTTGCTTACTGTTTGAGTCATTGGCAGGTAATTGTGTTTCGCGGTTGAACACATTGGTTTTGTTAGTTTAGGTGTGTATGCGTTTGTTTTATCTACAGATATTTATCAATTTACTTGAGTACATGTTGAACCTTGTACTGATATTTACCTTAATGTGGGCTCTAGATATAGACCTGTTTAAATGTATGCTTAAACCATACTCACTTAATTGAGATATATGGTGCAAGCATATGGGATTGCTAAACATTCCTAATAGCTCAGGGATGATGCTTATTACTGCGATAAAAGCGGAAAACAAACTGCTAAAAGTCGCTAAATTGTAAATGAGGTGCGACATATATAGGCTAAGATACCCTAAAAGCAACGTGCCAAACATTTGGATTGAACATGGAACAGTTCAGAATTGTGCTTAAATGCAGAGAGAAGACCGCAAGAGCAATAAGAACCCAAATGCTACCCGATTCCTATAATTCTAAGAAGATTTGAGAAGACCATGAATACTGAAAATGATAACCACGTTCTAGAACTTGTTATTTAGTTTCTTCAAACATGACATAGACAAACAATTAGTAAAGACTTTATGTTATTATAAAGCAGGGAATCCAATGAAATGGGCTGACTATGAAGTTAACTATACACCACGTATCAGCGGTTTGGTAAAAAGTACAAATCCACATCAAGCAAAAATGTTCAATCACAACCATTATATGCGTTTACCATTAGGAAAAGGAATATAGCTCCTCGAATAGTAGTGCAATGACAAAAGTATGGTGATTTCAATTCCACTGCAGTTTTGTCGGAAAGTAACCTCAATATTGAAAAAGAACTTAGGATTATAGACAAGAAACGAAATGTCACCATACAAGGTTTTACCAGCCTGATCTACGTAGGGATAGGACCATGGCGTTCTCCGACCAAACAAAATGATACGTCACACCGACCATATTGTGGTTGACAAAAGGCAGTCAATCTTGAACGGATATTTAAGTCTTTGATTGTCTGCTTAGTTTAAAAGCGACTCCGATGAGAAATATTATTTTCTGGCAAAAGACTGAACAACCTCCTTAAATTGAGCTTTAGATGTATAGTTTGTGGTAATTTTCTTTTAAAGATTTCCGAATAAATATTGAAATCCCAAATTTGAGATCTATAGTCAAATGTAGGATTAGATGAAAACAAAAACGCTTTCTTCCAGCTTTCACTTGGCAATGGAAGAATAGGGAAGATGGAGTTAGGCTGGATAAAGTAAACAACGTACATAAGCTGCCCTGACATATTCTGACAACAGGGCAGAAAAAATTGCAAGGGAAAGATATGACCTCCTGGTGGAGTCATTGCAATGCCAGCGGCAGTGCTTAATCTCACAGTAGATACTGACGTCCCGAGGCCAGGAAATATCAAGAAAATTAGAGCTTTCTGTGAGGGCAAATTTTTTGATTTTGGCACACTACACAATCATTTTGAAAAAACAAACAAATTGTTACGAAGAATCAAAAAAACCAGGAAATTATGGACGACTAAGCAAAACGATCAAAATACAAATTCGTATCTGAATCTGAAATGTTAGGATCAGCGGAAGCAAGAAGGAAAATAATGGGAGGGATATGGGACGAAGTAAACAAATCTGCAACTTTTCACCAATAAGAACAGAGCTTCATCTAAGATGCCTTACTATATCGAAACTTAGACGAAACTAATGGTTGGGTGTTTTAGAACGAGGGTAGACTCTGATTGGCCAGCGCAAATGAACAACTAGCGTAAGCCCTAAGCAGCTAGAAAACAGACATTTCTGCCATCCAGGAAATACGATGGGATGCGACGGGCAAAAATATGATAAAACTGTGACATCCACTACGGACCGTTAGTAGTGAGCAGAAACAGCGACTATTCGAATGCAGATTTGTTATAAGTGGCAGACTTAGGCAAGAAGTCTTATGTTTCCCAGATATTAGCGAACGCATTCTAACATTCCGCATCAAGACCAAATTCGCCAGCATAAGCCTTATATATTATAGAGAGAGAGAGAGAACATCTTTATCTAACAAATCATTCGAGTAGATCCATTGTCAAGAAAGGCTTATCTCAAATTCGCCTTTCGGAATCGGCATAAAATAGGATTTCTCGCCATCGTGCAAGAAGTACACACGCACACATGAATGGTTAGGAATGGTTATGAGAAAGCCCGGCCCTGGGTACTAACGAGCCTGTTGCGCTAAAAATTTGATCTGGCATTTGCGATCACTTGATTCTTTAACCGAAGGTTCGGTCTTCCTTGCCGTCTCGAACCTGCAGACTCGGAATCGAAGACTCTTTCGGCTGGAGAATTGTTGTAAATTCGCTCGACGTGGTCGTGCCAATGTAGTCTAATTGCTTTAACTACATTAACATCACAGTTAATGTTGACATACTGTCCATCTGGGATTCTATATGCAACATTTAGCAGGGATATGCCAAGGTAGTTGATGGAAGACCTGGGTTCCTGCTACCTGACTGCATCTACAATTATCTGAGAGTCAGTGACTAGGTTGCCATGGTTTTTTCATAGAGCCTGTGTGCCTACTTTAAAGCCATCTGCCAGCTCCTTAGGTTTCTTGTATAATTGACGGATGTTGTTCTTGTCGACAGACTCTTCTACTTTCCTGAGGAATTTTCTTCTTTGGCTACGACGAGAAAGTGTTCAGAGTCGAAAATGGTTGAGTGAGGGCACAACGGTAGTCTCTTTGCTTGTAGACTCCAACAATCTCCGGTTCACTCAGTCGTCCAACGTGAAGTTTTTTTTTGTCATCATTCGCAGCTTCTTATAGTTGGTTGTCGGGCTCTGCATTTGGCTGAGACGAGAAAATGTTCAGAGTCGAAGTTTGCCCCTCTGAATATGTGTACATCCAGGATGTTGGATGTGTGTTTCGCATCTATGAGCACATGGCTGATTTGGTTGGCGATTCAACTATCTGGATATCCCCAAGTTGCTTTATAGGTTCAAAGTCATGGGAACCTAGTGCTACGAAATCTGTAAGTCAGAAGCCATTATCTGTTGTTGTTTCCTGGAAGCTGTGCTTTCCAACTTTCGCATTGAAGTCCGCTAGTACTATGTAAACATCGTATTTCGGACAGGCTCCGTTGAGGAGGTCGTAAATTCCTCCTGGATAGGGGCTCTTTAGCCTCATCCATAGGGCCGTGTGCACATATAAGGCTGATGTTGCAAAACTTTGCTCTAATGCGGATCACAGCCAGGAAATCACTAACCAGCCTAAAGTCGATTATTCTTGACCAAAGTCGTCGTAGTCTTGGGTGGTAGCTGGATGTTTTTCTTTTGTGTACTCCCGATCCTGGCCAACATATTTGCTGGATCGCGGTAATGTCTGTCCTATATCGAGCAAGGAGTCAATAAAGTTTTTGAGAAGTAACCGGGGTTTATAGCGTGAAGTTTCAGGTACATACTCAATTACTCAACACTTCAATTGGGGTTAGCAGCTAACAATATCTGAGATACATCAAAAATATTCGATTCCATAAGAGAGCTGCTATCGAATTTAAAATCCCCGAAAAAACTAGACATTATGTTTCCCTTTATTCTTGTAAAATGTATTGGAAAATCCTGATCCGCCCTCATCGTTACTAAAAGTCGAACGAACAAGACGCCATGTTTGTTGGCTTATCTTTTTTCCGATATCCTGATTCTCTCCGAACGTGCAAAAATCCAAATCCAATTCGCCCCCTCCATCTTTCATAGCTGTCTACAGCGAAGGATAACATATATGAGAAATCATTCATGCAAATTTTTATAGTAACTCCAAAAGCATCCTAGCACTTGGATACATCGCACATATAGATCTGAGTCTGAGAGTATCTGATATACATCAGTGAACGGCTCTTATTAATTTTTGGTTGTTTCCACTTGACTAGCGCTATTCCTAACACCCTTTGGCGTTTATTTATGCCAACTGCAATCCTACTACCCGCATCCTGTGTCTGCGTTCACCCTCTGGCGCGTTTATATTTAAGTATGTGGAGTCCCGACTCCCGACTTCTTTCCATAATACATCACACTTGCCCGATTCATCATCGTCATCGTTTCCTATCTGCTGTTCGCACGTTCCGGTTCTACATTTCGTCGCAGTCTGTGCTCCTTGGTTCGGTGGTTAGGGGATTTTGGGGTGGAATTATATTGATTTGTACTTTTTTTTTTACAGGACGACCGCTTTTTGTAAGTTTTTTGCAAATATACTACTAAACCTAAATAGTACACACACACATACACAATTATTTTCTGCGCGTTAATGTGTGTGTGTGTGAGTGCAGAAGTGTGAACCTTCACTTGTATCCTTACCTAGCACTTCTGGTTGATTTACTGCCACCACACATAGTACGTTGTGTATCCTGCGCTCGGAGGTGGGTGGTTGGTGTGGGTAGGTGGTTGCCATTTGGTGGAGCTCAGGGCTTAGCTATGCAGGAGCTATTTAAATTGATGTTTTCTTGACTGCCATGTACGTGTCCCTGGTGTACGCTTTTTGCTGGGGTTTTGATTTCTCGTTCTCGTTTACTACATCCCGGCTTTGAGTCTCTAGTTTTTCTGCTGCTCAATGGAGTGGTGGTGCGGGACTCGCACGAGGCATTAACAGTGTGTGTGCTTGTTTATAATGGTAAATGTTGTGTTTTATGCACGTAGATTTAATTTTTTTGTTTGTATGCGAAAAAAAAACACAAAAATAATGTCAACTAAATGCAGAGGGATTTCGCCTGATTTCGCGTGAGTTTTACCCGTTCAGTCGATCGTCATCCTGAGAACAGTAGTTGTGCACACGGAGGGTATATTTTGTGTACCATGGGTAGGAATTCTCCTCCCCACACTCCTATTCGTGTAGCTTCTATATAACGCTTTGCAACTATAATACATCTGGTGGTTTTGCTTAGGGATGATAATTCGTCGTTGTTGGCTGGTGTATCCTTGCTCCAATTGCAGACAACAAAATAAATAGAAATTAAATAAAATTTCGTCCCCAAACAGTATTGTCAAAATATTTTACCGCTAATTTTATTTCGTGACACAGGTAAGGGGTTGGGTTTAGATTTCACGGGAGGAGGGTGTGAGCCATTCGAGGCTAACAATTTAAATAAGTTGTCATTTGACACGCGACAAGTAAAAAATGCATCTGAGTATTTGAAAGGGAGACAATTGACACAATTTGTTTTGACACAGAGGAGGGCGAATGGATAAAGATTTCCGACACGCAAACTCAGAATTAGGAATAAACTATTTATTTGAAGGCAGTACACGAGCCATTAAGTATAGAACTGGATAGAACACTCGTTTGCTGCACATTTTCCGTAGAGTACGGAATAATTAGGAATATTCTGACAGTTCAAACAACAGGTAATTTAAGGAGAGACTGGCTTAGAATATCACAGCACCCAACAAATAGCGTTAGTCTATAATGTGCCTAAGGGAAGGTATCATATCAAGTCAATTTTAACATCTAGGTTAGACTCAAGGCTTTTCTGTTCACACAGTGCGGATATAATGAATTAAGGCATATGGTTAGGTTTAATGGGCTGTTGAAGTTCCGGTGAGCAGTCACACTAGCATAGGCCTGCGTGGGACCATAGCGATATCCCCATGTTATCGTAGCTGAAAAGAATGTTGCGTCAGTGAAAAGAGTGATACTTAAGTGATTTGTGTTGCTCCATTCGCTACAAAGAGGCAATTGCTCCATCCCGATTTGAAGCAGAAACGGACGATCTGTGCTGTGGGGATATTTTCCAGCTCCGTCAAGTCCTCGTAGTAATAGTAACCAAGGAGCATGTTGCGTTTTGTTGCTGAGTAGTGACAGTGGGTGATTTCCCCTCTACGTCTGGATAGTTGGTGGGAGTCAATTAGTCTAATCTTATTGGAATGCTTATCCAACAGATTGTGACCAGTAAATACTCTCACCGCTATAGAAATAGAAGCTCTCTTCAGAGCTATAAGCTTGTTTGATTGCTAACGCTTAGTTCTGTACGAAAAAAGGACAACGACGTTCGTATCTGCAACTGCAATGTGAGAGGTGCAAGGGAACAACTAGCGGAAGCCGCAAACTGCTACAAAGCAGACATAAATGCCAACTAGGAAATACGATGGAATGGGCCGGGCAAAATAGAGACCAAAAAATGTGATGGCCGGTTTACCGAAACTAGACATGGCTCTGTATAGTTCGTCTCTATGAAATCGGCGGCTTTGAAATCGATGAATAGGTGTTGGGTTTCGATTTTTAAATCTTGGGTTGTTCCAGGTTTTGCCGAAGTTTGAAAATTTGATCGGTTGCGGAATTTCCTAGCCTAAAACCACACTGATAAGGGCCGATTCGGTTGTTGGTAAACGGTTTCAGGCCTTCACATATTACGGCACAAGGGATCTTGTAGGCGATGTTGAGGAGACTCATGCCTCTGTAGTTGGGGCAGTTTAGAGGGTCTCCGTTTTTGTGGAACAGGCAAACGATGCTGAGGTTCCATTATTCCGGTTATTTTTCCGATCAGATTTTGCTTATAGTTGGTGGATGTTACTTACCAAGTAATCTCCGCCGACTTTATAAAGCTCGGCGTGGAGACCGTAATTTCCGGCAGCCTTATTAAGCTTGAGTTTAGATACTGCTATCCTCACTTCATTCAGATCGGGTGGTTGGCAGTTTTCGCTGTCGTTGCCAACATTGAATGGTTCGTTCTGCCTGACAGCGGAAAGTTGTTCGTCATCGCCGTTTGCAAGAGTTGTTCTTCCATATCATCAGCATCGACTGTGTCTCAACTATGATATTTCCTTGTTCATCTCGAAAAGATTCTGTTCGCGCCTTTTATCCTTGGCTTTGACGTTTTACACTTTGGTAAAACTAACGAACATCGTTCCTGGAGTGGCACCTCTCTATATCCTCGATCGCGCCCTTTTCTTGCTCTCTTTTCTTCTTTCTGAAAAGCCGGTGTTCCTCCCTTTTTCTCTACCTAAAGATCTCATCTTCACCTGAAGCTTAGTCTTGTAGGCCTCATTCTTAACTGCGAGCATCGCTGTCGCCATTCATCATAAAACCAGGGGGTTCTTGTTGGTGTTGTCTAGAACATCAGTTGCGGCTGATCTAATGGCTTGTTGGCATCGTTGCCATTGTTCTTCAACATTCGATGGTAGTGGTATGCTGTTAATCGAGAAGTGGCATTTCGTTCCGTAGCGAAGTCAGTTAGTCTAAGTCCGTTACCAGACGTGTTGCCATTTAGGCTATGTTTTCCGACAATACTGCTAAGGATGTCTTCTTTTCTTACCTTTGCGTTAAAATCTCCCAGCACGATCTCGCTCATTGGTTTTGTCAAGAAGCTTATAGAAGCAATCCTTAGCTATATCATCTTTTTACTCCGTTGGGGAATGAGCGCTTATAAGGCTTATGTTGGCGAGAAAGGCCAACCTAGGTGTTTACATCAACAATAAATATGGACGAAGAAGCAACCCGAAAACCATCAAATTCGATTGAGTAGTTAACAGATACTCCCACTCGCAGGACAAGGCATTTTTCCATCCATTAAAAGGTCAGTGATATACCCTCGCCTACTAGTATCGGTTCCGCAAAAAAATATAGCTCCACCGTCTTTGGAATATGGAAATACACTATTAATCTCAGTCCGGGAGTAACTAGTAATGATACAAAGTTGAGACCCAGGTTAATTGGAAATTCTACCGCCACCTTGTTCTACAAGTAAATAATTTAAACTCAAATAACCTTGAATCCCTTGTGATGGTATATAAAACATCAAAGGTTTTCCATATTCAAAAAAAGAGATTAGCCCACTTTTTATGCCCCTCCAGAACCGCAATAATATTTAGCTTCATCCCATCAAGCCAATTGGTGTGCAATAACGATGTCCTTATGTCAATAATATATTTATGCAGCGTGCATAATAGACCTACATATTGGTACAAGTACTACTTTCAAAGCACAGCAACAACAACATAATCCCTTTTAAGCCCCTCAAAAGCCACTCAAATCATTTTCCTATTCCAGATGGCTTCTATATCCCAAGTGGACTCACAAGCATTCAAATTCCATATCAAATAGTCGTTACGTTGATTGGATCCCTAGCAGAAAATAGAAAAAAAAATGAAAAAACGTAACGTCAAGTATTTACAAGTACTTAACCAGAGAGCAATATATACAGCAGGGGTACAGCCATCTTCCAGTGCCCATTTTCTCATGTTCGTTCTATTTGCATGCTGAGCGAGTGAATCCTTTAGCTCGTTGGCTGTTGGTATATATGTTGGAATATATTTTGCTTCAAGAAAGGGGTGCGTTACGTGTGCAAATTAGTCTCAACCCCATAACTCATCATTCAATTAGAATGTTTACTCAAATCATCGCAGATTTTGTGTGAAAACCAGGATTGCTCTCTGTGTGTGTGTGTTTGTCTTGCTTTCATTCAAAATGTGAATCTCCATATTTGGGGTCGGTCATGTCATCATCGTTAACTTCGAAAAGCATATAATTATGCCATAAGCATACTTGATTGTTTTATTCTATGTGTCCTTATCGTCCTCAATTTCTTCATAAGGATATTGCAAAGACTTTTCAAGTTGAAAGGAAATTCGCCTGACGCACGCATACAAAAATTAAGCCCCAAAATATTATAAAAAAAAAGTTTAGGCATTCATGTAATCGGAAGTGTACTTTGGTGTTGGAGCGGGTTTTATGACGTCTGCGCTCAGGAAGGAACTCCGGTATGCCAATAAAGGTTAGTAAAACGTTGAAAATGGTTGTGGACTTATGAGCTAAGGCGAGATCTCGGTTTGCTGTGATTGTTTGCGTGCGAACGGGCGGAGAAGGGATGAAAATTGTAATCAAATTTAAAAGCTGTTGAGGAAATTATTTCAATTGGAGCTGGCTGGGTTGTGTCCTTGTACGACTTAATTTATATATTTTCAGGAATAAGCAATTAAGCCAAAGTCATTAAGAGGAATATTTTCCCATTTCCGGTCCAACTGAACCAAAGGAAAACGAAAATGCTTTTGACCTAAATTCTTTCACATCCAGCAATTCTTTTCATGCAAAATAAACGCTTGGTTGAGTCCAGAACAAACACTATGAGAGGGTTGTATATGTGCAGCATATGCTGTGCTGTTGGGACATGCTCCCACCAACCAACCACCCCCATGTCTGTAAATTCGAGAGAATTTAAGTGGAACCGCACAAAAATTTCGTCCTGGAAGAAGGTACGTTTCATTTTCCTTGCAATCACACGTTCGTTCAAAATTTGTGTGCACAAAAAACAAATATAAGGACTCCTCTTGCTCAATTGTCGTCCTCATTGTGACAGACAAAGGCACGATGCTAGATTGGGTGGGTATGAGATTTTGTGAAATTCTGGTCAATTTTGTGATTTTATTTGAATTTCTATTCAGTTGAGGAAAAAGTTTCTTGTTGTTATCGTCGTTGTGTTTCTTCTTCGTGTCTATGTGCTTCCTGCACAGGAGTGAAACATTTGTGTATCTGGTATTTGTACTTGAACAGGGCGTGAAAGGAACTACGCTGCTTTCCATTTGGAAATATGTACATAATTACTTTGGAATTGCTTTGGCAGATACTGTATCTACCACTCTTATGGGGGAGAGAGAGCGAGTGTGAAGTGCGAAAAATCTAGATCATGGGCGAATGCTGTACTGTGCATACAGTTATCATGGTGGCGTAGTAAATCTTCCTTTTGAAATATGTCACATTGTAGGGAATCTAGAGAACGATGATGTGTGCTAAGAGCAATATTTTTTTTTTGGTTTTGGAGCACTCAAAAGGACGATAGGTAAAAACTACATATTCACAATTCAAATGAAAATGATGGCAAAGAGTAAACATAGGATTAATGCAAAAAGGATCGGAGGAATGCAGCTCATGTTTCACAAGTCGATGGATGTAACTTTGATATTTCGAAGGTTATGTCATTAATTATGCATCAGTTGCGCATCAATCTAGATTACAAACAGAGCAATCTAGTCCATTTCTTTGGTTGTTCAAGAGTTTTCGAAAAAAAAATTTAGGTCGTGCCTACATGTGACTTGAAAAGATAAACGTTCCGACATGGAACGGGAAAGGTGTTTTTTTTAATCGAGGCTGAAGAAGGTAATAGACCAACACTTCTGAGTGGTAAAATGAGAGAGAACTCACTGCCTTAAAGCCCAGGGACATTTAACAGCCTAGTCATAAGAAAAACAATTGCATTATATGTGGCACTGAGAGCAGTAGTGGCGTAATCCCAAACTGCAACAGTTGAGATATTTTTGGTCAAACATTTTACAAAAAAGTAAATTCGCATTGTTTGATTTGTTTTTTAAATAAAAACTGAAAAACGAAATGTATACCACAATTAGTGACACTTTTGCATCTAATAAAATATTTTTATTCGTCATAATGGCGAAAAAACAATGAGGGTTAAGACAATGAGGGTTGTGTCACTGCCGCTCGCAATGCCTCATATAACAGTTGACTTCAAACATGAGCACAGGCAATAAAAATAATGAGGGCAACCTAGCAACCGATACACAGAAATTCGTACATTTATAGATGTTTCTACGCAGCATTTCATAGACCTGATTAATGGACATCATATCCGGCCACCACCAGTCATTGAAGGAAGAACCCCAAATAGCGTATTGGCATCATCATCGACCTCAAACATAACCTTTTGATTGACAGCGTTACCAAAATGGAATCAAAAATTACTTGTTGTTCGGTCGTTCATTAGGTAACTATAAGAGCATTTGATTCTAACCAACCTTAGAATCTAGCAGAGTTCGAAGAGTTATTTTCAAAGGCAAAGAGGCAACCAGAAAGCAGATCGACAACCTCCGGTTTTTTTTCACATCCACACCGGCCTTCTTAATGGGGAAAAACTTATGGCTCCTTAAAACGAGTTCTAGTACTTTATGGAACAAGTCATCTATCCATTGCACATGCAGATGAAATCAAATGGAGAGTGGCGTTCATGCGGTGATTACCGAGGTCTGAGCAAAGTCACCAAACCCGACAAGTACCGGATACCATTTGTGCAGGACTTTCGAAATGTTCTGGAACGGAAGTCGGTATTTTCTCCAATCGATTTGGAAAGGGTTTTCCATCAAATACCTGAAGAGCCAAAAGATGTGCACAAGACCGCAATAATCACTCCGTTTGGTTCCTTCCAATTCGTCTACATACAGTTCGGTCTGAGGAAAGCAGCTCAGACGTTTCAGAGACACATGCACGAGGTTCTAACAACGTGTCAAGATTTCGCGTTTTTTATATTGACGACATCGGCGTAGCATCAAAAGACGAGAAAGAGCACGAACAGCACGTAAGACTTATTTTTGAGCGCCTCAACGAATATTGCGTCAAAATCAACCCCTCGAAGTGCGTGCTTGGAAAGAGGGAGATAACATTTCTCGTCCATCAAGTCAATTGCGAAGAAGGTAAAGGGTGATCCATTTCGAGGTTCCCTACTTTTTTAAAGAAAAAAACACAAAAAATTCAAATTTAATGGAGAATGTTTATTATCATTTGAAAGAACATTCTATGGCATTTATTTAACCCCCTTCGGGTTAGGGGTCAGAATATACCCGAGGTAAGGCATGCCTGTCGTAGAAGGCGACTAAAATCCACTCCCCGTATACCGAGTGTAAAGCGTATACAAACAACAAAAATGCAATGAGTACAACGAAAAGATTTACTACCCCAGGTGGCAATTCAGTTTCACTGGAAAATCCACCCTCTACGGAGGTCGGCTCTACGGATTCTGGGGAGAGCCAATTATTGCAAATGTGTAACCCTTTCGGGAAAAGTTCAAGGGTAACGAGGTCACCTACATCAGGATCTCAAAAAAATATATGTGTCTCAAGGAGCTCGACAACACCAGAAGTGTCAGCCCACGAAAAACGAGACTCAGTGAAAAATAAGAGCCTAAAGGAAGAAAACGACGTTCTTCGAACAAGGCTTTACAATGTCGAACTGCTCTGCGAAGAGCTTCGTAAAGAAATTCTCCATCTAAAGGAAGAAAATATGACTCTGAAGAGTTCATTTAAAATACCAAAAACAAGTTCAAACGGCCCCGTGAATTCGGAATACCACACGGATGAAGAAGAACTCAGTCGCGAAACTGACTGGATCTTAAAGAAAAGACCAGTTAAAAAGAGGAAAGCTGTATCCTCTCCTGAAATAATAAACCGCGACAAAGAGATTATTAACAAAGCGAAACAGCTAAAACAACGTCCCCCACCGCCAATTAATGTGATCGGTATTGACGACTTTAACAAGTTGCATACCTTGCTAAAATCGTTGCCATTATCGGGCTACCAAGTAACTTCGCTAAGAAAAAATACATGGAAAGTCTGCGTTAAAGACCCTGAAAGTTACCGTCTATTATCTCGCAAGCTTAATATCGATAAAATATAATGGTATTCTTTTGAAAATAAATCTGAAAGGCCTTTACGCGTTGTAGCTAGAGGGTTACATGCGTCGTGCTTAAAGGATGACATTGTAAATGATCTGAAAAACAGGCAATATAAAGTCATAGATGCCGTTAACATTGTCAAACGAGACCAAAAGCAAAAAGATGGCGAAGGAAATGTAATAAAACGCGGCCTTCCTTTATTTATACTCACTTTCGATAAAACAGAAAGTTTGAACAAAATTTATGAAATAAAAACAATACTTAATATTGTTGTAAAAATAGAGCCTATGCGTAAGGATTCCAAACTAGTTCCCCAGTGCAAGCGCTGCCAAGGATACAATCATACGCAAAGCTATTGTCAAAAAGAACCGCGGTGTGTAAAATGTGCCGGCAATCACCTGACGGTAGATTGTATGTCAGATAAGAAAGCTCTTGCTATCTGCATTAACTGTAAAGGCAATCATCCGGCAAATTATCGCGGCTGCGAAGTAGCTAAAGAGTTGCAAAAAAGACGGACGAAATTTAATAGTATTAATTCACAGAAATTAAATTTAAACAAGCAACAGCCTAAAATTCCGATTAAAAATATGTCGAAGAAAAAGCAGGCCATAATCGAAGAACCTAAATGTCCACAAACTACGCGGCCATCAGATATCCGTTCGGATCTTGTACATCCAAAACCAAATGTACAAACGTATGCTCAAGCCACAGTATCCAATAACGCCCAAAAAAATATCTCACCTGACCCAGTTTCAAATGTATTTTCGATTATTCTTTCAAAACTTGAGGAACAAAGCAAAACGAATAAACTTATTTTTGACAGGCTCGTTAGGCTCGAAAATAGTATTCGCAATAGAAGTACCCCACCTTTAACATGAATAGATTGCTTAAAATTCTTACGTGGAATGCCAATGGCCTTTGGCAAAAACTTGGAGAACTTGAATTATTTATGCAGGAAAAAGATATAGACATCTGTTTAATATCCGAAACTCACGCAAAGAGTAATTCGAACTTAAAAATAAAAGGTTACCTCGACTATCATGCTCTACATCCATCGAATAAGGCTAGAGGTGGAGCCTCACTATATATAAAAGAGTGTATCGAACATTCGATTGATCTTAAACTAGAAATCGAAACAATGCAAGTTAGCTCTATACAAGTCAAAAGCAGACAATCCTTTCTGAAGATATCGTCTATTTACTGCCCACCACGATGCAAGGTTGAGAAAATTGACTTTGAAAACTTGCTTAATTCCCTTGGACAACGTTTTGTCATCGGAGGGGACTTTAATGCAAAACATACATTCTGGGGATCTAGATGCATATCACAGAAAGGTAGGATGCTTTATGATATAGGTAGAAAGTACAATACCGAATTTCATTCTACGGGAAAACCAACTTACTGGCCAACTGATGCTAGAAAAATACCGGATTTGATCGATTTTTTTATTGTAAAAGGTCTGCCGTCCAATCGAATCAAAGTTGAAGAATGCTTTGATCTTTCCTCTGATCATTCTCCAGTCATTTTAACAATGAGCGAGTCACTGATTATAAATGAAAAACCACCCAGATTAACAAACGCGAAAACCAACTGGGAAGGTTTCAAAAACGATATTGAAAATAATATCCGACTGGGTGTATCGCTTAGAACCCCATTGGAACTCGAAGTCGCTGTTGACTCATTTATCAATACCATCCAAAAAGCAGCATGGAATAATACTCCTCAACAGAACAAAATAGTGAGCTATAGTAAAATTAAGTACCCCCGTGAAATACAAGATTTAGTAAGACAAAAAAGAAAAGCTCGTAAAAGATGGCACCAAACTCGTGCCCCGCAAGATAAAACACATCTCAATCGGTTGAGTAATTTGCTATCAAATTCGATTAAATACTTTAAAAACCATTCAGTAGAAACTTATCTGCAAAGCCTAACCGCTGGAAAGGAATCGAATTATTCGCTCTGGAAAGCAATTAGAGTCATAAAACGGCCAAAAATCGCTGTGCCGCCCATTAGGGTAACTCAAGACGTTTGGGCAAAGAGCGATAAGGAAAAAGCTGACGTTTTTGCCTCACATCTTGAGGAAACATTTAAGCCATTTGATGGTCCGGCGCAAAATGAAAACATTAATATATTCGAGAGTACAACCGATAATAACATAGTAAGATATGCAAGTATTGCCGAGCTTAAACGGGAAATACAGAAACTAAAGCCTAAAAAAGCTCCGGGTTATGACCTGATTACAGGAGAACTTCTTAAAATGTTGCCTCGGAAAGCATTAACTAAGCTTCTTTTTATTATAAATGCAGCAATCAGATTAGAATACATACCAAGACAGTGGAAAGTCGCGGAAGTGATTATGGTTCTAAAACCAGGAAAATCACCGAATGAAATAAAATCTTACAGGCCTATTTCACTTCTTCCAATAATTTCAAAAGTTTTTGAACGGATATTACTCGGTCGCTTACACCCCATAATTGAACAGAAACGTATTTTACCTGACCATCAATTTGGGTTTAGAAGTAAACATTCAACGGTGGACCAAGTACATCGAATTACAGATGTAATTGAGAAAGCTTTCGAAGAAAAGAAAATTTGTTCAGCCGTATTTCTTGACGTGTCGCAAGCTTTTGACAAGGTGTGGCACAAAGGCCTTACTTATAAACTAAGTCAAGTTTTGCCAGAACAATTATATAAAATCCTCGTGTCGTATCTTGAGCATAGACTCTTCCGTGTGAAACTTGGAAGCGAATATTCCGAGTTCAAAGAAATAATGGCAGGTGTACCGCAAGGAAGCGTCCTTGGACCAATCCTGTACCTCATATTCACTCGTGATATCCCACAAACAAACGATACAATAGTTGCAACGTTTGCTGACGATACTGCTATACTAGCAGTTGCCACAACAATAGAGGAAACAAATAGTAAATTACAAAACGCTCTTAACGAGGTTAATGAATGGACTAAATCCTGGCGGATTGCACTTAATGAGAGCAAATCGATCCATGTAGATTTTTCGTATAAACGGACAAACAATTTGCCTGTATTTCTAAATACGGTTCGAGTCCCGTTTGCAAATGAAGCGAAATATCTCGGTATGACACTCGATGCAAAATTAAAATGGAAGTCGCATGTAAAAAAGAAATGCGAAGAACTTAAGAATAAATACAGAGAACTGTACTGGTTGCTCGGAAAATATTCGAAGCTTAACCTTGATAACAAGCTGCTATTATACAAGCAAGTGCTAAAACCGGTTTGGACATATGGTATACAACTATGGGGTTGTACCAGTGAAACGAATCTAAACATTTTACAAACTTTTGAAAACAAAATGTTAAGATCATTCGTCAATGCGCCGTGGTACGTAAGGAACGAAGATCTACGCAGAGATCTGGGTATTCCCGCGGTTAAAGATGAAACAAAAAATTTTGCACGAAAACATAAAAAACGTTTATTAGGACACGTTAACACAACAGTCCTCCAAATTCTTGACGAAACAAATATATTGCGACGTCTTCAAAGAACTAAACCCTTAGATTTGGCCCGATAATAACAAACCGCGCTATAATTGCGGAAAAGCAGGAACTCTCAAAGGAAAGTTACCTGCCAAACATATTATATAATCGTGATAAAAAAATTGCTGGATAAGTCGAATACTTAGTTGCAATAGAAATACCAAATGGGTGGTGGTTTTAGTGAGTAAAAATCTCACACTACTTTGGGCACGTGCTCATCGTGTCTATGAAGATTTCCACCAGCCCACGGGAGAAAAAAAAAAAAAAAAAAAAAAAAATTTATTTTTTGAAGATTATGTCTATCAAATGTTGGCCGTTGCTACGTCGCAGATGGTCCATCCGTTGAATCCAATTTTCGATCACTCGTTCGAGCATTTCGACTGGTAACTAACTGGCGAATGACACGCGTGATGTTTTCCTCCAAGGCCTGAATCGAAGCGGGTTTGTCGGCATGAGCTTTTGACTTTACATATCCCGACAGGAAAAAGTCTAACGGTGTGATATCACACGATCTTGGTGGCCAATCGACCGGCATAAAACGTGAAATTATGTGCTCACCGAAATATTCTCTCAATAAGTCCATTGATTGATGCGATGTGTGGGAAGTGGCGGCGTCTTGCTGAAATCAAATGTCGCCGAGATCACGAGCTTCAATTTCAGGCATCAAATAGTCGGTTATCATGGCACGATAACGGTCGCCATTGACGGTTACGTTCGCACCGGCATAATTTTTAAAGAAATATGGACCGATGATTCCACCGGCCCACAAACCACACCAAACCGTTGTTTTTTCTGGATGAAGTGGCAGTTCTTCAATCTCTTCAGGTTGCTCTTCGTCCCAAATGCGGCAATTTTGTTTGTTTACATACCCATTGAGCCAGAAATGGGCCTCATCGCTAAACAAAATTTTCCTCGAAATGGTCGGATCTTCTTGGAACTTTTCAAGAGCCCATAGAGCGAAGCGATGTCGCTTGGGAAGGTCGAGCGGCTTCAGTTGTTGCACAAGCTGTATTTTGTACACTTTCAATTTTAGATCTTGACGTAAAATGCAACAAGTCGTTCCATACGTCAGTCCGAGTTGCTGCGAACGGCGCCGAATCGACTCTCTACGGTCTTCGTGTACACTCTCAGCTACGGCCGCTATATTTTCTTTACAGCGTGCTGGACGTGGGCTATTCGGTCGAATATTATCCAATAATGAATGCTGGGTCTCAAAATGGGTGATGGTGTTGCGAATAGTACGCTCAGTAGGCCGATTATGTTGACCATAAGTTGAACGAAGTGCACGAAACACATTCCTCACAGAACGTGAATTTTCATAATAAAGTTGAACAATTTGTAAACGTTGTTCACGCGTAAGTCTTTCCGTTATGAAATGCCAAACAATACTAAACAAAAATAACATGACAGCATGACACGACTCAAACGTGATCTGTCAAAAAAAGGCTATTGAAAAAAGTATCTCTACTTGGATCACCCGTTATTACACCACTCGACGCGAAAACCAAAAAACTGTTTTAGCCAAGAAGGAACTGAAAAGATTCTTAGTCAATGCTGTCAACAACCAAATGATCCTTCAAAAATTAATCAAAAGAAATATTGAAAACGATCGAACGAAAAGAGATTGGACAAGAGAAGCAGAGACAGCATTCGAGAATTGTAAAAAAGACCTAGCTAAAGCCACACCCCTAATTCATTCCGCTTTGGATGCATTTATATCCATATCAGTACCGATGCATCAAATGTTGCTATAGGAGCTGTCATTCATCAAACCCAAAACAAAACCGCAAAATCCCTAGGATTCTTCTTCAAGAAGCAGAAAGACAACAGGAGAATAGTGTCTATGATCGGGAGCTACTAGACATCTACGAAGCAGTAGAACATTTCAAAGACCTCCTTGAGGGAAGAGAATTCTGACTATGGACCGACCAAAAGCACTCATCTTCGAGTTCAGCATATCATCGGAAAAGGCTTCTCTAAGACAATTTAGACAGTTGGACTTCCTAGCACAATTCAGAACGGTTGTGAAATACATCGGCGGTAACAAAAACACAGTCGCGGTCACGTTATCTCGGATAGAACAAATACAATCGTATTTTGGCCATCGATACGGAAACTATTGCCGAGGAACAATCAAATGATCCAGATTTCGTTAATTAAATTAAGGATAACAAGCTTCTTTTAACGTCATCAATCTACTTTGACACAAGTTCTCCGAGAATCCGACCCATCATACCAAAATCGCTTGGACGTACTAACTTATTTAAGTGGCGCTACAGTCCGGAATGAACCTGGGGTTCAACCAACATGATTCTCCAATTAGCCCGGTCCTTAGCTAAATGCCTCCAGTTGCGCACTCTAAGTTGGTTGAAGTCGGTTTCTACTTGTGCGTGCCACTTAAGGCGAGGTCTTCCTCTACTGCGTCCGACGTCTGGCTGGGAATAGAAGACTCTACGAGCTGGAGTATTGATGTCCATTCGTTCTACATGTCCTAGCCATCCTTAACGTCCAATGTTAACGTTTTTTTGACCAGGGGCATGTCGCTGCACATCTAGTATAGCTCCTGATTGAATCTTCGTCTTCGTCTTCATAGCCCGTCAACGCAAACGGGACCAAAGATTTTTCGTAGAATTTTCCACTCAAATCGACCAAGGGTTTCTTCATCCGCTTTTGAGAGGGTCCATGCTTCAGCGCCGTAGAGCAGGACTGTGATGATCAGGGTCTTATATAGGACGAAATAGCGGTTGGCAAGAGTAATTTTTCGTTTAATTTCTGACGAGATGTTGTTGTCACAGTTAATAGCGGAGCCGAGATAGACAAAGTCCCGTACTACCTCAAAGTTATACCTGCAATGGTGACGTTCTGTCCAAATCGTTGATGTTGTGTGTCCTTTCGTGTTGACAGCATATACCTCGTCCTGCCCTCACTTACCGAAAAACTCATTTGGAGGCTTCTTTCTCAATACTAGCAAACGTAGCTATGACATCACGTTGGGTCCGACCAATTATGTCAATATCGTCGGAGTATGCTAATAGTTGTATAGATTTTTGGAAAATTGTGCCTCTTGAGTTGGCTCTTAAGAATCAAATTGAAGAAGTCACATGATAGCGCATCGCCTTGCGTAAATCCTTTTTTGGTATGGAATGTGTCGCTGAGATCGTTTCCGACCCTGATGGAGCAGCGAGAATTCTCCATTGTCATCCTACACAAACGGACGAGTTTTGGCGGCATACCAAAACTAGACATGGATCTGTATAGTTCGTATCTATAAATGCTGTCGTATGCGGCTTTGAAATCGATGAATAGGTAGTGGGTATCGATTTGGACATCTTGGGTTTTTTCCAGGATCTGCCGAAGTGTGAAAGTTTTATAGGCTGTGGACTTTCATGGCGTAAAACCACCCTGATAAGGGCCGCTCAGGTTGTTGGTAAACGGTTTCAGGCGTTCACATCTTACGGCAGATAGGATCTTGTAGGCTATGTTGAGAAGACTTATGCCTCTGTAGTTGACGCAGTTTGGAGGATTTCCCTTTTTGTGCATCGGGCGAACGATGCTGAGGTTCCACTCTTCAGGAATACTTTCTTCCGATCAGATTCGGCTTATGAGTTGGTGGATGTTACTTACCAAGTCATCTCCGCCGGCTTTATAAAGCTCAGCGTGAAGGCTGTCATTTCCGGCAGTCTTATTAAGCTTAAGTTTAGATATTTATAACCTCACTTCATTCAGGTCGGGTGGTTGGCAGTTGCCGCTGTTGTTGCCAATGTCAATGGTTCGTCCTGCCTGACAGCGGAATGTTGTTCGTCATCGCCGTTTTACAGCCTGCAGAAGTGGTTCTTACATATCATGAGCATCGAATGTGTCTCAGGTATGATATTTCCTTGTTCATCTCGACAGGATTCAGTCCAAGCCTTCCTGGAGTTTCACCTCTCTATATCCTCGATCGCGCGCTTTTCTTGCACTTTTTGCTTCTTTCTGAAAAGCCGGTGTTCTTCCCTTCTTCTCTGCCTGGAGACCTCAAGGGCAGCTCTCATCTTCACCTGCTGCTTAGCCCTGTTTGTAGGCCTCGTTCTTGGCTGCGAGCATCCATCGGTATTCCTCATCAAACCAGGGGTTTCCTGCTGGTGGGCGCGAGAAACCTAAAACATTCGTTGCGGCTGATCTAATGGCTTGTTGGCATCGTCGCCATTGTTCTTCGACATTCGATGCTGGTGGTATGGTGTTTGTCGAGAGGTTTTGGGATACGCGTTGCGCGAATTTCTTGGCGGTCTCTTGCAATTGCAGTCTTCCGATATTAATTTTTTTTACAGTATTTCTGGATTGTTGTGGCGTGGTGGATATCCGCATTCTAACCATGGGTGCAACAAGGTAGTGGTCCGAGTCGATGTTAGCTCCTCGGAATATTCGGACATCCAAAATAATGGATGCGTGCCTCTTGTCTATCACTATGTTATGAATTTTGTTGACTGTTCGTTGATCTGGAGACCGCCATGCCCCCTTATGGATATCGTGGTGAGGAAACCCTGTGCTGGCTATAGTGGCATTTCGTTCCGTAGCGAAGTCAATTAGCCTCAGTCCGTTACCAGACGTGTTGTCGTGTAGGCTATGTTTTACGAAAATACCGCTTAAATGTCTTCTCTTCCTACCTTTGCGCTAAAATCTGCCAGCACGATTTTAACATCGTACTTCGGTAGTCGCTTATGGGTTTTGTCAAGCAGTTCATAGAAGCAGTCCTTAGCTATATCAACTATTTCTTCCGTTGGGGCATGAGCGCATATTAGGCTTATGTTGGCGAATTTGGCCTTGATTCGGATTGCTATAATGAGTTATATAATGTCTCGGAAACATAAGACTCCTTGCCTAAGTCTGGCACTTATAACAAACCCGCATCCGAAAAGTCGCTGTTTCTGCTCACTATAACACGGTCCGTAGTCGACATCACAGTTTTTCATCCTCTTTTTGCCGGCCTATCCCATCGTACTTCCTGGATGGCAGTAATGTCTGCTTTGTAGCAGCTCAGAGCTTCCGCTAATTGTTCGCTTGCATCTCCCCTGTTTAATGTTCTCACTTTCCAGGTGCAGGTCGTCAACAATAAATTCCGTCCTTTCGGATGCAATTGGTTGCTTCGTAAAAAATGATTTTTTCTATGGGTGGAAAGAACAACCCCAACCTGGAGAGCCAGTTCCAATTTATTAGATAGCACCAGGACACGGGACTATGATTATCCTAAACGGGATTGGGCGCTTCCGTTGTCCTTTCAGTACATCCGCTACCATCTCTGTTCAAGGATCCTGATTTACCCTTAAAATTCCTAGACAACCTGTTGACCGAATAAGTCGAAGCAGCTTGTCTTAGTTTGCCTGTGACAGCAGGCGGGGAACTCATTCCGTGTCATTATGACCTGGCTGTTTATAGTGTTGCTGTTTTTCGTCGCTACCGCTTATCGTTCAGCAAGTCAAATCGGGTTACTAATTGGAGGTGAAAAATAAGAACTTGGTGTATAGTCAGAGTTACAACCACTGGTCATTGCCAAGTTAAAGGAAATCAGAGCCTACCCTCGTTCTACAACACCCAACCCATTTGCAATTAAGCGGAGTTAATATAAACAGGAAATTTTCAGGATGTTGTGTCTGAACTTCAACTTTATTTAATTTGAAAATCAGTTCAGCAGGAACGGGTCGAAATTAACCTGGGAGTTCTGTGTAATTTGGCATTAACTTAATTTACTAAAATATTTACCTAATTTGTACGATTGATTTATTAATATTGCCAACCATAAGAAAATGTGTTGAGAAGCTTACCTGAAAGTAAAAAAGTTTATAAAAAATTAGATATAATGTTTTATATTGTTATGAACAAATAAATGTTTTTCTTTATACGCTATGAGGCCAAAAATATTATGACTCTTTTTCATGAGGAATTTAAAATGTCTGAAGCCTACAAAATATAATATATTTATAAAATCGCACACATGAAGAATGTAGGTTTGGGGCCCTCTGTTGCCGTCAATACCAGATACTAGATGCTAGAATTTGATTGATTCTTCCCGCCTATCTGTGGACGGTTCTTCTCCCTAATCAGCTCGACGAATTTTACTTTATCTTCGTAGTTTGTATATTTTGCTATTTAAGACCAGCTTTTAACCTTTTATTGAAGGTAGCTCCCGTTTCCCAAAATCTTGTCTAAGTTTTTTTTTAAGTGTAGGCTTCGTAGGCTTTAAGCACAAGTTTGAGGAGAGACGACGATAGATTCCCATTTTTGTACAATGTAAAAATAAAGCTATCTCGGTGTGAGAGGATGGTATCCCGAACGTCATATTAAGACGTCTGCCAAAAAAATCAGTAGATATTTTCAAATTTTCAAATTTTCTGAACATTTTGTTCCAAACTTTTTTCTTGAATTTCTTACGGTTTGAACGAAACCAAAGGTTTTCTGAAATGTAGGCGTAGATATATACTAAAATGCATCATTCTAGTGCAACAGTTGCTTAGGCCTGAAAATCGATAACACAGACAACGGACGGACAGACAGACTTGACCTAATCGTTGATTCTATGTCAATCCATATACTATATACTTTATCTAAAAATTCGAAGTCTCGTCGAATTTTTAAACGGTTTTATGTTGCATACATTTTTTTTATAACTAGCCCGCGCTAAAGGGCTTATGAATAGTCTTATGGTGTTTGAGCACAGCGAGGGCATTAAGGAAATTGAGGAGAAGAAGGGAGGAGAAACCGATATGCGTTGGTTTTAAATGTCTGTAAACTGTTATGTGGAGGAACAAAGGAGTTTAGTAAAGCATTTCACATTCGAGTTTAGGAATGAATCTTTATATAGTACGTCCGAAGATAGGCTTTAGGGTGTATTCATGGCATGGCGAGTATTACGGTTGAATGTTTGTAGGGGTGGAATGCAGCTGGCTATTTCACTTCGACATTTTCTGTTTTAATAGCGGTAAAAAGGTGTAAGGCAGGGGATATTCCTACGATGTTTAAGCGAAACTATAGAGTTCGCTATGGTTAAATCTCCTATCAGTTTTATCGCACGATTTTGTATCCCATCCAGTAGGTACAATGATGTTTTTGCTGCACCTGACCAGATGTAGGCGTTAAACTCATGTTTGGGGCGTATATATGCTTTATATATTGAGGCCAGATCAGAGGGGGTGAAATATTTCTTATATAGATTGAGGAAACTTAGACATTTCGCTGCGTTTTAGCGTTTTCGAATATATGGTCCTTTAAACTAAGGTCGTTTGCGAGCATGGAAAGTTTTTTTTAGTTTCGACGGTGTAAGTGACATTCATGGATAATGGCTGTAAATTGGTTTCGCTTAGATGACAGCATTGCATTTTGGAAGCATTCAAATCCATTTAATTTAATTAATAATTTTAATAAGCTTTACATATTTTGTAATTTTTCATCCACATCAGAAAGTGAAGGTCGTGGATTCGAGAACGAATATGAAAAGCTTAGGGTACTGTCATCAGCAAATGAATGGATTGGATTAGAAGTTGCAGGCAAGAGGTCATTTAGAAAAATTTTAAAGAATGTCAGAGACAAAACGGAGCCCTGGGGAACACCAGCATTTATTAGGTGAGTAACAGACTTGAAATTGTCCAAAACAACTTGAATTGTACGTTTCGAGAAGTATTTTCTAATCCATAGAAGAACACTTTTCTCTATTCCAAAAGCACGCATTTTCGACAAAAGGGCTTGGTGCCAAACCAAATTTCTTTGAAATATCAAGTGAAACGATTATGTTTTCGCCACCAAGGTGGATAGATTAATTCGTTCGGTGAGATATGTCATCAAATCACCAGTGGACATGTTGCTACTAAAACCTTTTTTTCTTGATTCAAGATATTTGATAAGCTGACGGTTAATCAGCGTTTCCATGACCTTAGAAAGAAGGGTGGTAAGTGCAATTGGTAGGTAGTTGGAGAGAGAAGAAGATTCGCATATCTTAGCGGGCTGGACAAATGCTTTCCATCTACTCGGGAAGAGTCCTGATGAGTAGGACAGATAGAAAAGCTTACGCAGTGGTTTTGCCATCGTGGAAGAACACCTCTTCAGAATTATTGGGGAGACACCATCTGTACCAGACGATTTGTGAGTATTAAGATCTAAAAATACTCTTGTGACTGTACGACTACGGAAGTGAATTGGTCCCATAGAATGTTCTACGTTCTCAAGTACAAGAGGAGACTAGACACAATCTGAGGTGACAGCTGGAATGTCATTGTAAATAATCGTCGCGATGGAAGATATGGTCGAATTCGTAATAGTTTTTACAATTAACCAAAATTTTTTACTACCTTTGGAACATAGTACAATTTTTTGCCTTAAAGTTTGGGGTTCGAAGAATTTGAACCGCTTAATGTCCGCATTGCAGTCGTTTCTGGCTCGTTTGAACTTTAATCGGTTTTCCTCAGTAGGATTGGTCTTGCATGACCGAAAACACAACTCTTGCAACCTAACAGCTTCCTTACAGCTCGAGGCATACCACCCGTTTAGTTTAGGTTTGATACTCTTTACCCGGTGAGGGATAAAGTATTTCATATCCAGGAGAATGGTGTTCGTTGTCGTGTCAGCAGTAGCATACACGTCAAGAAAGCATAATGAACTTAAAATTCTTGAAGAAGCTGTTAAGAGCTTTCCAGTTGGCTTTCTCGTATTGCCACTCGGTTATTCTAGGAATTTGTTCTTTAACTACATGGTTGGAATACGATAAATTTGCTGATACGATACAATGGTGTTAGGTGCCTAGAGGCGATAAAACATTTATAGAGTATTTATTAGGGTTAGAGGTTAGGACAAGTCAAGGGTGTTAGCGGCTTGAATGTGAATGCCCAGGAATCGCGTTGGCTCATTTAAGAGATCTCAACAAACATTCCTTCGGCTGTTGCCTATCCGGAATGTTGAAGCCACGAAGAACTGTGTACATTGGGCCTCCGCACCTGAGATGAGTTTAACTCTAGCATAAAGCCGGTCGGTTTCATACCATACTCCAAGCGCACAGGAGATGAATATTCCGGCAGAAGAAATTATATACATGAACCCCTTTTCATAGTGTTAGTATTTCTATCAAAACTGACATTTGCTGTTCGGCGCACAAAACGCGTATGAAATCCGAAGGACAAAAACAAATTTTCAGACCTAAAATGGTGAAAAATGTGTTTTTGTTAACTTTCAACCTTGTTCTACCGCAAAAACTCTCTCTAGTTTACATCAGTCATCTTGCCAAACAATCAGTTTCATACCAAAATATTTATCTCATGACGCCCATTGAAATGACCCGCAATGACGATTTAAGTGTTAGGATACAGGGATAGAATTCTTAAGATGGAGTCAGACAGTGCATCAAACTCATTACAAGTCGAGATACTGTCCATATTTGGAATTCTATGAATAAAACAATAGCGGATTATTTGCCTACGGACTTGGAATTTCAGCCAAATAAAATTAAATTCCGGATTGGAACATTGGTCATATTGGTGTTGAATTTGGTAGGCTACATCACTACGTACCTATGTAACTGGCGAGACCGCGGTGAGAGAAGAATAATGGCACTAAGTTATATCCAGGTAGACTATGTTCTGAGAAATCAGAATTAACGCCCATCTGTGTTATATTTCTGCATGCAAATAACTACAACCCAGCCAAATCATCCATCAATATCTTATTACCGCTCCAAACAATTTCTTTATAGATTTTGAATAAAACAATTGTTTGCTAATTTGTTCTGTTTTCGTTTTTATGTGTTGACCTTGACATACAAAATTCTTTTGAATTTTGCAAACTAGAACTAGGTTTGCAAAATAACTAAAAATGAATTCGGAAAATGCTTTAAATTCACAAGTTTGAACTTTTTTTTAAATTTTGATATATTTGCACAAAAGGACATTCTAAATAAATAAAAACATTCCATAGCTCAATTTCTCACTTAATTGTCTCAATTTTTTTCTGTAATGACTAGACACATCCCATTTGGTTGCCAACTTCTTTTTCTGGTGTTTTTCGAATTAAGGTGAATCGATTTCTAATCAAATGAAAACTTGCTTATTCAGCAAAAGAAATTATTGACACGTTGCCCAAAATGTTTTGTTTGAAAAAAAGAGTCAAAGTTTAGTTTAGTGGGGCTGTCTTTCAGGAAGTGTATAAGGTGAATGATAGCATTCGCCCGAACCGCGTCCTGGAAAACAATGCCCTGCTCCATCATTTCTATCTCCGAAACGACATACCGCAATGGCGATCTGAGAACCGTGGTTTCACCCGGTTTGATGACGAAAACTTGGCAAACGCCAGCCGAGCGAAGTGGGTCTAGTCCCCTGTTAATCTCGAAGGTGGAACTCCAGATCATCTTCGATTCCATAAAGAAAAAGAAGTCAGCGGGAGTCGATGGTATATCCGACATTGTACTGCGATACTTACCACCTGAAGCTGTGGACATTTACGCCACGCTGATCAACAACGCGCTGAATAATGCATATTATCCAGTACGTTGGAAGACGGCGGTGGTTCATCCTCTCCCGAAAAAGGGAAAGGACAACTCCAATCCGGCGAATTTCCGTCCATAAGTCTCCTGCCGAGTATCAGCAAGGTTTTCGAAAAGATTCTAAATCGAGCACTGTTCAAGTGGTCTGAGGACAATAATATTATACCAGAGAACCAGTTTGGTTTCAAGGCTGGACATGACTGTATTCATGCCGCCTCCAAACTCGTTTCTGATATACAATGGAACAAAGCCAAAAAACAGTGCACGGGTGCATGTCTGGTTGATTTAGAGAAGTCTTTTGACACCGTATGGTTAGAGGGCCTCTATCTAAAGCTGACCAGACTTCATGACATGCTGACTGGTAGAACGTTTATTGTCAAAAGTGGCAATGTAACTTCTACCACAGAATTTTTCATTAAGAATGGTCTGCAACAGGGAGCGGTAAACTCGCCGATTCTCTTCAGCATTTACACCAGTGATATGATAGGGAGTCTTACTCAGGCAATTGCGTATGCGGACGATCTTATCGCGTACAGAACAGCCTCTACTATCGAAGTCATTCGAACTCTTTTGCAGCGGGACTTCGACAAGATCCAGATCCAGATCCTAGATGCTGCTCTGGCTAGAGCTAGGGGAGCATTTGCCCTGCCAAGACGATTGTAGCAGTCGTCTTGACAGCAGGGTGAAGGTGATTTGCTACATGGCCCTCATTAGGCCGATGATTGCCTATGGGTGCCCGGTGTGGTACAACGTTGCCCCATCTCAAATGGAAAAGATACGGGTGTTTGAGAGGCAGTGACTGAGGAGCTGCCTTGGACTTCACAGAACACCAGTATCTGACTACACAAAATACTATTCCAACCAGGTCCTATACAACGGGGCCAACATAAACAGAATAGACAATTTTCTGGTGAAACTCATTCGAACAATAGTCTCATCTTTGGGGCCTTCTATCCCAATGATGAATATTTTGAGAGTGCGCGTTTAAGCGGCTTTATTCCGCCCGAATCTTTCCTATATTTGGATAGTCCAGGGCTGATACAGGATAGATCGGCGGTTCCGCTAATCTACCACGTCTTCATACGAACTGTGGACAGGCGGCTCCTATACGACCGAGACGTCGTCGCTCAGGGCGGAGTAGAGCGCCTGCGGTTCAGCAGGAGTGTGTCCGATTGGGAACGTCGGAGTAGATCACAACAGGAGAACCTGTTGTGGTGGTTGAACGATAGATAAAGATAGTTGACTTAAAATTGGTATTTTATGGCCGACTTACATAGTTTTAGTCTTAGGTTTAGGTGCAAATCAGTCATGGTGGCACAAAAAAAAAAGCGCTTGCTGTGGCTGTTCTAGTTTTTAAGTTATTTTTAGGTACTTTTAATTAATTTTAAGTAGTTTAAGCTAGTCGATAAGTAGTCTTAAATTAGCATGTAAGTTTAAATAAAATAAAAAAAGACAAGGAACCAAGTTTTTCAAAGTTTTTTTGGTAAAAATTTTGTGACTTTTATATTTATATCTTAGATAATAGGCCGAAAGGCATAAGAATTAAGTTATCGAGTAATTTAGGGCGCCCGCATAGAGCAAGTAAGTTAGTTAAGTAGTTGATAAGTAGGCTAGTTTTTGCATGAATTTTTGTCTAGCATTTAAATTAGTTTTAAGAAAAATAAAATAAAAATGAATTTAAAAAAAAATCAAAGTTTAGTTGTTGGAAATAATCTCGTTTTCCTTTGTTTTTCAACCCTGTTGTGGTCGATTTTCTTATATGTGGAGTGTGACATTTTAAGACACCATGTTTATATTTCGGTTAAAATTGTACCAAGGCGTGAATGGGTTCCGAACCCTTTCTTTGCAGGACATATCCTTCCATCCTCTCGGAATCCTTTGGTATTCGCGAAGGCTCGAATTTTAAATTCCATCAAGACCTTAGCAGTAGCATTTATTTACTTCAAGTGAAACTAATAAAGTTCGCGGCTGTATCATCTCCAACATTCGAACCCAATCGCATACTGAACCAAATTTTAGACGAAGAATTTTCCGTTCGAGAATGCATCGGGTGAATGCCGTGCTGAGTAGGGTTGTAGGTTTTAGCCAAAATACATTCAAAATACATGAAACCTAAATGAAAGAAATAAAAATAATTCGTGGTGCATTTCGATGAAACCTAAGCTGCGCGTGATTGGCTTGCGTTTTTGCCTATGTCGAAGAAAAATCGTAAAATATGGCCTGCGCTTGTTTACACCACTGTTGCGAACTCAAAACAATCTCATACCAAATCTCATCTTTCTAATGGCATTTATTGTGGACACTCATCGGAGATCGTACAGCCATCAAGGATTCGCCATATAATGAGCCATACCTAGATTCGTCCGATGCTTCAGACCCCTAAATAACTAAATCGATCTAGTCTAACTTAAACTTAAAGAGACGACCCTATAGGATGGTGTAATGCCTTTCTGTATCCGATATATCCGTCGTGGATCAGCAGCTAGTCTTCGAGCCACAGTGGCAGTGGTACAATAACTGGATATCATACCTTTCTTGTCTAAACAGTCTCCGTATTAATAAACGCTGGTTGACCAACCAGTGACTAACTTTTGACGTTAGCGCAGGTATTCCTTATAGGAAACACTCTCATGTTAGTTATTGATAAGCTAATAAGCGTTTATTAATACGGGGGTCTATGTAATTTAATACTTTCAGCGGGATAAGGCCTGACAAGAGAAAATTCGGTAGGAAGCCCCAAAGACAAGAATGTTGCCGATAGCCATCGCCCTTGCAACGGAAGTTGGAATGACCTAAATTAAGAAAATGTCAAGTATTTTTCGCTTAGCTCCAGAACCATAAGGAATTGATTACTTACTTACTTACTTGCATACGTAAATTTCGCTACAGTCCGGAATAAACCTGGGCCTCAACCAACATGCCTATCCAATTAGCCCTTAGCTAACTGCCTACAGTAGCGCAATCCAGGTTGGTTGAGGTCGGTTGCTACTTGTGCGCGCCACTTAAGGCGAGGTCTTCCTCTACTGCTTCCGACGTCTGCCTGGGAATCGAAGACTCTGCGAGCCGAAGCATTGGTGACATTTCGATTTACATATCCTAGCCATCTTAAACGTCCAAATCCGGGTTTTTGACCAAGGGCATGTCGCTTTACAGCTAGTATTGATCTTGGTTGAATCTTTGTCTCCATAGTCCGTCAATGCAAACGGGACCGAAGAATTTTCCTCTCAAATCGACCAAGGAATTCTTCATCCGCTCTTAAGACGGTCCATGAGGTTACATAAGATCTCCTAAGTAGTTTGAGTGAGGGCTTTATTACTAAATTGCGTTCTTAGCCCGAAGAAACAGCGGTTGGCAAGAGAAATTCTTCGTTTAATTTAAGACGAAATGTTGTTGTCAGATTTAATAGCAGAGCCGAGGTAGACAAAGCCCCGCACATCCTAAAAGTTATATCTGTTAATCTGTGACGCTATTTCCAATTCGTCGATGTTGTGTGTCCTTTCATGTTGACAGCATATACTTAGTCTAACCCTCGTTTGCTAAACCCATTCTCGCCGCTTCCTTCTCTTTACTAGCAAACGTGCCTAAGACATCACGTTGGGCCCTACCAATGATGTCAATATCGTCGGCGCATGCTAGTAGTTGCACCGATTTTTGGAGAATTGTGACTCGGGAGTTTTGCCTAGTCCTCTCAAGACTCAAATTGAAGAAGCGACATGACAGCGCATCGCTATGCCTAAAGCCCTGATGGAGCAGCGAGAATTCTCCATCGCCACCCTCTTCAAATGGACGAGTTTGGGCGGTATACCAAAACTAGACTTGGATCCGTATAGTTCGTCTCTATAAATGCTGTCGTATGCGGTTTTGAAATCAATGAAAAGGGTTTTTTTTCCAGGATCTGTCAAAGTGTGAAAATTCGATCGGTTGTGGACTTTTCTGGCCAAAAACTACACTGATAAGGGCCCATCAGGTTGTTGGTAAACGGTTTCAGGCGTTCACATATTACGGCAGATAGGATCTTGTAGGAGATGTTGATGATGTCGATGGTATCGTTTTCGCTGACTTTAAACTAGTGGCCAGGTTTGTTGCAACAACCATAGATTATAGATTCAAAATCTATTTGAATTAGGCTTCTAATTGGTAAAAACTTTACTTCTAAATTTTGTAATTCGAAAAATCGACTAGCACTGCATTTAAATCGATGAATAATCGATGAATGAAATCGATAGATATACAATTTATACTTCTTGAGTTTTTTTTTCAGAATCTGGCGAGGTGTGAATGTTTGTCAGTTACTTTGCAGTACTTTCCTGGACTAAAGACACATTAATAAGGTCCAATCAGGTAGTTGGTGAACGATTTCAGGCGTTCACATATTACGGCAGCTAGAATCTTGTTTGTGATATGGAGGAGACTTGCTCTGTAGTTGTAGCAGTATGGGCAAATGATACAGGCATACTTTTATCCGACCAAAATGTGCTTATGAGTTGGTGAATGTTAGTTACCAAATCTCACCGTCTTTGGAATAGTTGGCAAGAAATTTGTAATTTCCGAAATTTTGCTAAGCTTACATTTTGATATTTCTATCCGCAATTCATCAAGTTTGTGTGATTTTGTCGCCAATATTGAATGATTCGTTCTGCCTGACAGCAGAAAATTTATCGTCATCACCGGCCATTGAACAGTCTGCAGAAGTGGTTCATCGATACACTCAGCATCGACTTAGATCGATACGATTTTTTCTGTTTCAGCTAAACCGAATTCTGCTCTCACCTAGTATATCTGGCTTTGATGTTTTATACGTTGGTAAAACTTACGAACATCCTTCCTGAATTGGAACTTCTGTAGGCTTTCGATCTTCTCTCCCGGAAAGCTGATATCCTTAACTACTTCTTTGGCTATAATGCTCAGTGGCAGCTCACATCTTCACATGCAGTTTTGCCTTGCAGGCCAGTTTGGCTCCAAGCGTCTTTCGGCATTCTCCGTCAAACCAAGGGTTATTTTACTGGTAGGCGGGAAAAATAGAGTACATCAGTTGCAGCCGATCTTATGACATGTTATTTGACATTAGACGTGGATGGTATGGCATTAGTTGAGAGAATTTACGTATCCTATCAACTAATACCATACGCGTTCTCCACTTAATTTTAAAATGTTTTAGCAAAAAGTATTCCTAAATTCCCAATTAAAACCGAAAGTCTTCAAAGCTTTTCTGGACAATGATTAGTGATAGTTCAATGATAGTAATACAGGGTGTCCGCCGAGAAGGATACTACTTTGTTTTGCCGCCATTTTGGTAAAAAAAAATAGTCTTGACAGTTCATATTTGTCAGTCGTAAAGTACACACGTGGCAAATTTATTATGGAATAATATTCGATAAACCAGACGGGCTCAGTGGCGCTATGATTAGTGCGTTGAACTACCGCGCAGAAGGTCTGGGTTTGATTCCCAGCCGTAGGAACACCTAAATGACTTTTCACTGGCCCTCCTCTCGTGATGATCTGACAAATCATCCGGAAGTATCAATTCTCATGAATAGCTTATCTTTACTAAGCCGTTCGTGAGAAAAAAGCTAGGCCCTGGGTATTAATGTGGGGGGGGTGAGGATATAAGGGGCAATAAGGTTTTCAATAAAAACACGTTTCTTGTATAATATGATTAATTTAATTCACTTTATTGTTAGTTTAGTTTGTAGTTCTAAGTTAAAAAAAAGCATTTAAGAAGGTATAGAGATCGCGTTATTTAATTTGTTCGTAGCGTTGCGTTTCGTTTCGAATGTAACCGTCCGTTGCTCTTCGTGGCCGCTAAACAATTAACTGTGTAGTTCGTCTCTCCTCGTTTTGTTAAGCAAATCGGGTGATGATGATGACCAAATATGGTAATAGAGACATTGCATTTTTGGAGAACGGTAGATCCTAGTTTATCGTTTGTTGTTCGTTGTGACGGACTTAGGATTAAGTTGATAGGCACATTATGCCTACATCCGGCCATCCTGTTTTAATCTGACTCGTAGATGTCAGACTCTTCATCGTCATCTCGTATCCATGGCTTCATCAGATCAGCTGCAGACGACGTTTTATTTGGGCCTTCGTGGTTACCGACTTTTGATATTTCATAGCGGTCGTTACGACGAATTTTTGTAACCTCGTATGGTCCCAGGAACTTTGGTTGCATTTTTAATCCTGTTCCGAATTGCGTTCGTTGAATTGCAACTAAATCGTGAACTGCGTACTTTCTGGCTGGTTTACGGCGTTTGTTGTATTGTAGCCTGTTTTCATCTTGAAGTTGTTCGATCTGTATCTTCGCTTGTTTTCGTAGCTCGGTTCTGTTGTTCTCAAATTCTTCTCGTATTTCCTCCTCCAGCATTTCGGCTAGTTTTGCATCTTCATCGCTTCGCATAGGAACACCGAAGAGAAGTTCGAAAGGTGTTGTGTTCGTAGCTCTTGAGACCGTTGAATTTATTGCCTTTTGCAATTTCGTGACATGTTGATACCATTTCAGGGGGTTGTCCACAGACATCTTTGTTAGTGTCGTAATTATTATTCTGTTCATTCTCTCGACTTGACCGTTACCTCGAGGAACTCCAGTTGTAATTTGAATGTGTAAAATGTTTCGTTGGTCGCAATAATCCTTAAAGTTGTTTGAACTGAACGCCGATCCTTTATCAGTTACCATTCTTGTAGGGTTGCCAAAGATGTTTTCTAAAAATATTAATTTTGTTAGAACCTCTTCTGTTCCCGTTGATTTCACTGGAAAAATCCATACGAATTTCGTGAAGGCATCCATAATTACGAAAAGATGTTTGTAATTTTTAGCCGTTGATGGCATAGGTCCAAGATGATCCATATGTACGGTATGTAACGGTACATCAATTTTCGTAATTGAATTGAGGTATCCTTCTTGCTTACCACCTTTCTTTGCTGATAGAATGCAAGCCACGCAATTGGCTATAACATCCTTGATTTTCTTGGACATATTCGGAAAGTAATAATTTTGGTTTATACGACTTTGTACTTTCTGCGCGTTAAAATGTCCGATTTCGTGAATGCTTCGGATTATTTCCCTTTGCAGAGCCTTTGGGACCACGAGAAGATAAGCTCCTTCCACAAATCGGTACAACACTCCATTACGATTTACATAATCTTCGTACTGTTCGCGCTGAAGAATGTTGATGATAAGTTGACAAGATTCATCTCTACATTGGGCCTTTTTAATTCTGTGGAGAATGCCCGTATCAACCGCAGCAACAGTCAAAACTCGACTTAATGCATCAACGTGTTGCATATACTTTCCCGACCTATGATGCACTGTACAATTAAACTCCTCCAATAACAATGCCCATCTTGCCACTCGAGTACATAACTCCTTCTTCTGCATTGTCATTTGGAACGCTTTACAATCAGTGAATATTTTAAATTCAAGACCTAGCAGATAAACACGAAGTTTTTTAACCGAGCGTATTATCGCTAATACCTCTAATTCGTAGCTACTATATTTTTCTTCAACCGGCGTAGTCTTAGAGCTCAGATAGAAGACTGGGTGCAGTGCTTTGTCGTGTCGCTGAAGCAAGACTGCGGCGAGACCGACTTTGCTTGCGTCCGTATGCAATTCGGTGTCTAACGCCGGATTAAAAAGCTTGAGAACTGGTTCTTGGCACAGAAGTTCTTTCAACTCAAGATATGAGTTTCTTTGCTGGTAACCAAAGTTAAAAATGGTAGAACTTTTCCTTGTCATGTCGGACAAAGGCTTAGCAATGCGTGAGTAGTTCGGTATAAATTTTCTAAAAAACCCGGTTAAACCAAGAAAACTCTGAAGGTTCTTTAGACTTTTCGGTTCCGGAAAATTTTGAACCGCTTTAGTTTCTACGATATGTCCGAGAAATTCGATTGTTCGCGTTACAAAATTACATTTTTCCCATTTGATTATGAGCCCGTTCACTTCCGCAACTTTCAAAACTACTTTTAACGTGTTTAAGTTGTCTTCTTCATTTGCTGATGGAATTATTAAATCGTCCATATATATAAGCAACAACTTTTTGTGAACTAAATCTTTGAAAACCGTGTTAATAAATCGTTGAAAAACCGACGGCGAATTGCAAAGGCCAAACGGGACTTTGCAGAACTCATATTGAGCATCCGGGGTGACGAATGAAGTAAACTTTCGGCTTTCGGGATGAATATCCACGTGGAAAAATCCGTTTTTAAGATCTAGGCTTGTAAAAACACGCGCATTGTACAGGTTTTCTAAAATTTCCTCGATTATGGGTAATGGATATCTATCTTTTATAACTTTGGCGTTTAATTTTCGATAGTCAATGCAAAGTCTATAACTGCCATCTTTTTTCTTTGCAAGGACTACTGGACTAGAAAAATTGGAGTTACTTGGTACTATAATTCCTTCCGTAAGCCACTCCGATACTTGAAGAGCCACAACGTTTTTTTCCTCTGGGGCTAGTCTTCTAGGCCGATGAAATACTGGTCTTTCATCTTCCAGTAAAATTTTCATTTCTACACACGATTTTTTCGGTTTAATTGGGTTATATGAATCAATTAAGCCAGCGATTGTTTCTTTAATTTGCGTATTTTTTAGGATGTCGATGTTATATACGTTTTTATTTTCTGATTCTAATTTTTCCGTGTCAATTTTATTTATATCATTTTCGTTATTCGTTTTCTCGTAAATTAATTTATTTTCTTTATGCTTAAAATTCACTTTTCCGCTTTCGATCATCATATTAGCATATTGCAAGATTTCCGTACCGATTATTACATTTTCGGACATCCACTCATCATTTACCACATCAAAAGTTAAAATGTAGGGCATCTCATCGACAACAATTACCATCTTTACCGCACCGATTGATTTATAAACAGTTTGTCCTATACCTGTTAACAATGTTCCCGCACTATCAAATTGTTTATTGAGCTTAAGAAATACAGAGTTTTTAATAAGGCATAACTGACTACCTGTATCAAATAAAGCATCTAACGGAAGAGAATCTATGCTTATCTGTATTCGAATGATAGGTGAAGAAACCCTGTGTACCGTTGACGAATTCGAAACTTGGTTCTTTTTTGGACAATTTTTTGACAAATGACCAAAATCATTGCAGTTGAAACAACGGGGTCCTTTGGATTTATGAGGACAACCGTTTGAGGCATGCCCTTTTGCTCCACAAGTAATGCAGCGTTTTTGAGGCTGTGTATCTTGTAAAAAATGACCCGGTGTTTGCGGTTGCACGCGATTTTCATTTCTTACCATCTGCGAAGATGGATTTGGTTTATGCGCGCGGTCTACGTCCCTTTGCTTTTGCATTTGCAGCTTCATTTCATCGTAAATTTTAAATTTAAACTTCAGATCGTTAAATGTTCTTGCTTCGTATAAAATTGTTTTATTTGTCGTACTATCGTTTATACCGGACACAATATATGAGAGTAAGGATTCTTCGTCGATGTTACCCTTCTTCGCGATCAATTTCATTTGGAACATGTATTCTAAATATGTCTCGTTAATATTTTTTCTACGCGATTCAAGTTGACGATGAACCGCTAAACCCGATACTGTCTTAGCAAACTCTTGCTCAAGTGTAGATTTTAATTCTTTCCATGTATGAATGTTTTTCCCGGATTCGATAGCTAACTTCGCGGCACCTTTTAGCAATCGCCTCGCATATAAATACCGCTGGATATCGTTCCATTGACATACCGACGAAATGTCCTCGAATTCGGTTAACCAATCGTTAATGTCTTTCCCCGCTTCACCATTAAATGGCTCTAACGAGTCCTCCACGTCTTTAAATAAAAAATTATTTTGCGCCATTTCTGCTATGTTTTCGTTTATTCCAGTAATATTTTCCGTGCCTGTATCAAACTTTTTGTCTTTATCGTCGACGTTGTTAACACCTTCGACGTTATCGCTTTCGTAATCCCCGTTACCCCCTTCGCTATCACCGCCTTCAGAGTAAAACTCTTGTTCCCCGTCCGTACTTCCCACGTACTCTACCACTTCTAAAGACCGTTCAAGATCTGTAATCGATGCAGATTTTAATCGCTCGATTAAATCTTGTTTAAGCCTGTACCTATACGAAAGGCCTCTTTGTTTTAGTAAAGCCTGTAGTTGTTTCGTCGATAAGTGTTCGATATTCATTTAATTATAAAAGAAATACATGCAATGATACTTATCGTTTTGTGTTTCAAATGATGATTGTATGTGCCGTTTTTTTTTTTTTTCTTCTCTTAGCGTTAATCGTCGCGGTGTTTAGAGAAATCCGCTATCACTTGCTTTTCACAATCACTGTCACTATTTTTCTTTTATGTTTTCGATTAGTATTTTGATTGATCACCATGCAATTCTGTTACCATGCACCATGCACTGCTTCCAATATTTCGCGAACACGATACCGAGGGATTTTAAACACTTCTGACACCATGTGGGGGGGGGTGAGGATATAAGGGGCAATAAGGTTTTCAATAAAAACACGTTTCTTGTATAATATGATTAATTTAATTCACTTTATTGTTAGTTTAGTTTGTAGTTCTAAGTTAAAAAAAAGCATTTAAGAAGGTATAGAGATCGCGTTATTTAATTTGTTCGTAGCGTTGCGTTTCGTTTCGAATGTAACCGTCCGTTGCTCTTCGTGGCCGCTAAACAATTAACTGTGTAGTTCGTCTCTCCTCGTTTTGTTAAGCAAATCGGGTGATGATGATGACCAAATATGGTAATAGAGACATTGCATTTTTGGAGAACGGTAGATCCTAGTTTATCGTTTGTTGTTCGTTGTGACGGACTTAGGATTAAGTTGATAGGCACATTATGCCTACATTAATGAGCCTGTTGCACTATAAGTTTTTTTTATCAAAATCAATCATCAGTTACTGTGACGATGAGAAAGTTACCTAAAATTTTTGGGAGAAACAACGTGCCAACAAAACGCACTATTTATGGTGTAGTGAATGATTTCGAAGAAAGATGGTATTTAGGTGATAGGCCCAAGCATGGACCACAACGTACTGCAATATTGGCTGAAAACATAACTGCTGCTCAAGGTAGTGTTCAAAACAATCCATCAACCGCAATACTACGTCATGCTCAGGAGCTTGGTCTTCAAAGAATAACTTTGGTCACAAATTTTCACAAGGATTTCCATTTGTTTTTATTTAAGATTCAGTTGACACAGGAGATTCTTCCACAAGATCATTTACGCCGCCGGACATATGACAGTAGGACGTAACAGCTAGCCCATGACAACTCCGATTTTCATGAAAAAATCATAATGAGTGACGAGGCACATTTTAATTGAATGGATATGGGAATAAACAGAATAGTTGGTTCTGGGTAATGGAAAACCCTCAAATTATTCTTCAGTCACCTTTTCATCCATCAAAAGTTACAGTCTGATGTGCAATTTAGTCAGGAGGAATCATTGGACCTTACTTCTTTGATGATGAAAACGGCGTAACGGTAACTGTGAATGGGGAGCGATATAGTGATATGGTTGGAAACTGTTTAACGCCACAAGTGCCTGCTTTGGGCTTGATTTACATGTGGTATCAACAAGACGGTGCCACATCGCCTACAGCCAGGATAACAATGGAATTACTGCGAAACCTCTTCCCACAACAGGTTATTTCAAGACCTCCACGGCCGCATGATTTGACTGCTCTAGACTTCTTTTAGTGGGAATATCTGAAAAGCAAGGTTTATGCAAACAAACCAGAAACGCTTGAGAAACTCAAACAAAATATTCGTGGTGAAATTAATAAAATACCGCGTGAAATGTGTGAGAATGTAAGGAAAAATGTGCTCAAAAGGGCTCGCATTTGTGAGACTAACAGAGTCGGACATTTACCAGATATTCCATACATAATTGCCGACGTAAAATAAAACATTTATTAATATAAGATCTATCCCTTTCATTTAATCAAAAATTATCAACAAGCAAAGTAAAGGGTGATCCATTTCGAGGTTCCCTACTTTTTTAAAGAAAAAAACACAGAAAATTCAAATTTAATGGAGAATGTTTATTATCATTTGAAAGAACATTCTTTGGCATTTATTTTTTGAAGATTATGTCTATCAAATGTTGGCCGTTGCTACGTCGCAGATGGTCCATCCGTTGAGTCCAATTTTCGATCACTCGTTCGAGCATTTCGCTTAACTGGCGAATGACACGCGTGATGTTTTCCTCCAAGGCCTGAATCGAAGCGGGTTTGTCGGCATAAGCTTTTGACTTTACATATCCCCACAGGAAAAGTCTAACGCTGTGATATCACACGATCTTGGTGGCCAATCGACCGGCCCAAAACGTGAAATTATGTGCTCACCGAAATGTTCTCTCAATAAGTCCATTGATTGATGCGATGATTCCTCACAGAACGTGAATTTTTATAATAAAGTTGAACAATTTGTAAACGTTGTTCACGCGTAAGTCTTTCCATTATGAAATGCCAAACAATACTAAACAAAAATAAAATGACAGCATGACACGACTCACACGTGATCTGTCAAAAAAGGCTATTGAAAAAAGTATCTCTACTTGGATCACCCTTTATAACTTCCCGGCGGACACCCTATATATTCTATTAAGACTAATGACTGCTAGAAATTATGAAAGTGTCAAGACCGTGTCTCCTGTTAAGTGCTCTGATAATCTCCGAATGATGTCAAGTCTAAACATGACGAAAAGTTTTTGATCTGCCGTATACCTAGTGATAGACCCGTACAAATAAATTCACAATTTTCAAAGTGTCATGCACATATCACTTGTAATACTGTTTACAAAAATGTCCATCACTTTGAAATGTCTAATATTTAACTTTTTTTTTCTGCCAAGCAATTAGCCATTAATCATTTGCATTAAATGCAGAATAGTAAGCAAATAAACAAAAGATTTATTGTAAAAGTTGCATCTCGCCTTTGAAAACTATTTCAAGCCAATAATACTCTTCGCTGACATTTTTAGAAAATGTTTATCCAACGTAAGCATCGCGAATTCAAATGTTTATCACATTAATAAATGTTTTCGTACTATTTATAGAATTTTAATTTTTCAAAATTGTACACCAGGTCTCATGTAACAGTTTCAAATCCGCAAAAAGAAATTTGAATGGCCATTTGCATTCGCAGACCTAAGGCAAAGCCCGGGGGCGCACATTTGAAATGCAACACTGTTCATCGCTTGCAGATAGAACTTGAAGTTGGTTTGCAAATATTTGGACACGTTGCTGACGCCATGTAGTCTAAAAATGTATGACTGCGCCCGTGCTGAACAAAGTGTCTTGGTGCACCCTGCTTAGAGGATAAAATGAAATTTAATTATGCCTCGTCGTGACATTGACATGCATTTCTGGTCCGCAGACCATGGTTACGGATGTTTTGTGGGTCCCTAGAAATGCGATGACATTGAAAGAATTCATTTCACTTAAATGATTTTCGTATAATTCTATGAAAGGATATAAATCACAGATATGTCACAGACAATTTGACAGATTTTAATTAAACTTTCCTCGTCAGGAAATTTCCGAAGCAATTAGTTCTGCAACATTAATTGTTTCGAATTAATCTGATTAATTTGTTGTTATTTTGACAATTTAGTACAGTAGCACTTGTATAAGTATTTTCAATAAAGTCATAACAATATTGTTTTTAAAAAGAATTCAATATGTAATCCCGTAGTGGATGGCCCCGTGTCGTAGGGGTATTTTATAAATTGGAACACCCTCCCGGTTGGGGGTTGTGCTTTGGGTTAACTACCCACCCATGGAAAGAAGTATTTGTTACGAAGCAACAACCAATGGCCTCGGATAGGACGAATTTATTGTTGACGACACTGGTAAACGAAAAAAGGACAACGACGTTCGTATATACACCTGGAATGTGAGAACAGGAGAGGTGCAAGCGAACAACTAGCGGAAGCCTTCTTAAACTGCTACATAAGCGAATATTGTTACTTTGTAACAATCCGCATTAAGGCCAAATTCGCCAACATCAGCCTCATGTGAACTCACGCCCCAACGGAGGCGAATGATGTTTCTTCGAGTTTCTTGACAATAGCTATGAGCGACTACCGACGTACGATGCTAAAATCGTAATGGGAAATTTAAATGCAAAGGTAGGAAGAAAAGACACCTATTGCAGTATTTTCGGAGAGCATAGCCAACACGACAACATGTCTGGTAACGGACTTGGACTAATTGCCTTCGCTACGGAACGAAATGCCACCAAAGCAATCACACGATTCCATAAGAGGACATGGCGGATATTCGAACATTCCGATGAGATAACATCGACTCGGACCACTACTTTGTTGTAGCCAAGGTAAGAATGCGGATATCCACGACGCCACAACAGACTGCAATTGCAAGAGACCGCCAAGACCTACCCGCAACGCGTATCCCTGAACCTCTGAATTCACACCGAACCACCAGCATCGATTTTCGAAGTTTAATAGCAACGATCCCAACAGGCCATTAGAACAGCCGCAACTGATGTGCTAGGTTTCTCGCACTCACCAACAAGAACCCCCTGGTACGATGAGGAATACCGACATATGATCGCAGCCAAGAACGAGGCCAACAAGGTTAAGCTGGGGTGAGGTTGAGAGCTGCCATTGAGCTCTATAGGCAAAGAAGAAGGAAAGAACACCGACTATTCCGAAAGAAGAAAAAATAGCAAGAAAAAGGTGTGATCAAGGATATAAAAAGGTGCGACTCCAGGGACGATGTTCGCTAGTTTTCCCAAAGTGTAAAACGTCAAAGCCAAGAATACAAGGCTCGAACAGAATCCTGTCGAGATGAACAAGGGAATATCGTATTTGAGACACAGTCGATGCTGAGGATATGGAAGAACCACTTCTGCAGACTGTTGAACGGCCATGACGAAAAATATTTCGCTGTCAAGCAGAACGAGCCATTGATATTGGCAATAACAGCGGAAACTGCCAAACCACCCGACCTGAAAGAAGTGAGGATATCAATATCTAAACTGTAGCTTAATAAGCCTGTCGGACATGACGGCCTTCATGCTGAGCTTTATAAAAGGGGCGTGAAGAATGGAACCTCATCATTTACCCTCTGAACTGCTCAAACTACAGAGGCATAAGTCTCCTCAATATCGCCTACTATCCTGCCTACCTATCTGCCGTAATATGTGAACGCCTGAAACCGTTTACCAACAACCTGATCGGCCCTTATCAGTGTGGTTTTAGGCCAGGAAAGTTCACAAGCGATCAAGTCTTTACAATTCGGCAGATACTGGAAAAAACCCGAGATGTCCATTTATAGAGACGAACTATACAGAGCCATGTCTTGTTTTGGTATACAACTCGTCTTTTTGAGTAGGATGACGGTGGGGAATTCTCGCTGCTCCATCAGGAACGGAAACGACATCACCGACACATTCGATACCAAAGAAGGATTTAGGCAAGGCGATGCGCTGTCATGTGACTTTTTCAATTTTGATTCATGAGAGGATTGTACAAAACTCCCGAGCCAAAACCAGAGCCAAAACCAGAGCCACAATTTTCAAAAAATCGGTGCAACTACTAGCATAGGCATCGTCGGCGTATTGACATCATTGGTAGGACCCAACGTGATTCTATAGCCACGTTTCCTAGTAAAGAGAACGAAAAAATAGACATACAACATCGACGAATTGGACAGAACGTCACCATTGACAGATATAACTTTGAGGTAGTACGGGACTTTGTCATCTCGTCAGAAATTAAACGAAGAATTACTCTTGCCAACCGCTGTTTCTTCGGGCTAAGCAGGCAATTTGGTAGTAAAGCCCTCACTCGAACTACTACGGAGATCCTATATAAGACCCTGATTATCCCAGTCTTGCTCTATGGCGCTGAAGCATGGACCGTCTCAAAAGCGGATGAAGAAATTCCGTATTGGACGTTTAAGGTGGCTAGGACATGTAGAACGAATGGACACCAATACTCCGGCTCGCAATCTTCGATTCCCAGCCAGACATATAACGCAGTAGAGGAAGACCCCGCCTTAGGTAGCGCGCATAAGAAGAAACCGACCTCAATCAACTTGGAGTGCGCAACTGGAAGTAGCTAGCTAAGAACCGGGCTAATTGCAGAGGCATGTTGTTTGGTGCCCCGGTTCATTCCGGACTGTAGCCCTTCTTAAGTAAGTAAGACCTTTCCCCCAACTCGTTAGCAATATGTGTTTTATGTCATGAAACTGCCGTTTTCAACTTGGATTTTTTGAATGCCATTTTTGAGAATAATTTCCAAAAGTTCTTTGGAATAATAATACTAAGGCTTGTTCCACCACAAGCCACACAACGAAAACACTAATGAAAGACATTTAATTGGGGGTGAGGCATTAGAAAGGATATGTTCGTCACTCCTGTCACAAGTAAATCGGCTTGGAATGTGTTTTCACATGCTGTATAAGAACAATAGGTTAAGATTTTGAAGCGTCCTATTTCCTTTAGCAGTGGAATGATTTCATTCAAAAGGAATTTTTGCTCCTCCTTCTCCTATGCGGTATTTATTAATTGTGCGGGTCTGTCGGTGTGTGCTTTTATTTGTGAATGAAACTTAGCTTGAGTTGTCTGAGAAGACGACACCCTTTCAATTACTTCTGGCTGTTCTTAACCTACTATGTACATTGACACATACAAGTAGGCATCACAGTAGACTCGAGTGCATAGTTGAAAATGGAATTCCTTATTTAAACAATGAACTGTAAAGGTGTATCTACACAAGCGTAACCTATTTAGTGACACACAAGGAATAGTGGATACGGGACAAGAGTTAAAGGATTTGATTTGGAAAGGAAAATGAAAGACTTTGTAATTGGTTTTGCGAAGCAGCAATACTATTGTTGGAACTAACAGTGTTAAGTTAACCAGAAATGATTTGCATTATCATAAGGGTTTGGGGTTCCACAAAGATGATGTTAGAGATGGCGATTATTTTTGAGTTACTTATCAACACACACACAGTGGGACCGAAGCCCATCCTTAACCTGCTACCGCTTGACGTTTACATGCAACATTCTGCAGCCAAAAGTGCTTTAAGAATCAGCTAGATCAACTGCTGGAAAACGAACTCATGAGGACATGTCCAAATTCTACACAGATATCTGTGCTCAGCTGTATCCTCTTACCACATGCTGCCTCACCACGACTTTCGAATACCCTTTTCCTGCATCTTTCCAAGCAAAGAGGTGTGGGAGAGGAACGAACCTGGCAACGAAAACATATCCATCTACATTGATGGTTCAAAAATGGAGTGTTTTCAGAGACACTGAAGCTAAACAGCATTTTTCGTCTCCCTGAGCACAGCAGTGTTTTCCAGGCCGAGATATTGGCAGAAGCAGAAGCAGCCAAAGCGACCACCAGATGATATCACCATCTCTATTGACAGTCTGGCTGCAATAAAATCCATCTCTGCTGCCGAAATAAAATCTAACCTTGAGCGTTTTCGTGAATAGCTAAAGGTTCAACAAAATGTTAAGCTCTGCTGGGTTACCCGACACAGAGGCATACAGGGAAATGAAATTGATAATGAACTGGCGAGAAACGGATCTGCCTCCAGCATTGTCCAGGCAGACCAATCTGTGAAGCCACCACTATGTGATCCCAAGTCTCGGGTGGCACAGAAATCTCATATATAGCCAAAAACAGGTGGAACTCCCACCCCAAAGCCAGAACCCATAAACTACTTTGAAGAAAAAGGAAATCTTTCTCGATTCTAGTAGGGATTCTAACTGGACACAACTTACTAACAAGCCACAGACTGAAAATGCAGCTTATAGAAGATGACCTCTGTAAAGGCTGCTGTGATGAAGAAACACACGAGTATACCCTCAACTTTCTGTGCCACTGCCCAGGCCTCAGCCAATTAAGAACGAGAACCTTAGGAAAATATTTTTTCCATGACTTCACGGATCTATCTGAAATCCCCTCTCTAATCTTTTCAGGTTTGCTACATCATTTGGATGGCTGGGCAGTAACGTGATAATGAAGAAACCAAACACACAGGTGGACCCACGTGGACGGGCATCACAATGGGTCTACATTGACCTCAGTATGATGAGGAAGACGCACACCGACTACCTATTATCAACCCACCAACCTTACCTAATCTACTTATCAAAGGTTTTGTAACTCTTTGTACTCTCTACCATAGGGGTATGGTAGCATTTTTTAAATCCGCCAACAGCCACGCCCCCTTTTTAGAACGTAGTTTTAGGGCAAACCATTAGAGATTTTGAAAAAGTGTCTGAGCTAGATATCTAGACATTCCTAATGTCTATATTTCATCCTTATAAAGTTTTTTTTGCCTCGCCCACTTTTTTTTAAAACATTTCGAAAAAAGTGTTGATGCAAAATCATTGGTTACGATAATATAAAAATTTCGTCCATATATCATTTTAACCCACGCCCACTTTTTGAGGCGTTTTCTTACGAAAAGCATTTATATACCATATGCAGGAGAAAAACGTGGGTTTTTGTCGAACCGTACCAGATTTTGATGAACTGAACTATAATATGTTCTGACACAATTTAATTTTCTATATTTCATCGCCATAAAGCCCATATTTTGGGGATATTCATTTTAAGGTTGGGATGGGATAGGGTATTACACCACAGCGGACTGTAACCTTCTCATATGTTTATACCCTATCCCATAGGTATATATTAGTTTTGATACATAGTTTGTAACAAAGTGAAATGATTTAGCTAGGTATACCTCAACGTATATGGATAGACTCAGAATCGCTAGCTGAGTCGATTTAGCCATGTCTGTCTGTCCGTTTTCAGGTAACCGGTTTTTGGCCCTTAAATTTTGAGCAAGGATAATGAAATTTGGTACATGTGATCCTTGTATATGCTGTTCGAACAAGTGTAAACATTTTTGAAATCCGCCCACTGCCACGCCCCCTTTCAGGTAAAACGTAGTTTATATCTGAACAACATATCTAGATAATCCTAATGTCTATATTTCGTCTTTACAAAGTTTTTCGCCACTCCCACTTTTTATGGGCGTTTTCCGTAAAATCTTAAGCATGTGATATTTTCCATCACTCTTGCAAGAGCTTCGGTGATATTTTCTCGCATTCCTAAGATATATTCTCTTTATGGGCTTCATGAGCTTGAGACATGTTGAAATAGACTCGTGAGTTCAAAAATAACCAAAAAAACAAAACTGGCACTGTAAAATTGGATGGTATTGCAAGTCGGCAAAATAAGAAATTAGACAAAAATGCCCTCAGAATGTTCCACCCTATTAAAAATACGTTTTTCCTATTCAATTTATCCAATTGCAAAATAGAATGTATCTGGCATTAAATGCACATATAAAGACTCATGAATACAAGGCTTGAACATAATCCTCTCCAGATGAACAAGGAAATATCGTAGTTGAGACATAGTCGACGCTGAGGATATTGTAGAACCACTTCTGCAGACTGTTGAACGGCCATGACGAACAACATTCCGCTGTCAAGCAGAAGGAACCATTCAATATAGGCAACAGCACCAAAAATTACCAACCAACCGACCTAAGTGTAGCTGGGACAGCAATATCTAAACTTATGCTTAATAAGGCAGTCGAAAATGACGGTCTTCCCGCTCAGCTTTATTAAGCCGGCGGAGATGACTTGGTAAGTAACATCCACCATAAGCCAAATCGGGTCGGATGAAAGTATGCCTGAGGAATAGAATCTCAGAATCGTTTGCCCGACCCACGAAAAAAGGAGACCCTCTGAACTGCGTCAACTACAGAGGCATAAGTCTCCTCAACATCGACTACAGGATCTTATTTGCCGCAATATGTTAACGCTCGGCTCTTATCAGTGTGGTTTTAGGCCAGGAAAGTCCACGACCGATCAAATTTTCACACTTCGCCAGATCCTGGAAAAACCCAAGAAGTTCAAATCGATACTCACCACCTGTTAGTCGATTTCACAGCCGCATACGACAGAGGTGTTTGGGCTTTGGAAATACGTTTTCAATATTTCCAGACGTTGTTCAAGCGTGAAGCAACTCATTTCGTTTTGCTGAGGTATGATACTGATTTTCTGTCAAGATTTCGAGCGGGAAGCAGCTGTCAGTGTCAAAATAACCGATGATTCAAAAACAAACCACTAGATGGCCAACCCTGTATGTATTTAGACACGCAAACTTTTTGAGGTCATTTTCTTCTTTTAAACATTTTTTTGAAAAAAGTTAAAAAAAAATTGGAATAAGCGAGATCTTTAGACAATAACAGCTATAAAAAAGGCGTCTGTGCATATTTTTAAATCAACACCTTCAAAAATCAGACATGATTTAAAATTGTGTGCAGAAAAAAAAATGCTTATAGTTATTATTGTCTAAAGATTTCGGTTACTACAATTTTTTTTTTTAAACTTTTACCAAAAAAAAACTTTTTAAAAACGAATTGTATACCCTAGGTATCCTATAGGCACATAGTGGTGTATTAGTCCATCCGTAAATTTTGAGCTAGGATGCTCAAATTTGGTACTGACCTCTTTGTACCACATGCCCAATACCACACTCACGTTCACAAAAAACGTCGATTTTGGTCAAATATTTACTAATTTTGAGTAAGTGCCGATTTTTTTTCGGGAGCGTCTTCTTGAAAAACGAATTTTTGTAAAAGATTAATTAAAATATTTTTACGTTCCTCTTGTCTGCAGAACATTTTAAGCCAAGATAACTTTTTTTTATTTAACTTTTTAAGGATATTAATTTTAACAGCGTAGCATTCTCATATGTTTTGAAAATGTGTTTTGTACGACAATATATTTCAACGAGTTTTTTTTTAGGTAATGAAAGACCAATTTAACTAAATGTATTCCATATTAAAGCTGGAACTGTAATATTTTTTTTTGTAAATTTGCATGAATAAGGAATCCAATTGAAATACATAATAAACCACTTGTCTGTTATTTATGAGTTTTTACTTTTTAGTGCGACTATTGTTGGGTTTAGTGAGAATTTTATCACATGATCACTCAGATAGTGGAGTTTTCATTTGCAATTAGAAGGCAAATCGAGCAAATCAAACTGCAACAAGCCGATAGCGTTGCCAAATTGATATAATTGTATCAGAATGGATACATTTTACATCTGATTTTAAAATTTAATACTTTGGTATTTTTATTGGATTTTAGGGGGTTTTTTAACACTTCCGATCCTATCATCCTTAGATAATATTTTATTTTCGTTAGTAAATTAAGTAAATCATACTTGAAAATTCCAAGCCAACTTAATGTACAGTTCATGAAATAAAATAAAATCATAGGAACGTAGGTGACGGTGTAGGCACTGGATTCAATCATTTAGACTCAAGCTTGTTGCAGGAGATTTTATACAGATTTTCTAGTTTTATTGAATTTATTGACGACTGTAAGTTTTTATTGGTATTAGATTTTTGTTGAACAGAAAGCCCTATAAGTCGTTTAGGAAAACCCCAGGCTCAACTTTTGCACCGTCTATTTTTTCTGGTTGCAACGATTTCATCCATCTACAAAGTGGCTGATGAAAGCCGCTACCAACAAAAAATTTAATAACTTTTTTTATATTTATTGAGTCTGATTAATTTTCTTTTTATTTCGCAGATTGATTTTTAGATTAAACAAACAGGACACTGAAACAAAGAATTTGGATTGTCAAGCACTGGAGTCCATAGTTTCGGTTCAAAGAGAGTGCTAGCGCACGTTTGGCGGCAATCCTCCTATGTGACTATAATGTGATTTGTTTACTTGTTAACCATCGAAACCCTTTAGTTTTGACGGAGGAAACAATCGCTGCTGTAGCTGCTGCACAAAACAATCCAAGAGTTTCGACCAGAAGCTTATTTGCTCAAATGAGTATAAGCAGACAGTCAATGCAGTCAACTATGCCCAATGATTTGGACTTATTCCCATATAAAATACAAATTAGGGGTGGCCGTGCTGTAGTCGTAATGTGTTCGCCTGTTGAGTGGAAGTTTGTTTCAATCCCAGCCAAGTTCAATCTCAGCCGAAAGTCCACGTAACTTTTATTCAAAATAAATAAAGAGAAGGTCGATTGTTACACCTTAAAGTATTCACCATCTTGAAATTTCTTGGATTTAGCGAACACAAGAAAGTGACACCCCGAAGTTAGTTTGGACACCACCCATGGAGTAAGTCTCCACTACATCTAAAATCTTTCGTATCACTCTCTTTCTTCCCCATCTCTAACGCTCGTAATGTGGTAAAACATTAAATTCCATTATTTTTAAAAATAATAAACTAATGAATAAAAGAAAAATTAATTCCATACACTAAAAGTTATTTGAGTAGCAATATTCATAGATAAATTTTGAAAGTCTAAAAACTGGTGACGGACGGACAGACAATCCATATATCAGTCAATCCATATACTTAAGGGTATAACTAGCTACAATATTTCTCCATGTTAGAAACTATGTATCAAAGCTAATATACCCCTATGTGGTAGGGTATAAAAACAATAATTCGGGCAAAAAATTGTTAATAAGATTGGACCATCCTAGATGTTGGATCAGAGACTACAGTTTCTACTGGTCGATGTGTAATTTTCAGAATGCGATTTTCATGAAAATAGCGTAAAATGTACTGTTATTGAATTGTCAGTGTATGGCAGTTGATTTTCATGACAACGGTAAACATCTTAACCCTCCGATGAGCGCATGGGTCTGGCCAGACCAATTCGGTTTTAAAATGCGCATACATTTTTTTTTCTTGATAGTTCAGAGTAGAAGCAGTCTATGACTTCTTCAAATAGGCTTAGATGAACATAATTAAAACAGTTACCGATACGTTTTCGATATATTTTCATTCGAAAAAATGCATTTTAAACGTCTTTCGTGAATCATGCACACGTGGGTCTGAGTAGACCCACAATACATGCGTAGGATTCATAGTGTTAATATCGCATGACTATTGGTTTGGTATTCGTTTTTTTTTCAAATGTTAGCTATTTAGTTTTCCGTTCGATATTACACAAGAAATTGAGTAAGAGGCCGTTTTGGATGATAACAATGATGATGACGTGCAGGAATTATACAATTTCGCAACCGCAACTCCATCATCCAATGTTGCTCTTGTTTAGAAAGAGGCTTGCGTTCGAAAGATGGCAAGACATGTAATGCAAATCCAAAACCTTCTTGAAGATTACGTTCGCATAACGTGGAACAATTTTTCGTATGGACCATTACGAGGAACATTTCACACTTGACCACATTTACCCGCTTCTTGCAGAGAGGCTTCAACACGGCCTTAGACTATGTATGGACATACGGCTCATGATGGCTAACTTCGAGATAGCTTACAAGTGAAGTGACCGTAGATGAGCAGTTATGTTATCTAGCGGACGAACTAGGTGTACTCAATATATTCCGCGTAAGCACGCAAAATACGGTATAAAAGTTTGGTAGATTTGTGATTCCGTTTCAAATTATTCCCTGAGATGACGAATGTATAATGGAAAACAACCAGATTGCCAAGGAGAGACGAACCACCCAATCATGTAATGAAATTGATGAAGAAATAAATATATGACCAGCGGTAGAACATAATGTCACACATTATTTGGCAGAGATGTTGATAGATCGAAATGTGATGTTTTTAGACACCGTTAGAAACCAAATTCTCGTACAGCTCGTACTGCAGAAAATATTGCTTCTGTTCGCGATAATGTGGCTGAAGAGCCGTTCACCTCAACTCGTCGTCATGCCCAACAATTGCGCATCTCACGCTCGTCGTTGATGAACATTATGCATAAACACTTGCATTTACGTGCTTACAAGGTGCAATTGACTCAAGAACTTAAGCCTCTTGACCATTTCAAGCGTCGCGTCGGCAGTGCTCAGAATGGTGGATGATCAATTTTCGAAGAAAATCATCTTCAGTTCATTTTCACCTCAGTGGATTTGTCAATAAGCTGAATTGCCGCATTTAAGCGAATGATAATCCACGAGTGATTGTCGGAAAACCAATGCACCCACAAAGAGTGACTGTTTGGTGCTGTATATGGGCTGGCGGCATCATCGGGCCGTATTTTTTTAAAAATGAGGCCGGTAAGGCAGTTATTGTGAATGGTGTTCGTTATAGTGTGATGATAACGAAATTTTTATAGCCCGAATTGGAAGACAGGGATGTGGGCGATATGTGGTTTCAACAGGACGGTGCCACTTGCCATACAGCTAACGAAACAATGGCTCTTTTGCGCGAATGGCCGTGTTATCTCACGTGGTGGCGATGTCAATTGGCCGCCAAAATCATATGATTGAACACCGTTGGACTTCTTTCTTTGGGGTCATTTGAATGAAAAGGTGTACGTCTATGAGCCATCAATAATTCAAGAGCTAAAGGATGAGATAATTTGGCACAGGACCTTAATTATGCCTCAGCGTCATCGAAAATTTGGACAATCGGATGTAGGTGTGCCGCCGAGGTCACGGCGGCTATTTGGCTGATGTTTTGTTCCATATCTAATTGAACCATACCAATATTATCTTAATAAAAAAAAGAAATGACAATAATCTCCTAAATAATTTGTGTTTTATTCAAAATCAACATCGTCCCTTAAAATTTAACGATTGAGATTGACTGTTTTAAGAAGAAAAGAACTTGTAAGATCCCAACAAAAGCAATTTTATTTTCATGGGGAAAAAGAAACAAAACAGCTGATAACTAAGCTGTTGGAGGTTGTATACATTTCGATAACTTTTTGACAGCAAAATCGATAAATCTTGAGTGCTACCAAGTAAAATCACCACACACGGAGTCAAACTTAATCCCGCACTGAAAAACTGCTTCATGAGTTACCTATGGATTCAATTTTTTCCATTGTTAGTTAAACAAAACTCTTCCGTTTGTATAGTATGACGATATAGAATTCTCGCTGCTCCATCAGGGTCGGAAACGACCTCAACGACACGTTCGATACCAAGAAAGGATTTAGGCAAGGCGATGCGCTGTCATGTGACTATTTCAATTTGATTCTTGAGAGGATTGTGCAAATTTCCCGAGCCAACGTCAGAAGCACAATTTTCCAGAATTCGGTGCAACTACTAGCTTACTCCGACAATATTGACATTTTTGGTAGGACTCAACGTGAGTTCATAGCCACGTTCGCTAGTTTAAAGAAGGACTAAGAAGGCAATTTAATAGTGAAGTTCTCACTCGAACTATTACGGAGATCCTAAATAAGACCCTGATCATCCCAGTCCTGATCTGCGGCGGTGAAGCATGGACCGTCTCAAGAGCCGATGAGGAAATCTTTGGTCGATTCGAGAGGAAAACTATTCGAAAAATCCTCTTTGCGTTGACTCTATATTTAGACGAAGATTCAAACAAACACGGGCTGTACAGCGACATGCCCCTGGTCTACAAACTCCGCATTCGACGTTTAAAATGGCTAGGACATAGGGAAAGAACAAATTTACACCAACACTCCGGCTCGCAGAAATCGCAGCCAGACTTCGGACGCAGTAGACCCTAACCAACTTGGAGTGCGCAACTGGAGGCAGTAAGCTAATAACCGGGCTAATTGGAGAGGCATGTTGGTTGAGGCCCAGGTTCATTCCGGACTTTAGCGCCACTTAAGTAAGAAAGTTAGCATTGTTAGTTAATTATGAGGTAACACAGAGCTAGCTCAGCACTAAAAAAACGTGCCTTAGGGAAAGGAAAAATGTGCACCAAATAAGTTTCCATAAGACGGCTTACAATTATTATTGATAACGAGTTTTTGGTGCACGACTGGGTCGTATGCAACTTTCTTTTTCACAGCGAGTTATGCGTTAGATCAAATCCCAAGCATGAGAGAATTAAGCGATATTCATAATTTGGCCAAAATACACGTTAGGTAATAGACATTTCGATTATTGATGCTGAAAATGATATAATTAATGTCAAAATGTGATGAAACGAACGTTTATTCTAGTATTTTAAGGAATCGGTGTCAATATGAATTATGATTTTCCGTTATTGGTCAAAACTGAAAATTCCGTTTGGGAATAGTTTGACCAAAACTAATTACCTTTGTGGAATTGTTGCAAACAGTAATAGTTGTAAAAAAATTAAATTTAATTCAATTTGACAAAATGTTTTGCGAATAATTGACAATTTTCCGTAAATGGACTACATGCAAAAAACTGTTATATGGGTTTTCTCGAAGAAAAACTGGTTATGCAGTTTTGTTGAAACTAATATGATCAGAGCACATATAAAGTTTTATCAAAATCGTTAGAGCCGTTTTTGAGAAAATTGAGGTAATGTATAATTTTAATATGGCAGGTACCGTTAATAACATGGCTAAAAGCAAAAAAGGCATAGAATAATGACCTGGGTACTAAGTTTGAAGAAAATCTGTCAGGTCGTTTAGGCTGGAGAGACCATTACGGACAGACGGACCAACGAACCGACAGACGGAATTACAAAAAAAAACTTTTTTGGGTTCCGGTATCACCTTAATGTTTAAATCAACAAAAACCTCGAGGTCGAAAATTTTCACGAAAACTATACCTACCTTTCTTTTTGTAAAAGAAAATTTTTAAAAAATATTTAGGGGGAGATGTGGAGTTTAAATTAACGCAATAATCCAATGGGTAATGTAATATTTAGTGTATCTATGTGGTTGACACTTGGGTATCAGTTGTAATAAAGCCACCAAACAGACTATATGTGTCTTTTATTTAACGACGACATCAAATAATACAGAAATAAAAAAACACATTAGGTATATGTCAAAGTCTTCATTACCCTAAAACCCCTCCTCTGACTTGCATTAGGCATTCCGCAAACTATCTCCCCTTTAAAGATATATCCAAAAAGACAGCCACATCTTTAAGCAAACATGATCTCCGAACAGCATACAGTTGGTGCGTTTCCCAAAAATCACACACCCTTTTCATTTCGAGGGTGCCCACCTCTTCCATTATATAATGGCCCTTCAACCTCCTAAGTACATATTTCTTAGATTGCATACATACCTTGGCGATTATTTTGCCGCGCGTTTTCTATCGGGATTTTTTTTTGTTCCCTTCTGCTTTTTCTTCTTATTAGAAACAGATGCTTCAGGACACACAGACTTTCCCGTACTTTGTACGGCAGTAATAGAATTAATCGAGTAAAGCTCTCCTCTTCGCTCCGTCTGTGAGACGGTGTTCTCTCGCTTTAGTATCCTGCTCTTGGTGTTATCTGGATCACATATAGAACAAGATAGATTCTGATAAAGTTTACACAAATTATTGTTGTTGTTGTGGGACAGAATTTTCCAGCTCCTCCCTGATGATGTATTCAATTTTTTTTTTGTTGTAGGTAACTGAAAAAATTGTTGCTGATAAATGGATAACGCACATTCACACAAAGAGAGACAGAATTTATCTCCTTTTTTTTGTTGTATCTTTAGTTTTTGTAGGTATCACCGAAAAACATCCGCGAATTTCCGGTCATTAGTTTAGTGTATTCAAAAATTTCCTTAACCACTATATGCATTTAAATAATGTCGCCACACACACCCACTCACTGTTATTCACTCGTTCCTATGTTGCACTGAACATGTTTTCTTCTCATGCTCTATATTTTTAAATTTTCATTCAATTAATTTGGGTTACAGATAATTTAATAAAAAATATGAATTTCTGTTTTTTTTTGAAAATTTTCACTTGTTCTCTGTGTGAACTTTTTTAATTGCGATGGAGAGTAGTAAATTTCACATCACTGTGTTGTGTTATGATCTTATTAGGCATGAGAAGGGATAATTCACTTTTATAGATACACGCAAACAGACACACGGAATTTTGGAATTTTTCCTTTCTTATTAACAATTAGAATTTTTTTTTTAGCTCACTAGCAGGAGTGATTACCGACCGACAGGATGTTGCGTAGTGAACAGGATATCACCATGGAAAGACAGTGTTTGTTCCCGAACTTCCCTTCTGTATGTAAAGGGTAAAGCTGAAGTAGGCAACAGCAGCAGCAGCAGTAGCAGAGGCAGTAGCAGATCAGGGTGTGGTGAATATTTGTGTACCAGATGAAAATTTCACTTCACACAAGAAAGCAAACAAAAAAAATAGGATGGCAAGGAAAACTAGCAAAATCAAAGAGCTTTTCTCTTCGTGTGAGTATGTGTGTTTTTGTGTTTGAGTGTGTGTTATTTTTTTAAGTTTTCATTTTGTTTTCACTTCCTTTTTTGCTCCTGGCATATACGTATACTCCTGTGTGAGTGTATATATCTATGGGAAGGTATATTTGCGAAGCACTTTTAGGCCCTTTTGTATGCACACTCGAGAAGTGGGATTTTTCTTCTGCTGGATTCGATGAATGGCAACAATTTCCTGCTGTTGATGGAAAAACACTTAAGGATCGATTGGGCTGCGCGAAGATGGACACAGAACAGAATGACGACGGAACTAAAATCAGGAGGAACCAACAAACCAAAGAGAATGTGACTAGCAAACACTCTTGGAAACCGATGTAGCAAAAAAACGATGCCCTCAACCGAACTCGAACACTGACTACACCTGACTAAAATCGATTCGGCTACTGGCTGGTGGATTCTGCAGATTCTGCCTCTAAGATTCGCTCAGAGCGCATAAAGTTTCAGCTTCCACTGATTGAGAAATGAGAGTGGATGCTGCTTGTGTGTATGGATTTGGTCAGTAATGTATCTAAAGTGAGATGGTTACCGCTTCTCCTATGAATTGTACGTACGAGTACGAATACCTACCCTAATTTTGATGGTACTAAACTGGATGCTGACCGGAGAGCTTTTGAATGTTTTGTTGTGATTATCTAGGAAAATGGAAGTTTCGCGTTTGCAGAAGTAATGTGATTGGCCTTCCCTACTGTTCAGTTTTTTTGTAATTGTGTTTGGGTGAGTATTTGGTGTAATAAAGGTAAAAGTGTTGCCGTGTACGCATATACAAGAACTTGGGGAATTATTATTTTAAATAAGTTAAGTGAGATTAATTAAGTAATATGTAAAATTAAATTAAAAAGTGGACAGTTTAGATATGCCCCCGAAAAATAATATTAATGTTTTTTTTAATAGAAAATAATGCTATCAAGGCTTAGCCTGCCGGTTATCCGAAAGTACAACTAGGTATTACCATTTATCAATTTCGCCTTGATGAACTTATAAATTGCAATGCAATTCTACTTGTGTGCGCTGCTTAAGTCGGGGTCTTCCTCTACTACGTCTGACGTCTGGCTGTGAATCGAAGACTCTGAAACCCGGAGTAGCTAGGACATGTAGAACGAATGGACGACAGTCCATTCGTTCTACATGTCCTAGCTACGTTAAGCGTCCAATTTGGATTTTTTTGATCATGTCACTGTGCAGCTCGTATAGTTCTTGGTTGAATCTTCGTCTCTATAGCCCATCAACGCAAACGGGAGCGAAGATTTTTTCGAAGAATCTTATTCTCGAAAGGAAGAAGCAGCGGTTGGCAAGAATAACTCTTCGTTGAATTTCTGACGAGATGTTGTTGTCAGTGTTATTAGCGGAGCCGATGTAGACTAAGTCACGTACTACCTCAAAGTTGTATCTGTCAATGGTGACGTTCTGTCCAATTCTGATATGTTGTGTGTCCTTTCGTGTTGACAGCATACACTTAGTCTTACCCTCATTTAATGGTTAGCCCATTTTTGCCGCTTCCTTCTCTATACTAGCAAACGTGGCTAAGACATCACGTTAAGTCCTACCAATAATGTCAATATCGTCGGCGTATTTTAGTAGTTGCACCGATTTTTGGAAAGAATCAAACTGAAGAAGTCACATGACAGCACATCGCCTTGCCTAAAAAATTTTTTGGTATCCAATGGGTCGGTAAGGTTGTTTCCGACCCTAATGGAGCACCAGCGCGGTATACCAAAACGAGACATGGTTCTGTGTAGTTCGTCTCTATAAAAGCTGTTGTATGCGGCTATGAAATTGATGAAGAGGTGGTGGTTATCGATTTGAACTTTTTGGGTTTTTTCCAGGATCTGCCGAAGTGTGAAAAGTGGATCGGTTGTGGACTTTCCTGGCCTAAAAACACACTTAAAAGGGCCGATCAGGTTGTTGGTAAACGGTTTCAGGGGTTCACATATTACGGCAGATAGGATCTTGTAGGCGATGTTATAGAGACTAATGCCTCTGTAGTTGGAGCAATTAAAAGGGGCTTCCTTTGGGATTAGGCAAACGATGCTGAGTTTTCATTCTTCAGGCATACTTTCATCTGACCAGATTCGGCTTATGAGTTGGTGGATGTTACTCACCAAGTCATCTGCACCGGCTTTATGAAGCTCAGTGGGAAGGCCTTCATTTCCGGCAGCCTCATTAAGCTTGCCGTCCTAACTTCACTCAAGTCTGGTGGTTGGCAGTTTTCACTGTCGTTACCTATATTGAATGGTTCGTTCCGCCTGACAGTGGAATTTTGCTCATCATCGCCGCTTAAAAGTCTGTAGAAGTGGTTTTTCCATATCCTTAGCATCGACTGTGTCTCAACTACGATATTTCATTGTTCATCTCGACCGGATTCTGTTCGAGCCTTGTATCCTTGGTATTGACGTTTTACACTTTGGTAAAACTTGCGAACATCGTTCCTTTACATCCTCGATCGCGCGCTTTTCTTGCTCTTTTTCTTCTTTTTACAAAGCCGGTGTTCTTCCCTTCTTCTCTGCCTATAGAGTTCAACGGCAGCTCTCGTCTTCACCTGCAGCATAGCCTTGTAGGCCTCGTTCTTGGTTGCGAGCATCTGTAGGCATTCCTCATCAAACCTAAGGTTTCTTGCTGGTGGGCGTGGGAAAACTAGCACATCAGTTGCGGCTGATCTAATGGCTTTTTGGCATTCTTTATCATTTTTCTTCGACATTCGATGCTGGCGCTATGGTGTTAATCGAGTGATTAAGGGATACGCGTTGCACGAAGGGGTTGCCGGTCTCTTGCGATTGCAGTCTTTTGACATTAAATTTTTTCACAGTATTCCTAGGTTTTTGTGGCGTGGTGGATGTCCGCATTCTTACCTTGGCTGCAACAAGGTAGTAGTCCGAGTCGATGTTATCTCCTCGGAATGTTCGGACATCCAAAATACTGGATGCGCGCCTCTTGTCTATCGCAACGTGATCAATTTGGTTTACCGTTTGTTGATCTGGAGACCGCCATGTCACATTATGGATATCGAAGTGAGGAAACCGTGTGCTGGCTATAGTGGCATTCCGTTCCGTAGCGAAGTCAATTAGCCTAAGTACGTTACCAGACGTGTTGTCGTGTAGGCAAAGATAAAGATGTATAGATGTCTTCTCTTCCTAACTTTGCGTTAAGATATCCCAGCATGATTTTAACATCGTACTGCGCTAGTCGCTCACAGCTTATGTTGGCGAATTTGGTGATGCGGTTTGGCTACATGCGGATAGTTACAATGCGTTCGCTAATGTCTTGAAAACATAAGACTTCTTGCCTAAGTCTGGCACTTATTACAAATCCGCATCTGAATAGTCGCTGTTTCTGCTCACTATGACGCGGTCCGTAGTGCTTTCATCCTCTTTTTGCCCGGCCCATTCCATCGTATTTCCTGGATGGCAGTAATGTCTGCTTTGTAGCAGTTTAGGGCAGCCTCTAGTTGTTGGCTTGCAACTCTCCTGTTTAATGTTCTCGCATTCCAGGTGCAGATTCGAACGTCGTTGTCCGTTTTTTGTTTAGCCGGGTCGTCAACAATAAAATCATTCCTTTCCGAGGCTATTGGTTGATATGCATCAGCTAGATGAAAATGAAAATGAATATGAACGCTACTAAATACTTTTGGTAGCACGTTTGATCAGTTACCTTACAGAAATCCATCCTTACAGTGTAGATCAGCAAATCCCTCTAAAAACAGGAAAAAGTGGGCACAAGAATATTTTTGCAATCAAGCATTCGACGGCGTATACACAACCGTTAACAAATGTTTTGCTATTACTATTCATTCGATTTAATATTGCATGATAGGCAACACTGAATATTCCCACACCCTACCTCATTGGTATTCACCACACCTAAGCAGTTCTGCTCTCTTCTTGACAACTTCTGCGCAGTCAGTTGGAGCTTTTCCACCCCTCTACCTAAAGCCGCCGTACACGGATTTGTCAATCTGAAGGACCACACTCAGCAGCTTTCCCGATATTTAATAATCGAATTAAATCCGCTCGTTAATTTTCGTTACATTATGTAGAGATGTGTTTGTGTAGATGGCAGATAAAAGCTGCCCTAAAGATACTTCTGAATTCTTTTTAATTTCATTTGAACAGTAATTTGTCACCCCCAAAGAGGTGCTCGCAAACACTTTTTTTTTCTGCACACTCGAAGTAAATAGGACCTGTGCTGTTGACATATTAAACCAATAACACATATCGACAGTTGACTGACAAAGAGTCATTAATTAGACAAACAAAATGTCTGTGTTAGGTAAACTCTGGCAATTGCTCCATTTTGTGAAGGAGTGTGAAGCTGCACTTAAATCCCTGATTTGCAAATTTAAGTGTGTGTACTGGTACTTTGTGAAGGATGATGCATTGCGGGATGGTGGACTTATGTTCGTATTTGTTAGTTTTTACACCGCCACTTGTTGCTAACGTAGGTAGTGAAGGATGTAAGATGATGTAGATACAATGATGTGTTAAAAAAAAGGATTTAGTCTGCTATGTGTGTATGCATGTTGCGTTAGATTGTGTTTATGGGATTTGAATAATTCTCGTGTATTTGGATGAGCAATGGCTGATGAAGTATGTGGGCTATGTGGGTATTAAAGAGTGCAGGTAAGCTTTTAAATTTTTTTTCCGAATAAATATTTCAGTAGAAAAAAAAATATGTTGGCAACAAAAACAATTTTTTATTCTGATCGACTGGGCTTACTTCCATTTGAACATAAATAAACGAAACTGTCATGTTTTTTGAGGTATGGGTTTGCTTAGATTAGATTAGGTTACGGAGTTGTAAGCAAGTTACCATATGACTGCGGCCATAGTTGGGCCTATTATAATTTACTCGAATTAGAGCTCACTCATGATACCGGACTTTGTGACGAATTCTAGCAAATCTTTGAGTGGGCTTTCAGATATGCCCTATGCCTAAAGGTGGTGTTTACCTAGACAGTGTTGACGTAATCTGATTAGGCAGTAACAGTGACACAGGCTGTGTTCTGCTGATTCTTCGTCCTCGTTACATAGTCTGCAAGTGTTGTCTTGAGTTATTCCCATAGTCATGAGGTGTTTTTTGACTTGGCAATGTCCAGTAAGGAAACCTGAGACAGTTCGAATCTGACTCCTAGTTAGATGTAGGAGTTGTTTCGTTCTTGTGTGGGAAGTGTTTGGCATGAACATTTTGGCTTGTCTGTTATCTTCAGTATAAATCCAGTAATGATTGGCCCTGTTTTTCAGACGCGTTTCAATATGGAATTAAGCAGTGCTGATCATTATTTTTTAATCGATTTTAAGAACGGCCTATTGAAAATTATAAAAAGCCTGTCGATAAAATCGAATTATTTTCAATCGATTTTAAGAACGGTCTATTGTAATTGCCAAACTTGGCTATGACATCACGTTGATCCCTGCTTATTATGCAAATCTCATCTGCGTATGCTAGTAGTTGCGCCGATTTGTGCTTCTTGTGTCGGCTCGGAAGCTTTGTGCAATCCTCTCAAGAATAAATTAAAGAAGTCACATGACAGTGCATCGCCATACCTAAATTTTTTCTGGTATCGACTGAGTAGGTGGGGGTCGTTTGCGTCCCTTATGGAGCAGCGAAAACTCACCATTGTCATCCTGCACAGACGGAAGATTTTGTGCGGCATACAAATACTAGACATGGCTCTGTATAGCTCGTCTCTCCATATGCAGCTTTAAAGTCGATGACAGATGGTGAACATCTGTGAAAAAGAAAACTGAGTCGGTGGGGTCGTTTCCGTTCACAATGGAGCAACGAAAACTCACAATCGTCATCCGGCACAGATGGAGTTTGGGCAGTATACCAAAACTAGACATGGCTCCGTGTAGCTCGTCTCTCTAAATGCAGCTTTGAAATCCGATGTCTCAACTTCTTGATTTTTTCCAGAATCTTACGAAGTGTGATTAATTGATCAGTTGTTATGGGACGATCTGGTTGTAGTCCTTAGGGTAAACAGAACTAGGTGTACACATATTAAGGCAAGTACAGGGTGTCCGCCGGGAAGATATACTACTTTGATTGTTTATAATTTTTGATTAAATGAAAGAGAATGGATCATATATTGCCACATGTTTTATTTAATGTCGGCAGTTATGTATGGAATACAATATTTTGTAAATGTCTGACTCTGTTAGTCTCACAAATGCGAGCCCTTTTGAGCACGTTTTTCCTTACATTCTCACACATTTCACGCGGTATTTTATTAATTTCACCACGAATATTTTGTTTGAGTTTCTCAAGTGTTTCTGGTTTGTTTGCATATGCCTTGCTTTTCAGATAGCCCCACTAAAAGAAGTCTGGAGCAGTCAAATCAGCAGTCACATCACCATTTCTTGAAATAACTTGTTGCGGAAAGAGGTATCGCAGTAATTCCATTGTTATCCTGGCTGTAAGCGAAGTGGCACCATCTTGTTGATACCACATGTAAATCAAGCCCAAAGCAAGCAGTTGTGGCGTTAAAAAGTTTTCAATCATATCACAATTTCGCTCCCCATTCACAGTTACCGTTACGTCGTTTTCATTTTCAACGAAGTAAGGTCCAATCATTCCTCCTGACCAAATTGCACACCATACTGTAACTTTTGATGGATGAAAAGGTGACTGAAGAATAATTTGAGGGTTTTCCATTGCCCAGAACCGACTATTCTGTTTATTCACATATCCATTCAAATGAAAATGTGCCTCGTCACTCATTATGATTTATTCATGAATGTGATAGCTGCAACATCGTATTCGCATATGTACGGCGGCGTAAATGGTATTGTCGAAGCGCTTGTGTCAACAAATGCAAATCCTTGTGCAAAATTGTGGGCAAAGTTGTTCTTTGAAGCCCAAGCTCCTGAGCACGGCATCGAATTAAGGTTGATTTTTTTTTTGTGAACACTTCCGATCTTGCAGTACGTTATGGTCCATGCTTGGGCCTATCACCTACAGACCCTCTTTCTTCGAAATCATTCACTACACGATAAATAGTGCGTTTTGTTGGCACGTTGTTTCTCCCAAAAATGTCAGGTAACTTTCTCATCATCACAGTAACTGATGATTGATTTTGATAAAATGTTTTAACGATTAAAACACGTTGGTTTATCGAATATTATTCCATGATAAATTTGCCACGTGTCTACTTCACGACTGATAAATATGAACTATCAAGACTAATGTTTACCAAAATGGCGGCAAAACAAAGAAGTATACCTTCCCGGCGGACACCCTGTATAATCTCGGTAGTGATGTTTAGGCGACTTATTTGACAAGCGTTGCTAAGGTTAAGTAGCATATTTTCATCCGACAAAATGTTGCAAATGACTTACTGTATGTTACTTACGAAGTCACTTTGGACAGAAAGGTCGTCATTTCTAACTACGCTTGCTAAGCTTAAGTCTTCCGCGACTTGCTATCTTTACTTCACTTAAGTTGAGTTGCTTGTAGTTTTCGCAGTCATCGTCAACATTGGTTGTTTTACTCTCACCGGCAGCGCAAGATTGAACGTCATTATCGTTTAACAATCTGAAGCAATATTTCTTCCATATGTGAATCAACTACAAGAACATGTAAGGCTTGGTTTTTCAATCATGGGTTTACAGAATTTCAAATGGGAAATGTGGTATTTAAATTTGAATATCACCGTATATAGTTCACTGTTCACCACTTTCAAGGATACTCTGAACTCCATTTTGTTCTTAAAGACATTTCTTCCAGCTCAAAGGTTAACATATTAAATGACCCGTATTTACCAGAGTTTTAAAAGTCCTCCCCGCCACACTTACCATGAGACTGACCTCCGGTTCTTTTTGCAAGTATAATTTCTCAAAAGTTTTCAGCTCCGTAAAACGTTTCTTTGTTTAATGCACCATGACCAAGACTAACGTCCTTCCATTAATTTGCACCAGTCTTCGGGAACAATTCAATTAAAATTCTTTAATTATGTAATGCGCTCTACTATGTTTCGTCCGGCTCTCTTTCGTCTGCGCTTTCAAGATAATCTAACGAGCAGCAGATGACCTGGGACCATATCCATCCACACTTTGGAGGGTACAAGAAATAAAACGGTAAACAGAGAACTAAAGTAATGGTACCTAGATGTTTTGCTGAGTAGTTTTCGTTTTTGTTATACCAGCGCATTGGCTAGATACTCCTTCCAATCCTATCCTCACAGATCCTTATCAATTAAGGTTTCATTCTGTTTTCCTTTTATTTTGCTCTCAAGCTTAATTCTTTGCCCCAGATACTATCGCCGCTGGATAAACATCCTCTAATAGTGGAAGAAACTTTTGAGAAATAACAGTAAAAAAAAACGCACAACGAAAAAAAAACAGAAATGAAATCCTAAACTCTAAACAAAATTGTATTGCATTCCTGTTGTATTGTACCACTACTACTCAGGACATACGGTCTCGAGATGAGAACTTATCGTGCCTTCAAAGGCACGTAGGTAATTCTTTTCGCTTGTAGTATTTTTTTGTATCTTTTTATTCCATCTTCTCTGGTGGTTGCTCGGCACAGAAAATTATCCTGGCACTTGGCCAACAAAAAAAATATATTGCCCGATACTGAGGAAGCATTTGGCTTGGTGTGCATCGCTGATATGTATCATGCCGCTGTATGTTGTATGGTGCGCCTTGAAAGTAGTTTCTCTCATCGAAAAGAGGACATTGATCGCCCTTTAGTTTGTTGACAAAGCATCAGAAGTTTCCGAGCCACTAGGTGACAATTTCGACGAAAATATGAGAAGAACTCTTGATGACGAAACCCACAACATGTATATGTGTGTGCATGTGTTGTAAGCTCTTCGGAATTCCTTGCATGTTCGCTGTCGTCATCTTGAGTGCAGCTGGCATTGGATAAGAAGGAGCAGATTAAAACTTTTGTAATTATTTCGGCCATGCGACGAGTTGGGTTTTGTGTGGTGAATTTTTTGTTGTTATCCTTTATGCAGGGTGGGGTGTTACTGTAGGATTATGTTGTGTCAAGGACGGGAATAGGATTCACTCAAATTATAGCTGAATACAGAATTCTGTTGAGGAATTTTTTCATGTGCCATTTGGTTGTAATATAATGTGACATTCACCCTTCAACTATAAGGTCGTCGAAAGTAATGCTATAGGATTCAGGCTCGTTAGAGCTATCATTTTGGCAAGACAAATTCATCGACTTATCCAATTAAGAGTTCGATTAACGAGGATATTTGGAAAAATGATTTGATTGACAAACTCAATCCATTTGTTAGCGGTCAGCAGTTACGAAGGCTAGTTTTAACAGCCAGGTCAGAATGGCAAGGACCGGCCTGCTGTCCCAGGTGAACCTAGACAAGCTGCTTCAACATACTCATACAGATACAACAGGTTGTCAAGGAATTTCAAGGGAAAGTCAGGCCCCTTGAACAGAGATGGTTGCGGGTGAACCGAAAGGCCAACGCCAGCGCTTAGTACCGTAGTCGATGCTGATGGCCCCGTGTCCTAGGGGTATATAATAAATTAGAACTGGCCCTCCAGATTGGTGGTTGAGCTTTGGGTAGCTAACCACCCATATAAAAAAACTTTATGTTACGAAGCAATGAATAGCCTCGGAAAGGACTGATTTTATTGTTGACGACCCTGCTAAACGAAAAAAGGAAAACGGCGTTCATATCATCACCTGGAATGTGAGAACATTGAACAGGAGAGGGTCAAGCGAACAACTAGCGGAAGCTAGTCTGCCTACAAAGTAGACATTATTGCCATCCAGGAGACACGATAGGATGGGCCATGAAAAAAGAAGATTAAAAACTTTGACATTTACTACGGACAGTGTTATAGTGAGCAGAAACAGCGACTATTCGGACACGCATTTTTTATAAGTGCCATACTTAGACAAGAAGTCTAAAGTTTCCAGGACATTAGCGACCGCATTATAAAAACTCGCATCAAGGCCGAATTCGCCAGCATAAGGCTTATATGCGCTCATGCCCTTACGGTGGAAAAGATCATATAGCTAAGGATTGCTTATACAAGCTCCTTGACAAAACCTATGAGCGAATACCGAAGTACGATGTCGAAATCGCACTTGGAGATTTTAACGCAAAGGTAGGTAAAGTAGACATCTTCAGCATTATTGTCGGCAAAAATAGCCTAGACAAAAATACGTCTGGTAATTGACTTCTCTACGCAACGAAATGCCACTATAGCCATCACACGGTTCCGAAACCTTGACATCCATAAGGGGACTTGGATCACATTGCAATAGACAAGAGGCACGCGTCCAGTATTTTGGATGTCCGAATACTTCGACATTGACTTGGACCACTACCTTATTGCACCCAAGGTAAGAACGCGGAAGTTCACCATCCCAAATCAATCCAGAAATACTGTGAAAAAATTGAATGTCGAAAGACAGAAATCGCAAAAGATCAGCAAGAAACGTCTGGTTTGATTCGCAATGCCGACCTTTGAACCAGCCAAGAACGAGGTCTACAAGGCTATGCTGCAGGTAAAGACGAGAGCTGCCGTTGAGCCCTATAGGCAGAGAAGAATGGAAGAACACCGGCTTTGTAGAAAGAAGAAAAAAGAGCAAGAAAAGCGCGTATTCAATGATGTAGATAGGTGCCACTTCAGGAACGATGTACGAAAGTTTTACCAAAGCGTGAAACGTTAAAGCCAAGGAAACAAGACTCGAACAGAATCATGTCGAGCTAAACAAGGAAATTTCGTACTTGAGACACAGTCGATGCTGAGTATATGGAAGAACCACTTCAGCAGTCAGTAAAACGGCGTTGTCGGACAATATTCCGCTGTCAGGCAGAACGAAACATTCAATTGTGGCAACAACAGTGAAAACTGCCAAACACCCGACCTGAGTGATGTATCTAGACTCAACCTTAATAAGGCTGCCGGAAATGACGGCCTTCCCGCTGAGTTTTATTAAGCCGGTGGATATGACTTGGTTAGCAACATAGACCAACTTATAACCCAAATCTGGTCGGAAAAAAGTATGCCTGAAGAATGGAACCTCAGCATCGTTTGCCCGGTCCACAAAAAAGGAGACCATATAAACTGCGGCAAATACATTGGCATAAGTCTTCTCAACATAGCCTAGAAGATCCTATCTGCCGTAATATGTGACCGCCTGAAGCCGTATACCAACATTCTGATCGGCCCTTTTCAGTGTGGTTTTCGGCCAGAAAATTCCACAACCGATCAAATTTTTACATTCGGCAGATCCTGGAAAAAAACCCAAGAAGCCCAAATGGATACCCACCACCCATTCATCGATTTCAAAGCAGCCTGCAACAGCATTTATAGAGACGAACTATACAGAGCCATGTCTAGTTTTGGTATACCGTCTGCATTCGTCCGTTTGTGTAGGATGACGATGTATAATTCTTGCTGCTCCATCAGGGTCGGAAACGACCTCACCGACATATTCGACACCAAAAAATTACATTGCAGGTGAAGCGCTGCTTCTTCAATTTGACTCTTGAGAGGATTGTGCAAAACTCCCGAGCCAGCACCAGAGGCACAATTATCCAAAAATCGGTGCATACGCTGACGCTATTGCCATCATTGGCGGGACTCAACGTGATGTCAGCCATGTTTGCTAGTATATAGAAGAATGCGGAATGACGGTAAGACAAAGTATATGCTGTCAACACGAAAGGACAAACAACATTGACGAATTGGGAAAAACGTCACCAATGACAGGTAGTGCGGGACTTTGTCTACCTCGGCTCCGCTTTTAACTCTGAAAACAATATCTCGTCAGAAACGAAGAATTTCTCTTGCCAACCGCTGTTTCTTCGTTCTAAGAAGGCAATTCAGTAGTAAAGCCCTTACTCGAACTATATACTAAGGAGATCCTATACATATAAGACCCTGATCCTCCCAGTCCTGCTATACGGCGTTGAAGTGGACCGTCTCAAAAGCGGATGAAAAAATCATTGGTCGATTTGAGAGGAAGATTGTTCGAAAAATCGTCGGTCCCGTTTGCGTTGACCGGCTATGGAGAAGAAGATTCAACCAAGAACTATACGAGCTGTACTGCGACATGCCCCTGATAAAAAAAACTCCGCATCGGAGGTTTAAGATGGCTAGGACATGTAGAACGAATGGACACCAATATTCCGTCTCGCAGAGTCTTCTATTCCCAGCGTCCGATGCAGTAGAGTAGACCTCGCCTTAAGTTACGCGCACAAGTAGAAACCTACCTCATCCAACTTGGAGTGCGCAACTGGAGGCAGTTAGCTAAGGACCGGGCTAATTGGAGAGGCATGTTTGTTGATTGTAGCGTTACTTAAGTAAGTAAGTAAGAAAGCACGTCATTTCAAGCAACTTTGTAAAGCTAAGGATTCGATTTTGTTAACCTCACTTTGTTTTGGGTGGTTGGGTTTTAGTGTTCGCATTTACCAACAACCAACAAAAAAAGATCCTCTATGACGACAAACAGGATTTTTTCAAATAACCACATAGTTCTTCTGCAGGGAACCAAACGAAAAACTGTGCAAAGTACAAGAGTAACACCGTCATGAAAAGCTTCTCAAATTTTAGTTTTCTGGTTCCACGGAAGAAGCTAGTTTTGAGTCCCTGTGTGAGGCAAATGCCAGGTATTTCATTTCATAAATCTCTATCCCTTCACTTGGAACGTCAAAGGGAACCGAGTCGTTGTTTGGTGTGAAAGCGTCAAATATTTTTCGAAATATTTCGGTGCGAAATCCATATAACAAGCTTCCTTTTTCCCATGACTTGGAGATAGAACGTGATATCATTTCACATACAAAAACCATCTACGTCATACCACCTCTTAACTTAATCTCTTGACAAATTCTATTGCATTACATAGCCTGCATAGAATTCACAAAGGCAATTCAGTAGTAAAGCCCTTACTCGAACTATATACTAAGGAGATCCTATACATATAAGACCCTGATCCTCCCAGTCCTGCTATACGGCGTTGAAGTGGACCGTCTCAAAAGCGGATGAAAAAATCATTGGTCGATTTGAGAGGAAGATTGTTCGAAAAATCGTCGGTCCCGTTTGTGTTGCCCGGCTATGGAGAAGAAGATTCAACCAAGAACTATACGAGCTGTACTGCGACATGCCCCTGATAAAAAAAAACTCCGCATCGGAGGTTTAAGATGGCTAGGACATGTAGAAAGAATGGACACCAATATTCCGTCTCGCAGAATCTTCTATTCCCACCATCCGATGCAGTAGAGTAGACCTCGCCTTAAGTTACGCGCACAAGTAGAAACCTACCTCATCCAACTTGGAGTGCGCAACTGGAGGCAGTTAGCTAAGGACCGGGCTAATTGGAGAGGCATGTTTGTTGATTGTAGCGTTACTTAAGTAAGTAAGTAAGGAAGCACGTCATTTCTAGCAACTTTGTAAAGCTAAGGATTAGATTTTGTTAACCTCACTTTGTTTTGGGTGGTTGGGTTTTAGTGTTCGCATTTACCAACAACCAACAAAAAAAGATCCTCTATGACGACAAACAGGATTTTTTCAAATAACCACATAGTTCTTCTGCAGGGAACCAAACGAAAAACTGTGCAAAGTACAAGAGTAACACCGTCATGAAAAGCTTCTCAAATTTTAGTTTTCTGGTTCCACGGAAGAAGCTAGTTTTGAGTCCCTGTGTGAGGCAAATGCCAGGTATTTCATTTCATAAATCTCTATCCCTTCACTTGGAACGTCAAAGGGAACCGAGTCGTTGTTTGGTGTGAAAGCGTCAAATATTTTTCGAAATATTTCGGTGCGAAATCCATATAACAAGCTTCCTTTTTCCCATGACTTGGAGATAGAACGTGATATCATTTCACATACAAAAACCATCTACGTCATACCACCTCTTAACTTAATCTCTTGACAAATTCTATTGCATTACATAGCCTGCATAGAATTCACAATCCGCCTGGTTCAGATATCATCAATTTTATAAAGTGCCGTCATAATGCAATATCGAACTTTTATTCACTTACCCAACACACAAAACACACTGTCACTGTCAGACATAAGTCCATTAAATAATGTTTCAGACTTATATCAAACAAAAATTCCGCTTGATACATTTAGCCATACTCCGCCGGGATATCAACGAGCATTTTCGCTCTAGAATGGGAAAATGCTCATTGCAACCTTTTTTGTTCTGAAAATAATCCCACTTTACCAAGTGCAAGCACACAGATACTCGTAACAGTGTCTCCAACCTCCGTGCTCAGAAGCGTACCGCCTAGCGCAGCCTAACGCAGCCCGGCAAGGTACTGATTTAGTACACCAGATGTGTATCTGTGTCAGGAAAAATATAAGCACTTCTGTGACACAACAGGTGCGCGCCTCTTTCTAATCTTGAAAATGTACTTCCTTGCGGGAAGTCGTAGTGTTTGTGAAAAGTAATTTCCGCCCGACAATGAGTAGCATCCGATTTTCCTCATCCTTGTGTTATACAATTTGTGTGTTTATTTGAATCCCTGTACGAGTTTGTATGTGGGTCTGGTATAGTAGAACAAACACAAAAACAAAACGAAAAAATAAAGTTTCCTCTTCCTCATTGCTTTGTCAGTTGAATGGGTAACATGTTCATCTAGATCCCTAGAGTGCTCAGACGTAACTCTATTCATGTGCAGCTGAGATAGACAAAAATAAAAAAGAAATACATAAACAAATTTGAACACAGTTCCTGTGTGGGTCTGGTGGGCAGATAGGACGAGCACGAGTCGTATGTCGTTGCAGTAATTCGCAGCGGGAAATGGAGACAACTCAATTGATTCTTTGGTCCCTGCTTTGTAAGTGGTTTTTAGAATTAAGTTCCTCTTGAAGTATATTTTTAACTTGAATTCGTCCTAACTGCACGAATTGATACACAGATATGTTTACCCCCCAAGTGGGGAACAGGCGAATGGATTCCGTTATAAAGAAAATTGCTTTTAACCTTATCCAGGTTTAATCGTTTGACGTTTTCAATAAAAAAGGATATTTACACACGCCTAAGGTGGGTTGGTTTTGATACAAAGTTTGTTATGCAGGGAAGTAAAGATATACACATGTATCGTGTAGTTTATTATTCATTATAGAAAATGTTTATAAACAACACGTTAACATCAAGCTTCTCCAAATACTTAACCAACAAAAATTATTATTCAGTGTCCCTACCTTTGGATACTTCGTTTAATTTCTGACGAGATGTTGTTGTCAGAGTTAATAGCGGAGCCGAGACAGACAAAGTCCCGTACTACCTCAAAGTTATATCTGTCAATGGTGACGTTCTGTCCAATTCGTCGAATTTGTGTGTCCTTTCGTGTTTACAACATATACTTCGTCTTGCCCTCATTTACTGCTTAACCCATTTTTGCCTCTTCCTTCTCTATACTAGCAAATGTTGCTATGACATCATGTTGGGTCCTACCAATGATGTCAATATCGTCGGCGTATGCTAGTAGATGAACCGATTTTTGGAAAATTGTGCCTCTGGTGTTGCTCGTGAATTTTGCACAATCCTCTCAAGAATCAAAAGACTCTTGGCAGCGGTTCCCCTGCGTAAATCGTTTTTTGGTATCGAATGTGTCGGTGAGGTCGTTTCCGACTCTGATGGAGTAGCGAAAATTCTCCATCTTCAGTCGAAGTGTGAAGATTTGAGGAACTGTGGACATTCTTGGCCTAAGACACTAAAAACAGCTGATCAGGTTTTTGGTAAACGGTTTCAGACGCTCACATATTACGGCAGATATGAACTTGTAGGCGGTGTTTAGTAGACTTATGCCTCTGTAGGTTGGGCAGTTCAGAGAATCTCCTTTTTCGTGGATCGGGCAAAAGATGATCAGATTCCATTCTTCGGGCATACTCTCATCCGACTCAATTTAGCTAATGAGTTGGTGAATGTTATTAACCAAATCATATTCGCCCGATTTATAAGTCTCTGAGGGAAAGCCGGATTTTTCGGCAGCCTTGTTAAGCTTAAGCTTAGAATTCGCTATCCCCACTTCACTTAGGCCTGTTGGGTGGAATTTTTCACTGTCGTCGCCAATATTGAATAGTTGGTTCAGCCTGACAGCTGGAGATTTTGCGTCATTGTCGTTTCAGAGTACACAGAAGTGGTTCTTCGAATCCTTAGCATTAATTGTGTCGCAACTACGATATTTCCTTGGTCATCTTGATATAATTCTGTTCATGCCTTGTATCCCTGACTTTGGAGTTTTACACTTTGTTAAAACTTTCGAACGTCATTCCTGGAGTACCACGTCTTTATACCCTAGATTAAGAGCTATTCATGCTCTTGTTTCTTCTTTTTGAAAAGCCAGTGTTTCTCTTCTTTATTTGCCTATATAGGTCAATGACAGCTCTCGTCTGCACCTGGAGGCGCCTTGTAGGCATCGTTCTTGGCTAACATGTGCAGGCATTCGTCTTCAAACCAAGAGTTTGTTGCTGGTGGGCGTGAGAAACCTCGCACATCAGTTGCGATTGATCTAATGGCTTGTTGATATCTGAACTAAATGCATGTGGCCAGACTGGGTAAAAGCCATCACTTAGGTTTTGGTTAACTAGACCCTCACATGTGACATGTTTGACGATGGCTAAAAGAAGTGGATTTCGGACTGACTCTATCGAAAAATCGGCATAGATAACTTTGGGTTTAATAAGTCCTAAGTTTTTATTAAGTTTGTTTTGTTATTTCTCATCAAATTCAAAATACGGATGTCCCATGTAGTTCACACTTTGATTTAACAAAAAAAACTCATAGGTACAGAAAACACAATAAAAATATATTTATTGGGAACATTAAAGGATTTTGCGAGGGTTTTTTGTATATATAAAGGTTGTTTTCGATGTTATCAATGTATGGCTCGAATCTAATAAACCAAAACTATATATTTCAAAAACTAAATGTATGCTTTTGAATGGCAATGTTAATATAAACGTTAAGATAGACCAAGTTTTAGTCGATAAGTAACGGAAAAAAAAGTATTTGGGCGTAGTTCTTGATTATAAATTGAATTTTGAATTGCATGTGCAATACATTACTAAAAAAGTTCCAAAAATACATGAAAAACTAGCCTACTTATTAACTACTTAACTAACTTACTGGCCCTATGCTGCCGCCCTAAAATACACGATAACAACTTAATTCGAATGCCTTTTGGCCTATTATCTAATATATAAATCTAATAGTAACACTATTTTTACCAAGAAACAGTTGGAAAAAATTGGTTCCCTGTCTTTTTTTTTATTGAAATTCGTAATACTGATTGCAAAACTTATTTTCCTTTATTAATCTTTTAAAATTTTAATAAAATGTGCAATGAATATTAGGAGTTGTAAAAGATTTTCTATGTTTTAGTAAATATCCAAATAAATACCCGTTTAGGTAAAAATCTGGTAAATAAACGGGTTTTAAGTACCCCGAGAAGGTAATTACCGGGTATTTGCCCATCACTTCACACAACATATAGTTGAAGCTGCCTGAAGAGATTCATACGATTGTAATAGGGTTTTCAGTGGACAGGTTGAACTAGCAATTGGTCGTCTGGCCCTGAGTTAAGATTTTAAAAATAACGACGAAGTAAAGGAGGTTAAATTTATTCAACTGATAACAACAAATTTCCAAAGAAATATGTGTCAAATCACATGATTGTGGCGGGCAATTAACATCGCCACGACGCACGAGTAACATACCCTGTCATTCCCCCAAAACCAAACAGAGTAACAACACCAAAAGCGAATGTCAACAATCAACCACAAAATGCAAGCCAAGCATACCGATCAGCAATTACTTTTCCAATCGATGACAACACTAGGAATATAGGTCAAGTCGACTACGCAGTGTCACCAGAAAATCAATATAAAAGGGAAAACCAATGCGGAAGCCAGCGACCAGTAATACGTATTCCATTACCGACAACTGCAGCGACGCTAAGGACGGCGGGTTTTCGCTAATGTAGATTAAGTTAAGTTGCTTAAGTTGCAATAAAATACGTAAGGTCCATAGTGACCAAGCCAGCAGCAGACATAATAAAAAAAAAATAAAGTGTTTTTTTTTAATCTCGCTCGTCGCGGCATACATTTCTCACGTGAGATAACGCGGCCTAGCGCAAAAAAAAACACTGTTTCGATGGCTGTGTGGCAGTTAGCACCATCTTGTTGGGAGAACATATGGTCCAGGTCCATATCCTCAATTTTTGGCCACAAGAAGTCCTTTATCATCGCACGATAGCAAACACCATTCAGGTAACTGCTAAACAGACAGATTTTTCACTGGCCCACCCTCGTGATGATCTGACAAATCATAGGAGCAGTATCAATTGTCAAGAAAAGCTTATTCGCCGTTCGCGGTCGGCATAAAACAGGAGGTCCGACTATCGTGAAAGAAGTACACACGCACAAATGTTGGTTGTGAGAAACCTCGGCCCTGGGTATTAACAAGCCTTTTGCGCCAAAATTTTTTTTTTTATGTTAAGCCCATAAACAGCGCCATAACGTCATCCTTTGTGGATGCATCGGCTTTTCAACAATCACTCGTGGATTCTAATTTGCCCAAATGCGGAAATTCTGTTTGTAAACGAAACCACTGAGGTGAAAGTGTGCCTCGTAGCTGAGGATTTTCTTTGTCACCATTCACTTCTGTCTGTTCAATCAAACATTCGGCGAATTGGCGACGCTGGAAATGAGCAGTTGGCTTCATCTCTGGAGTCAATTGAACCTTGTAAGCATGTAAATTCAAATCTTTATTCAAAATTCGCATTAGCGATGTTCATGAGATGTTCTATTGTTGAGCACTGCGACGAGTCGATGTTGACGGATCTTCTTCCACACTATCGTGAACAACAGCAATGTTTTCCTCAGCCCAAACTGGGTGAGCATGCACAGGTGTTTTCACATTTCTTACAATTCTCCCGATTGTGGTCACATTTGGTCGATTATGCTGACCAAAAAATCACGATTTTCACGAAATACATTTTAAATTGAACGGGCATTTTCGTAAAAGGTTTCAACAATATTAATACGCTGCTCAGTTGTATACCTCTCCATAATTGAATTTGTCAAACACTGAAACAAAGAAATGTCAAATTTAGTTGGGCAAAAAAGCGTCTTTAAGGTTAGTCTCACAACTAACATCTTGCATTAGGGTCGGACCAACCTTTTATAAACATTTTTAAAAAAATAGTGGGATGAATCGTAACTTGAGCCCAAAAATAAATTCTTTTTAGAAGTCAACAAAAAAATCTTCCCTTAGAGTTGATAAAAAGTGTTCGTAGTTATAACTGCTCAATAGTATCCTGCTTACATATTCCAATCTCTTATCCCCTTGTTATAACTCCAAGTACACAACATTTGCTTATTGGGGCTACAAAATAAATTGGTTTTACTGCACAACCAACGATATTCTCTTGCAGACGGGTATGGTCCCTTTTTTCTAAACCCTTTACAGATTTGCCTCTTCCATTTGCCAGGACATCTTATTTATATCCCGACGATTGCTCGGTTATTAAAACGAGATAAATCAAAACCCACTAGACCGATTTGAATCGATTTCGCCGCTACCACGCTGTACACAAACGTGGTCATGACCTCGATTACATGCTTCGCAAAAAAGCTAAACCTACCTCTTCCGGTTGTAAGGATTCTATTCTCTATTTTCCTTTTCAATTGATGTCGAGGGCATAAATCAAATTAAATGTACAAATAAGCTTGTCCCCTTGGCAAAAGCTAACAAAAAAAAAACTATCTTAAGATGATGTCGTCCGATAAAAAAACATTTGCCTCTCAGGGTATGCTTGGCACAAGGCGCTATTTATAGGCAGCCATATAAATCATTCGAAGATAATCTACGAGTAACATAACTCGTTTATCTCGTCGTGCAAATCCCAGATCTTAAGAACATTTAAATTTCATTACCCGGCCAAAGTCTCTTTGGAAGCACTAAAACAACAGTCTGCTCGTAAATTATTTAGTTACTCCGGCACGTCGGGGGGGCAACAATTTTCCAGAAGGGAAACCCTTTTTAGTAGTGCCGCACATATACCTTTAGAGGCCCGTTTTGCGTTATCGTTTAGATGACGCCACCTATCGCCATTAAACTACGATTTATGCAACCATAAAAGAGGAACCCCTTCTTCAGGCATTTAGAATGCCACCTGTGCTTCACCTCTTCAGTGGTGCTGCAGGTGCCTATGCCACCAGCTGAGCTGGGCTGTTTGCGAAACGACTTGCATCCTGATTGTCGTAGCTGGCTAGAGCCCATTTCTGGTTTGGATTTGCACGAATCACATAGCTTTATACGAATGAGTTCTGGCGTTCCTATCGATTGTCTCCGCACCAAGAGGCATACGTGGGCGTAATAGATGGGTGGCAGCTCGGGCTGGGTCGAGCAGATCGCACTGGCAAACTTTATTGTGTGTTAAGGTTCAAATAAAACCACAGTTTTTGCCTCTTTGTTCTGGTACTAGTGGTGATGGTGGTGTTGGTGGTGGTATTGCTATTATGGCACAGCTACCGAGCGAAATGGAACGAAATTGTTTTCCCCTACACGACACGGAGGCATAAACATGACTTTCAGTTGTTATAGAGTTGCACACTCCACAAAGGATACACGAAGGCGAGAGCGACCGTTTGCAATGTTATGGGTGGTTGTTTTATGGACATCGTTTCAACAGAAAATCAAGTAAACAAACGAAGGAAATGCGAGGACGACATTGTGTAGCCTTTATGGGCACTCTGTGACAGGCGAAGAAGAAGAAGAAGCAAAGCACAACGTTTGGCATTTAAAATATCGCTTCGGTACAAAATAACCAGGGTAGTACCCTCAAAAGAAGTTTACGGAGGACAATGTGAAATCCTATCCCTTGGTCGTGGTGAAAATCATGAGTCCTGGATAGTTCCGCTAATGGGGTCGAGGTTTGAAAGCTGTGGTGGCCATTAATTGCTATTAGACATCATAAAGAGTTTGTGTTAAATTTAAGGGATCAAATGCACGGTCCTGATAGTGCATTAAGCCCAATTTGGGGGGAAGTTGTTTGTATTTGACGTAAAAAGAAGGTTTAGCGACGAACTGAGCGTCTGAAGTGGATGTGCATGTAAAGCTAATAGACACCAAGTCTAGAGCGTGCGGTCTTCGATTCCCTCCAAACCAGGTTAATGAAGAAGAACGCATTAATTTCAATGCAGAAGTAGGAAACGATCTTTCATAACTTAGAATGAGGAACTAATGGCATTAAGCTGGGCATCGGAGGCTTGTTGGTTGTGTTTCAGATTAACCCTTACTGAAGGACATGTGACTGGACCAAATTTCAGTACGGCAACGTTCAATGTAGTAAGTATGCAGTCAAAGCAAATAGGTAAAAAACGTACGACGTGGTTTACCTAAATGAATCTGCATTGAAGCTCAATGTATTTTGGGAGACTTGCAACGGGCCCTCATCGAACAGTATCGGTCTGACTGGTTCGATGGGGAAGGGAGGAAGATAACGATGATGAAGGGTTGTCAATCCCTGATATATTTGAGTCATCTTATTATAAATTCAAGCCTTCGATAATTAAAAATCGGCGTTCAATTTTTGTTCTTACTTACTTATCTAAGTGCCGCTAAAGTCCGGAATGAACCTGGGCTTCAACCAACAAAGACTTTTCGAGGCGGAACATTGGTGTCCATTCGTTCTGTATGTCCTAGCCACCTTAAACGTCCAATGCCGAGTTTTTTTTTTTGACTAGGGGCATGTCGCTGTACAGCTAGTATAGTTCTTGGTTGAATCTTCGTATCCATAGCCCGTCAACGCAAACCGGACCGAGGATTTTCGAAGAATATTCCTCTCGAATCGACCAAGAATTTCTTCATCCGCTTTTGAGGAGGTCCATGAGCATGACCGGGATGCATGGAGCAGGACTGGGATGATCAGGGTCTTATAGGCGATTTCCTTGGTAGTTCGAGTGAGGATTTAACTAGTGAACTGCATTCTTAGCCCGAATAAACAGCGGTTGGCAAGAGTAGTTCTTCTGACGGGATGTTGTTGTCAGAGTTAATAGCGCAGCCGAGATAGACGAAGCACCGCACTACCTCAAAGTTGTATCTGTCAATGTTGACGTTCTGTCCAATTCGTCGATGTTGTGAGTCATTTCGTGTTGACAGCATATACTTTGTCTTGCCCTCATTTACTACTAAACCCACTTTTGCCACTTCCTTATTTATACTAGCAAACGTGGCTATGACAACGCGTTGAGTCCTACAAAAAAATCAGGTTGTTGGATCTTGTAGGCAATGTTGAGGAGACTTATGACTCTTTTTTGTGGTTCGCCCAAACGTACTGAGGTTCCATTCTTCAGGCATTCTTTCATCCGACCAAATTTGGCTTATGAGTTGGTGGATATTGCAAAAGAGTATAGAACTTCATAAGAAACGAATTGCAGCTAAAAATTTTGTAGCCGTTTCAAACGCGGGCCGTAAGTGCGAAGGGGAAGTTTCGCAGATCGAATGCGTCGACAAGGCTGTTGTTTGATGCCGGGGTACCAAGGTGATTACTGGGGTATCAATATCAGTATCCCATATTCGTTGTATGAGATGCGCACTCTATGTAGTTCTATACTCTTTGATATTACTTACCTAGTCATTTCCGCCGGCTATATAAATCTCAGCGGGAAGGCCGTCATTTCCGGCAGCCTTATTAAGCTTGAGCTTAGATATCGCTATTCTCACTTCACTCAGATCGGGTTAGTGGCAGTTTTCGCTGTTCTTGCCAATATTGAATGGTTCGTTCAGCCTGACAGCAGAATGTGGTTCGTCATCGCCGTTTAACAGTCTGCAGAAGTGGTTCTTCCATATCCTCAACATCGACTGTGTCTCAGCTACAATATTTCCTTGTTTATCTCGACGGGATTCTGCTCGCGCCTTGTATGTTTGGCTTTTACATTTTACACTTTGCTAAAAATTGCGAACAACGTCTTTGTAGTGACACCTTTCTATATCCTCGATCGCGCGATTTCTTGCTCTTTTTTCTTTTTTCTGAAAAGCCGGTGATCTTCCTTTCGTATTTGCCTATTATAGAACTCAATGCATCATCAAGCATCTTAGCCTTTTAGGCCTCGTTCTTGGCTGCGAGCATCTGCCGGCATTCCTCATCAAACTAGGGGTTTCTTGATGGTGGGCGCCAGAAACCTAACACAGCAGTTGCGGCTGATCTAATGGCTTGTTGGCATCGTTGCCGTTATTCTTCAACATTCGATGCTGGTGGTATGGTGTTAATTGAGAGGTTAAGGGATACGCGTTGCGCGAAGGTCTTGACGGTCTCATGCGATATCAGTATTTCGAAATTCAATTTTTTCACATTATTTCTGGATTGTTGGGGCGTGGTTGATATCCGGATTCTTAACTTGGCTGCAACAACGTAGTGCACCTCGGAATTTTCGGACATCCAAATATTGGATGCGTGCTTCTTGCTTATCGGAATATGATCAATTTGGTTGACCGTTCGTTGATCTGGAGACCGCCATGTCCCCTTATGGATAACGAGATGAGGAAACCGTGTGCTAGCTGTAGTGGCATTCCGTTCCGTAGCAAAGTCAATTAGCCTAAGTGCGTTGCCATACATGTTGCCGTGTAGGCATGTTTTCCAACAATACTGCTAAAGATGACTTCCTTCCTACCTTTGCATTAAAATCTCCCAGAACGATTTTAACATCGTACTTCGGTATTCGCTCATAGATTTTCATCATCTTTTTGTCCGGCCCATCGCATTTTATTTCCAGTATGGCAGTAATGTCTGCTTTGTAGCTGTTTAAGGCTTTCGCTAGTTGTTGGCTTGCACTTCTCCTGTTAAATGTTCTTACATTCCAGACACGAACGTCGTTGTGCTTTTTAATTACAACTGTGTATACAAATAGATATGTCACTAATTGTTCTTATAGTTTTTCTAAGTATTAAGTATTTTGTTTCAATTAAAAAAAGAAAGCCTTTATATTTTGTAATTATAAAAAATAAATATCAAATCAAAAAGAAAATATCTGTGTTGCTATTATTGTTTGTATCAAATTCGCATATTTAGTATTAGTAAAACTAGATCCTATCGTATTTTTCAGTGAACACCGATTTCTTCAAATTCCGGTATAAAAGTTCTTAAATCACAGTTCCACAATATCTGTAGAATTTTAAAATCAATAACAAAAATGAATGAAACTGAATGAGAAAGCTATGTATGACCTAGTCGTGCACCCGTCACTCAATTTTATATAAATTGGATATACAAATTGAACAAACATCCACAAGACTTACGCGAGCCTTTCATTCCTTCATAGAAACGAAATCTTTGCTATAAAAAAAAAAACAAATAAATAAATTTATTAAATCAAAATGCTTCCATATAAAAAAAAACAATTCTCATACACATATGTATAAAAAAAATAATTCCTAACCTAAAAAAAAAGAATATTACAATAGTCCTAAGATAAGCCTAAGTCCGTATGACAATATTTACAGTCGGGAATAACAAAATAATTCCAAAAAATCACAGTAGCCACAGTTTAGTTGGAAGTTTCGAGAAAACATTGTTCCACAATCCCAAAAATATATCAGCTAATCCCATTTCTAGATCCGGCCTGAGTTCCGATATAATTTCATTGCCATTCTGATTCAGAAACGTGTTGATTGATGCACCAAGGATCTCATTACCGTTGAAAAGATTGGTCAAATGAATGCGCATACTTCCCACCAGGAAGGTAACTTTCATGTCCTCGATATGAATGATTTCCTATAACGAAACAAAGCGCTGATATTGAATCGAATTGAGTAGTTAGGGAGAAAGACTTACTTCGGGTTGATTGCGCAAGCTGATCTTTGTGTAAACAGCGGTCGTGACATCCTTCAGTGCCATGTTTACATCTCCATTGCCGACCAAAGGTAAGAGAAGAATATTACCCTTCAAGTTGTACTTTGCTCGAATTCTAAGAATCGGAATTTCTAATTCAAAGTTAAAGGTTTTCTTATCCAAGTCTAGGCTGAAAAAAGAAAAATCGATTTTTATTTGGCACTGTAAACATGATTTTGACATTTTGGATTACCTTGCTTTGCGCACCGTTGCATTCGATGGACCTCGTACAATTAAATTTTGAAATCCACCTATAAGAACGAGGCTACCACTACCCTTCGACACTGAAACAGCATCTATGTTAAGTGGTTCAAAGCTTTTCACACCGATTTCTGGAATTCCTGCCGCAAGTGCTGGGAAGCATCCTTCAAATAGATTTCGGAAACACTTGTTTTCATTTGGATTTGTCCGTGGACAGGTAAGCAGCCAACTCGCTGAAATAAAACATTTGGTTATATTAAGAAAATATATGTTAGACCTAAACACCCATTCCGGGTCTAAAAGCTAAGAGTGTGATGCCATTAAGAATTATTCAGATCACCTAACTAGTGGATAAATTGCTTTCGGTGAGATGATATGAGAACCAAAGCTAAACAGCGGAAAAACCAACGTATCCTAGAAGCGGCAGAGTTTTTGTAAACATCCCGACGCTTATGCAACCTACTTGCCGTGAACTGAAAATGGGACCTGTGATTTGTTCATCAAGGTTGCTAAAAAAAACCTAGAAAGACCCCCAATAAGTCTTAGTGTTAGTAGTAACTGTCTTAATGTTAGTAGTAACTGCTGCTGATTCTTTCGACGGGTTTTCGCCTTGCCGGGGCGAAAGGGCTTGTAGTAAGTCTACGAGGCATGTGGGAGGTGTAATCAACAGAGGATAGGTTGCAAAGCCACCCATTGCAGCCACACAGTTGCCTCTACAACAAAACTAAGAGCATCCAAACCTTTTTTATGAGGTGCCGGGAGTAAACCCCATTCCAAACCTCACTTTTCAGCCAAAGTGTCGAGGCTCCCGTTCTGATGGCTGTATGGCCAGAAAGTGGCTAATAGTAAATGGTCGCAAACGGTCCCCTACGATGACCGGGAAAGGTCGGTTGTCTAAGTGCCTTATCCTGGTAAGACGGCTCTGCCAGGATGGACAATCTTTTCCGGTCCTACTCGTTTTTTTTTTTTTTTATAATTTACACGTACTCAAGGGGTTATGAATACCCTTTTATATGTTATCATAGTACGAGCGTTAGAGAAGGGGAAGAAAGAGAGAGAGGATAGGAAAAAAATAAAAAAATTATAAATGCCTGCGGTAGGAACCTCATCAGAGGACGAATTGCTGGCCTCCAGTCAGGAGACAATCGTCCGTCCACCAAGCACAAAACACCAAAAACATAAAGAAAGCCCGCAAGGAAAGCCACGAAGAGCAAGTACCAGATGGCCCTCTTCATTTTAGGCAAGATAGCAAAAAATGAGGCTGCCGCAAAGGTCCACGAAAGGGACCGGACGGACAAAATCAATTACCAGGCGATCGTTGACGAATACAAAGAGCGCCTGAAAAACAAGCCAATGCAGTCGGTGAAGCGGACAGGACCAAAGATGAGACCTCCAGCGCCCGGCCCTAACAAGAAAAATGGTTGCCGCATCAACCAAAATCACAACCAAGCGAAGCACGTCGGCTAGTGCCCTCCAGGAACGATCACTGACCGATCAGGTGGCACTAATGGATGAGAACTCCTCAAATGGGAAAACCATAGCAGAGGCATGGGGAAGATTGATTCCAAACTTTCCGACATGGTGATAAATAATTTAATTGAGAACAATGGGGACCTCTTCCGAAATTTGACTCCGCCAAGGTATTGGGGGGATATAGGGTTATCAAATGCGATGACCAATTCTCCAAGGACTTGGTTAGCGAGTACGTTGCTTATGTTAACGACGCCTAGGATGGCTTAAAGCTAAAGCTAATCCTAGCTTAGGACGTCCCAAGGAGACCCAGGGCCCGCATTTGATTAGCGAATATGAAGATAGAGAGAGGAAAGCTCCTCCAATGTCTTAAACTCTACAGCCCGGCGATTCCAATGGATAACTGGGCAGTCATCTAGGAGGAGGAACCCCACAAAAACGCGAAGTCCTTCCTGCTGTTGATAAATAGCGAGTGCATGGTGACAGATAGATAAGATATTTCCTTCATATGGTCCGGATGACTGACGCTCAAGGTGTGTCTAGATAAACTGATGGTTTTCCTAAGGGAGGAAAACTTTGACATCCAGGAGCCGTGGGTGAGAGACTCGTCTATAAACGGACTCCAGGACAATCAATACAACCTGATCTACAAACAGCAGGCCACTGGTAAGCCTAGAACATGCTTACTCGCTAGGAAACATATTAAATATTTTGATGTCACAATCTTAGCTCATACGACCTCACAGTGGTCAAACAAGTGGGTGCGACAAAATCCACGTGACCTCAAAGTACATTGCTCATGACAGACACGCACCGGGAGAGGAGGAGCAGAAACTCATAGCCACAACAACCAAAGCGGATAATATGCTGATGGGCTGAGTCGAAAACGCAAGGCATACGGTATGGGGAAGCTCAGAAGCCAATGAAATAGGTGAGTCACTTTTTACTTTATTTTGACTAACAATTTATTAATCTGCAACAAGGCCCTGACCCCAACCTTCGCCCTTCCGAGCACGGAAACACACAGGGAGGGGAAGAAGTCCTGGATGTTACTTTAAAAACAAATAATGATAGCTTTAGGATTGATAACTGGTGAGTTTCCAATTTGGAGTCACTCTCAGACCACGCATGGATCCACTATGACTTGTGTCCAGTCAACCAGTCAACCATTAAGAAACGTCAAGGGATTTGATTGGATAAAGTTTGGCCAAGTCCTTCGGACAAAACTCAAAACCACACAAGAAAAAAACGCCTTTGTTATTGAATAACTGGAGGCAAAAGTGCAGACTTTTGAGAATCCGATGAACATTGCATACAATGTCTCGTGTTCAGTTAAGCGAAGCAAAAAACCCTTCCCCCGTGATGGAATGAAGAACTCTCCAAATTCAGACAGATGACCAGACCGATCTTCAATATCTGCCACAAACACAATATCTGGCAGCCTTATAAGGACTGTTTAAGTCTGTATAAGAAAGCCATAAAATCATCCATGTGCAGCATGGGCAACTACTAACACTATCTTCCAGCGCTAGGTATTTGGGTATAATGCTTGACTCAAAACTTAACTGGAAACACAACATCGAACATAGAGTACGAAGGCTTCTTCTGTTTCCGTCTATGCTTGCAGCGAAACCTTTGCAAAAAAGGGGGGACTTCAACCAGAGATGGCCTTGTGGATGTACACAGCAGTGGTACGTCCAAATCTCACTAGTATGGTGGCCCGAATCGAACAAAGGATATAACCTCACAAAACTAAAAAGACTGCAAAGAACAGCCAGTATGGGCACCACGGGCACGCTGTGGTCGGCGCCAACGGATGCCCTTACTGTGCTATTACATCTCGACCTACACATTAAAGATACCGCTTTATGTAGCTCAGTTGACTCAAGGAGTCAAGATGCTGGAATGCAAGGGCGTATGGCCACAGTAATATCCTGAACTCGTTACCCAACGGCGTAGATAAGTTCCCAGCAGACTACATAACACCTATACTAGGCCTTAAGAAAGGTTTCCACGTAGGATTTCATACCAGAGCTCAGTGGCAGAGAAACGAAGTAGCAAGAGATTTCAACACGGTCGTCTACACCGACGGATCTAAGATGAACTGTCGTTTTGAGTCCGAAGTTTACTCGGAATCACTGAAAATATCAGTATCATACCGCCTAACAGACTTTGCCAGCGTATTCCAGGCGGATATCCGAGAGGCTTGCACGCTAATAAGGCGTGACACTACAGAAAAGCAAAAAATTGCTATTCTCATAGATAGCCAAGCGGCTATAAAGGCCAACAACTCGGCTACCATGTCCTCCAAAGTTGTACAGGAATGCCGGAACGAACTTGCCCATTTTGGCGAACGCTTTAGGGTCACACTTTTTTGGGTTCACGGTGGCATTGAAGGAATCGAGCGAAACAAGTTTTACAGTGAGGTCGATTTTCATCATGGCTTCAGTGTACATGCAATTCATCACACAAGTGTTCGATCAAGGATCAATGCATCCTCAAAGATTTGGTGCGGTTATTTGGTGCGGTTTACGGCATAGTGGCATGGTCGGACCTCATTTATTGCGAAATCAGAAAGGAGACACCGTTACCAACAATGATTTTGGGTATAGAGCGATGTCAACTGACCTATGTGCCATACAAGCCACGCAACATTCGAATTTGTCAAGCAGACATTTGGCGACTGAGTCACCTCACGACGGGCAATTGATGAAATTCGTTAGATGGCCCAGTCGTCAATGCGAATTGTCACCATCTTAGTCTGGTTCCACAAAAAAAAAAAACAACTGGCCACTATTTGGAGAAATTCGAACCAAAAAAATCCTCTCTGACTCCTTGGTACAAACGAGTAGCAAGACAGAATTGGGCAGCCTGGTGGAAATCCTCTCACGCGCACTGAATGATGAAAAACCGTCAGAATATAGTACAAGAAGGGCCAAGCCGCCGTGGTGGAACTCCAACCTCTGCACCCTTGGGAAAAAAAAAACCGGCAACTTTTTAACAAAGGAAAGACCTCAAAAGAGGACTAGATTGGAACCAATTATAGTTGTCTCTCAAAACTTACAAAAGCGTATTGAGGAAAGAAAAAGGAACATCCTGGTATACCTTATGTGGTAACATAGAAGAAACCTCAGAAGGTTCCAAGCTCCGCAAAATGCTCTCCACCAATCCAATTACATCTAGCTACCTACTCCAACCAGATGGTCAATGGACAGCCTCCAGCAAGGAAACCATTGACCTACCCACTTTTTTGGTAGCTCCTCTAACCCCCTGGATGCCGAACCATAGTAGTTCGGTACATCCATGCCAACATATTCATCACCAATGATAAACTTCTTTGGGACATTAAGAGCTTCAAACCATTTAAGTCCATTGGACTAGACGGTGTCATGATGGAACTCCAATACAACCTTGAAATCCTGCAACTTCTACTTGCGACCATGTCTTCGGTACTAACAGTAAACAGTCATGATGCTTAGTAGCCATCATGAGCTAGTAGAAGTTGTATTCATCCCCAAAGCAGGAGGGCCAAATTCGCCCTCAACGGAGGAAAAAGTTGATATAGCTAGGGATTGCTTCTACGAGCTCCCTGACAAAACCTATGAGCGCCAACCGAAGAACAAATTTAAAATCGTGCCGGGAGATTTTAATGCAAAGGCAGGAAGAGCATAGAGAAGAAAGTAGCGAAAATAGTTTTAGCTGTAAATGAGGGTAAGAACATGAATAAGCTGTCAACAGAAAGACACACAACATCACCGTATTCCACAGAACGTCACCATGACAGATACAACTTTGAGGTAGTACGGGACTTTGTCTCCGCTATTAACTCTGACAACAACATCTAGTCAGAAATAAAATGAAGAATTACTCTTTCCAAACGTTGTTTCTTCAGGCTAAAGAGGCAATTCCGTAGTAAAGCCCCCGCTCTAACTACTAAGGAGATCCTTTATAAGACCTGGATCATCCCAGTCCTGATCCACGGCGCTGAAGCATGGACCGTCTCAAAAGCGGATGAAGAAATCCTTGGTCTATTCGAGAGGAAAATTCTTCGAAAAATTTTTGAAAAGTCTTCGGTCCCGTTTGCGTCGACGGGCTATGGAGACGAAGATTTAACCAAGAACTATACGAGCTGTACAGCGACATGCCCCTTGTCAAAAAACTTCGCATTGGACGTTTAAGATTGCTATGACATGTAGACCGAATGCACGCTAATACTCCTACTATCAGAGTCTTCGATTCCAAGAGTCCAGCGTCGTATGCAGTAGATGAAGACCTCGCCTTAAGTGGCGCGCACAATCGACCTCGATCAACTTGGAGCGCACAACTGGAGGCAGTTAGCTAAGCACCGGGCTAATTGGAGAGGCATGTTGGTTGAGGTCCAGGTTCATTTGGGACTGTAGCGCCACCTAAGTAAAATAAGTAAGTAACATATGTTGCGGTTTAACTCCGCTGGAGATTTTACGTTCGGGTTTTTTGAAGTCCAAGGTTTCCGTCAACAATTTTAAGCCTTAAATTAGGACACATTTATGCAAATCACAATTTCAACAGTACCTCCCAGCAATGCCGTGGAGTCTTAAAATCCGAAATGCTACAACATACATGTCCCCCTTATCGTATAATTTATGAAGCAACAACGAATTTTAAAAAAAACTAATTGAAAACCTAATTTCAAAACTACTTCTTGCGTAAGTTTTTGGGCACTCTTAACACACATGACATATTCAAATGACTTAAAAAAATATTTCTTACGTCTCTCTTGGAACTGTGGTGAATGGTTGATGATCTGTCGATTAGCTGCCCAGGAAACGGTTACCGTGCTTAAAAATAATACTCCAAGGATGTTGTTGGACGTCATGGTAGGCACGCAAATGAAAGAAAGCCCGATAACTTTCACTTGATTGTAAGGAATTTGCCTAGTGCAGTTGTTAAATCGTTTTTTTATTCACAAACGTAGATTGCACTGTTTTCACCGTTTGTCTTTTCTTCAGGAAATAATTGTGCAATAAATCAGGTTTTTCCGATTGGTCTTTTTTTTGTTTTGTTAGTCAAATCACCACACCGACAATCGGTTCACAAAAACTGCGGAACTGTAAGTTACAAATAATCCGAAAACACTCGCAAACAGGTGCGCGCGTCCGAAGTGTACGACGAACCGAACGAAAGTGAGACTCTGATTTCGGAACCGAAATACCAGTGACCACTAAACTATACCAAGAGCTCGTGCAAAGCCAACTTGTAGCTGGGTTTGTGTTTGCATCTGATTGCTGGTTTTGCATCGCATGAATACCATCCGGCATTGCATCCATCCACAGAGGTGTATGGACTTGTTTGTCTGAATTTACTTGAAGGCAGTCAACTTTTCTTCTTTTGGGCTGCTTTGCCAATGCGGTGGTGGCTGATGGACGGGTTAAGCTTCAAGATTGGTCGGGGTGTAGGTATGTTTCTTAATGTGTCGCTGTTGGGTTGTTTCTTGCACAAACAGTTTGAGTGGAGGTAAAACGAAAATGCAATAGGTTTGTAAAAGCTGTACCAAGTGTGTTGCACGTTGATCCCAATCGTTATGAAGTTTTTGCGGAAAATGCTGTAATTTCTGTCATTTGGTGTATGTGGTGAGCAACTTCTGGTTTTTTGTGACATTTGTGTTTTCTATGCAAATGATATGGTTATTGGAATATTGCATAAATTGTATTTAAAGAGAATAAGGTTTGTAATAAAGAGCTTAGGTTAGGTTTGATGGGTTTTTGACGCCCAAGTGTGTCGCCAAACCCGCATAGGCCTACGTGGGATCGAAGAGATACCCTTTATTGTACCCGAAAAGAAAGCTGCGTTAGTAAATTGTGCTGCTCCATTAGCTTCAAAAGGAAGTTGCTTCAACCCGACTTGCAGCAGAAGCTAACGATCTGTGCAATAGGTCCTCGTAGTAACGTTAGAGGTTGGTTTTTTGAATATCTTTAGCAGTATTGTCGGAAAACGTAATATGTAAATGCCTGAAACCGTTTAACAACAACCTCATCGGCTCAAATTTTAACACTTTGGGCGATCCTGGAAAGTCCAAATCGATACCCACCACCTTTTCATCGATTTCAAAGCCGCATACGACAGCGTTAATAGAGACGAACTATACAGAGCCATGTTTAGTTTTGGTATACCGCCCAAACTCGTCCCGTTGTGCAGGACGACGCTGCTCCATCGGGGTCGGAAACGACCTCTCCAACGCATTCGATACCAAAAAAAGGGCTTAGGCAAGAAGATGCGCTGCCATGCGACTTATTAAATTTCATTATTGAGACGATTGTGCAAAACTCTCGAGCCAACACCAGAGGCAGAATTTTCCAATAATCGGTGCAACTACTAGCATACGCCAACAATATTGACATCGTTGATAGGACTCAATGTGTTGTCATAGCCACGTTAGCTAGTATAGAGAAGGAAGCGGCGAAAATTGGTTTAGAGGTAAATGAGGGTAAGACTAAATACTTACAAGCTGTCAACACGAAAGGACACACAACATCGACGAATTGGACAGAACGTCACCATTGACAGATATAACATTGAGGTAGTACGGGACTTTGTCTATCTCGGATTCGCTATCAAACCTGATAACAACACCTCATCGGAAATTAAACAAAGAATTACTCTTGCCAACCGCTGTTTCTTTGGCTAAGAACTCAATTTAGTAGTAAAGCCCTCACTCGAACTTCGAAGGAGATCCTATATAAGAACCATCCCAGTCCTGCTCTACGGCGCTGAAGCATGGACCATCTCAAAAGCGGATGACGAAATTCTTGGTCGATTCGAGAAGTAAATTCTTCGAAAAAGCTTCGGTCCCGTTTGCCTTGACGTGCTATGGAGACGAAGATTCATCCAAGAACTATACGAGCTGTACAGCGATATGCACCTGGTCAAAAAACTTCGCATTTGACGTTTAAGATGGCTAGGACATGTAGAACGAATGTACACTAATACTCCGGCCACAGAGTTTCGGTTCCCAGCCAGACGTCGGTGGGACGCAGTAGAGGAAGACCTCGCTTTAAGTGGCGCGCACATGTAGAACCCGACCTCAACCAACTTGGAGTGCGCAACTGGAGGCAGTTAGCTAAGGACCGGGCTAATTTGAGAGGCATGTTGGTTGAGGCCTAGGTTCACTATGGACTGTAGCATCACTTAAGTTAGTAAGTAAGAGTACAGCATCAGATCAAGGCCGAGGAGCATCTGGCTCCTCCTCTTAAGTCCGACCTCAAGTATTATTTTGGGTAACTTTTTGTGTGGTTTGAAAATTTGGGTTAGTTTAAGATATCGACGTCGACAGAAATAGAGATCGACAGGTATCTTAGATAAGATTAGTTTCTACATCAATCTCAGCCTCGAATGATCAGATGCATGATTGGTATAACATCACTGATCCGGCCCTGTGGATAAAAGAGGACACAAAAAAATATGAAAGAATGGAAATATTGGTTGTTACTTAGTTTTCCTGACGCAGCTCAGGCAGACATTCTGGACATATGTGGGCGACCATTCGTAGACCTGACACATCTGGTGAATTCAAATAACGTTTAAGCCGATATAACCGGATTCTTAAAAACCGTTTAAAAATTTAGGAAGTGCATAGATGCTGAGTTTAAGGAGATCATCACACAGGTATTGTGGTACTGCGATCAGCATTAGTCTAAACTAGATAATATCTAATCGGCGATCTGAGAGCTTAGACATTCATAGCTTTGATTGACTTCTTATGCCTAACTTCTTTGTGTTAGAATAAGCAACACAAACCAACACCTATTTGTAACTCTTATATGCAGGTGCTCTTATGTAAATTAATGAGCATCGATGCGTGGCAATAAAGGCCCTTGTAAGCTTGACGACTCACCGGATCGTCAACAGTGTATCTATCTTTACCTGCTACTGCTTCCTTTTACTTACTTTATTTACCTCACTCACTTGCATGGTGATTGAGAGCATAGATACTCTTAATTGGTTTCATAATGTTCGCAACATTGCGCAACATTTTCCCAGAGGCTATAAAAGACATTTTCTTCTTCAAAGCATAACAAAGTCGCATTTGTTCAGCTTCATCTAATTGGAGTTATTATACTCTCACACCCCACGAGGACACGCATCGTTAGGCTGCTCCCCACAGTGGGCTGATTGAATCTCGAAATATAGCTTTCACTCTACTCTTGGTTGATTGTAATTTAATTCTCATCGCATGCCAAACGCTAATGAATTGACTTTCATGCAATTTAATCGTGCGAACTGCAACTATCAAAACAAATTGCTGCTGGTCAATATAGCCGTTTGTAATTTTAGTCAAACTAGCCCTGACTTCCGGTTGTATTTATGACTCGGAGTTGAAGATTATGATAGACGTCATCAGTTCAGAGTCTCTTAACCACAAAAATAAAAACAGCTGTATACCCTAAAGCTATGTATCGAAACGTACGATCTTGGCCAATGTCCATGATATGATATTAGCAACGATCTCTTGGGGCAACAATCTGCTTGCAATCGAGTCTTACGAAGCGCCCATTAACTTTACATTTCAAGTTCCATAAGACTTTGTTTACAAACTGTACGATCAGTTGTTGCAACATCTAGCGGTTGTAACACCAGCAACAACAGAAACAAACAGAACCGAGGTAAGACCCCATTGTTGTGGCGTGCCGGTAGCACCTGATCTTGCGAGATCGATTGATCTCGTGCTTGGTGTTTCACGCAACGCTCACAGCTCGGGGTGTGTCATTTATCTTTTTTAGGGTGTTACAAGGTATTACATTACCGCCTGCAACGTTGGACTTGATGAAGAAAATTTATTTACTTTCTACGAAAGGCAAAACCATCCGCTGTTTACAATCATTTGCATGTGACTGTGTTTCGAGTGATCACGTTTTTGTTTACTTAACACCGTGGCGACTATTGTTTTTGATTTAGTTAATGACAAACAGCTTTACGACTACGTATACGAATTTACGAGATGATGGGATGGTGTCGTGATTTATATTTATCAAACTTGATCATGAAAATGATTGCATATGCTATGAAAGAGTTATGTAATTTGCTTGTTGGTTTATTCATGTCTAAACAAAGGTTATGCGTTTTGACAACAACTGTGAGTTTTGTACAGCCTTGGTGGATTTTGTAGCCCAGGTGCAAGCAAACAACTAGCGGAAGCCCTAAATTGCTACATAGCAGACATTACTGCCATCCAGAAAATACGTTGGGATGGGCCGGACAAAAAGAGGATGAAAAACTATGACATCTACTACGGACCTTGCTATAGCGAGCAGAAACAGCGACTATTCGGATGCCGATTTGTTGTTAGTGCCAGACTTTGGTAAGAAGTCTTATGTTTCCAAGACAAAACGTACGAGCGACTACCGAAGTACGATATTAAAATCGTGCTGGGAGATTTTAACGCAAAGGCTATGCTGCAGGTGAAGACGAGAGCTGCCGTTGAGCTCTATAGGCAGATAAGAAGGGAAGAACACCGGCTTTTTAAAAAAAAATGAAGTGAGTATAGCAATATCTAAACTCAAGCTTAATAAGGCTGCCGGAAATGACGGCCTTCCCGCTGAGCTTTATAAAGCCGGCGGAGATGACTTGGTAAGTAACATCCACCAACTCATAAGCCAAATCTGGTCGGAAGAAAGTATGCCTGAAGACTGGAACCTAAGCATCGTTTGCCAGATCCACAAAAAAGGAGACCCTCAAAACTGCGCGGACTACAGAGGCATAAGTCTCCTCAACATCGCCTACAAGATCTATCTGCCGTAATATGTGAACGCCTGAAACCTTCTACCAACAACCTGAGCGACCCTTATCAGAGTGGTTTTAGGCCAGGAAAGCCCACAACCGATCAAGTTTTCACACTTCGGCAGATCCTGGAAAAAACCTAGGAAGTCCAAATCGATACCCACCACCTGTTCATCGATTTCAAAGCCGCATACGACAGCATTTATAGAGACGAACTATACAGAGCCATGTCTAGTTTTGGTATACCGCCCAAACTCGTGCAATTTGTGCAAAATTCCCGAGCCATCACCAAAAGCACAATTTTCCAAAAATCGGTCCAACTACTAGCATACGCTGACGATATTGTCATCATTGGTAGGACTCAACGTGATGTCATAGACACGTTTGGTAGTATAGAGAAGAGATTTCCGTTAGAGTATTTTTGTGTAGATATACGAAAATGAAAAATGTCAAATCTCCTATGTCAATAGAGAATTCTCTCATTTCAACAATAATTACCCGTATACACTTTCGCAAAAAAAAAGCGTCATTGAGACGACAACTTAACTTAAGCGCTTTGCCTAAAAAACCTTCGAACTCAAAAATTACAATAAATTTACAGAACATACATATTCCGCGTATATTTGGGAATAAATACTTGTCTTCGTCATCTTTTTACAATTTCCTCAGTACGGCTTTGTGAAGTTTTACATGAAAATTTATTCAAAATTACTCTTGCACATGAGTACCAGAGTCCCGATTATTAGTTATCGTTGAAAATCGTATGCGAACAATCCAAGATTTTTGAAAAAGCCGTCAGTTAAACACAATTCGGCACTTAAAAATAAAAGTTGTTTAATTTTTTTAATAACGGTCACCTTTGACAGGCAATAGTGCTTCTTCAAAAAAGTATAGCCTGACAATACCCTTTGATGAAACTGCACATCACACTGAAGAATTTCGAGCGAGAATTGCTACGTTTGACATAAAAATGTAGTTGAGCATGGTTTCTTTCCAATCCAATCTAATAAATGTGCTACCCACCTTAAACGTCAAATGCGGTGTTTATACCCTATCGCATAGGGGTATATACGTTCTGACATTAAGTTTGTAACATAGAGAAATAGTTTCGCTAGATATGCCTCAAAGTATATGGATCGACTCAGAATCGCTAGCTGAGTCGATCTAGCCATGTCTGTCTGTCCGTCGTTCCGTCCGTCCGTCTGTGTGTCACAGATTTTTTAGTCTTTAATTTTGAACTACAGTTTTGAAATTTGGTATATAGACTCTCTATCCGATGAAGCAGAACACGTGTAAGCATTTTTGAAAACCGCCCCGTGCCACCCCCACTTTTAAGAAAAGCGTTCTTTTTGGCAAAATAGTAAGGAATTTTTAAAAAGTTTGTGAACTATATACTTAGACAATCGTTATATTTATGTTTTGTCTATACACCGTTTTTTTCGGTTAAAAACGTTTCTCGGTCAAATTGTAACATATTCGAAAAAACTTTGGACGTAAAATAATTTTTATGATAATATCCACATTCCGTCAATATATCATTGTAACCCATGCCTACTTTTTGGAGGCGTTTTCATACAAAAACCATATATATCCTACCTCATAGCATAACCAATCGAAAGACGTTGTTTTTGGTCGAACCATAAGAGGTTTTGATAAACTGTCTGAACAATATGTTGCGACAATGACATTTTCTATTTTATCGATATAAGTCCCACATTTTGGGGTATTAATTTGAGGTCATGGAACGTTTTCGCACAACGTTTACTCTATGTGTTAATACGCATCCGAAGAGACGTCGAACAGTGCGCAATGAAGAAACGACTGCCGCTGTAGAGCAAATTGTTGAAGAGGACCCGAATAAATAGATTCACTACCGTGCACAGCCATTGGAGCTTTGTTTATAAAAGATTTTGCGCAAAAATCTTGGTTTACGACCTTACAAAATTAATCTTGTGCAAGAATTAAAGCCGCGAGACCAGGCAATGCGTCGTCATTTTGGTGTAAAATAAATCTCGATGCTGATTTTCATCGCAAAATTTCGTTCAGTGATGAGGCTCATTTTTGGTTGAATGGCTATGTCAAAATTTGGAGTGAAGAGAATCCACATCAGACCCTTGAGGCGCCATTACATTCACAAAAACTGACTGTTTGTTGTGGATGGAGTTATTAAGCTATACTTCTTCCGAAACGATGCTAGAGAATCAGTTACCGTTATTGGAGACGGGTATAGAGCCATGATAACCGACTATTCTGTTCCCGAATTGGATGGCATGAATGCGAATGAGATGTGGTTCCAACAAGACGGCGCTACAAGCCACACAGCGTACGTCACTATCGATTTATTGAAGGAAACATTCGATGAGCGCATAAATTCGCGGAATGGATCTGTCAATTGGCCACCAAATTCGTGTGATTTGACACCATTGGATTATTTTCTTTGGGGATATGCGAAGTCGCTCGTCTACGCCAACAAACCAGAAACGTTAGGCGACATGTAAGTCAACATTTGTGGCGTTATTGCCGACATACGGCTCCAAATGCTCGAAAAAGTGGTTTAAAATTGGACTTCTAGACTTGGCTTTAATCGAATCACCCGCGGCGGCCCGAAATCATATTTAAACATTAATGACATAAAATTATCCTTCCAATATAACTAAATTAATGGACATTACGGCGATTTTCTTGTATTTATTTCAATTCGAAGTTCTTTACCTATAAAAAAAAAAAACACCCGATAGTTCTTGATTGATTTTCGTCTTGATGGCCTGTCAATGTGACCGAAGGAGCAAGGATTCCTCTTGCGGATTCTAAGGATTTCTTCATACGGTCCACGCTTTAGCGACGTATGGCAAGTCTGGGAAAAGCCTTCACACTTTTGCGATTTAACAAGATATACGTTTTGACAGTGTTTGATTGCTTCCGATAAAAGCTGAGCCATCAGAGGAAAATTTCTGAGGGAAGTGGAATACAAAGTGCCTTCCTCATTGGGTGACGTCGTTTATATTCATATATACAGACTTTTGACATTTTATCCACCCTGTTGGTATGACTTCAAAATTACATAATTACCTGTATACGTAGTACCTATCTATATCCCTTGGCATAGTTTGTTTCTCAATGGTCAAAAAAGGAACCCATCAATTGCATAAAACGTCCGCACCCCACTTACAAAAAAATCGATGTCCCTAATCACCCTGCCACATCGCACCAGCCGTCACAATTTCATAATTATCTTCAATATTCATCTCTCAACAGACCATGGCAATTTCATTTTATTGATTCAATTATTGGCCTTCCACAGCATGCTTCCCAATATTTTGGAAAATGAAGTACAAAGCAATGTTTCAATATTTTCATTCGACCAAAAGTGGTGAAGTGTCTGTTAATAACATTAAAGCCAATGTGATGGTTACTATTTCATAACCAAGCTCTCTCCCACTCATCACGTTACCATTCATCATCATGGTTAGGTTAGCCTATCTCCATCCGCTGAGATGTATCGAATTTTATCGATTCTTGCAAATTCAGCATCACATTTCAGTCAATTAATCGATTAAATCAGATTCGCATAATAAGTTGGCTCGCCTATTAGTGGTCCTAAGTTCGTTTGGCCATTAATATGGATTTTCCGTTTCCTTAGATATATATGTATGCCATTTATGCCACAGTCATCAAGCGTGCATTGGTACCAATGTCCTAATCAAATATCCCCGAAGGAGACACTGAACGGCTATAAAAATGACATAAAATGCAAATTACGTGTACATCCAGTTCTTTCGAAGTTAACAACATCCCTATTTTCATTAGAATTGGAGGAGTATCGGCGATGACAGGAACAGGACATTTCCACACTCTGTCGCGCTTGTCGTACTTGAGTTTTGCATATGCGATGTTGTTAATAAAATCACGTGGGTTATGGCTGTCAGAATTGTATGTCATAAAATGTGACGAAGCACTTTTATATAGCAAAAGGCAATCCCTGTGTAAAATGGTAAAAGTCGTCCGAACGTTAGTTGTATCGTGTATCATAATCGTCGTCTCGTAGTCGACGGCTGGAGAAAGTGATATGTTGACATTTTTAAAATGCTTGGCTATAATATTAAATTACAATGATCACCATTCCAAGGGGAATATTTGACGTTGGGATGGAAATTGTAATAAAATACATCAAGGACTATTCGCATATTTTGATTTTCTTTGTGAATAGGTTCGTTATGAGTTGAATGCTGGTGGAACACGAATAAATTCTGATGTTTTGCATGTAGGTACGTACGAATAGGAACGTTTTTACTTGTGCGTCACGCAATTGAGCCCGTCAGTCAGTTTGTGAACGCAACTGGAAGCTAAACTACAAATTTGAGATACAATGTTCTTTCGGTAATATTCAGATTGGTATTTAGTGGTTATATATTTAGTGGTTGGTTATGGTAATATCGAAAACCGCTTTAACGGGTTTGATTAAACTTAACACAACCTTTCTATTTGAAAAGAAACTGCATACCAAGTCTTATCGGCTATCTGGTATCGAGATAAAGGTCTTTTAAGTGATTGAAAACTGTGTGCAAGTGAAAACTAAGAACAGAATAAATTACAAATCAAATAAAAATTAATTATCTATCCAGTGGGCCAAAAGAGATCACCCTATTGGAAGATGCTCTTAATTTTGCAAATGGCCGCCAATGCGAAATCTGTTTTGACATTTGTGGACTAGACAGATGCGGACTACAAGTGAACAAGCCATGGAGCGATACACTCCCCAAGAACGCGGAACAATCGAAGTAGACGATCAAAATCATAATGAGCGATGTGGCTCATTTCCACCTAAGCGGATACGTGAACAAGCAAAACTATCACTTCTGGGGCACCGAAAATCCACGAGTAATGCACGAGGAGCCTTTACACCCACTCAAAGTTACTGCATGGTGCGCTGTTCACGCTGGAGGAGTCATAGGACCATTTTTGTTAGAGAACGCAGCTGGTCAGTGGACGATGCGCGCTATAGGGCCAGGTTTGCCGCAATTGGACAAATTAGGACAATAGGACATGTGGTTCGAACATGGCGGAGCAACGGCACACACTGCTCGAGCCACAACCGATATTCTGAAGGCCAAACAACATCGGATGACTTCTTTTGGCCCACCTTGTATCTATATACAAAGTGGCTGATGGAAGCCGCTACCTAACTTTTTCTCTATATAATGAATCTGGTTAATTTTTTTTCTGAAGGTGGATTTAGATGGAAACAAGAATTTGGAGTGTCCACCGCTATCATACACTGCAGTTAACAAGTCTCATTATGGTCCATCTGCTTGGGGGATTGCCGCAAAACGTGCTCCTATACTCTCTTTGAACCGAAACTATGGCGGTGATCCTATACTCTCTTTCAACCGAAACTATGGCGATTCAGAGAGTATATGAGCACGTTTGGCGGCTATCCTCCGAGCAGATGGACCATAATGAGACTTTTTAACAATTTTGCCGAGCATGGTACAGTCGAAAGAAGAGCATACCCTTCAGTTACTGCTGTAGCTGCTACCATACAAAAAAAATTCAAGAGTTTCGACAAGAAGCTTATCTGCTCAAATGGATATAAGCAGACAGTCATTGCAGTCAATTATGTACAATGATTTGGACTTGGAATGATTTGGACTGCAGCAGACTTGCCGATTCGCTTGGAATTTCGCCAGAAGATCGAAGATACTTCAAATGGTGGAAGAAATTGTCGAATATGGAATTCTTCCAACCCACAGATACTCCATGAGATTGAATTTCATCCACTTCGTGTCACAGTGTGGTGTGCAGTTTAATCAAGCTGAATTGTCGAGCCCTAATTCTTCGAAGAAAACGATCGCACCGTTATGGTTACTTGAGCAAGTTGAGAGAGTTGTTCTATCCAGAATTACGCCGAATGAATTTCTTTTATTTCTTTTAACTCTGTGTTGTTTCAGCAAGATGGTGCACCTCCTCACATAGCCCGTCCTGTTATGGTTTTTGGCAAATTATGCCTCTGGTGTTGGCTCGGGAGTTTTGCACAATCACCTCTAGAATCAAATTGATTTTATATATGCTGTCGTATGCGGCTTTGAAATCAACGAATAGATGGTGGGTATCGATTTAACATCGTACTTCGGTAGTCGCTCATAGGTTTTGGCTATATCAAATTTTTCTCCCATCGGAGCGTGAGCGCATATAAGGCTTATATTGGCGAATATTCTTGAAGTTCCTAGACAACCTGTTGTCCAAATATGTCGAAGCAGCTTGCCTAGGTTCGCCTGGGACAGCAGGCGGGTATTCATTCATAAATATGGAGAAATTATATTTCAAAATAAGGGCATGAATACTTTGATACTAAGATTTACCGTTCCACGTTCCACTCAATTTTCAGTTGTAATCTGAAATCCGGAATACTGACAATGCTTTTTCACTATTTCGCATATGTTATGCATCACAAACCCACAAACATTCAAGATACTCTTTTTGCGATTGTTTGCGCAGTTGATTTCATCATAAAGCAATTCGTTTGCGTTTTGAAAAGCTTGATTAAGCAGTAGTGCAGAAGTAATGCGTTATGGAACTTAGTGTATGTTAGAGCAGCTTCGCTAACGTCGACCCCATCCTGGGGATTTTAAAGCAGCTCTCTAAAAAAGAATGCGGAGCCAATTCCAAAAACTACCCAGCATCAAAGAGAGCAAACCAAAATGCTTTGGGCATACATTAAAGTATTTGAAATTGTTCAGATAAATGGCATCTGATTGTGATACGTTGTATCGTTCGAAGCTACTACCTGTTCTTTCAACGAAAACAGTGTCCTTCGAACACCAGCATTAATACAGACTTAATCCTGTTTAAAAAAAAACGTTAATTGAACGTTTCTCATCCATAGAAGAAGAGATTCGTCGATTTCAAAAGCACGTATTTTCGAGACACTAGTTGAATTGATTAGTTCTACTTTTGGATGAGAAACTACATCAATTCATCAGTGGACTTGTATTGTAGTAATGTTTTCATTAAGATGCTTTTTTGATTGTAAATTTTTCAAAATGGATTTATCGGCGTTTCCTTAACCATAGAGAGAAGAGTCGGAAGTGCTTTTAGTCGGTAGGGATCCCTTTTTTAGGTACGTGATAAGTATTGCTGCTTTCACAGCCAGTTAAATGGTTTGCCCCTCATTTCAGGATGAGTAGGACGGCTCCTCGACGGCTAATTTTAAAACTTCTTTGATGTAAGGCTTGTTTTTTTTTTGTTTCTTCGTGCCTTTAAACGATGACAAGTGCTAATATTGCTCTTATTCAAAGTATTGGGGAGACAATTCTCTGTCCGGTTGGTAATCCCAGTTATCGGTGCTGATTGCAGACGCTCAGCATTAATGAACTCTATTACGTATTAAGGCTAAAGGATTCGCTTATGGTTGGGTGCTGTCGAACGAGGGTAGACTCTGATCGACTTTAACTTGGCAATGCCTAATGGTTGTAACTCTGACTACACATCAAATGTGCTTATTTGTAACCTCCAAGCGATAGCCATCTGGTACTGGTCTCATCCAACCGGATTTGACTTGCTAAGCAATAAGCGCGAGTGTTGATAACAACACGAAAAACATCGACACTGTTAACAGCCAGGTCAGAATGGCACGGAAAGAATACCTGTCCTGCAGCCTGCTGTCCCAGGCGAACCAAGACAAGCTGCTTCGACATATTCGGACAGCAGGTTGTCTAGGAATTACAAGGGTTGGTCAGGCCCCTTGAACAGAGATGCTGGCGGATGAACCAAAAGGCCAACGGCAGCGCTCAATCCCGTAGAGGATACGGATGGCCCCGTGTCCTAGGGGTGTCTAATAAATTGGAGCTGGCCCTCCAGGTAAAAGGTTGTGCTTTGGGTTAACTACCCAACCATGGAATAAAAATGATGTTATGAAGCAACCAATAGCCTCGAAAAGGACTGATTTTATTGCTGACGACCCTGCGAAGTGCAAAAGGACAACGACGTTCGTATCAGCACCTGGAATGCGAGAACATTACGCAGGAGAGGTGTAATCGAACAACTAGCGGAAGCCCTAAACTGCCATCCAGGAAATACGATACGATACGTGCAGAAAGAGGATGAAAACCTGTGCCACCTACTATGGATCGTGTTAAAATGAGCAGAAATAGCTACTATTCGGATGCGGATTTGTTATAAGTTTCCAAGACATTATCTAACTCATTATAGCAATCCAACATAAGCCTAATATGCGCTCACGCCCCGACGGAGGAAATAGTCGATTTAGCTAAGGATTGCTTCTTTGAGCTCTTTGACAAAACCTTTGAGCGACTACCGACGTAAGATGTTAAAATCGTACTGGGAGATTTTAATGCAAAGTCAGGAAGAAAAGACATCTTTAGCAGTATTTCATCACCACGATATCTATAAGGGGATATGGCGGTCTCCAGATCAACGGAATTGGTATCACATTGCGAAAGACAAGAGGCACGTATCCAGTATTGTGGATGTCAGAATATTCCGAGGAGCTAACATCGACTCGGACTTGCTAAGATAAGAATGCAGATATCCACCACGTCAAAACAATCCTGTGAAACAAATTTATTTCGAAAGACTGCAATCGAGACCGCCAAAACCTTCGCGCAACGCGTATCCCTGAACCTCTCGATTAACACCATACCACCAACATTTAATGTCGAAGAACAATGGCAACGATACCTACAAGCCATTAGCAACAGATGTAATAGGTTTCTCGCGTTTACCAGCAAGAAACCCCTCGTTTGGTGAAGAAGGTCGGCATATGCTCGCAGCCAAGAACTTGGACTACAAGGCTTAGCTGCAGGGGAAGACGAGATGTGCCATTGGAGCTCTAGAGGCACAGAAGAAAGGAATAACACCGGCTTTTCAGAAAGAAGAAAAAGAGCAAAAAAAAAGCGCGCTATCGAGGATACAGAGAGGTGCCACTCCAGGAACGATGTTCGCAAGTTTTACCAAAATTTAAAACGTCAAAGCCAAGGATACAAGGCTCGAACAGAATCCTGTCGAGATGAAGAAGGAAAAATTGTAGTTGAAACACAGTCGATGCTGATGAAATGGAAGAACCACTTCTGCAGACTGTAAAACGGCGACGACGAGGCAGAACGAACCATTCGGAAACGACCTCACCAACGCATTCGATACCAAAAAAGGACATAGGCAAAGCGATGCACCGTCATGTGACTTCTTCAATATGATTCTTTATAGGATTGTGCAAAATTCACGAGCCAACACCAGCCGACATAATTTTCCGAAAATCGGTGCAACTACTTGCATACGCCGACGATATTGACATCATTGGTAGGACTTAACGTGATGTCATAGCCACGTTTGCTAGTAAAGAAAAGGAAGCGGAAAAAATGGGTTTAGCAGTAAATGAGGGTAAGACGAAGTAAATGCTGTCATCAAGAAACGACACAACATCGACGAATTGGACAGAACGTCACCATTGACAGATTTAACTTTCAAGTAGTACGGGACTTTGTCTATCTCGGTTCCGCTATTAACTCTGACAAGATCTCGTAAGAAATTAAACGAAGAATTACTCTTGCCAACCGCAGTTTCATCGGGTTAAGAAGACAATTCAGTAGTAGAGCGCTTTTTCGAACTACTAAGCAAATCCTTTATGAGACCCGGATCATCCCAGTCCTGCTCTGCGGCGAAAAGCGGATGAAGTAATCCTTGGTCGATTTGAGAGTAAAATTCTTCGGTGCCGTTTGCGTTGACGGGCTATGGAGATGAAGATTCAACCAAGAACAATACGAGCTGTACAGGGAGTTCAGTCAAACATTTTTTACGGTTAAGTTTTAAAATATTCGAAAAGACTTTGAGTGCAAAATCATTGCTATTTACTTACCTAAGTGGCGCTACAGTTATGAATGAAGCTGGGCCTCAACCAACATGCCTCTTCAATTAACCCAAAAAAATCGTTGGCAATGTTAGTATAAAATTCGTCAATAGATCAATTTAACCCACGCCCACTTTTATTTATATTTTGTTGTTCAGTTTTTCATTTAAATTTTTTGAAGGTGTCCTCTTTTTCGTGGACATGGTCACCCTAATCATGTAGCACTAGAAAACCATCCGGAGAAACATTCAATTGAAGGCCTTTGGCCTTAAGTCAATAAAAATTTATTTACGTACTATTTTTATCACAACCATTGAATTAGATGTAAATATTAGGTTTATATGGTTTATTTTATAATAAGAAACTTATTGCGTTCATGCTTCAGTGGGGAACTCGCCTATTCGGGCAATAACTGATCATAGGTGTAAACCTCAAATAGTTTCTTTGTTGTCTGCTGCATTACCTCTCCCATTGCATTCTCCATAATTGGACGAATTTCATCCGAGATGGCATGCCAATTCTCATTCAAGAACGTATTCATCTTCTCACCTAGGCCTGAGTCACCATTAAATAGATTCTCCAGTCTCAACTTTGTGTCACCAATTTTATAGGTGATGCTTACGTTGTCGATTTTAAAATGTTGCTGGTTATTTCTGGGGTACCTGCTGCCGCAAACTTTAGCGATAACCTCAACGTTAGCTGTTAAGAGAAACCAAATAAAAGTTGAAATGCGCTAGACATTTGGGAAAACACTAGACTTACTAAGATTTGCATTGCATGTGCCATCGCCTCGAAGTGGCATCATCATTATCTTCCCTTTAAGACTGTAGTTGGACTTCATCTCTAGACTGGGAAAGTGTAATTCGACATCCAGCACATTGTTGTCTACGTCAGCGTGAAGTTTTTTTATGTCAAAACGTGATAGTCCGTGTACTACAATGTTTCTGTAGGTCGAATGTAGGTATACTGCTCCAGTGTCTTGATCTAGTTTGACTTCAGGTACGGTAAGCGGCTCTAGAGGTGGCATATACAGCTGGGGAATCCCAGCTGACATCCTTGGACGCAGTTCTTCGATGCATGTTCTTAGGCAATCGCTTAGGCGAGGATCAGAGCGATGACAAGCCTTGAAATATTTAGCTATAAAGGAGAACACTTTGTTAGAGGTTTTGGTCTGCTTTGAAAACCCCGCTTACTTACGCAACACAGCAGTGTATAGATCCGATGGTAGACATAATAAAATAATGCCAAAGATGAGATTGGAGATTGGTGCCTGTGACATGGTTATTGTTGTGATGACAACGTTGTACTGCAGAAAATTTTACCCCAGATGGTTAGTAAGTAAACTAAAGTAACGACATTTTCCGCTGAATCAGGAAAACACGATATCAAAACGAATGGAAGAATGACGGACGTTATTGTACAGCTCATGTGCTTTGATGCATGTTGTGCTTATTTTGCGAATTTATTTCATAAATTATGTAAAGTTAAAAAAAAAGTCAAGTTCGTTGGAAGCGTCTTAGTAGTAAGTGTTAGTGTGTCACAAGTAATTACAAAAGAAATGATACGTGCGTATATGACTAGATTTTTAAAACAAACTATTAAGCCTGTAACGAAAGGATAAAGGAGAAGATGATGTATTAGGAAAGAAAATATATTGAGCTGGGGATAACAGTATGACGCAATTGTTTAGGAACCTTCAAATATACAACGGAACTTTATAATAAAGATGTCTACTGCGTATTAACATACAGACGCGAAGAATTTATGATTTTCTTCATTCGGACAGGTCATGTGGGTTTTTTTTTCTTGTTTCAGGCTCCTTAAACAGAAGTAGTGGAGAATTAGCCACGTGTAGTAGGGGTATACAATAAATTCCATGTTATACATTGATGGTTTGGGTTCACTACAATCATGGAAACAACTTAAAGTTTCGAAATCGAATTATAATAGGGTGAGTTCCAAAATACATGAGATGCGTTTTATGTCATGAGTTCCAAAAGTAAAACGAAAAAAAAATACAAGGTAGCAAGTTTCTAAACGAATCCTTAGCGTTATAGATGTGTATCAGCTGAGCAAGCAAAGAATGCATCGATAATTTGTTCGATGCTTTCATTTGACATTTGCAAACAAAACGAGTGATGGGCGCACCGGTGCACGACTGGATCGTACTGGATCTTGATAGTTCTCGGTTGAATCCATAGCCCGTCAGCTCAAACGGGACTGAAGATTTTCGAAGAATTTTCCTCTCAAATATCGACCAAGGGTTTCTTCATCCGCTTTTGAGACGGGATGATCAGGGACTTATACAGGATCTCCTTAGTAGTTCGAGTGAGGGCTTCACTACTGAATTGCCTTCTTAGTCCGAAGAAACAGCGGTTGGCAAGAGAAATTTTTCGTTTAATTTCTGACGAGATGTTGCTGTCAGAGTTAATACCGGAGCCTAGATGGGCAAAGTCCCGCACTACCTCAAAGTTATCTGTCAATGGTGACGTTCTGTCCGATTCGTCGATGTGGTGTGACCTTTCGTGTTGACAGCATAAACTTAGTCTTGCCTTAGTTTACTGCCAAACCCATTTTGCGACTTCCTTCTCTATACAAGCAAACGTGACTATGACATCACGTTGAGTCCTACCAATGAAGTCAATATCGTTTGGGTATGCTAGTAGTTGCACCGATTTTTAGAAAATTGTGGTGTTAGCTAGATAATTTTGCACAATCCTCTCAAGAATAAGATTGAAGAAGTCACATGAAAGCGCATCGCCGTGCTTCCTTTTGTTTGGTATCGAATGTGTCGGTGAGGTCGTTTCCGACCCTGATGGAGCAGGGAGAATTCTCCATCGTCATCCTACACAAACGGACGATTTTGGGCGGTATACCAAAACTAGTCATGGCTCTGTATTGTTCTTCTCTATAAATGCTGCCGTATGCGGCTTTAAAATCGATGAATAGGTGGTGGTAATCCATTTGGTCATATTTGGTTTTTTTCCAGGATCTGCCAAAGTGTGAAAATTTGATCGGTTGTGGACTTTCCTGGCCTAAAACCACACAGATAAGGGCCGATCAGGTTGTTGGTAAACGGTTTCAGACGTTCACATATTACGGCAGATAGGATCTTGTAGGCGATGTTGAGGAGAGTTATGCCTCTGTAGTTGGATCGGTGTGGATCGGTGCTGAGGTTCCATGCTTCAGGCATACTTTCATCCTACCAGATTTGTCTTATGAGTTAGTGGATGTTACTTACCAAGTCATCTCCGCCGGCTTCATAGATCTCAGCGGGAAGGCTGTCACATCCGGCAGCTTTATTAAGCTTGTGTTTAGGTATTGCTATCGTCACCTCACTCAGGTCGGGTGGTTGGCAGTATTCGCTGTCTTAGCCAATATTGAATGGTCCGTTCTGCCTGACAGTGGAATGTTGTTCGTCATAACCGTTTTAGCCTGCAGAAGTGGTTCTTCCATATCCTTAGCATCGACTGTGTCTCAACGACGATATTTCCTTGATGATCACGACAGAATTCTGTTTGAGCCTTGTATCCTTGACTTCAACGTTTGACACCCTGACAAAACTTGCCTAAGCCCAGCACATCAGTTTCGGCTGATCTAATGGCTTCTTGGTGGTCTGGTGTTAATCTAGAGGTAAAGGGATATGCGCTCCGCGATTGTCTTGGCGGTCTCTTCCGATTGCAGTCTTTTAAATTTTAAATTTTTTCAAAGTATTTCTGGATTGTTGTTGCATGGTGGATATCCGCATTCTTACCTTGGTTGCAACAATGTAGTGGTCCGAGTCGATGATGAGACCAGTACACGATGGTTACCACTTGGGGATGTAACCTCATACTCTCCCTAGCACTGCACCACCTCAACTGGATGTCGACGAAAATTCGGCGGACATAGAGATGGTACATGCACCAACCACACAACAAAATCTGCCGTCATCTCTACCGGAGGTCGACTCTATGCCGACGAACTCGGGGAATGGCGTAAGCCCCATTTAAACATGATTCACATCCAGATCCCCATAATGCTACCTTCTCCGGGGTTGACACCAAGTCAACAGACATGGAGCTGGTAAGTGCTACCCACGACGCTACAATTTTTAGGGTTGACGCAAAGTCAACAGACCTAGAGTTGATCAGTGTTAGGCTTGCAGAAGAGGACCTCCTAATGTCTTATTCTCACGACGCCAAAAACTCAGTGGCAATGGCCTCTGTAATTAGTTTCAATGTTGGAACTCGAACGGATTAACCTCCACCACTTCAAAGTGGCTTCCGCCGCCCTTTTTCTTCGACTCGGGGAAGATATTGTTCTGATCCAAGAACAATAGGTTGTCAACAATAACGCACTCAGAACTCTTGACTGTTTCTATGTGCTCGCCGACAAAACGTATAAGAGATTGTCAAAGTACGATGATGTGTGATTTACACTCCTTTAACATCATTGCGGACTTAGACTGCGAAAAACGAGTGATGCGATTACATGAGAACACAAGCGATCTCACTGTAGCCACTCACTATCAATTCCTACTCTCACCTGCACGCTGGTGACTGGTGGGCGCCTAGTACTCACTCTTAGGTGACAGCGGAGGAATTCCCTAGATTGAGTTAATGGTGGCGCCTACAAATCTGCTCCGACATATTTGAACACAAGGTCTATAGGGATTTCCAGTACTGAGCCAGGGTGTTAGAATAGAGTTGGTGGCGGAGGAGCCTATAATGGGTCAACGGCAGCACACATCCCAAAATGGCTAACTAACAACGGTATTTCCGGCCCGCTGTCATTGGGTCAAAACAAGGACCTGGCCGTCCGTGCCGTCGGGTTAACTTCCCGACCATGGAAAAAACCATTAGTTATGAGAGAGACGCAACCAGCCTCGGAAAATGAAACTCCTCTTATGTCAACAAGACCAGGAACGTCAATGGTCTATGACATGAGAGTATGTTTTTGGAATGTACGAGCACTCTTCACCCTGGGTGCTACTCAACAACTTGAATCTGGCCTCATGCGGTACAAGGCAGATATAACCGCAACCCAGGAGATACGATGGATAGATAATGAAGAGAAAAAATTGTGACATTTTTACAGCTGCAGCAAAAGATTGCATTTATTAGGATGCGGATTCGTCGTGGGAAATCGGCTAAGGACAAAAGTCATTGACTTCAAGCCGATAAATGATCGGCATCAAAGCTATGTTCCAAAACATAAGCCCAATATGTGCACACGCCCCTGTAGATCCCATCAAGGCGGAGTTTTATGACCGCCAACATCCTCGACGTGCACACATTCCGAGGGGTAAATGTCGACTCTGACCATTTTCTTGTCGCGGCTAATTTCAGAGCTCGACTGTCAAGCGAGAAGAAACTGCGAGCTGCATAGAAGAATAAATTTGAAGTTGGACGCCTTAGCACACCTGGAGTAGCCAGAGCCTTCAGCGAGCGCCTGAGTATGAAACTCTCCTCTATGAACTCACCTACCACAGACGCCAACAATCAGTGGTGCTAGTATCCCGACATCATCAAAGAGGTAGCCGAAACCACTGCAGGGTACCAGCTACCCCCGAGAAGGCGCCCGTGGTATGATGATGAATGCGTATACAGAAAAAGGTGACAGAAGATGCACACAAAAAAGCACTGCAGCGCTTTTCGGAGACAGGAGAACGGGAAAAGAAGACCCTGCGTAGAAAGAGGGCTTACGCTGCCTCCCAGCTCAAGGATATCGAAGAGTAGCGCGATCGTAACAACATTCGGAACAGGCTCTTCGAGACAGCGAAGGAAACCTAGTCACCGAAGGGTTGACCAGTAAAAAAGTCGTGACAGGTGGAAATCTTTGACCACTCGGTTTAATATGCAACGCACTAACTACCGAACGGCTGAACCTACTCTCGTTTTAGTAACATAATCCTAACGAACAACAGGTTGGTTAGATAAACTAAGTCTTCGCAACTTTTTCAAAATATCCTTTAGCTTATTTCATAGGAACATTCAGATAATTATAAAACAATACTTACGCCTCCCTTATTATTTGTGAATCTTTTATGAGCTTCTCTGTGGGTATATCCATTGCATCTTCAGTTCCATCAGTATCCATCTCCAAATCCAGAGATTCCATCCTTTCAGTTAGATTAGCACATTCATGACTTGTCAGCATTTGAAACTGCTGCATGTATGCCCTTGACTTGGTGTCTATATCTTCCCGGGTTTCCCAGGACTTTTTATATTCCTGTATTTTCTGATAAATCGCTAGAACTTCTTTGTACATTCCTATAACCGCGTCAGCTGACATGTTGTTTGGAGATTGGGTCTTGGATTTTTTAATAAACTGTTGACGTTCCCTAAGGACGTTATCACAGTGATGCCAAATATCACAGGGTTGGGGAGGGTTACTTACGCTTTTGAAAAAATGTTCAAATGTTTTACTGAAATAAAAATTGAAATGAAAAAATTAGAGAAACAGTTCATATTCATAACGACTTACACTTGTTGAGTAACACTATCTAAATATGTTGCTAAAGGCGAGCTTCGCAGAAAGTCGCGAAGCATGTGAAGCATTGTCTTGAGATATGATTTGATGTGAATTAAACCATCAATATTTATTCCCAATTCACTGGTATCGAGCGGATTGTTTGGCAACTGCAAGCAAGAAAATTAAATCATTAGTGCTTCGTGGAAAGAACGTGGGTGCTTGTAAATTGAAATATTGTGCTTATTGCCAGTGTGAACAACGTTATCCAAGGGTCTACAAATGTTAATTGTTATGATTTGTAATATCGTTTAGTTGCTTTATTCAACGGAAGGCCTAATCGGTGGCGGATGAATGGAATTTAGATCGGTAGATGGTTAGATGTTGTAAAGAGAGGGTAGACTCTGATTGGCTTTGGCAATGCCCAGTGGTTGTAACTCTGACTGCACATCAAGTGCTTGTTTTTAACCTCCAAGTGGTAACCAACGTACTGGTCTCATCCAATCAGATTGGAGCGCGAGTGTTGATAACACGTCGAAAAACAGCAACACTATAAACAGCCAGGTCAGAATGGCACGGAACGAATAACCGGCCTACTGTGCCAGGCGATCCTAGCAAGCTGCTTCGACATATTTTGACAACAGGTTGTCCAGGAATTTCCATGGTAAGTCAGGCCCTTTGAACAGAGATGGTGGCGGATGAACGGAAGGGCCAACGGCTGCGCTCAATCCGGTAGTGGATACTGATGGCCCCGTGTCCTAGGGGTATCTAATAAATTGGAACTGGCCCTACAGGTTGGGGGTTGTGCTTTGAGCTAACTACCCAACCATGGAACAAAAAAATTATGTTACGAAGCAACCAATAGCCTCGGAAAGGACTGATTTTACTGTTGACGACCCTGCTAAACGAAAAAAAGAACAATTACCTCCGTATCTGCATCTGCACCAGAAATGTGAGAACATTAAACAGGAAAGGTGCAAGCGAACAACTAGAGGAAGCCATATACTACAGACTTAGGCAAGAAGTCTTATGTTTCCAACACATTAGTGAACGCATTGTAACAATCCGCATCAAGGCCAAATTCGCCTGGGGACATTTTAACACAAAGGTAGGAAGAGAAGACATCCTTAGCAGTATTGTCGGAAAACATAGCCTACACGACAACACGTCTGGTAACGCACTTAGGCTAATTGACTTCGCTATGGAACGAAATGGCACTATAGCCAGCACACGGTTTAATCACCTCTATATCCATAAGCGAACATGGCGTTCTCCAGATCAACGAACGAAGATAGACAAGAGGCACGCATCCTGTATTTTGAATGTCCGAACATTCCAAGGAGCTAACATCGAATCGGACCACTACCATGTTGGAGCTAAGATGAGAATGCGGTTATCCACCACGCCACAACAATTCAGAAATACTGTGAAAAAATGTTATTTCGAAAGACTGCAAACGAAAGAGACCGCCAAGAACTTCGCGCAAATCTTATCATTTAACCTCTCGATTAACACCATACCACAAGCATCGAATCTCGAAGAACAATGGCAACGATGCCAACAATCCATTAGATTAGCCGCAACAGATGTGCTCGGATTCGCGCGCTTACCAGCAAGAAACCCCTCGTTTGATGAAGAATGCATAAGATATTGACATCATTGGTAGGACTCAATGTGACGTCTTTGCCACGTTTGTAAGTATAGAGATGGAAGCGGCGAAAATGGGTTTAGCAGTAAATGAGGGTAAGACTAAGTACATGCTGTCAACACGAAAGGACACACAACATCGACTAATTGGACAGAACGTCACCGTTGACAGATATAATTTTGAGGTAGTACGGGACTTTGTATATCTAGGCTCCGCTATTAACTATGACTACAACATCTCGCCATAAATTAAACGAAGAACTACTCTTTCCAAAAACTATTTCTTTGGGCTAAGAACTACTAAGGAGATCCTATATAAGACACTGGTGATCACAGTTCTGCTCTACGGTGCTGAAGTATGGACCGTGTCAAACGGCGCTAAAGTATGGACCCTGTCAAAAGCGGATGAAGAAATCCTAGGCTGATTCGAGTGGAAAATTCTTCGAAAAATCGTTGGTCCCGTTTGCGTTGACGAGCTATGTAGACGAAGATTTAACCAAAAACTGTACGAGCAGTCAAAAAAAAAACTCCGCATTGGACGTTTAAGATGGCTTGGACACCAATACTCTTCGATTATCAGCTAAACGTCCTACGCAGTAGAGGGAGACCTCGCCTTAAGTTGCGAGCACATGTAAAGACCGACCTCAATCAGCTTGGAGTGCGCAACTAGAAGCAGTTGGCTAAGGACCGGGCTAGTTGGAAAGGCCTGTTAGTTGAGGCCTAGGTTCATTCAGGACTGTAGTGCCTCTTAAGTATGTAAGTAATTGGAGCTTCAAATAATGAGTGTATCCTCAATAATAGGTTCATGCCATAATGCACAAAAGCCACTTATGTTATATAAGGTAGTCCTAGCTGTCGGAAGGAGAAATATCGTGCTTCATTATCTAAGAAAAGCTTTGTTATATATCTCACCTGTATATTTTTATCTGTCAACAGTTGATTGCCTGTTTTCATTATTATGGCATACTGTTTGGCTTGTCCGTTGTAGTTATTTATAAGTACAATTAACTCCTTCACAAACCGCTTCATTTGCATAAGTTTGTGTTCCAAATGCCGAGCAAATGCATGGATACCATCAACACACTCAGCAAGCCGTCTATGTTCGTTGTGGTGAACAAACAGTGTGTGCATCATACTTTGCCTCAATAGACGTGGTTGTAGTGTGTTGCGAGCAGAGGGGACTATTAACTGCACTCCTTCTGCAATGAATGGTGGCTCAGGTTCTAAACCATCGGAATTGAGATCTACCAAATACAACATCGTCTTGTCTTGAGATGCGAAATCCTTGTCATATAGCATAATAGGAGTTTCCGCGGGTAACGGGCATCTGAGATTATGTCCCTCTGGTGTGAAAATATAAAAATCCTTGGTAGCCACACCAGTATTGCTTTGCAAGGCACTGAAGAAGTCGTTCATTGTCATCGAATCATCAACAGGACAACTGATATACTTGCATTTGTTGAGCCAATACACGGTGACAACTTTTGCATCCAACACATCAGACAGTCTCGAATAGAATACTAACTTAGGAGGTTGTAGCTCATCATAGCCACGCTTTCGACCGTCATTCTCAAGAGCCAGCGGCAACCATTGTTCCATTAGATTTTTAAAAGTCTGGGTTAGTCGATTCTCTTCTAATAACTTCATATGATGGCGCAACTGACCATCGTGCGTCTCTGTGATGGCTATACATCCTTTCGGTTTTTCTCTGATATTTTTCAGCACTTCGAACATGGACCGATCCTGTAGAAATGGATATGTGCCGCATATTATCTCAAATGCCACAACCCCGATTGACCAAAAATCCACGCTGTTTTTATACTCAGCAGATTCAATTATCTCTGGAGCAAAGTAGTTGCGTGATCCGACCATACTGCCGATGATTGTGTTGCTGTCAAGAATTCTACCGTAACCCATATCAGTCAACTAGAGTGATTTAATGTTTAGAATATTGTAATGAGGAAATTTAAATGGAATTCAAATCCAGACTCACCTTATAGATGGGGTTTCCAAATGAATCGTACTTAATTACTATGTTGTCGGGCTTTATGTCACGGTGGGTGATCTTATAAACATCATGTAAGTAAAATGTTGCATTGCCTAGTGCTCCTAATACCTGACGTACATCTGATTCTTTAAGACCGTTTATATTTTCGATCTGTTGCAGTTTCGATCGCAAGTTACCCCCGTCACAGTATTCCATTGCGATCACAGGTAGTTTCGAAGTTCGATTCTGTTCTTCAACCAAGTCCTCACACAAATGCTGACAACCACGCACAACGTTATCGATTTTGATTTCATTTGCCCAGTCGAGTTCCTGCTTCCACCGTGTTTGCAATTTTTCTCGTTCATCTGGAGCAAGGTCGTCGGGATTTTTGTTGCATCTTTTGATGGCTGAAATTGAAGGGAGTTTGATTGTTTTAGTGTTTCTTTGATATAACCGTGCTTTTACATTTTAATCATAGGTGATAAAATATGGTTGAGCAGGAATATCGGAGCATAAATCTATCTTTTGAGTTGGCGACTGAATAATTTTGAGATGTACCGTGCACCCACACGTTAACTATAATTCGGCTAACACGGACTTGAGTAGAATGAGTAGAGTCAGAAGACGAGAGGTGGAGAAAATGAATCGAAGAGTCTTACTTACTTACCTTCAACATCCTTCGATTCTGCTAGAAGCCAAACTACTGGCAGCTACTAGTGGAACTCTTCAAATAGTAAGTTAATGCCATGGAAGTGTGCAATTACCAAACCACCAACCAAGACGATGACTGGAACATCACCTCTTATCAATCTGTGTGAACGTCTGCAGCTTTGCTTGGCCATTAATTATTAACTGGAAAATTCGCAAGAATCGAGAACTGCCCAGTTCCTGACCGAACATGGAGAGTGTGTTAAAAATGTTTGTTTTGGTCAAAGGAACCTAGAAACTTTGCCAGGCAAGTTCAGAATTTAAAACTTTGCCCGGCAAGTCCATTGAAAAACCAATGGAGCATGCAATATTTCACTTTAGACGGTTCGCAGAATGGGGATAGATTATACCTAACCCGTCGTACATAATTGAACATATTGTGAGGTCAAAGAACAACTAAAGCTAAGAACAATCGTGTGAGGAGGTTTATAAAACTTGAGATGTCGCAAAAGCAATAGAAGCAACAGATGACCACTTGAAACAAAAACCATGATTAGCTAAGCAACCCCGCGAAGTTGTAAAAAACTTTATTCCCGGTGGTGTGGTTAAAAACACTGTGGGGTGAGGTTCAGTTCACAAGCACGATAGCATGTAGATAGAGGTGAAGGTTAATCATGATACCAATTAGCACTGATGTGCCTTTTTGTTACCACGACTAGTGTGACCTTTTTTATGATGATTGTTGACGGTGTGATGCAATCGGCATCTAGATCCTGCCTGTGGGTCTTCTATTCGTTTACCCGAGATTTCGGTAAGTTCGTCGAAGAATGATTATTCTAATGCACGCAATCTGGCTCCTGCTACCCGAGATGTCGGTAAGTTCGTCGAAGAATGATTGGTCCAATGCACGCAATCTGGCTCCTGCAAGTGCCAGACATTTGCAGATGAAATGGGAAAGGGTTTCTCTCTCATTTGCGCTCCTGCGCATTGGGTGATATATGTGGTCACATGGTTTACAATTCTCCAGTGACCCGTGACTGTCGTCGTGATTCTTGCGATATCTGAGCAGGTTCTATTCAAGAAGTCGTTTGTTCTGTTCTTGTCATAGGTAGTCCATATCTTCCTCGATATGACACAATTTGTTAACCTCTTCTATTTGGAGTCGGGCTTCTTCAGAAAGTGTGTCCTTTAAACGCATCTAGTGGGATGTGGACCCTTGTCGCAAGTGAGGGGTGTAGAGCTGAGTCTTGCCTGGCCAACTCGTCAGCGCGCTCGTTTTCATCAATGTCACTGTTCCCGCTCAGGCGGGCTAGTTCGTTCCGTCAATCCTGTACTAGTTTTGAGCATATTGTAGCCGAGTTGATGACGTTAATGGCAGCTCGACTATCTATGACTTACTTACTTAAGTGGCGCTACAGTCCGGAATGGAAATGGAAATACTTGTGCGCGCCTTTTAACTTAAGGAGAGGCTTCCTCTACTGCGTCCGACGTCTGGGTGGGAATCGAAGACTCTGCGAGCCGGAGTATTGGTGTCCATTCGTTCTACATGTCCTAGCCATCTTAAACGTCCAATGCGGAGTTTTTTGACCAGGGGCATGTCGCTGCACAGCTCGTATATCTCTTGGTTGAATATTCGTCATTATAGAACGTCAACGCAAACGGGACCGAAGCAAATGTCACTGATGTCAACATCGTCGGCGTATGCTAGTACGAATTTTGAAAAATTGTGCCTCTGGTGTTGGCTCGAGAGGTTTGCACAATGCTCCCAAGAATCAAATAGAAGAAATCAAATGACAGCGAATCGCCTTGCCTAAATTCTTTTTTGGATTCAAATGTGTCGGTGGTATCTATGAGAAAAGCAATATTTTGCTTTTGCGTATTGGCACGCTCTAGCTGCGTGCCTTTCTTGAAGCTTATTGTGGGTGTGATGTAGTCAGTTGGAAACGTGACCATGCCAGGATATTACTGTGGCCATATGGCCTTGCAGTCCAGCATCCTGACTTCTTGAGTCTTACCGCGCTGCATGGTGCGGTATCTGTAATATGTAGTTCAAGATGCAAGAGTTGGCGCTGACCTCAGTGCGCCCGTGCTGTTTAGACTGCCTATGCTGTTCTTTGCTGCCTTTTTAGTTTTGGAAGGTTGTAGCCTTAACTCAACGCGGATCACCATACTAGTGAGACATATGTGAGAATTGGACGTACTACAGCTGTGTACATCAACAATGTCATCTTTGGTTGAAGTCCCTATATCTTTCCAAGTAATTTGCTGCAAGAATAGAAGGCAACACACGGATTCCTTACTCTTTGTTCGATGTAGTGTTTCGAGTTAAGTTTTGGCAAAGATTATAAAGTCATACAGGTGACGCACTGCATACAAGTCGCATGGCGGGTCGTACTGGCACAGTCCGACATATGTTTGGATCTCGTTCTCATGTGTGCACGTGCACACCGCCCGCCCGTACCATGAAGCTTGTGAGCAAAAGTTTCTGTTTTCTGTTTTTTGTTCTCAATGCGGCATCTGTATGACTACATAAACTTTGGTTTTGGGTAAGGCGTGATACCCAAACACCTAGCGCTGGGAGATAGTGTGAGTTGGCTATTTCGACGGGGGAGGGTGAAACCGGATTTTCTGGTTTTGATTGTGAAAGGCACCACTTCTGTTATGCTCGGGTTTACACCGAAGCCACAACTTGCAGCCCAGGTGCTAACGATGTCTAAAGCAGCCCCCATGTTTTCGCTTATCACGGAGGAGAATTTTCCTGACACTAGTATCACCACGTCATCCGTATACGAGATAACTTTGACCCGTTCCACGTCTAGTTAAATTAGAATTTTATTTATAACCATTAGCCAGAGTAGGCGAGGGGAGGTGACGCTGCCCGAGTGGCGTTCGCCTATGGGCAAATTTGGTTGAATCACTGTTGCCACGTGTTGCCTGGACAATTTTTGTTCCGAGCATAAAGACTATCTATTGGCTAATAGATTCCTCTATACCCAGCTCGATCAGAGATGTTCGAGAAGCTCTAACGAGGACGTTGTTGAAAGCTCCTTCTATGTCGAAGAAGGAAGCTAAACAGACAAGCACAGTCTGATGACCAATATGGATCAGGTATGTGAATCGTGCATACTATTGGCGCGGGATAATTGTATCTTGAGAAGATCACCTTTGGGGGACTCACACTAGGCCAATTCCAGGAGAAGACCAACGCATTTCAAGTTGAGACTCACCGTCTTCTGCGTCGATTTAAAGGCCGCATATGGTAACATCGGTTCCTACTTATGGAAAACTTCCTATACTGCGTCCTATACATTCTAGGCTCGTTACAGAAGATTTTCTGACTGAGAAGTTGCAACGGTTTATGGTTACGCCTCCATCAAGACCGTAAAAAGACCTGGACTTGCCTTTTGGAATCGCTTTTTTCTTATGTGTCCAATTTATGTGCTAAATTGTTACAAATGAACGTTGCAGCAAGCTTTTAGATCCTGCATATAACATTGTTTTTTTCGGGAGCATAATGAGAAACGTTAACAAACAAAACTCCTAATTTAAAAAATTAAAAATTTATTTAGCTTATAATAAAAACATTGAGTTGCGGTTGATTACTTCCATCATGCTGAGGATAGCGTATGACGTTGACAGGCGGTCCATTATTACGTGTTGGTGACGAGAGAATTCTTGCCCTAACAAAATATCTGAAAAGTAAAAAACCGCCAACACTAAGCGATAACACAGCAAACATCAGCAAAATCCAGCCATATCTCTTCCAAGCATAAGCAAGCGGCGACTTATCTTGAATATTGGTTATCTCGCATGAGTAATTAGCAATTGCTTGCAAGTTTTCGTCATAGCAAATGCAAACATCTGCTTGCGAACAAATCCTTTTAGGACAGCCATTTAAACACATTGGCATGCAGATATCACTGTCCAGATTCTTTGCGAATCCAGTATTGCACGAACACTCATTTGGTCCAGAACAAACTCCATTGGGACAGTCATCTGTACAAACGGGTTCGCAAATTGACGTTATCGTCGATTTCATGTATCCATTATGGCAGGTACAAGTTTCTGGGCTGGAGCAGTAGCCATTGTAACATTCAATTTCACACAAAGGGTCACATACTCTTTGGTTGGTAGACTTTGTGAATCCAGTATTGCATGAACAGACATCAGGTGCAGAGCAGTAACCGTTGGTACAACCGTAGGGACATACCGGAGTACATGTTTCGTTGGACGTCTTTTTGTATCCTACATTGCAGGTGCAGCTTCCAGGTGAGCTGCAAATTCCGTTGACACATCCGCTCTGACATATTGGAACACAATCTTCGTTAAGCGACATTGTATAACCAAGGTTGCAGGTCCATATACCTGGGGCGGAGCAAAATGCATTCTGCAAAACGCCAACGCAAATTGGTTCGCATATGTTTGCTTGTGATATTGCGTAGCCTGAATTACAGGAACAAGCGTCAGGCGCTGAGCAATAGCCATTGGGACACCCACTTTGACAGATTGGTTCGCACTTTTTTACTTCTGACATTTCGTATCCTGTGTTGCAGGAACACACTCCGGGTGATGAGCAATAGCCGTTCGGACATCCACCATTACAAACAGGTTCACACTTGTTTGCCCATGACATTTCGTATCCTATGTTACAGGAACACACTCCGGGAGATGAGCAAAACCCATTGGGACACCCATTACTGCACACAGGTTCGCATTTCTCACCGACTTGCGATATTTCGTAGCCTGAATTACAGAAACAAGCGTCAGGCGCTGAACAATAGCCATTGGGACACCCACTTTGACAGATTGGTTCGCACTTGTTTACTTCTGACATTTCGTATCCTGTGTTACAGGAACACACTCCGGGAGATGAGCAGTAGCCATTGGGACACCCATTACTGCACACAGGATCACATTTTGTTCGTCCAACTGACATTGAAAATCCTGAGTTGCACGCACAAACACCCGGAGATAAACAATATCCATTGGGACAACCAGCAGGACACACAGGCAAGCAATTCGAACCACTATATCCCGAGTTGCACTCACACTTTGTGGCCGATGCACACCATCCATTCTGACAATTTGGGCATATTTGAGGGCAACTTCCGCGCCGGTTTACACGCAGTATATTTTGAAAGCAACGACAGAGGTTCCCCTTCGAACAAAAACCATTCGGGCAGGAGTCACACCGATCAAAACAACTAAAAACAGTAACGAATGTGAAATTCACTATATGAGAACATCGTCAATTTAACTTACTGCGGGTGTAATTCTCCTGTTTGCGCTAGTACTTGTCCCCGAGGACAGTAATATTCAAAACCGTAGCGATCATTTTGCTTGACAATCCGAAATTTTGGCTTCATAAACGATTCAGCACCTGCTGCTGCAAACCAAAATACTGTCAGTAATACGATCCTTGGCATTTTTTTTGAATTGATTGAAGTCTGAGGCGAGTAAACATTCCACGACTGGCGCACAATTTAAGTTTTTCCTCGGATTCGCTACCGAATGTACACGGCTGATAAAACCAACGAATGGGCACCAATAATGCGATAACTCAAGCTAGAGCTTGAATGCAAGCATAAAAACACAACAAAGTGCACGAGGCTTTCACAAAAAAAAAAAAAAAAACCCGAGAGGTATTTTAGTGGGGAAAACTATGATAACTACAATACTAATACGTCGCGTGCCTGAGAGATGAATCTTGGGAAACACATTTTGCAATTTGTCGAGTTCTTTTCCTCATGCTGACGATACGTGTGGTCTAACTAGGAGATAAGGGCTAACAAAAGATGCAAATGGCGAGATGACGTTTCGAAATACAGAAAGGAATTTTCAAGCCGCTGCAACGAACATCCAAAGCAGCGCGTGAATAATGCCAAGCGAAGACAAGGCGCCAATATGGTTGTTTAAAACACAAGAGCGATGTAGCATCACAGTGAAGGACGTGCGCGAATGGAGTTAGTTCTTCGTTGTAAGGTATTACGTAAATGACAAAATCGTTTCGTCTCTTCATGAATTGCCGTAAATGTTCTACTACAACACGATGGGAGCGAACAATGATGTCGATATCGGCTTTGTTGAAGATAGTGCTTTCCGTATTTACTCCGTCACTGCGATCTGTTCCAGCACGAGACTGAAGAAACCGCATGATAGTGCGTCTCCTTGTCGGAACCCGGTATATGGTGGGAAAAGTTCAGATGAGCTATTCTCAAACCGAACATCGCATTGCATGTCCTGAAGTGTTAGGCCACAAAGGATGTATTAGTTTTGATGGTATCACGTATTCCTCCATCGTTTTATGAAGCTCTAGACGATGGACGGTTGTTGCTGTAGAACAATGGTAGACTCTTATTGGCTTTAACTTGGCGATGCCCAGCGGTTTTAAAACGGACTACACGTCAAATGTGCTTATTTTTAACCTCTAAGTGGTAACCGTCGGCTACTGGTCTAATTGAACCGGATTGACTCGCTAAACGATAAGTGCGAGTGTTGCTAACAATCTGCTGTCCCAGGCGACCCTAGACAAGCTGCTGCGACAAATTCGGACAAGAGGTTGTCTAAGCATTTCTAGGGTTAGTCAGACCCCTTAAACAGAGATGCTGGTGGATGTACCGAAATGCCAACGGCAGAGCTCAATCCCATAGTGGATACTGATGGCCCTGTGTCCTAGGGGTATCTAATAAATTGAAACACCCATGGAAAAACCCATATGTTAAAAAGCAACCAATGGCCTCGGAAATGACAAAGCTAAATGACAAAGACATTCGTATCTGCACTTAGAATGTGAGAACATTAAACAGGAGAGGCGCAAGCGAACAACTAGCGGAAGCCCCAAACTGCTACAAAGCGGACATTACTGTCATCCGGAAAATACGATGGGATAGGCCGGGCAAAAAGTGGATAAAAAACTGTGAAATCTACTACGGACCGTGTTATAGTGAGCAGAAGCAGTGACTATTTGTATGCGGATTTGTTATAAATGCCAGACTTAGGCAAGAACTATTATATTTCCATGACATTAGCGAACGCATTGTAACAATAAGAATCATGGCCAAATTCGCCAACATGGGCCTTATATGCGCTCACTCCCCAACTTAGGCAAAATATGATATAGCTAAGGATTGCTTCTGCGAGCTTCTTGACAAAACCTATGACCGTTCGGTAGTCGTACGATAGTAAAATCGTGCTGGGATGTTTTAACGCAAATGTAGGAAGAGGAGACATCTTAAGCAGTATTGTCGGGAAAAAATAGCCTACACGAAAACACGTCTGGGAAGGGAATTAAGCTGACGAAATGCCACTATAGTCAGCAAACACTATTGTCCATAAGTGGACATGGCGGTCTCCAGATCAACGAACGGTCAACTGAATTGATCACATGGCGATAGACAAGAGGCAGGCATCCAGTATTTTGGATGTCCGAACATTCCAAGAACGAGGCCTACAAGGCTAAGCTGCAGGTGAAGAAAAGAGCTGCCATTAACCTCTAAGGCAAAAACGAAGGGAAGAACACAAGCTTTTCAAAAATAAGAAAAGGGAAGAAAAACCGATTCTGCAGATTGTTAAACGGCGATGACGAACAACATTCTGCTGGTAGGCAGAACAAATCATTCAGTATTGGCAAAGACAGCGAAAACTGCCAACCACCCGATCTGAGTGAAATTAGGATGGCAATATCTAAACTCAAGCTTAATAAATCTGCGGGAAATGATGGCCTTTCCGCTGAGCTATACGAACCCGGCGAAGATGACTTGGAAGTAACATCCACCAACTTAAAAGCCAAATCTGGTCAGATGAAAGTATGCCTGAATAATGAAACCTCAGCACCGATCCACAAAAAGCAGACCCTCTAAACTGCGCCAACTACAGTGGCATAAGTCTCCTAAACATCGTCTACAAGATCCTATCTGCCGTAATATGTGAACGCCTGAAACCGTTTACCTATAACCTGAATCAGCGTGGTTTTAGGCCAGGAAAGTCCACAACCGATCAAATTTTCACACTTCGGCAGATCATGGAAAAAACCCAATAAGTCCAAACCGATACCCACCATCTATTCATCGATTTCAAAGCCGCATACGGCAGCATTTATAGAGACGAACTATACGGAGGCATGACTAGTTTTGGTATACCGCCCAAACTCGTCCGTTTGCGTTGGATGACGGTGGAGAATTCTCACTGCTCCATCACCGACACATTCGATATGTGCGCAGTCAGACTTCGTAAATATGATTTTGAAAGAATTGTGCAAAACTATCCATCCAACACCAGAGGCACAATTTGCCAAAAGTCGGTACAACTACTAGCAAACGCCGACGATATTGACATCATTGGTAGGACCCAACGTGATGTCATAGCAACGTTTGCTAGAATAGAGAAGGAGCCAAAAAAAATGGGCTCAGCAGTAAATTAGGTTAAGTATATGCCGTCAACACGAAAGGACACACAACATTGACGAATTAGTCAGAACGTCACCATAGACAGATATAACTTTGAGGTATTACCGGACTTTGTCTACCTCGTCTCCGCTCTTGACTCTGACAGCAATATTTCGTCAGAAATTAAACGAACTACTATGGAGCTCCTATGGAAGACCCTGATCATCATAGTCCTGCTCTACGTGGTCAATTCGAGAGGAAAATTCTTCCGTAGAACTATACCATGGAAGAATTTTCAACGAGCTTTACAGCCACATGCCCCTGGTCAAAAAACTCCGCGTGGAACGTTTAAGACGGCTAGGACATGTAGAACGAATGGACACCAATACTCCAGCTCGTAAGGTCTTCGATTCCCAGCCAGACGTTAGACGCAGTAGAGGAAGAAGACATCGCCTTAAGTGGCGCGCACAAGTAGAAACCGACCTCAACCAACATGGAGTGCGGAACTGGAGGCAGTTAAATAAGGTACGGGCTAATTGGAGAGGCATGTTGGTTGAGGTTTATTCCGGACAGTAAGTACGTAAGGGACATCTTGGAAAATGTCATACTTCTATTTTCCGTGGAAAACATGCCCTTCCGATTTAATTTCCAAGAGGACAACGATCCAAAACATACGGCCAATTTGTGAAAAATTGGTTTCGGTATCAAAAAAATCTCTGTAATTTCATGCCTAATTCAATCTCCAGATCTCAACCCCATTGAAAATTTGTGGGATGAACAAAAAAAATTAAGTGATCAAAAGGAATGGTATTCCATTCCTCCCGGAATATGCCTGAAATTGGTAATATCAATGCCACGTCGACTTCAAAAAGTGGTGGAAAATAATTGAGCATACTCATGTTATTAAAGTAAATACGGTTCAAAGATAAATATGTACAGACTTTACCTCTAAACTAGAGTTCCGTCATTGTCGATATTGTACGGAGCAGAATATACTATAATCGAAATTGCTAGGCACACTCTTTCACCATAAATGAAGTCGCTATATCGACCAGACTTCCGTGTTCATAACTGCGTCGTTCGTGATAATGCAAGACGAACGAAACTTGTTTAAATACACTTTGTAATCAGATACAGATTTTACAAACCAAGAACAGCCTGAACTTGTTTTATTTCAATTAAATGCAACTTATCTATGGAAACAAATAATTTAAAAATAAACATCCAATTCTTAGAATTGATTGGGATACGTGACTCAATGCGATCACCACTAACTAACAAAGTCAATGCTTTTCCAGGAAATAATTTTATATTGTTTACATACACATATTCGCATTTATTCGCCAACTACATACCAACTGACTGATTGCTGTCCCAATTTATCCAAAGTGCAACTTCACCAAATGCTCCAGAACCAAGTAATGTTTTGAATTCCCAATTTTTCGACGATCTGTTATGGTCAAGCATGACTATGTTGTGTAACCATTAATTATTAACTATGTAGCATTAAAACAAAAAATATATAAATAAAATTGAAGCCGCCGATTTCCCGACCAAATAAACTCTCCGTCCACTTAATTGTCAACCGTCAAACCAACTGTCACTGGGTTTCATTGATAAGTGAAAATTGAACTCTCAAAACATTGCAGACGTCAAAATGAATTGAAATTGAAAGTACTAGATTTTTCTAGCCCGTCCGACAGACGGGCAATGGGCTATAATGAAGCAGAACGTAGGTTCCAGTTATCATTGAAAACTCTTATAGGAAATTTTCTTTTTTTTCTTGTGGCTTTTTTATAAATTCAATGTTTGGCGAGTTGGTATCAAAACAAAGCTTATAAATTTGAGAACATGATTATCCAAAAAATCTAAATTTCTATTTATATCATTTCATATTTTTCACTGATCAAGATTTATTTTTGTAAAATATTGATTGCCATTCAACCGAAATGAAACGGAATTTTTCAATAATTCCTATCAGAAGCTGTGGGGGTGACATTTCAATTCCATGATGTGTTGTATTTATGTTCCAATAAAGTTGTTCAATGTTGGTTTAGAATGAAGCCGGGGTTTTAATGATAAAACGCCTTTCTTTATATTTGTTAAAAAATAATTTATTGAAACGCTTTCTTAGGCCGTTTGTCAATTGCGTTAAAATGGGGGTTCAACTGGTTACATTTTTGACATTTCTGCAGGTGCTTTTCATCTCCACTCAGTAAGTGTATTAAATGTCAAAATTTATCCACTGACTAAAATGTTAACCCAATTGACACACGGCATTATTTCTAGAATTTTTATTATTACAAAACGGTTATGACTTTATTCTCGTTTAACAAATTAAATTTAACACGGCCTTATTTGAAAGCTTTTATATCACTTATGAAATTCACTTAGGTAATTCATTCAAATCACGTTGAGGTCACAATTTAGACTCGCTGGTTGTCGCTTCATCACTATTTGTACCACTCCACAAACTGAGCTAGAAAGAGATGGCATATTCTCGGAAGTTCCCACAGTTTCTTGATTGTTCGAGAAGTGGTTTTGATAGTCATTTATTACAGTGGAAACATACAGAACCACAATGGCCACTAAATGGATGGATTTTCACACATCAGGGTATGTTCGCACACTGCAATCTGAATTTATAACAACATGAATAACGAATTTGATGCGAACAACAAAACATGTGAACCTTTACTATTAGTAATAATAATCCACGAGTGTGTTTTCCATCTCTCTCAATGCTGCCTACTGAGGGGCCAGTTATAGCTATTGTTAGCAATTCAGATTGCAGTGTGCAAACATACCCTGATGTGGGAAAAACCATTTGTGGTAATGGATGCGTCCACTGGAATAAATGACTGGAATAGTGGCATCTTTCAAAGCCGCTTCTCGAACAATCAAGAAACTGCAGGAACCTTCGAGAATATCCCATTTCTTTGTAGATCAGTATGTGGAGGGGTATAAATATGTGGAGGGGTATAAATAGAGATGAAGCGACAACTGGCAAGCTAGTGTAAATTGTGACCTGAACGTGATTTGAATAGTGTTGACTGAGGTAATTACCTAAGTGAACTTCGGAAAGTGATAATAGTGCGCGAATTTAATAGTTGGTATTAAATTTCAAAATGTTTGTATAGACATTCACTGGCTGACTGTTTATCAAAATCTGTTCTACAAAAAACAACGTTTTTCTAATGCACATTTGGGGTAGTGTAAGCAAATGGTTTTTATAGGAAAACGGCCCAAAAAGTAGGCGTGGAAAAAAACTGTGTAAGACATTAGAATTGTCTAAGTATTTCTTTACAAACTTTTTCAAAATTCCTTATCGTTTAGGGCGGATTGTGTTAACAATTGTTCTGTAGGCACGGACAACGATGCCATATACCAAATTTCAATATCCTACCTTAAAATTCAAGACCAACAAATCGGTGACGAAAGGCCAACGGCAGCGCTCAATCCCGTGGTGTATACTGATAGACCGGTGTCCAAGGGGTATCTAATAAATTGGAACTGGCCCTCCAGGTTGGGGGCCAATCATGGAAAAATTAATTGTTACGAAGCAACCAATAGCCTCGCAAAGGACAGATTTTATTTTTGACGACCCTTTTAAACGAAAAAAGGACATCGACGTTCGTATCTGCACCTGGAATGTGAGAATATAAAACAGGAGAGGTGTAAGTGAACAACTAGTGGAAGCCCTAAACTGCTACAAAGCAGACATTACTGCCATCCAGAAATATTGTAACAATCCGCATCAATTCCAAATTCGCCAACATAAGCCTTATATGCGCTCACGACCCAACGGAGGAAAAAGATGATACAGCTAAGGTTTGCTTCTATGAACTCCGTGACAAAACCTATGAGCCACTACCGAAGTCCGATGTTCAAATCGTGGTAGGAGATTTTAACGCACAGATAGGAAGAGAAGAAATTTTAAGCAGTATTGTCAAAAAAACATAGCCTACACGACAACACGTCTGGTAACGGACACGCGGATGAAGAAGTCCTTGGTCGATTCGAGAGGAAAATTCTTCGGTACCGTTTGCGTTGACGGGCTATGGCGACAAAGATTCAACCAAGCGACATGGCCCTGGTCGAAAAACTCTGCATCGGACGTTTGAGATGGCTAGGATACTCCGGCTCGCAGAGTCTTCGATTCACAGCCAGACGTCAGACGCCTTAGGTGGCGCGCACAAGTAGAAACCTACCTCACCCAGCTTGGAGTGAGCAACTGGAGGCAGTTAGCTAAGGACTGGAATGGACGGACTGACTTGGCTAAATGCACTCACGACTAAGCTAGCGATTCTGAGTCGATCCATATACTTCAAAGTATGTTCAGCAAATTTATTTCTCTATGTTACAAACTTTGTGTCAAAACCAATATCTTATGGGATATGGTATAAAAATATTTACATGCCCTATCCAATCGATTAATACAATAGAAAAAGCTGGTTTTTGTTGAACCATAAAAGATTTTGATAAACTTTCTGAGCAACACCTATATTGTGACAATGCGACAATTAAACACGATGTGTCGGGGGTGTTTAATTTACGGATGCAATGCAATATGGTATGCAATGATTCGCAAAGCGTATTGTAGTCTTCTCATAATATATTTCATTCGCTGCCGAAATTTTGTATAGCGTGATACCAAGAGACAAAATAAAGTCATCAGTTTAAATCTTTAAAATCGAAATAAATAGACGAGTTAGATCCGATTATGATTTTATTAGCCTTGCCTGTATGGCTGCTTGCTTTAAAAGGCTTCAAAGTGTCGAATAAAGAAAACCAAAAATGAGCCATTCTGCAACAAAGTTGTTTTATAACTTTCTTCAGTCTTTAGTGTTACAATTCCAATTAATAACAGATTTGCGTAAACGTGCATCTGTGACCCCACTCGTGCTTGGTTAATAAAACCACATGATTTTTTTAATAATTGTATTTCAAGTGAAAATAGTTGAAAACTTATAAAGATACAAAAACAAAATAATCAATTAACTTATCAATGCGAATCAAGTTTGCTGTTGTTTAATTTTTTAAAGCTATGACATCATATCTGACTAATTACGATATAAGTTATGTTTACTCGGGGAACAGTTCATCATAGGTGGAAGACTCCATTATCTTTGAAGCAATCGTAAAGAATTTTTTTTCCAATGCTCGTTCAATTGGTGCAATCAGTTCCAATGTGAATGTCTCAAAGTTCTGATTAATTGTATCGTTGATAATATCACCAAGTGTCTTGTCACCATTGAACAGATTGTACAAACGAACACGCCCTTTTCCCATTTTGATTTTAACATCTAAAGATTTTACAGAAATACGATCAACATCCTCGCTATCCTTGTTCACATCAAATTGCACACGAACAAAGGCTGTGAAGTTTGCTAAAAATAGAAATAACAGTAGCATAAGAAAGAGTCAGTAAAAAAAAACTGTTAAACGACTTACTGAAGTTTCCACTAAACCTTCCATTACCCTTGATGGGCAATGCCAAAAGTTGTCCACTCATATCATAGATGCCCTCTCCACGCAGTCGTGGCAAAAGCATCTCAAAGTCCATGCGCTTGCCTTTATCCTGTGCACTAAAATTTCGATGGATTTTTAAATTACAATTATGGTTATTGAAATATTAGTGCAACCTACGATAATCTTTTGATATCGAAATTCGCAGCACCGTAGATATTCAGATTGTGAGTCTTGACAGAGAATCCGCTACGACCACCATCCAAAATATTGAGATCACCAATGAAGAGGGGTTCTAGCGGTGGAATATTCAATTCCTTAATGCCATCGGCTAGATATGGTCTCATTTCGTGCACCGTAGTTCGAACGCACTCATTTAGCTTGGGATCATTCCGATGACAGACATGAATGTAGTCAGCTAAATGAAAAATTGCATTTGGTGAGGCTATAAGTAGCAGAAAATTTGATACCAAAGCTTACGAATCTTTGACGACTCTGTATATGAACGTCCAAGTAGTGCAGCCATAAATACAGTTAAATACAAAAGCAGCTTATTTGCCATGGTAAGATTTTATCTGAAAAATGTAAGAAAAGTTACTAAAAGTAAAATGACAGATCGACAATAGTCTCGACATCTACTCCATTTACAATGAGAATTTTATATGGTTCATGAGAATTCTCCCTCACACGTGCATGGTGCATTGTCTCTTTCATTAAAACCTCAAAATCACTTGGAGGAAAAAAATGTGAAAACAATTATATGGCGGGATTGCTGTTTTATGGGGTTATTGCATTTAAAACATACAAATATAAGTTGTTTGATGTGAAACAGATATTATTTACTTATAAAAATACAAAGTGAGTGTGTTGAATCATAAAATTGATATAGAATGAGTGGAATTCATTGCAAACTGTGAATATAAATGCAATTTCAATGAGAAAAAGCAAAAAAATTCTGTGCAAAAGTTTGTGTCAAAGTTGGTTTTCATGATGTCAGATTGTCTTTTGACAGTTTGGCACTGATGTTGTCCTGAACAATTCTATAGAGTTATTCGCGACAACGACAATCTGTCAGACATATCATTTGTAAAATAGGTGGGTCTGGGATATTAGGGGTATATTAGTTCTCACACTAGGTTTGTAGCATAGAAAAATAATTTTGATAAATATGGCTCAAATTATATGAATCGACTCATAATCGATAGCTTAGTCGATCTATCCATGTCTGTCTGTCCGTCCGTCCGTATGTGTTTCACCGATTTTGGGACTTAAATTTTGAGCTATATTGTGGAAATTTGGTATGTATATAAATAGAATCTCTGTCGGACGAAGCAGAACAAGTGTACAATTTTTGAAATCCGCCCACGGTCACCCCTTCTTTTTAGAAAAATGTAGTTTTTAGCCAAACCGTAAGGAATTTTGAAAAAGTGTCTAAACAACATATTTAGATAATCTCAATATCTATATTTCGTCCTCATATGGTTTTTTTTGCCACGCTCAATTTTTGGGGGCGTTATCAGTAAAAAAACCTTTTTCGGTCTTTCGATGCAAAATAGTTGGTTATGATAATATAAACATTTCGTCCATACATCATTTTAACCCACCCTCACTTTTTGGGGAAGTTTCCTTTCAATTCAGATTCAAGATTTGGTGACAATGTAATTTTCTTTATTTCATTCCCATTCAGTATTTAGTCAAGCCCGATTTTCGGGGTATTATTTTGTGGATGGTGTGGGAGAGGGGATTTGGCGATCCGCACAGCGGATTGTAGCCTTTTCATACGCTTTTGTATGAATTTTCCTTCATACAAATGATATGACTGTCAGATTGACGTTGACAAGTTATCATAAACGTCAACAGAATAGCCGAATGTGATCGCATTTTTTTTTCAACAATCCAACTGATGAAAATGTGAATTTGATATTTGCTAACGAATATTTGAGCAGGATGGAAAAATGCAAAACATGTATGTCAACATACACGAGCTGTTTTAATATGATAAGGATTGCTTCCACGAGCTCCTTGACAAAACCTATGAGCGACTACCGAAGTAGCATGTTAAAATCGTGCTGGGAGATTTTAACGCAAAGGTAGGAAGAGAATACATCTTTAGCAGTATTGTCGGAAAACACAACCTACACGACAACAAGTCTGGTAATGGACTTAGACTAATTGACCTTTGCTACGGAACGACATGCCACTATAGCCAGTACTCGGTTCCCTCACATCGATATCCATAATGGGGCATAGTGGTGTACAGATCAACGAACGGTCAACCAAATTGATCACATTGCGATAGAAAAGAGGCACGCATAAATTATTTTGGATGTCCGGACAATCCAAGGAGCTAGCATCGACTCGGACCACTACCTTGTTGCAGCCATGGTAAGAATGCGGATATCCATCACGTCACAACAATCCAGAAATATTGTGAAAAAATGCAACGTCAAATGACTGCAATCGCAAGAGACCCCCAAGACATTCGCGCAACGCGTATCCCTTATCCTCTCGATTAACACCATACGACCAGCATCAAAAGTCGAAGAATAATGGCAACGATGCCAACAAGCCATTAAATCAGCCGCAACTGATGTGCTAAGTTTCTCGCTCCCACCAACAAAAAACCTCTGGTTTAATGACGAGTGCCGACATATGCTCGCAGCCAAGAACGAGGCCTACAAGGCTAAACTGCAGCTGAAGACGAGAGCTGCCATTGAGCTCTATAGGCAGAAAAGAAGGGAAGAAGACCAGCATTTCAGAAAGAAGTAAAGAGAGCAAGAAAACCGCGCGATTGTGGATATGAGGAATGATGTTCGAAAGTTTTACCAAAGGGTAACAGGGTACAAGGCTCGAACATAATCCTATCGAAATGAACGTAGTTGCGACACAGTCTATGCTGAGGATATGGAAGAACCACTTCTCTACGTCTCTAAACGGTGATGACTAACAAAATTGCGCTGTCATGCATAGCGAACCATTCAATATCGGCAACAACAGCGAAAACTGCCAACCACCCAACCTGAATGAAGCAATATATAAGTTCAAGTTTAAACAAATTTGGGCGGAAATAACGTCCATTCCGCTGATATTTATAAAGCCGGCGGAGATGGCTTGGTAAGTAACATCCACCAACTCATAAGCCAAATCTGGTCGGATGAAAGTATGCCTGAAGAATGGAACCTTACCATTGTTGCCAACAACAAAGGAATAAGTCTCTACAACATCGCCTACAGGATCCTATCTGCGTAATATGTGAACGCCTGTTCAGGTTGTGTGCCAACAACCTGATCGGCCCTTATATGTGCGGTTAAGGCCAGGAAAGTCCACAAACGATCCAATGTTCACACCTCTGCCGATCCTGGAAAGAACCCCAGAAGTCCAAAACGATACCCACCACCTATTCATCGATTTCAAAGCCGAATTTATAGAAATGAACTATACAGAGCCATGTTTAGTTTTGGTATACCGCCCAAGCTTGTCCGTTGTGTAGAATCACGATGGCGAATTCTCGCTCCATCAGGGTCGGAAACGACCACATTCGATACCAAAAAGGGATTAATCCTAGGCGATTCGCTGTCAAGTGACTTCTTCAATTTGATTCTTAAGATGATGGTGCAAAACTTCCGAGCCAACCCCAGAGGCACAATTTTCCAAAAATTGGTGCAACTTCTGTCATATGCCGACGATATTGACATCATTGGTAGGAGTCAACGTGATGTCATAGCCACGTTTGCTAGTATAGAGAAGGAAGCGGTAAAATATGGTTTAGCAGGAAATGAGGGTAAGACTAAGTATATGCTGACACATAACATCGACGAATCGGACAGAACGTCACCATTGACAGGTATAACTTTGAGGTAGTACGGGACTTTGTCTATCTATCGGCTCCGATATTTACCCTGCCAACAACATCTCGTTAGAAATTAAACGAAGAATTACTCTTGCCAAACGGTGTTTCTTCGGTCTAAGAAGGGAATTCAGTAGTAAAGCCCTCACTCGAACTACTAAGGAAATCCCATTTAAGACCCTGATCATCCCAGTCCTGCTCTGTGGCTTGAAGCATGGGCCATATCAAAAGCGGATGAAGAAATCCTTGGTCGATTCGAGTGGAAAATTCTTCGAAAAATCTTCGGTCCTGTTTGCGTTAACGGGCTTATGGACGAAGATTCAAACAAGAACTATACGAGCTGTACAGCGACATACCCCTGGTCAAAAAACTCCACATTGGACGTTAAAGATGAACGGCTCAGTGGTGCGATGGTTAGTTTGTTGATCTGCCGCGCAGAAGATCTGGGTTCTATGCTGACGAGGTCCTCCTCTCGAGATGATCTGACATGTCATCCGAGTAGTATCAATTGCCAAGAAAAGCTTATCTCAAATTCGCCCATCAGGGTGGGCATAAAACAAGAGGTGAGAAAGCTCGGCCCTGGGTACTAAGGAGCCTGTTTAACAAAAAAATATTAATTTGGATATGAGAGGGCTAGGACATGTAGAACGAATGAACACCAATACTCCGGCTCGCAGAGTCTTCGATTCTCAGCCAGAGGAAGACGCAGTAAGTGGCGCGCACAAGTAGAAACCGACCTCAACCAACTTGAAGTGTGCAACTGGAGGCAGTTAGCTAAGGACCGGGCTAATTGGAGAGGCGTGTTAGTTGAGACCCAGGTTCATTCCGGACTGTAGCGCCACTTTAGTAAGTATGTAAGTACAGTAGATAAATATCAAGGCGCTACAACATAAAGTCCTTGCCGCTTGAGAACACTACCAAAAACGAAAAAAAAAGAACAGCTGAATGAAGTTGAAGAGTCTCTCAAAAAAAGAAGACTAGCCAATTTTACAAAAAGCCCAACAAGTTGAAACGCATTCTCTTCGAAAGAACAATAGCAACAAAGTCAGAAACGCGGGGGGAATTGTAAATATTTTCCTGAAGCTTTTTTAGCAGCGCCGAAAGAGTAATGCAGGAAGAAACTCACCCAACTCCAGTCAATGAAGTGAAGAAGTCAGCGCAAAGAACAACAACAAAGAAGAACCGAGATAAAAAGAAGCAAAGTATTTCGTTTCCGAGAAAATAATTTAACTTTATATAGATAGGTCGCACAAAATATTATCAGCCGTATTTATTAGATTTTCTAAAATGTGTCGCAGAGGTTGTTTAGTTAAGCATGCCTTAGCTCTAAGCAAACTTTGCTTAAATTCTTATCCATAATCGTTTTTTCATTGCTGCTTAACTAAACGATGATTGTTTCAAAAAAACGTAATAAAATTTGCAAATCTAGTACAAAAAAAGAAATTTTATACAAGTTTATGTCCCATTTATATCTTTTATTTGCTCAAACACTGTTTTTAGCATTTCCACAAATTGCGATCTCTTTGAGACAAATGCCTTTGTAACCCTCTGATAAAAAACGCATAGCGTAGATGCGTTAAATCCGTTAATATGCACATCTTGCATCTAAAAAGTGTATATTGGAATGTTTTAAGAAACATATTTTAGTGAGATAGTAGGTTATATACATATAATGCACTTTATTTCGACCTTAATATCTTATAGCAGCCATCACTTGGAGATCAGGAGAAATGTGACCACCCCTATAAGATCGGATCGCACAATGTTGATAGGCCTTTCCATATTGGGTTTAGAAAATCGATAATTTGTTCTGTTTGTACATTTGAACAGTCTCCTAGCTGAAATCATTTACAAAAGAAATGTAACTTCATTCCATTTTTATTTGTCTGCTTTCACTTTTTAACACAGAAACTCAAAATAAATAAGAAAAAATTTAAATGGAAATTCTCTGATCCGTCATTTTTTTTATATCAATCAAATTTCTTTATATATTCGGCTGTATGTGTTCTACGAACGCAGGATCACTTATTTATCTCGTGTAGGTTTTAATATCGAGTTTTAGATAATCAGTGAAGTCATTCTTGAGGCGGAAAGAAGCGATTGGTTAATATTAAAAGAACATTGCTAATAAACATTTGGCCTAGATCAAACTATAACATCAGTATTTATAAAGAAATTTTAGAGATTCCTAAACTTTACAACAGCACAAGTATCTGTTGACCGCAAAATCAGTATCCTTTATCAATTTTTTCATGTAGGCAACACTGCTGAGAGGTCGCTTAACTTAACCACAAATGACAGCGTTAAAATAGGTTTTGTTATTTAAGAAAAGATTTAAAAAATTTAAAACTGTGAATATAACTACAACCTTACGCATATTTAGATATAAAATCATATATTTACAAGCCATTATTACAGCCTACCATATAAGACAAATAAAAACAAAGTAAGTAAATTACTTATACTAATTTTGTATGCATCAATTCGAATTTGATCGTGGCCAATATAACCAATAGTCATTGGGCTTTTTTTTTTAAATATTTTCTCCGTTTTTATCTAATAGCACTTCCATTGCCAATAAGCAACACTTAAATTGACATTCCTAACTCTACACATTAGATATATGAGTGCACTTACATGGATTTGGATTGAATGGATACAATTGATACGAGTGGAATATTAATTAAATTATTAAAAATTTAATTTCCACCTAACAATGAATAGATTAGCATCGGACCTTTGAGTAGACATGGGTGGTATATGATTTAAAAGCTGTCTGGGTTTTTCATACTCGTTAAATGTTTGTACCAACATGTACTTCGAGTATATTTTATTAATTGATATCATCCATCTTCATATATGATTTATTTTAGGTCTTAAAAAACATAAATATTAAACCTATTTGCAATTTTTCTTTACTTCAATTCGGCTTCAAGTTGTCTACCGCTATTAACTCTGACAATAAGCCAACTAACAATTTCGCTTCGATAAATCACTATGGAAAAATATTTGGCGCACTTTCGCACTTTCGGAAATTATTTACTTTTATAAGACTTCTTTAAATACTTCTAAAAAGCCTTACAGAAAAAACTTAGTTTGCTGCAAAAGGCTCCATAGAGCTTTATATAGCAAAAAGTTTTTCCGAAAATATTTGCAAGCCTTATAAAAGTTGAAAGATAACATTATTTTTTTATTTTCTTTTTGTTTTTACATTTTATTATTAAAATTTTTACTTTTATTCATTTTAATTTCAATCCTATCTAGTTATTAAAAGCCAATTTATTTTTATTAAGTGTTCAAAATTAAATGCAATAGTAAGATAAGAGTTTTATATACTCTTATCTTACTATTTTTATTATTATTATTTTATCTTACTATTCTCTATACTATACTATGCTCTGGAACATTAAAGAATAGTAAGTACAACGAGTACTTGAAACGTGTTGTCTTATTTTCCTGTAGGTTCCCGATCTTTTCACCTTTTTCCCGATCTTTTCAACATTTTCTGATCTTTTCACCTTTTTTCGATCTTGCGAAGTTCCACCGAAGCATCTTTACTTATGTTAGATGTACTCTAGGGTGGCCAAATCTTATAAAGGTCTAAAAAAATGTCAGAATCTTGAAGGTTTGGACCATACAAAACGATTCCCCTGATACTGCGATAGCCGAAATTTGAGCGCGATTAACTAACGTTTACCTGACCCGCCCGTCGCTTAAAGTTTGAACAAATCCAAATTTTTGGCCAAAAAGATGACATATTATATAGATCCAGAACGGTAAATAATAAAAATACGCTTAATATTTCAAAAGAAAGCTAATGTTGTTCTTCAAAATTTATATTCCATATATATTTGTTGTTATTATAAGTCAAACAGATTTACAACAGCCTTAAGCACCAAAAATTTGTATATTTATATATACGATAAGAGTTCATCTTTAATGTCGAAAGACTGAAATCGCAAAATGTCGCGCAACGCGTATCCCTTAACTTTTCGATTCGCACCATACCACTAGCATCGAATGTCGAAGAACAATGGCAACGATGCCAATAAGCCATTAGATCAGCCGCAACTGATGTGCTAGGTTACTGGCGCCAACCAGTAAAAAACCCCTGGTTCGAACGAGGCCTAAAAGGTGAGGTGATGGCCAGAGCTGCCATTGAGCTCTATAGACAGAGAAGAAGGGAGGAACACCGGCTTTTCAGAGAGAAGAAAAAAGTGCAAAAAGTGTAGGCAAAGCGCGCGATCGAGGATATAGTGAGGTGCCACTCCAGGAACGATGTTCGCAAGTTTTACCAAAGTGTAAAACGTCAGAGCAAAGGATACAAGACACCCTGTCGAGATGAACAAGGAAATATCGTAGTTCAGATACAGTCGATGCTGAGAATATGGAAGAACCACATCTGCAGACTGTTAAACGTTGATGACGAACAACATTTGGCTGTCAGGCAGAACGAACCATTTAATATTGACAACAACAGCAAAAACAGACAACCACCCGACTTGAGTGAAGTAAGGAAGTCAATATCTAAACTCAAGCCAAATAAGGCTGCCGGAAATGACCGCCTTCCCGCCGAGCTTTATAAAGCCGGCGAAGGTGACTTGGTATGAAATATCCACCAACTCATAAGCCAAACCTGTCGGAAGGAAGTACGCCTGAAGAAAGGAACCTCAGCATCGTTTGTCCGATCCACAAAAAAGGAGACCCTCTAAACTGCGCCAAATGCAGAGGAATAAGTCTTCCAACATCGCCTACAAGTTCCCATCTGCCATAATATGTAAACGAATGAACGCCTGATCGGCCCTTATCAGTGTGGTTTTAGGCCAGGAAAGTCCACAACCGATCACATTTTCACGCTTCGGCGGATCCTGGAAAAAAAAACCCAAGAAATCCAAATCGATACCCACGACCCATTGACTTCAAAGCCGCATACGACAGCATTTATAGAGACGAACGATACAGGGCGAGGTCTAGTATTGATATACCGGCCAAACTCGTCCGATTGTGTAGTATGACGATGGAGAATTCTCGCTGCTCCATTAGGGTCGGAAACGACCTCACCGACACATTCGATACCAAAAAAGGATTCAGGCAAGCCGATGCGCTGTCATGTGACTTCTTCAATTTGCAAAACTCCCGAGCCAACACCAGGGGCACCATTCTGCGAAAATCGGTACATTTTCTCGCATACGCCGACGATATTGACATCATTGGTAGGACCCAACGTGATGTCATAGCAACGGATACAAAAATTGGGTTTAGCAGTAAAAGGGGGCAAGACGAAGTATATGCTGTAAACACGAATGGACATACAACATCGACGAATTGGACAGAACGTCACCATTGACAAATATAACTTTGAGGTAGTACGGAACTTTGTCTATCTGGGCTCCGTTGTTAACTACGACAACAACATCTCGTCAGAAATTAAACGAAGAATGACACTTGCCAATAGCTGTTTCTTCGGGATAAGAAGGCAATTCAGTAGTAAAGCCCTCACTTGAACTACTAAGGAGATCCTATATAAAACCCTGATAATCCCAATCCTGCACTACTGCGCTGAAGCATGGACCATCTCAAAAGCGGATGAAGTAATCCTTGGTCAATTCGAGGGGGAAATTCCTCGATCCCGTTTTCGTTGACGGGTTATGGAGACGAAGATTCAACCAATAACTATACGAGCTGTACAGCGACATGCCCCTGGTCAAAAAACTTCGCATTGGACGTTGATGATTTCGAGGAATGTAGAACAAATGGACACCAATACTCCGGCTCGCATAGTCTTAGATTCCCAGCCAGATGTTGGACGCAGTAGAGGAAGACATCGCCTTAAGTGGCGCGTACATGTAGAAACCGACCACTTTGGAGTGCGCAACTGGAGGCAGTTAGCCAAGGAACATGCTAATTGGAGAGGCATGTTTGTTGAAGTCCAGGTTCATTCCGGACTGTAGCGCCACTTAAGTAAGTAAGTGTTGACTACCTTACCAGCCTTGTTGCTGCCTTCTTTGTAAGCCTAGGAATTTTTCAAATCGAAAAAGTTGCGAATCTCTCCTAGGAATTCATCAAATTTAATGTCGACTGGAAATTAATTCACACAATTATTCTTATTGGGATTTACAATTGGACTTAGGGCTGACATCTCAAAATTTAAAATTTTAAGGCTTCTGTAGCCGTAATTAGTTGCCTCTTCTTTTTTTTTGATTTGAATCGCTTCAAAAATGTGATTATTTTATAAATTATTTCCTAAATAAATATCAGCAAAAGTTACTGTTGCAAGCAGGTAACCCTTAGCGGGCACTTTAGAAAGTAGTAAGGTTTAACAAAAGTCTTAACATTTTTTTTCCTTTTTTTTCTTTTGAAAATAAAATTATTTGTATCACTCTATTTTGTATATACAGGACATCTCATATGTCCTGTTTGCTCAACATTACCAAGCAGCACTAATTTTATATTCACTTTAAGGAAGTTACAACATAATTTTAATTGGTAAAAATACACAAAAAAATACCAAAGAAATCACAACGCCTTTTCTAGAGGTTTAAAAAAATATCACACATTCTTACTTTTTCCAAGGACTTTGAAAAATTAATCCACAAAATCTGTGTAATCCACAAGAGAAGAAACACACAAGCTAATCAAATCAAATAAAACTTTAGAGAGACACTCGTGCTCGAACACACTCCCACTTTCAACGAATCTTGAGGTAGGGTCAACTTGGCGAAACTTCGCACTGATTAGAACTGAATCTAGCCGAGCTTTTGTCATAACGTTTTATAGAATCTGAAAGAGCGTTTTAGTGACCATATTCAGATGTACGATTTTTTTTTGTTTAGTTTTTTAGACACGTGCATTTTTCACAAAATAATGAGTGTACGAGTACACACCTAAGCGTGTGTCGTGAGCTGGTGTTCCCTCATTCTGCGAGATTATTATTTTTTAATTTAAATATTAATGGGAATGCGATTTTTCTTGCGATTTACCCTTTTTTGCATATGGTTTTTCCGAATCGCGTGCTGGAGCGATTGAGATGCTAATTGTCTCAAGGCGATTATAAATTGGCTTTTGATTTATTAAGCAAATTTGTAAGAATGGTTCTTGCGAGTAACTATGATAAAGACTTTACAGTTGAACTGTAGTTTGGTTTAACCGTGGCCTTAACCAAGCGTAATTGTATTTGCATTTTATTTTTAGCTTATTATGTTCATGCATTTAAATAGCTTTTAACGTAGAGACGCGTTAAGAAACATCGCTGACTTCAAAAAGCGGTGGGCAATAGGTGAGTTTTAGGAGATTTTAATATTTAAGTGAATTTGGGAATGCATTTTTGATATCAAAACATGTTGGTTGGTTGATGTGGGTGCGGATTGAACTCTTTTCAAGCCGACTGATAACCCTTCTTTTTGACATTATTTGTTGGTAGCTCATTAATACTTATATGGTATTCGTTTATTTACAGAAGTAAATTAAAAAAGGACACATAAACTATGGTTATAAGTAGCAGGGTTATTCCTTTCTAGCTACTCCTGATATTAATATACTTACTTACATAAGTGGCTCTATATGCCGGAATGAACCTGGGCCTCAATCAACATGCCTCTCCAATTAGCCAGGTCCATAGCTAACTGCCTCCAGTTGCGCACTCCAAGTTGGTTGAGGTCGGTTTCTACTTGTGCGCGCCACTTAAGGCGAGGTCTTCCTCTACTGCGTCCAACGCCTGGCTGGAAAGCAAAGACTCTGCGAGCAGGAGTATTAGTGTTCTACATGTCCGAGCCATCTAAAACATTCAATGCGGAGTTTTTTGACCAGCGGAATGTCGCTATACAGCTCGTATAGTTCTTGGTTGAATCTTCTCCTCCATAGACCGTCAACGCAAACGGGACCGAAGATTTTTCGAAGAATTTTCCTCTCGAAACGACTACTGATTTCTTCATCCGCTTTTGGGACGGTAAATTTTTCAGCGCCGTGGAGCAGGACTGGGATGACCAGGGTCTTATATAGGATCTCCTTAGTAGTTGGAGTGTGGTTTACTACTGAATTGCCTTCTTAGCCGAAGAAACAGCAGTTGGGAAGAGTAGTTCTTCGTTTAATTTCTGACGAGATGTTGTTGTCAGAGTTAATAGCGGACCCGAGATAGAAAAAGTCCCATACTACCTCAAAGTTATATCTGCCAATGGTGACGTTCTGTCCAATTCGTCGATGTTGTGTGTCCTTTGGTGTTGACAGCATATACTTAGCTCTATATATACTTATGCTCTATACGAGCAAACGTGGCTATCACATCACGTTAAGTTCTACCAATGATGCCAATTTCATCGGTTTATGCTAGTAGTTGCACCGATTTTTGAAAAATTGTGCCTCTGGCGTTGGCTCGGGAGTTTTGCACAATCCTCTCAAGAATCAAATTGAAGAAATCACATGACAGCGCCTTGCTTATATCCTTTTTTGGTATCGAATGTGTCGGTGAGGTCGTTCGACATCCTACACAAACGGACGAGTTTGGGCGGTATACCAAAAGTAGACATGCCTTTGTACAGTTCGTCTTTATAAATGCTGTCTATATGACTTTGAAATCGATGAATAGGTAGTGGGTATCGATTTGGACATCTTGGGTTTTTTTCAGGTTCTGCCGTAGTGTTGATCAGTTGAGGACTTTCAAGGCCTAAAACAGCACTGATATGGGCCAATCATGTTGTTGGTAAACAGTTTCAGGTGTTCACCTATTACGGCAGATAAGTTCTTGTAAGCGATGCTTAGGAAACATATGCCTCTTTAGAGGGTCCTCTAACTGGGGACAGGTGCTGAGGTTCAATTTTTCAGGCATACTTTCATCCGACCAGATTTTGCTTATGATTTGGTGGACATTAGGTTAGAGAGAGGGATTTCGGATAGATCCGTGAGGTCATGAAAAAATATTTTTCTTAGGTCCTCGTTCTTAATTCGTGGGGTATCTTCGTGTGTTTTTCATCACCGCAGCCTTTACTGATGCATTTTCAGTTTGTGGCTTTTTAGTAAGCCGTTTCCAGTTAGAATACCTACTATAATCGATACAGATGTCCTGTTTCTTCGAATTAGATTGTGGGTTCTGGCTTCGTCATACTCAGGCCACATCCTTTTGGGAGTTTCACAGGTGGAGGGGGAATTCCACCTGTTTTTGTCAATATTCAATGCTTTCTGTCCCGCCCGAGATTTAAGCGGGAAGTGGCGGCCTTCCCGCTCAAATCTTCCGGCAGCCTTATTAAGCTTGATTTTAGACATAGCTATCCTCACTTCACTTAAGTCGGATGGTTGTCAGTTTTCGCTGTCGTTGCCAAATTTGAATATTTCGTTCTGCCTGACAGCGGAATGCTCTTCGTCATCGCCGCTTTACCGTCTGCAGAAGTGCTTCTTCCATATCCTCGCGATACTACGATACTTTCTGTTCATTTCGACAGAATTCTGTTCGTGTCATGTATCCTTGGCTTTTACGTTTGAAATTTTGGTAAAACTTGAAAACATCATTCCTGGAGTGCAACCTCTCTATATCCTCGATCGCGCGCTTTTCCTGCTCCTTTTTTTTCTTTCTGAAAAGCCGGTGTTCTTCTTATTTGCCTATAGAGCTCAATGGCAACTCTCGTCTTCACCTGCAGCTTAGCTTTGTAGGCCACGTTCTTAGCTGAGATGATATGTCGTCATTCCTTATCACCACCACCTTTCTTGCTGGTGGGTGCGAGGAAACTAGCACATCAGTTGCTACTGATTTAATGACTTGTTGGCATTGTTGCCATTGTTCTTTGACATTCGATTCTGGTGTTAATCGAGAGGTTAAGTGATATGCGTTGCGCGACGGTCTTGGCGGTCTCTTGCATTTTCTGTCTTTTGACGGTTAATATTTTCTTAGTATTTCTAGTTTGTTGTGGCGTGGTATATATCCGCATTCTTACCTTGGTTGCAACAAGGTAATGATCCAAGCCGATTTTAGCCCCTCGTATCTATCGCAATGTGATCAATTTGGTTGACAGTTAACGGATATAAATTTCAAGGTTGGGATGGGATATGGTATTAAACGATCCACACAGTGGTTTGTAGCCTTCTCATATGTTTTATATTATTTTTGCCTGTCCCATCCAATCGTATATGCTTCCTGATTTGTAACAGTTTATTGCTTCCGCTAGTTGTTCCCTGCACCACTCCTGTTCAATGTCCTCAAATTCCAGTTGCAGATACGAACGTTGTTGTCCTTTTTTATTAGCAGTGTCGTCAACAATAAAATCAGTCCTTTCGAAACTTCGGAACAATAATTTTTTTTTAAGTTAACCCAAAGCACAACGCCCAACCTGGAGGGCTAGTTTCAATTTATGTAGTGTGCATTAGTATCCACTATGGAATTAAGCGCTGCCGTTGGCTTTTCGGTTCATCCGCCATCTTTGTCTTTTTCTCTGCTCTAAGCGAAACCAAAATTTACAGCCACAAACTGAAAAACTTTCCATGCTCGGTATGTGTGGCAGTAACGACCTTCGTTTGAACGACCATATTTTCGAAACCGCTAAAAATGCTGCCAAGTTTCTAGTTTTCCTCAATTGATGTAAGAAATATTTCACCCTTTCTGATCTGGCTTCAATATATAAAGCGTATATACGCCCTAAACTTGAGTTTAACGCCCACATTTGGGCACATTTGGGCAGGCAAAATCGTGCTATAAAATTGATAGGAGATTCAACCGTCGCGAACTCTGTAATCTCGCTCGAACAGTAAGAATGCGTGCGCTTGCATTGGTGGAGCGTAGGTAACAAACGATGAATATCGGGCCGTGAATAGAAGATTTGTTAAATATTCAATACAAATTGTCGTAAGGGCATACACCTATGACAAGTTGTATTGGATATTTTTTATATCAAACCTTCACTTCACTTCTCTGCTTAGTTTGTAGTCGGTATTGTGTCTTTTGTGTCTGTCTGTGATAAAGGATTGGAATTTTAGAGTGGACGTGTGTAATATTCGTGGGTTAAGGTCAAATCTTTTTTCGGCTTACGTGCACACTTCCAAATATAAACCAGCTGTTTTGGCACTAGGTGAAACACAAGTGGGGCCAAATTCTGACTTATCAGAATTAACCCTGCCTGGATATAATTTAGTTCCATTATTCTTTTTTCACCGCGGTCTCGCCATATATATACGTAGTGACGTAGACTACCAAACTCAAACTCAATACGGCTGAAATTTCATGTCCGTGGGAATTCAATTCACTTTTGTTTCGTTTATAAGAGCCCAAACCTTGACAGTTATTCAACTTTTAACGAATTTGATGCGCTGTCAGACTCCATTTCTAGAATTGTATCCCTGCATCCTCACACTGAAATCGTCATTGCGGGCGATTTCAATGTATACAATTCTACGTGGCATCAACACTCTGGACATACAACACACGAAGGAAGGTATGTTGAGATCTTTGCTGAGGTAAATAACCTAACCCAGCTTGTAAATGAACCGACACGCATACCGGATGTTAACAGTCAAGTCGCCAACACCCTGGACTTGTTTCTACCCTCTCACCCTGATAAATACACCCTTCGTGTATTATCGCCTCAAGGTTCGTCAGACTACTGTGTCATATCATCGAATTACCCGTACTCAACCACAGAGTTAAAGAACCAATTCCCAAAAAGACTGTATGGAAATACGAGAAAGCGAATTGGGAAGCATTAAACAGTTTTTTTATGTTTCCTCGATAGTGACGTGGATGCTGCTGCTGATATGATATCAAACTTCTCCTTGGTATGTGATCTTTTATTCCCAACAGAATAAACAGTATCAGACCAAAGGCAAAAGGGTGGTACGACTTGACCTGCAAAGAAGCTATCAGGTTGAGAGAGACAAACTTTCGGTTATACAAAGCCAATCCAACAGAGGAAAACCGAACAAAATTCAGAAAGGACTGTTATTCCCATTTAAAACGTGTCAAATTCCTATATGACCAACAGTTGAGGCAAACAAATGTCCCAGAGGTAGTAGAAACTCTTGGTCGTTTGTCATAAATATAAAGAATTCGGTCTCATCATCAGTTCCGACGCTCATTCACAATGACATTATAGCTGTCAGCTCTTTAGACAAAGCCAATCTGCTTGCTGCGCTTTTCGCAGCCAGTTCTATGTTGCCTGATTGTGCCCAGTCTCCTCCTGTATTTGAGAACGTTAATCATTCTATGGGACAAGTTCACTTTCGTACTCGTACAGTTGCAAGAGTCTTATTTGATCTTGAGATTCACAAGTCCGCTGGTCCAGATGGTATTTTCCCCATTATTCTGAAGAGGTGTTCTTCTACGCTAGCAAAACCACTGCGTAAGCTTTTTTATCTATCCTACTCATCAGGTCTCTTTCCGAGTAGATGGAAAACTGCATTTGTCCAGCCTGTACCAAAAAATGCCGAATCTTCTTCTCTCTCTAACTACCGACCAATTGCACTTACGTCCCTTCTTTCTATGGTCATGGAAACGCTGATAAATCGTCAGCTTATGAAATATCTCGAAACACAAAAACTTCTTAATGACCGGCAGTATGGTTTTCGCAGCAACAGGTCCACTGGTGATTTGATGACAAATCTCACCGAAAAATGGAATCAATCAATCCACCTCGGTGGAGAAAGTAATATTGTTAAACTTGACATTTCAAAGGCATTTGACGGGGTTTGGCATCAAGCCCTTTTGTCGAAAATGCGTGCATTTGGAATCGATGAAAAACTTCTTCTATGGATTAGAAATTACCTTTCGAAACGTTCAATTCAAGTTGTTTTGGACGGATTCAAATCTGCAACTCACCAAATAAATGCTGGTGTCCCTTAATGCTCAGTTTTGTCTCCGACTCTCTTTCTCATTTTCATTAATGATCTCCTGTCTACAACTTCTAATCCAATTCATGCCTTCGCTGATGACAGTACTCTCAGCTTCTCTTATTCGTTTTAAGGTCCACGTCCCTCATCTTCGAACGTGGAATCTAAACGACAACATATGTTAAGCTCATTGAATTCCGACCTTGAAAGCATCATCAAATGGGGTAAATCTAACAGGGTAGAATTCCAAAACACAATGCTGCCTTCTGTCGTTAAGGCGAAACCAAAATCTAGAGTCATTATCCATGAATGGCACTTACGTCGAAGAAACCGAAAAACTTTCCATGCTAGGTATGTGTGTTAGTAACGACTTACGTTGGAACGACCACATATTCCAAGTCGCTAAAAACGCAGCGAAATGTCTATTCCTTATTCGATGTAAAAAATATTTCTCCCCTTTTGTTCTGGCCACAATATATAGAGCGTTTTTACGCCCTAAACTTGAGTTTAACGCCCACATCTGGTCGGGTGCACCAAAAACAACATTGCACCTCCTAGATAGGATTCAAACCCGTGCGAAAAACTTATAGGAGACATTAGAATATCGAACTCTTTAGTTTCGCTTAAACACCGTCGAAATATACTGTGCCTTACATAGTTTTATCTACATAAAATAGCCAACTGCATTCCTCTCATTCAATAATTCAGCCGCAATACTCGTTACGCTATGAATGCAAGTCAGTTTACCCTCAAGCCTATCTTCCGACAAACGCTGAAATATCGAGATTCGTACATAAACCGAACCTACCAAACTCTGTTTTTCCTTTGCATTGTAACTTACAGGCATTTAAAACCAATGTGCATCGGTATCTCCTTTCTTCTTATGCCGAATTTCCTTAACGGCCGCACTGTGATTAAACATATAAAGGGTATTCCTAACCCCTTGAGTGCGCGCAAATTATATAAAAAAAATGAATATCTCCTGCCTTATAATTTTTAACCGCTTTTACAAAAGAAAATGTTCAGCTGCATTCCGCAGTTTCAAAAAAAAGTTAAAAAATAAAATACAAATTTTGGCGCAACAGAATCGCTATTACCCAGGGTCGGGATTTCTTACAACCATTCATGTGTGTGTGTGTACTTCTAGCACGATGGTGAGATCTCCTGTTTTATGCCGAATCCCAACGGCGAATTTGAGATAAGCTTTTCTTGACAGTTAATACTATCGGATGATTTGTCAGATCATCCCGAGAGGAGGGCCAGTGATATATCATTTATGTATTGCTACTGGCAGTTCATCGCACCACTGAGCCCATCTGCCCCTTCAAACATTCAACCGTAATACTGCCCATGACATGAATGCTAATCAATAAACCCTAAGGCATATCTTCTGACGTAATGGGTGATTTTTTAAGGGTTGGTTTTTCGAATGGAGACATTTTTTTAGTCAAATCGGGCAACTCTAATGTCATGTATGTTCATTTTGGTTTGCCATTTCATCATGAACAGGTTAAAAAATGAACAACGCTTGCAAATCGTGGCAATTTATTTCGAAAATAATGGTTCAGTTCGCGAAGTTTACCGCAAGCTCCGTCTATTAAGCCATTTATTCGGTTAAACACGATCGTTTTAACACTATGTTTACTCTATGTGATAATACGCATCCGCAGAGACGTCGAACAGTGCCCACCGTAGAAACAATTGCCGCTGTAGAACAAAGTCTTGAAGGGGCCGCGAATGAATCGATTCGCCACCGTGCACAACATTGGAGCTTTGTCCATCAACTTTACGGAAGATTTTGAGCAAAGATCTTGACTTACAATCCTACAAGATCCAGCTTGTGCAAGAATTAAAGCCGCGAGACCAGTCAATGCTTCGTGATTTCGGTGTATGGGCCGAAAATGAGATTAATCTCGATGCTGATTTTCATCGCAAGATTTTGTTCTGTGATGACGCTCATTTGTGGTTGATTGCCTACGTCAACAAGCTAAATTGCCGCATTTGCAGTGAAGAGAATCCACATGAGACTTCTCAAGGGTCTCATGTGGATTCTCTTCACCATTACATCCACAAAAACTGCATTTAAAGTGAGAGAATCCATATAAGACCCTTGAGACGCCATTACATCAAAACTGACTATTTGGTGTGCTCTATGGGCGGGTGGATTCGTTGGGCCATACTTCTTCCGAAATGATGCTGGAGAGTCAGTTACTGTTAATGGAGACCGGTTAGAGCCATGATAACCGACTATTTCGTTCCCGAATTGGATGGCATGAATGTGGATGAGATGTGGTTCCAACAAGATGGCGCTTCATGCCATACAGCATACGTCGTAATCGATTTATGGAAGGAAACATTTGATGAGCGCATAATTTCGCGGAATGGACCTTTCAATTGGCCACCAAGATCCTGTGATTTAACACCATTGGATTATTTTCTTTGGGGATATGTGAATTCGCTCGTCTACGTTAACAAACCAGAAACGTTAGGGGACATAGAAGCCAACATTCGTGGCGTTATTGCCGACAATTCTCAAAAAAATGGTTGAAAATTGGACCTATAGACTTGGCTTTATTCGAACCAGGCGGTCACGTGCCCGAAATCATATTTAAACATTAATGGCATAAAACTATCCTTCCGATAAAGCCAAATTGATGGACATTAAAACGATTTTCATGTGATTTATTTCAATTCAATGTTCTATAGCAACGCACATCAGTTTCTCCTCCTTTCTTCTTCTTTATTTCCTTAATGCCCGAGATGTGCTCATACACCACAAAGATATTCCGGAACCCTTTAGAGCGTGTTAATTATAAAAAAATCTCTGTTCAAGGGCCTGACTAACCCCTGAAATCCCTTGACAACCTGTTGTTCGAATATGTCCAAGCAGCTCATCTAGGTTCGCCTCGGACAGCAGGCCGGGTAATCCGTGCCAGTCCGACCAGGCTGTTTATCTTGTTTGCTGTTTTTCTCCTTGTTATCAAGACTCGCACTTATCGTTTAGCAAGTAAAATCCGGTTGGATGAGACCGCTATCCGATGATTACCAGAGTCACAACCAATCAATGTCTACCGTACCCTCGTTCTACAACATGTAACCATAACTCTTTATACCTGTTGGAAATGTTGTACCCGGAAACTATTACTACCTGTGACCAGGTACACATGTTTCCAACAGGAGGTCATAAAATTATATGGTGAATAGGAAACGTTGGATTTCCTAAGACCAAACAACGAACAACTTGAAAAGCGTATACAAAGATGCGCCTCATCCTTGTGTTCGTCAATTTACAATTCCAAACCAAATCTTTATTTCGAATCATACATTTATAAATTCTTACAAAAGCTAAAAAAAAGTCACCTTTATATATCTACAATAATCTTAACCTAATCTTTAACCTACTGGTTTCTAAAATACACCAACTGCTTGCCAATTAAAAAAAAACCTTGATGACGATAGTTAAGTGTAATCAAAGTAAAATTTACAATGGCAGCGAAATTATTGTGAAAAACTGATAATGACATTTCCTTACCCAAATTGGTTTTCATATATTTTGACAAGCATATAATTGCAATAATAACAATGTCGCCTGCCAAGAAAGCCTTAGGCAATTGCTTATCATATAACCACATAACAATGAGTGGCTTACATGCAATCCATACAAATTGCTTGATAAACGGACGATGAACACATTCTGTGAATCGTTAGCATAGGAAAAAAAATTTTAGTAAACAAAAAATGTGTTTGCCCAAAGCGTATTCTTTGACCTAAAGTGGACGTCCGCGGTCGGCGGGCGCTTCTGATTACATTAAGGTAAGCAAAGATATAAAAAAATAAAATTTCATGTATGAGATAGTACGTTAAGCAAATTAACTATCTTTCTGGCCAATGTCGAATGACTTAGTACATCCTATCGGGGTATAGTATAGGTATAGGGTATATTGGGCTTGATACTCAGTTTGTCGCAAAGCAAAGCAATGAAGGTAGTTACGCATGACCTGTGTTTATGCCCATTGGTTTATATTAGTTTGGAAAAATAGTTTGTAACAAAGAGAATTATTTTAGCAAGATATAGCCTTTGATCGATTCAGAATCGATAGCTCAGTCGATTTAGCCATGTCTGTCCGTTTGTCTGTCCGCCCGTAATGTTGATCTAGAATGATGAAATTTGACACACGTGTTTGTTGCTGCTCGCAGCAGAATAAGTGTAAAAGAACAAGCAGAACAAGTGTAATTTTTGAAATCCGGCCACTGCCACACCCTCTTTCTAGAAAACCTAGTTTAGGGCCAAACCGTTAGAGATTTTGAAAAAAATGTCTGAACAATTCTAAATATGTCTAGACAATCCTAATGTCTATATTTCTCCTACACAAAGTTTTTTACCACGCCCACTTTTTGAGGGCGTTTTCAGTAAAATAACGTTTTTCGGTAAAATTTTAAAATATTCGAAAAAAAACTTTAAATGCAAAATCATAGGGTTTGATAAAACAAATACTTCGTCTATACATTATTCAAACTCACGCCCACTTTTTGGAGGCGATTCTACAAAAACTATTTATATACCCTACGCCATACCATATGCAGGAGAAAAACGCTGTTTTTTGTCGAAACATACAAGATTTTGATAAACTGTCTGAGCAATATGTTGCTACAATGTCAATATTTTCATATTTCTTTGCCATAAGGACAACATATTTGCCTCTGCTGTTTCAATATTGATTGACGCATCGTCGGCGGTTGCGTATCCTTTCCAATTTTTGAGTACTGACAGCAAATCATTTACATATATGACAGATACGCGATATATGATAGAAATACGATTCATTTAATATCAATAATCTGTGGTGCATCGACCCGCAAAACTTCTCATTACAAAAAAATAATAAAATTCGAAGTGAAGCACAGATCCTTTCGTTTTTGGTGTGCAACTGTTCTGTGTCGTCTTGCTTTATTCCACCCTTAAGAGAACAGTGGGATTCTCCTAATTCTTCCTCGCTTGGATATAGATACCAGTCAAAGAAAGTATACTGCATTCAATAACATAAGAACATATCCATAGATTAAGTTCACATGTAAGCTTTATTATTCCCCGATTTCTACACTGAATTTTTGTTCTTTTAGATAGCTTTCAAAACATATCAATATTTTTCCTCGTGCACCGACTTTTCTAAATAAAAATGGAGACGCTCTAAACAGCGCCAGCTACAGAGGCACAAGTCTTTTCAACGTCGCCTACAAGATCCTATTTACCGAAATATGTGAACGCCTGAAACCGTTAACCAACGATCTGATCGGCCCTTATCATTGTGTTTTTAGACCAGGAAAGTCCGCAACCGATAAAATTTTCACACTTTGGAAGATCCTGGAAAAATATACCCAAAAAGTCCAAATCGATACCCACCACCGAAGAGACGAACTATACAGAGCCATGTCTAGTTTTGGTATACCGCCCAAACTTTGAGCTATTACGAGACTTTGTCTACCTCTGCTCCGCTTTTAACTCTGACAACAACATCTCGTCAGAAATTAAACGAAGAATTACTCTTGCCAATCGCTGTTTCTTCAGGCTAAGAAGGCAATTTAGTAGTAAAGCCCTCACTCGAACTACTAAGGAAATCCTATGTAAGACCCTGATGCTGAGGCATGGACGGTCACAAGAGCGGATGAAGAAATCCATGGTCAATTCGAGATTAAAAGTAGAAACCGACCTCAACCAACTTTGAATGCGCAACTGGATGCAATTATCTAAGGACCGGGCTAGTGGGAGAGGCATGTTGGTTGAGACCCAGGTTCATTCCGGACTGTAGCGCCACTTAAGTGAGTAAGTACACCGACTCTTTCTAGTTGTCTTAAGATGTTTGTGTGGTTCAGGGCATCAAAAGCTTTTCTTAATATCTGTAAATAGTACGGCTGTTTTTTTTTAGAGGTATAGAACTTTGAATTGAAATAAAGAACAAGAAAATCGTTTTAATGTCCATCAATTTGGCTTTATTGGAAAGATAATTTTATGCCATTAATGTTAAAATATGATCACGCATGTGACTGCCGCGGCTGGTTCGAATAAAGCCAAGTCTATAGGTTCAATTTTTAGCAATTTTTCGAGCATTTGGGGCCAGCAATAACGCCACGAATGTTGGCTTCAAAGTCCCCTAACGTTTCTGGTTTGTTGGCGTAGACGAGCGAGTTCACATGTCCCCAAAGAAAATAATCCAATATTGTCAAACCACATGATTTTGGTGGCCAAGTGGCTGGTCCATTCCGCGAAATTATGCGCTCATCGAATGTTTCCTTCAATAAATCGATTGTGACGTGCGCTGTGTGGCATGTAGCGCCGTCTGGTTGGAACCACATCTCATCCACATTCATGCCATCCAATTTGGGAACAAAATAGTTGGTTATCATGAGTATATACCGGTCTCAATTAACCGTTATTGACTCTCCAGCATCATTTCGGAAGAAGTATGGCCCAATGACTCCACCAGTTCATAGAACACACCTAACAGTCAGTCTTTGTGGATGTAATCTCATGTGGATTCTCTTCACTCCAAATGTTGACGTAGCCATTCAACCAAAAATAAGCCTCGTCACTGAGCAAAATTTTGCGATGAAAATCAGCATCGAGATCAATCTCATTTTCGACCCATACACCAAAGTCACGACGTATTGCATGGTCTCGCGGCTTTAATTCTTGCACAAGCTGAATCTTGTAAGGTTGTGAGTAAAGATCTTTGCGTAAAATCTTCCATAAAGTTGATGGACAAAGCTCCAATGTTGTGCACGGTGGCGAATCGATACATTCGGGTCCTCTTCAACACTTTGCTCTACAGCGGCAGTTGTTTCTTCGGCGCGCACTGTTTTACGTCTCTGCAGATGCGTATTACCACAAAGAGTAAACGTAGCGCATAAATGATCCATGGTTAACCGAATTAATTGCTCTGATGGACGATTATGTCGACCATCAAATGGACGGAGCTTGCGGTAAACTAAAGCTGGCAATATGGAAATTGGTCTACAGTTCAGTATATAATTTTTGTTGGTACCTTTGTGTATTGGGCGCACAACTAATGTCTTCAACAAAGATGGACATTGTTACTGCTCGAGGGCTTTCTTATTATTTTGGTTTAAACAAAAAAATTGGAGCAACAGGCTCGTTAGTACCCAGAGCCTAGCTTTCTCACAATTACCTATTCATGAGTGCGCGTGAGAAAAGAGAAAAGCTATTCTTGACCATTGATAATACTCGGATAATTCGAGTGCGATGTGTTGTTTGAATCGTTAAGCAGCATAACCCCAAAGAAATAATCAAGAGTCGTTAAATCGCATGATTTGGCCATTTCGACAGATAAGCTTCTCACCAAATTCATCCTTCAACATTTCCATTGTTTAACGAGCTGTGTGGCAAGTGGCACCGTCTTGATGAAACCACATATCAACCAACTTCAACTCAGCCAACTGGGGCAAACAAAAGTAGCGTATCATGGCTTCATATCGTTCGCCGTTGACGATAACGTTTCTTCCACGGTCGCCTTTGAAGAAAAATGGACCGATGATGCCACACCAGACTGCCGTTTTTCGGGATGCATCGGTAATTTTGTATGGCGTTTGGATGTTCATCACTCCAGATGCGACAGCCTCAAATGAGAAATGAGCCTCATCGCTGAACACAATTTTTCGATAAAACAGCGGAATTTCATGGAGCTATTCTGAGGCATATTCACCTAAAATTAGACGCTGTGGTAGGTAATTCGGCTTCAATTCTTGCACAAGTTGAATTTTATAGGCTTTCAGCCCAAATCGACACGTAAAATTTTCCATGTGGTTGAGTAACACATCCCCAATTGCTGAGAACGGAGACTAATTGACATTTCACGATCTGCATTGCTGACTGCAATATTCTTCAATATTCAACAGAGTAAATTTGGTGCCAAATTCGGTGATTACAGCACGAATTGTTGATTCACCAGGTCAATTATGACGACCATAATATGGTCGTAACAAATGGTGCACTTTTTTCACAGAGCACGAATTTTGATTAAAAAAAATTCAACAATTTGCAATCGTTGATCGTTTGAAAGTCTTTCCATGATTAAATGGCAGAGTATACAGAAAACTTTTCACTTTGACAGAAGACGCTTGGACGTCATTACTAAACACTGCTGCCAACCTGAAAAACTTAACTCTTAAAAAACCACCCGTTAATTCACCTTATATAAGGTAATGTACGACTCGCACATCCGATAGTAGCCCTACCATATACTTTATATTTTTAAGTCAAATACAATTATAATGCGTGTATGTTATGTCAGTGACACTGTGACACCACTGCGCTTCGCATTAATGTGCACAAAAAATGTGAACATTTATAGCAGAGATGTCATAAAATATGTATGGATGGGTCGCAAGGTCAACGACTATGAAAAACGTTAATAAAAATAACGCACATTACGGCGAGTTCAAGTATTTGCGGAAATGAATCTATTCGGTGTTAAACAATCTTGCAGAACAGCATTTGTCGTTTGATAAAGGGTCAATGACTAGGTTATACGTATTTTAAGAAAACACGCAATCAGTGATTTATTTTAAAGATGCAAACATTGCTGTTGTAAGAACTATTTGAAACATTTTAACCATTTTAATCAGTACATTCAATTAATATAAATTTAATATTGCAATGGCCAGCTGCATATGCAATACATTTTTTTTTTAAATATCGATTTTTTTAGTCAAAAAAAGTATAAGGGCCCGTGTCATTTTTTGACTCAAAAAAAAAACGATATTATTTTGTTTTAGTATGCAGAATTGTAGAGCATATTAAAAGTAGTAAATAAGAGCTATTTCTGAATTTTTAAAAATATTTTGCAGGTGCTTTACGGACATTTTAAAGAAATGTTTGATTTTAGCGTTTCATGGCGTTATATTGAGACTAATTTGTGCTCCGATTTTTATGATATTCCCACTATATTGAAGCCTAAGACAACTAGTTATGTAATAAAATATAAAATGTACAAATTACAGGGCATTTATGGCAGTTTGATGACATGAACTGCTAAAATCAAATACTTATCCGTTTTTTTCTCTTAAAACACCTAAAAAATATGTTTAAAAATTCAGAAATAGTTTTTTTCAACTATTTTTAATATGCTCTTCAATTGTGCAAACCAAAAAATGTTTTTAAAAAATGTCGATTTTTTGAGACGAAAAACGGATAAGGGGTACCCCTTGTCATTTTTTGACTCAAAAAACCGATATTTTTCAAAATGTTTTTTTGGTATGCATATTAAAAATAGTAAATAAGAGCTATTTCTGAATTTTTAAAAATATTTTGCAGGTGCTTTACGGACATTTTAAAGAAATGTTTGATTTTAACGTTTCATGGCGTTATATTGAGACTAATTCGTGCTCCGATTTTTATGATATTCCCACTATATTTAAGCCTAAGACATCTTGTTATGTAATAAAATATAAAATGTACAAATTACAGGGAATTTATGGCAGTTTTTATGATATTCCCACTATATTTAAGCCTAAGACATCTTGTTATGTAATAAAATATAAAATGTACAAATTACAGGGAATTTATGGCAGTTTGATGACATAAACTGCTAAAATCAAATACTTATCCGTTTTTTTCTCCTAAAACACCTAGGAAATATGTGCTTTGGTTGATACTCTGATAAACTTGAAATTGGTTGGGAATTAAAGAATCTGTTTGCCAGAGATTGGCTTTACATGTCTTACCGTCTTACATCTGTACTGTACATCTCGTTAAATTTGTGTTTGAATCATCGTTTTCATAGATTGTCTAGACCGACGGATTTTTCGCTTATACCGATCTGATATTTTTCACCCGTCTTAGAAAAGGCGAATGTTTCGAGAATGAGATCAGGTTTAAAAAAATAAGTCATTCGATGTTGTTTGGCTATTCAGAATATCGGTTGTGGCTCTCGCAGTATGTGCCGTTGCTCCGTCCTGTTGGAACCACATGCCCTCTAGTCCTTATTCGTCCAATTGCTGCAACGCGCAACGCGCGCCATACACTGTTGTTATTTGACCAGCGGCGTTCTCGAAAAAAATAGCCCGATGACTCCTCCAGCATGAACAGTGCAGCATGCAGTAACTTTGAGCGGGTGTAATGGCTTTTCGTGCATTACTCGTGGATTTTCGGTGCCCCAGAAGCGATAGTTCACGTACCCGTTGTGGTGGAAATGTGGCTTTGGACGAAAAATCGTCCACTTCGTCCTCGAGATTGAGGATGCCTTGGGCGTAGGTTTTGCGCGTTTGGCGGTCGACAGACAGCAGCTTATGTACGGACTGGACTTTGTACGGGAACATTCGCAAGTGTTTGATCATTATTCGCCTTAGGGACGACCGGGTGATGGCTAATTGCGAGGCACGGTGTCTCGTCGATGTTTCCAGCGACAGCTTGACATCTCGGCAACAGTGGCGATATTCTCGCCACAACGGTCGTTCCGGGGCCGGCCACTCTTGGCAACGTTTTGGGTGGTCCCATACTTTTAAAGGTTGGTGGGCAACGGACCAGTGTTTTCGCAGTCGGTGTCGGACGACCGGGGAATCGGCGCCGGAATTCACGCTGCGCCAACAGACGAATTGTTACGCAAAAAAATAGACACGATTATTCCGCTTTCTTGGGGGTGTATCGCTCCCCCACTTGTATTCTACATCTGCGTCATCCATAAATGTCAAACCAGATTTGACATTGGTGGTCATTTGCAAAAATAAGACACCTTGCATATAGATTATCCAATATGGAGCTTTCTTTAGTTTAATAGGGCCGAGCAGTTGCAAAGGAGAAGAGGTATTGTTTCTTCTTCTCCATGCAGCTCCTTCAGAAGTTGTTTGAGAGGAGGCCTAGCCTTTCTGCGTGCCCGCCAATTGAACAGTGTCCAGTGATGACACCTTTTGTGGCGCTAATGTATGATCTGTCGAGTGACATCAGTCCCTTCTATCTTCTCAAACCTAACTTTGGTAAATTTGTTTGGTTTTTTGACACGTCGCGTCGTACCAGGACTCCATCTGAGATTTGCTGTTAGCATGTTGCGCTAATAAGCGAGTTGATAAGCCTTATAGTTCCCTGGAATGTCACTAAGCTCAGGTACCCAGCATAGCTGCATTTAAAACTGCTTTGACTGTTTCGGAAAATGAGAAGCAGTCTATGGTTGTCTTTGAACTTATTAAGACTGATTCCAAGGATCTTAGCCTGAGGAAACAGCGATTGGCAAGAGTAATTCTTCCTTTAACTTCCGAGTTAATAGTAGAACCGAGGTCAATGGTGATGTTGTGTATCCTTTTTTGTTGACAGCATATACTAAGTCTTACCCTCTTTTATTGCTAAACCCATTTTTGACGCTTTCATCTCTATACTAGCAAACGTGGCTATGACATCACGTTGAATCATGCCAATGATGTCAATATCGTCGGCGTATGCTAGTAGTTGTACCGATTTTTGGAAAATTGTGCCTCTGGTGTTGACTCGGGAGTTTTGCATAACCCTCTCAGTAATCAAATTTAAGAAATCACATGACAGCGCATCGCCTTGTCTAAATCCTTTTTTGGTATCGAATATGTCGGTGACCCTGGTAGAGAAGCGATAATTCTCAATCGTCATCCCACACCAACGGACGAGTTTGGGCGGTACACAGAAACTAGACATTGCCCTGTATAGCCCGTCTCTATAAATGCTGTCGTATGCAGATTTGTTTATCGATTTTTTCTTCTTTGCCATTTTATTTAAAAGTTTGGCTTTTTCAGAAGGAAGATTATTATTACTGAAATTTTAATTCCTGAACTAGGATCATCTCTCACCAAAAAGGTAGCCTTAAAGTATGGTTGTTCATATGCAAATCGCTGACTGGCTTTGTTTAATATTAATCAGTCAAAACTTCGCACTCGCATGTGTGTCAGAGAATACCTGCTCAAATTTCTTGCGCAACTTCCAATGTCGGATAACAGATAAAATCTAAAATATGGAAAGAACGCAAGTCGTAGACATGGATCACGCAAAGCTTCATTTTTTTTTTAATTTTTACTTGCAAGGAAACTCCAATTCAGTGTACAATGCAAATCAGTTTGATGATAACTAGATGCTTACAAAGTGGTGACATGCGGCGACTGTCAATTACACAAATTAGCCGCTAGAAAAATTACAGACCAAACTGCTGTATAAGACGACTGACTGCGAGCTGTGATTTAATTTGGTTAGGAAACAAAATTTAAATAACGTCGGCTTACATGACAGGTTACATTATGACACTTGCAGTTTCCTAGTATTCAGCCTATAGTTTGACGAATCGTGCCCTAATTACATCTGAGAAGAAAATCACACGCAAAATCGAAAGTTATATATGATAGACTGATTGTGCGCATGTTGGGCATGCACTTTGTTCATAAATTTGCATTTTGAGCTAATGCGGTTTCGTGCTGTCATTTTTGCGCTTCTATTGGAAGTGGGATTCATTAGTGGCTAGAGGTTGCAATCACGCTTCGTGGCCTACGGGCAGGTATTGAATAGACCAATTGAAAGTAAGTTCCACAGAAAGAATTTCTCGATTTTTGAAAGATTTATAAAACAGGAGACCGTCTGAACTACTACGCCAACTACAGAAGAATAAGTCTCCCCAACATCACTTACCAAATCGTATCTGCCGTAAGATCAGGGTCGGGATGTTCTGTCGAAATCTTCGATGTTTTTTATCCTTTCGTCTTGACAGCATATACTTAGTCTTTTTACTGCTAAATCCATTTTTGCAGCTTATTTACTAGCAAACGTGGCTTTGAAATCTCGTTGAGTCCTACCAATGATATCAATATCGTCGGCGTTTGCTAGTAGTTGCACCGATTTTACAAAATTGTGCATCTGGTCTTGGCTCGGGAGTTTTGCGCAATCCTCTCAAGAATCAAATTTTCACATAACAGCGCATCGCCTTGCCTAAATAAATTTTTGTTATCGAATGTGTCGGTGGGGTCGTTTCCGACCATGTTGGAGCAGCGAGAATTCTTCATCGTAATCCTATACAAATGGACGAGTTTGGGCGGTATATCAAAACTGAATATGGCTCTGTGTAGTTCGTCTCTATAAATGCTGTCGTATGCAGATTTGAAATCAATGAATAGGTGGTGGGTATCGATTTGGACTTCTTGGGTTTTTCCAGGATCTGCCGAAGTGTAGTTCAGAGGGTCCCTCTTTTCTGTGGATCGGGCAATTACTGCTGACGTTCCTTTCTTTAGACATACTCTCATCTGGTCTCATCTGACCAGATTTGGCTTATGAGTTGGTGGATGTTTCTTACCAAGTCATCCCCGCCGGCTTTATAAAGCCGATATTTCACTCAGGTCGGGTGGTTGGCGGTTTTTTCTGTTGTTGCCAATATTGAATTGTTCGTTCTGCCTAACAGCGGAATGTTGTTCGTCATCGCCGTTTAACAGTCATCAGATGTGGTTCTGACATATCCTTAGCATCGACTGTGTCTCAACTACGATATTTCCTTGTTCATTTTGGCAGGATTCTGTTCGAGCCTTGTATCCTTGGCTTTGGCATTTTGCACTTTGGTAAAACTTGCGAACATCGCTCCTGGAGTGGCACCTCTCTATATCCTCGATAGCGCGCTTTTCTTTCTCTTTTTTCTTCTTTCTGAAAAGCCGGTGTTTTTCCCTTCTTCTCCGTTGCAGCGTAGAAAAATGGTTCTTCCATAATCTCTACAATGACACTTGATGCACTTGGTCCAGCTGTCATTTAGGCTATGATTCCCTGGCTTTGGTATTTAATCTGTAAAAGGAACATCCGAACACTATTCCTGGATGTGTGCGTCCCAATATCAAGACAATTTCGTCTTCTCATTCTCTTCTTCGTCACCAATAATGATTTATAACAGCCCTCATAGCAGAACAGGGTTGCGCTGTAGGCCTCAATGCAAAATTATGCAGTTTTTCTTTTTCTACAGTGGCGTCGTGACGTGCATGTAAAATCCACCCTTACATCGACATGACGACATTGAGAGGTCCTAAAACAAATTCCGCGAACTAACTAAGTCTTAATGTAACAGATTCTCAAGCCGCCCCACCGCCATCATGAAGCTTACCCAATGGGTGGTGAATAATCGGGACTTAAGTGGGTTAAAAAATCATAAATTTATTCAAAACTTGTGTTAATAAAAAAAAATAAATAATTGGAATTCAGGGGAATTCACCAGGAATAATGTTGAAAACTAATCGAAGATCAAGGTGGTTTTTCACATTTAGATGTATTCCAGGAAAGGGTCATGCGAGTTATGGTGAATGACATGACATATATTGAAGGTTTAAATCATACTCAGGTATTAAAATGAAACGATTAAATTATTTTACATATAATTAATTAATATACTAATTGATTTCAGTTAAGATTGTTATAATTATATAAAAGTCGAACAAGCATTTTCGCTGAAAAAAAACAAGTCTATGGGATTTATTATACCTTTGCATACAATAATTGATAATAAAGTGTAAGCCATAGCATTTCCTTTAACTTGACAATAGGCGTGTTTTTTCTTAATCTATATAAGTTTTGATAAAAAAAACGCTAATCGATGATCTGGCACCACTGAAACTGAAACACGAAAACGCCAACAGACGACATTTTGAGGTTTCATATATTTTTTGCAACATTAAATCCAATTTGTTTTTTATTTTATGCACTTTTTAACTTATTATTATGTTTTGATTTTAGATTCAAAGCAAATATAAAATAATATTCATATCAAATTATTTCATAAAACATTGGTTTCCCACCTATTTTGCAACGTATGATTGCCGGTTGTGATATCAGCTCCTACATTTTGCAATTTTAGCACTATTGACAACCGTTTTCGACAGCAGCTTTTCGACAGTTAATAGAAGAGGTTTGGTAGCACATTTTTTTGTCCAGTCTTAGGGTGTAATACAGGATAATTATCCAGTCTAATAGGCTATGTTTTTGTTGTATATTACACATAAATTGTTTGATAAACCTGTATATTTGGAGACAAAGGAAAAAAAAAACAACTTAAGTAATCGAGAGCGACTACTTTAAATTTTACCTAAATTTTTTACATAATTTTATGAGTGGATTAAAAAAAATTGCAAAAAGTGAATGCGCGCTAAAGATTTTCATCACTGAAAATCGTTTTACGATGAAAATCAAGATCAATCTCATTTTCGGCCCATACACCAAAATCACAACGCATTGCATGGTCTTGCGGCTTTAATTATTGCACAAGCTGGATCTTGTAAGGTCGTGAGCTAAGATTTTTGCGCAAAATATTCCCCAAAGTTGATGGACAAAGCTCCAATTGCTGTGCACGGTGGGGAATCGATTCATTCGGTTCCAATTCAACACTTTGCTCTACAGCGGTAATTATCGAATTCGGATGCGCATGATCACATTGAGTAAACGTAGTGCGAAAACGATCCATGGTTGACCGAATTAATTGCTCTGATAGACGATTATGTCGACCATAAAATTGACGGAGCCATAAAACCATAAAATTGAAAAACCGAACTAGACGAGCGACAAGAAAAAGAAGAACTGCCAGGGGGATGGTAGGGATTCTTGTGTTCAACCACGGTACTAATGCTTTTTTGGTGATGCCAGGTCATCACAACATTTGGCTTTACGTAAATGCTTTGATTTCAAATGAGCTAAATAAATTTCCTTCCCGTTCACAGAAATGACTGGAATGTCCTTATAAGATGGAATCAACTCAAGAACTGAAGCCTCTTGATCAGTTGGAGTGCCGAAGAAGTTTGAATAAAATCCTGAAAAAAAATATCTTCAGCGATGAAACTAATTTATGGCTTATTGGCTTGTCAATAACTAAATTTACGTTATTGGATAGCAACGAACCCACATCAATAAAATCCATTGCATCCACGAATTGTTTATTGGATTTCGAGCAAGTGTTGGAACGCATCTTTTCATCGATTTCTATTGTTCAATGGTGGAATACTATTTTTGGCTGAAATTGATTGAAATCCAAATCAGGTACATGTGGTTTTAACCACAGCTGGTGATCTATTAAAGGAAACGTTCAATGTTGGAAAATGTTGGAAAATCCGGTCGAACGGCCATCTCGTCCATGCGATTTAACGTGTCATCAAGCCAGAACGCGGAGTTGCTCACATTCGAGCCGTTATCTTGCGAAAGATTGTGGAAACTAGGCTCCAATGAATTGATGGCTACAAACGTAGTATTGATGTTCAATCGATCTAGATGTCCTGTCCATATTTAACGCCCAATGAGGAGTTTTTTGACCAGGGGCATGTCGCTGTACAGCTCGTATAGTTCTTGGTTGAATCTTCGTCTCCATAGCCCGTCAAAATGACGTTCTGTCCCATTCGTGTGTCCTTTCTTGTTGACAACATATACTAAATCTTACCCTTATTTACTGGTAAACCCATTTTTGCCGCTTCCTTATTTGTACTAGCAAACGTGGCTATGACATCACGTTGAGTCCTATCGATGATGTCAATATCGTCGGCGTTCCGCTTTTCGGAAAGTGTGCCTCTGGTGATGGCTCGGCAGTTATGCACAATCCGCTGAAGAATCAAATCGAAGAAGTCACATGACAGCGCATCTACTTGCCTTAATTATTTTTTGGTATTGAATGCCTCGGTGAGGTCGTTTCCGACCATGATGGAACAGCGAGAATTCTCCATCGTCATCCTACACAAACGGACAAGTTTGGGCGGTATACCAAAACTAGACAAGGCTCAGTATAGTTCGTCTCTTTAAATGCTGTCGTATGCGGCTGTGAAATCGATGAACAGGTGTTGGGTATCGATTTGGACTTCCTGGGTTTTTTCCAGGACCTGCCGCAGTGTGTAAATCTGATTGGTTTTGGATTTTACTGCAATAAGACCACACTGATAAGAGCCGATCAGGTTATTGTACAGCAGATAGGATCTTGTAGGCGATGTTGAGGAGACTTATGCCTCTGTACTTGGTGCAGTTCAGAGGGTCTCCCTTTTTGTGCATTAGGCAAATGATACTGAGGATCCATTCTTAAGGCATACTTTCACCCGACTAGATTTGGCTTATGAGTTGATGGATGTTACATACCAAGTCTTCTCCGCATGATTTACAAAGCTTAGAGGTAATCGGCTACCATATCCTCCAAACTGGTACTGGATTGCCGGAACGAATTTGCCCACGCGAACGCTTCGGGGTCACACTTCTCAGGGTTCCAGGGCACAGTGATATTGATGGAAATGAGCGTGCAGACGAGCTGGCCAGACAAGGCGGCAAGGATCCGAATCCCGCTAGGCGCTGTTAAGCGACAAATATACTCATACTTCCTGAGAAGGGACTCTAAATGGAGAAGGTTAAAAAATTGTGTCATATCGAGGACAATATGGCCCGCCTACGACAGAAACAGAACTAATAATCTACTAAATAGAACCCTCCCAAATATGGCAAGAATTACGACAATATTCACAATTGTAGACCATGCGCCCAAACTAGGGATCCCATACAACCCTCAACGCCGCAGTTGCGGGCACACAAATGAGATAAAAACCTTCTCCCATTCCATTTGCAAATGTCCATTCTTCGACAACCTTAGCGACATGTCAGGTAAAAGGATACAAGGTTTTATCCGTTTGTTGAGCCTCCACAACAACTATCATAATAAGGATCACACGAGTCATGGTAACATAAGTGATTCTTGGGTTCATGCCGAATCGACATTTCTACCTATCTACCCTCAATGCTTCTCCAAGCTATAGTAGTGCTAAAAAATCATACATCACACTAAAAATTAAACAGTTTACAATGTTTAAAATTCTACGTTGGAATTGTAAATAAAACTTTATTCCACCTTATTGATTAGGTTTATCCAACACTCAATGGAATATTATTAAAAATAATAAAAAAAAAAAGTCTTCAAAAAAAATTTCGTCATAATAAATAAATTAACAAATGCATCATTTGTTTCGTTACCCCGACTAAAACTAATACACTCAAATCGTTTATTTCTATTCTTAAGCGAACCACTGTTCCAGCGGAATCTTTGTAAATAATCTGTCCATAAAGTTCCGTATAACCAGAGTCAGTTTCGTTCTCAAGGCAGGTTTCATTTCCTTTAACAATTCCTGGGCATTTGAGTTAATAAACAAATTTAAAGCAGCCTCTGTAAAAACAAAAACAAAATTACATTTGCAACTGATATCAGACGCATTTAAATCTACTTACGTATAACTGTATTTCCATTGGCAATGTTATCGACCCCCATTTGTATCGATTTCACATTGAAATCCATTTTCACCTGATCCACTTTGAGGTAAGTTTGACCGTCGTCACCATCATGTGGCGCAGCTTTGAAGTATATTTTCGCCTTGACACCCTCTGTTGCAAAGAACAAAAAAAAATAACAACCGGAAATCACGAGACTAGATGCAGTTACAAACCGTATTCTCCCCAGTAGTCGCCGGCGCCAGAAGCTTTAACCAAAATCAAAACACCTGTTGAACGGTATTGTGCTTTGACTCGGATTCGTGGAATTTCGCAAGTCAACTGGAATTGCATGCTTTCGATATCCGATCTGAAAACGTCAAAAAGAAAGAAACAATTAGCATTTAATTTGCTGTCATTGAGTTATGTCAGTGAATACCGTCGATTTACATAAATTGTGACAATACGTCAGAGAGTAGTTAGCATTTAAGTGAATCGTTTAATTCAAAGACGCGTCAAAGGTGACACGAAGCAAATGACTAATTAGGGGTAGGTATTAATGATGGGCATGTGGGATTTATCATAACTGGGGAATTTGCTTTTCTTCGATGTTAGGGTGCAATTTTAGTAAAGAAAATGCTTAGCAAAGTGATATATGATCTTCCTGATATAATTTAATACTATTGTCAGGTCAACAAAGCACAAATTATAGATTACTAGCTGACCCGGCAAACTTTGTTTTGAATTCGAATTTGGGGTGGATGGATATTCAAGGTTAACGGTTCAGCTATAGCTATCAAAGCATGACACAGACTTTTCTTAGGTAGGTGGTTATAGGAATCATCTTAGAAAAGTTCTGTTTCATTTGGCCGGAATCAAAAACATTGCTTCAGAAAAATTTATCTTGATCATTGAAAAACAAAAACTGATATTCTGCACAAGTTTTGTTTGTGACACAAAAGTCACGAGAAGTTAAACAAAAATGTTTAATGAGGCTTTGAATGATAGCTAACGCCGCAAACACGCATTGGTTGCCCTTGACGATTGTTAATTGTCACTGCAAATGCAAGCCGTACCGGAAATCGTAAGCGTATACATTTGAATGGCAAGTCGGTTATGACTACATATCAAGTGCTTATTTTTTACCTTCAAGTGGAAACCATCGGGTGCTGGTCTCATCCAACTGGATTTGAATTGCTAAACGATAAGTGCGACTGTTGATAACAAGGCAATGAACAGCAACACTATGAACAGCAAGATCAGAATGGCATGGAATGAATACCTGGCCTGCTATCCCAGGCCATCCTAGTAAAGCTGCTTTGACATATTCGGACAACTGGTTGTCTAGGAATTTCAAAGGTAAGTCATGCCCCTTGAACAGAGATGGTGGCGGATGAACCAAAAGCCATCGGCAGAGCTAAATTTCGTAGTGAATACTGATGGCCCCGTGTCCTAGGGGTATATTGTGAATTGGAACTAGCCCTCCAGGTTGGTGGTTGTGCTTTGGGTTAAATACCCACCCATATAAAAAAACCTTTATGTTACGAAGCAACAATAGCCTCGGAAAGGACTGATTTTATTATTGACGACCCTAGACGAATAAAGGACAACGACGTTCGTATCTGCACCTGGAATGTGAGAAAATTAAACAGGAGAGGTGCAAACGAAACAACTAGTGGAAGTCCCAACCTTATACAAAGCAGACATTACTGCCATCCAGGAAATACGTTGGGATGGGCCGGGCAAAAAGAGGGTGAAAAGCTGTGACATCTATTACGGACCGTGTAAAAGTGAGCAGAAACAGCAAATATTCGGATGCGGATTTGTTATAAGTGCCAGACTTAGGCAATAAGTCATATCTTTCCAAGATCAACGATCGGTCAACCAAATTGATCACATTGCGATAGACAATTCGGCAGATCCTGGAAAAAGGCCAAGAATTTCAAATCGATACCCATCATCTATTCATTGATATCAAAGCCGCATACGACAGGCTTACTTATCGAGGTATCCGTTCGGAAGAAATTTTTTCCGGAATCGATCGAAATCGTTTATTTGTCTACCGAGGCATTTCGGACTTTTTTCTGAGAAAATGTAACGCACGTGACCGCACATCGGCGAAATGCGCCAAGTCGACTATTTTTGACAGCTATACGTTGAATTCCTTCCGAAGTTGTCTGACGAAGTATTGCTGTGGAATCAAACGAACGCGATTGTATGCATTTTTTTGTTTGTTTCGCAACAGATACCTTGGTAGGGGTAAGCATTTATAGAGACGAACTATACAGAGCCATGTCCAGTTTTTGTATACCGCCCAATTACTCTAACAACCTATGTTTTTTCGGGATAAGAAGGCAATTTAGTAGTAAAGCCCTCACTCGAAATACCAAGGAATTCCTTTGTAAGACCCATGGGCCGCATAAAAAGCAGATGAAGAAATCCTTGGTCGATTCGAGAGGAAAATTCTTCGGAAAATCTTCGGTCCCGTTTGCGTTGACGGTCAGTGCAGACGAAAATTCAACCAAGAAGTATACGAGCTGTACAGCGACATATGGTAAAAGAAACTACTCATTGGACGTTTAAGATGGCTTGCATATGTAGAACTAATGGACACCGATACTCCGGCTAGCAGAATCTTCGATTCGCAGCCAGACGTAGGAAGCAGTAGAGCAAATTGGTTAGAAAATTAGTTTTCGTGTTTAATAAAATTCGGCATTGTAAAACAAAAGTTAGTTTCGATTGGATCTAAATTTAGTTTTGGAGATTGTTTCGTACGGATATCTCGATATGGGTGAGCATTTATAGAGACGAACTTTATAGAGCCATCTCCAGTTTTTGTATAACGCCCAAACTCGTCCGTTTGCGTAGGATGACGATGGAGAATTCTCGCTGCTCCATCAGAGTCGCAAACGACCTCACAGACACCAAAAAAGGATTTAGGCGATGCGCTTTCATGTGACTTATTTATTTTGATTCTTGAGAGGCTTGTGCAAAACTCTCTAGCCAACACCAGAGGCACAATTTTTCAAAATCGGTGCAACTACTAGCATTGCTCGGACTAAACGGGAAAAGAAACCGAAAAAAATGGGTTCAGCAATAAATGAGGGTAAGATTTAGAATGTGCTGTTCACACGCAGGACACACAACATCGGCGATTTGAACAGAACGTCACCATGACAGATATAACTTTGTGGTAGTACGGGACTTTGTCTACCTCGGCTCCTCTACTAACTCTGACAACAACATCCCGTCAGATATTAAACGAAGAATTACTCTTGCCAACCGCTGTTTCTTTGGGCTAAGAAGGCAATTCAGTACTAAAGCCTTCACATGAACTACAAAGGAGATCCTATATAAGACCCTGATCATCACGTCTCAAAAGCGGATGAAGAAATCCTTGGTCGATTTGAGAGGAAAATTCTTCGAAAAATCTTCGGTCCCGCTTGAGTTGACGGGCTATGGAGACGAAGATTCAAACAACAACTATACGTGTATAGCGACATGATCCTGGTCAAAAACTCCGCATTGGACTTTAAGAAGGCTAGGACATGTAGAACGAATGGACACCAATTCTCCGGCTCGCAGTGTCTTCCATTCCTTTCCCAGCCAGACGCAGTAGAATAAGTCCTCAGGCTAAGTGGCGACCTCAACCAACTAGGACCGGGCTAATTGAAGAGGCATGTTGGTTGAGGCCCAGGTAGCGCCACTTAAGTAAGTAAGTAAGTTGTTTTACAAAAAAAAAATAATAATTTGACAAAGAAACAAGTTTGTTTGCTTTGGATCACCCTGTAAAATTACATATATGCTGTGATTCTTGACCTGTAATGAAGTAAATGCATGCATGCATTATAAATAAATATGAAAAATTCATTTATAGACACTTACCTGATATTTGTCACTGAGATATTGCTGACACCATACGCTTGAATGTTACGGAAAACAGCACGATAGCCGTCTGGACCCCCTCCCAGCACAATGCCGATTTCATCAATTATCACAGGTTCAATCTAAAATTCAAATGTTAATTCATTATCGTTTGCTGACGGAGAATTCAAAAGATATCAAGGTTATAAAATTTAATTTATAAGGCTTTTTCAAAGGTTTTATGATTGGAAAGCAAAACCCATAATGAGAGGTGGGGTTCAGCAAGAACCATCCAATGTTTTCCAATATTCACATCTCGAATATTTTTTTATAAATAAAATTATTCCGAGATTCACTTCACAATCATATAGAATTTACAAAAAGTAAGAAGACATATAAAAGAAAATGACAGTAGAAGTAAAAAATTTTAATAAGATGTTTGGAAATTCGAAAAAAGACTTTTAAGTCAAAGGACTCGTCGTAAGAAGAATGTTATATTGAAACAGATAATACGATCCCGTTTAACATCATCATATCACCTTGAGAGATGCATATCACAGAAAAGTGAGATGTAGGAACAATTTTCTGGCCAATTTCCTATACTGCCTCCTATGTCTGGCTGGGAATCGAAGATTCTGCGAGCCTGAGTATTGGTGTCCATTCGTTCTACATGTCCTAGCCATCTCAAACGTCCAATGCGAAGTTTTTTGACTAGGGATATGTCGCTGTACAGCTCGTATACTCCGAAGATTTTTCGAAGAATTTTCCTCTCAAATCGATCAAGGATTTCTTCATCCGCTTTAAAGACGGGATGACCAGGGTCTTATATAGGATCTCCTTAGTAGTTTAAGTGAGTTGCCTTCTTAGCCCAAAGAAACAGCTGCTGCCAAGAGAAATTCTTCGTTTAATTTCTGACGGGATGTTGTTGTCAGAGTTAGTAGAGGAGCCGAGGTAGACAAGGCCCCGTACTACCACAAAGTTATATCGGTCAATGTTGACGTTCTGTTCAATTAGCCGATGTTAAGTGTCCTGCGTGTGAACAGCACATTCTAATTCTTACCCTCATTTATTGCTGAACCCATTTTTACCGCTTCCTTTTCCCGTTTAGTCCGAGCAATGCTAGTAGTTGCACCGACTTTGAAAAATTGTGCCTCTGGTGTTGGCTAGAGAGTTTGGCACAAGCCTCTCAAGAATAAAAAAAAAGTCACATGACAGCGCATCGCCTGAACAAGCGGTGGAGCTTGGGCGGTATACCAAAATTAGATATGGCTCTGTATAGTTCGTCTCTATAAAAGCTGTCGTATGCGGCTTTGAAATCGATGAATAAGTGGTGGGTATCGATTTGGAATTCTTTTTTCTTCTTTCTTTTTGGAATTTTCCAGGATCTGCCGAAGTGCGAAAATTTGTTGATAAACTGTTTCAGGCGTTCACATATTTTGGCAGATAGGATCTTGTAAGCGATGCTTAGGAGACTTACGCCTCTGTAGTTGGCGCAGTAGAGAGTCTCCTTTTTTGTAGATCGGGCAAAGGTTGCGGAGGTTCCATTCTTCAGGCATTTGCTTACAAGTCGGTGGATGTTACTTTTCAAGTCATCTCCGCCGGCTTTATGAAGCTCAGCGAGAAGGCCGTTATTTCTGTAAGCTTCTCATCTTCACCTGTAGCTAAGGGTTGTAGGCCTTGTTCATGAATGCAAGCATCTGTCGGCATTCCTCATCAAACCAGGGGTTTATTGCTGTTGGGCTCGAGAAACCTAGCACATCAGTTGCGGTTGATTTAATGGCATTTTGGCATCGTTGCCATTGTTCTTCCAAATTCGATGCTGGTGGTATGGCGTTAGTCGAGAGGTTAAGAAATACGCATAACTCGAAGTTGATGGCGGTCTCTTGCGATTGCAGTCTTTCGATCTTAAATTTTCTCAAAGTATTTCTGTTGTCGTGGCATTCTTACCTTGCCGATGTTAGCTCCTCGGAATGTTCGGATATCCGAAATATTGGGTGCGTGCCTCTTGTCTATCGCAATGTGATCAATTTGGGTTGACCGTTCGTTGATCTGGAGAACGCCATGTTCCCTTATGGATATAGAGGTGATTAAACCATGTGCTGGCTATAGTGCCATTCCTTTCCATAGCGAAGTCAATTAGCCTAAGTCCGTTACCAGACGTGTTGTCGTGTAGGCTATGTTTTCCGACAATACTGCTAAGGATGTCTTCTCTCCCTACCTTTGCGTAAAAACGTTTACATCGTACTTCGGTAGTCGCTCATGGGTTTTGTCAAGGAGCTCGTGGAAGCAAGCCTTAGCTATATTATCATCTTTTTCCTCCGTCGGGGCGTGAGTGCATATAAGGCTTATGTCGGCGAATTTGGCCTTGATGCGGATTGTTACAATGCGTTCACTAATGTCTTGGAAAGATAAGACTTCTTGTTTAAGTCTGGCACTTATAACAAATCCGCATGCGAACTGCTCACTATAACATGGGCCGTAGTAGATGTCACAGTTTTTCATCATTTTTTTGTCCGGCTCAGAAAAAAAGAAATGAAATTTTTGGTGCAACAGGCTCGTTAGTACCCAGGGCCAAGCTTTCTCACAACCTTTCATGTGTGGATGTGTACTTCTTGCAAGATGGCGGAAACTCCTGTTTTGTGCCAACTCCGAACGGCTTAATTGAGACAAGCTTTTCTTGACAATTTTTATTACTCTGATGATTTGTCGGATCATCACGAGAAGAGGGTCAGTAAAAAACCATTTTAGGTGTTGCTTCCGCTGGGAAACGAACGCAGACCTTCTGCGAGGCAGTTCATCGAACAGACATCGCAGTAATGTCTGCCTTGTTGCAGTTCGGGGCTTCCAATAGTTGTTCGCTTGCACCTCTCCTCTGGTTGTTATTTTTTTCGTTAAGGATAGTCGTCAACAAGAAAATCACTCCATTCCGAGGCTATTGGTTGCTTCGTAACAATGTTTTTTTTTTTAAATGGGATAGGAGACGGGGCCATCAGTATCCACTACGGGATGGAGCACGAACCTTTCCGTTCGGCTCATCCGCCATCATCTCTGTTCAAGGGGCCCGACTTACCCTTGAAATTACTAGTTTTCCGAATATGTCGAAGCAGCTTATCTAGGTTTGCATTGGATAGCTGGTCGGGTATTCATTCCGTGCCATACTGACCTGGTCAACACTCGCGCTCATCGTTATGCAAGTCGCGTAGGCTATGTTTGGTTAACACTTGGAGGTTTTAAATAAGTATCTTGGGCATTGCCAAGATAAAGCCAATCAGAGTCTACCCTCGTTCTACAAAACTCAACCATCAGCGACAGCAGCGACATGCACCTGTTCAAAATCTCCGTATTGGACGTTTAAGATGACTAGGACATGTAACACAATGGACACCAATATTCCGGATCGCAGAGTCTTCGATTTACAGCCAGACGTCGGACGCAGTAGAGGAAGACCTCGCCTTTAGTGGCGCGCACAAGTAGAAACCGATCTGAAACAACTTGGAGTGCGCAACTGGAGGCAGTTAGCTATGGACCGGGCTAATTAGAGAGGCATGTTGGTTGATGCCCAGGTTCATACCGAACTGTAGCGCCACTTAAGTAAGTAAGTAAGTTGCCATATTTTCCACTACTGGACCAGTAAGCCGTGCTAAAATTATTACATGCAAATGGAGATGGTATTTACTTGACCACTCTTCCAATTCCACTTGCTCATCGGTAATACCTTATTTTGATTTCACCATGCCTTAGCCTTGCTATCAGTCCGGGTTTTTTAGCCCCTAATTGGCAGCTTGGTTACGGTGTTTTCTATTGGTGAATCTAGATTTACCGAAATTTAATCCTTTGTTACCAATGGAACATGATTTCTTTTTGTTTTATACAAAATATTTGCTTTTTTTTGTTGTCCTAGTTTGGTACTCTTTTTCTGATCATAATTTTTCCGGGAAAGTCCGGGATTTGGAACACCATGTATTACTTTGATCAAAAACCATCTTTCAACACTACCATGACAGCCTCTTTGTCTGTTTTTAAGTGTAAATTGAGTAATTAATTAGAGATCCAATTAACTGCATGTAAAGATTTCACAAAAAAATAAACAAAACGACAAGACCCCGATATAGCGTTAAAATCATTCCTCAGTTATCTTTCCTCTTTAAACATAAATTGCAACAATACGAGAACAAGTTTCGTTTATGCCAGTACTGGTCGTTATCGCCAAGTTCATTAAACCTTTAATTTTATAACCTGAACAAAAAAAACAAAAAAAAAACTCGTTTAACTGTCAAATTGAGAACGTTTTTTAAATTTCCATATCTAAATCTGGGTCAGAATTAATTTAAAAAGAGACACCATTACCCCCCCCCCCACCCCCCACCCTTCCACTTAATGTCCGAAATAATTCATTTTTTAATCAACAAAATGATCTCTTTGTTTACCTCATTCATGTCCAGTTCGGGAACACCTTGCCGCAGGTAATGGACCAATCCGTTTCCACTTTCGCGCAGGCATTGATTGACGACATCTTCATCTCTGGGGCACTGTTTGAGGTAGTAGGCTGAAAGTGAAGACAAACTGAATTAATGACAGCTTCCCTACAGGTTTTTCAATCATAGTTAGATGTTTGTGGATAAATGAAGCAGTGACAGCTTGCCTGTCATTAATGACAATATATTAAGCCGAGTCTTGTTATAGGCTTGCACGCCATAGCATTAAAACTTGCTATTATGTATCTGTGATTTTGCTTTCATCTTATTTGATTTTAATAGCTGAGTTGAACAAGTATAATGATAGGTATGGTTATTTTATTGCACATCAGACAGATGGCGCTCATAGATAAATTACAAATGACAGGTTTAGTATAGTTAGGGTCCAGTTAAAGCTACATAGCTCACATTTTTGTGAGTTGGTGTTAAAATAATGCCTATGAATTGGAGAACATGATTATGGAAAAATATTTTAATTTTTAGTTTACGTTTTCTTAGGAAATCACTTCAATACAATTACAATTCTTAAAAAAACACCAAAAAGTAAAACGAAATTTCGAATTAGGCTTTTCAATGATACCTATAAATGGACCTTACATCTAGATGAGATGACGTTTAACAACTGACGCACACAGGGCGTTTGGCAGAAATTGAAAAAAAAACCTTTAGAAGAGTTGAAAAAAAAGCAGCTGGGATATACAATTAAATACCCAAACTTTCGAGACACGTGATAATTTTGAAAAATTTTGTTTGCATGTTGACCAAGCCACTCATGCACCGTGAGTAGTGACTTAAGCAGCTGCAATTAAAGAATAAAACGACCAAGTTTTCAAGTGAAATATTTAGCAGCGCTCTTACTCTTATAATTTTTTTTAATGGACTTGGCCCCCACATACTTGTTAACAATATTTATGTTAAACTTTAGTTTGGTGTGATAAAATAAATTTTTGGTAAATATTTGAAAATTGGGTATTGTTGTAGAAAAAAATATTTGATATGTCCAGGAGAAAAATAGGTTCAGACCAATTTTACTCAAAAATGAGATACTGATGCAGTCTTTTAGTGTTTTTATGAGTAAAATTTTATGCTTGATTTACTTTTAGAAAAAAAATTGTTATCCTTTGTTTCATATAAAGTTCTACTTAGGATCATGTAGTTAGTAACATGCCTTCGAATTACTTCCGTCCGGAATAAATCTGGGCCCCAACCAACATACGTCTCCGATTAGCCCGGTCCTTAGCTTACTGCCTCAAGCTGCGCACTCCAAGTTGGTTTAGGTCGGTTTCTACTTGTGCGCGCCGCTTAACCATAGGTCTTTCTGTACTGCATCCGATGCTGGGAATCGAAGACTCTGCGATCCGGAGTATTGATGTCCAATACATGTCCTAGCCATCTTAAACGTCCAATGCGGAGTTTTTTTTTGACCAGGGGCAAGTCGCTGTACAGCTTGTGTAGTTCTAGGATGAATCTTCGTCTCCATAGCCCGTCAACGTAAACGGGACCGAAGATTTTTTGAAAAATGTTGTCCTCTCGAATCGACCAAGGATTTCTTCATTGGCTTTTGTGATGGTCCATGCTTCAGCGACGTAAAGCAGGACTGGGATGATCAGGGTCTTATATAGGATCTCCTTAGTAGTTCGATTGAGGGCTTTACTACTGAATTGCCTTCATAGCCCGAAGAAAAAGCGGTTGGCAAGAGTAATTCTTCGTTAAATTTCTGACAAGATATTATTGTCAGAGTTAATAGCGGGGCCGAAATAGACAAAGTCCCGTACTACCTCAATGTTATATTTGTCAATGGTAACGTTCTGTCCCATTCGTCGATGTTGTGTTCTTTCGTGTTGACAGCGTATACTAGTCTTACCCTCATTTACTGCTAAGCCCATTTTTGCCGCTTCCTTCTCTATACTAGCAAACGTGGCTATAACATCACTTAGATAGAGTCCTAGTAATGATGTCAATATCGTCGGCGTATGCTAGTAGTTGTACCGGTTTTCGGAAAGTTGTGCCTCTGGTGATGGCTCGGGAGTTATGCACAATCCGCTTAAGAATCAAATCGAAGAAGTCACATGACAGCGCATCGCCTTACCTAATCCTCTTTTGGTATCGAGTGTGTCGGTGAGGTCGTTTTCGACCCGCATTCTCCATCGTCATCCTACACAAACGGACTAGTTTGGGCGGTATACCAAAACTAGTCATGGCTCTGTATAGTCCGACTCTATAAATGCTGTCGTATGCGGCTTTGAAATCGATGAATAGGTGGTGGGTATCGATTTGGACTTTAGGATTGTTTGCAGGATCTGCCATAGTGTGAAAATTTGATCGGTGTTGGACTTTCCTGGCCTAAAACCACACTGATCATTATCAGATTAGGCTGTTAGGCGTTCACATATTATGGCAGATAGGATCCGGTAGGCGATGTTGAGGAGACTTATTCCTCTGTAGTTGACGCAGTTCATAGGATCCCCTCTTTTGTGAATCGGGCAAATGATGATAAGATTCCATTTTCCATCGACCAGAATTGGCTAATGAGTTGGTGGATGTAACTTACCAAGTCATCTCCGATGGCTTTGTAAAGCTACTCGGGGAGGCCGTCATTTCCGGCAGCCTTATAAATTGGCAGTTTTCGCTATCGTTGCCAATATTGAAAGGTTCCTTCTGCCTGACAAAGGAATTTTGTTCGTCATCGCCGTTAAACTGTCTGCAGAAGTGGTTCTTCCATATCCTCAACATCGACTGTGTCTCAACTACGATATTTCCTTGTTTATCTCAGCAGGACTCTGTTCGAGCCTTGTGTCCTTGGCTTTAGTGTTTTACACTTTTGTAAAAATTGCGAATATCCTTACTGTAGAGGTACCTCTCTATATCCTCGGTCACACGCTTTTCTTTTCTTATTTTTGAAAAAGCGGCGTTCTTCCCTATAAAGCTCAATGGCAGCTCTAGTCGTTACATTGTAGGCTTCGTTCTTGGTTGTGAGCATATGTCAGCATTCCTCATCAAACCAGGGTTTTCTGCCTAATTTGGCCTTTCTGCTCTTTTTGCTCATCCCATCCATCGTATTTCCTTGATGGCAGTAATTTCTTAGAATTAGTTCTTATTAATTAGTGTATTAAGTGTCCTTGTTGGAACATCAATAAAAAACTTTCGCTTCTCAAATGGGTTAGGTTAGGTCTAAAAACTAAAAATATACGTTGGACGCCATTTGTTCAGGTTGAAGCTATATTTTCATTTCGAGGAGAACATTATTTGGTTATATGAGGCAATAAGACATGTCATGTCAACAACTCTATCTTAAAATTTGAAGGAATTCCTTGAAATTCTAACTAAATGCTCAAATCATTGTGAGCCTGTGCTGCAAAGCGGATTTCTTTTTTCATGTCCAACTAAAAAAAAAAATGGCAAAAGTGTTATAGAAAAAAGGATAGGTTAAGGATTTCTAATTATTATAGGTTGCATTCTGCAATTAGATTCAGAAATCATTCTGAGACTGATCAAAAATGAAAGATTGCAGGTGGCCATGGCTCAGAGGAATGCGTAGTTGACTGCTAAGCCAAACGCTCTACAAAAATCTCTAGCTTATCTGAGGCCACCCACGATAATATGAGACAACATAAATCTATGTTTCCTCTTCTGTGCCACGAATGTTTATGTTATATGGCTTTCCTTCTATGTGCCTATCTGTCTCTCTATGTTGCATTAAAGTCTTGCTTTGTCCCAGCCGATGGCCTCAGTCGCCAGTGCTGTTATCTGTCTATAGTACGTTGTATTCATTTGCGAAGAGCTGTGATGTCAATGTCAAATGAAAAGACGGGCTCAGCGGCGCGATGTTTACTGCGATGAACAGCCGCGCAGAAGATCTGGGATTGATTTCCTGCCGTAGCAACACAAAAGCAAAACTTATCTCAACTTAGCCTTTCGGATTCGGCATAAAACAGGATGTCCCGTCATCGTGAAGGCAGCGTTAATGCATACATGAACGGTTGTGAGAAAGGCCGGCCCTGAGCCTGTTGCGCCAAAAATTGGTTTTTATTTGATAAAAAATGAGATCGTCTAAGAAAAAATTTCGATTAAGCTTCGTAAAGTATCAGAAATAATGATCTGAAGAAAACTATTTTTCTAAAAAAATATGTTTATGGTCTTCAGGTCCAGTGGAAGCATCTAAAGTTGTTAGGGAAGTGACCGCAAGTTCACCCAAATAAGCTGCCAATTAATTACCGGTTGGCATAAAATAAATTCCAAGACGTTAAAAGAGCTTTTTGGGAGAGAAGCTCTGTCAATGTTTTGCAATTTTATCGCAAACATTATTTTGCGATAAAATTTCAATTCAATTTTGTTATAGATGACCCGGTCGTATAAAAGCATACTTTCCTGCCAATATGCATGAGCAGCAAAACGAAGAATTCCAATGACACTGAGAAAATTTTTTTCACAAGATTTTGTACGATTCGAATGATTTTAGCTTCTAGGCATTCTTCCGAAAAACTGTTCGGAATATTTCTCCGAGATTTGGTAAGGCACCCCGGCGAATCGCGTTGAAGTGCGTCTAGGTGCTCCGACACTCGATGGATACCTCTCTAGGGCAGATTGCATGTCAAAACCAACGAAGATATTTTTAGTTCTCTTTTGATTTCTTCGGACCCGTTAATAACAAGTTTACGGGCGGATAGTATTAAAAAGGATGTTTTTGATTTCAGGTGCCGTCACTGAATAACTCTATTTACTTTGGATACTTGCGGCACATAATTTTATTTTATATATTTTATATCTTTATCTATATATAGCATTAAAATAAAAAAAAACATTAATTTTTAAATACTAGATACCTAAGTGCTTTTAATTCATTTTCCAACAGTTAAATGCTTTAAAATAATTTCTGCCAAGAATTGATGCATTTGGCCCCAGTGTGTGACGTAGCGATAGAAATGTAGGTTAGTTTTTAAAAACGCATAAAAGCTGGGAACCTCGAAAAATATGTGCAACTTTTCCTTTAGCTATTCGTATGAAAGTTAGGTTTTCTTCAAAGCAGAGTATAATTTTAGGTGTTTTTATCTGACAAAAACGCAATGAAAATGTCAATTTCGGATTCTGATTCTGATTGATGGCAAAAGGATCACTTTTTGTGGCCAAACTAAGGAGCTTACCACCTATATAATGCTGATAAGTGGTAGCCAGCAAATTGTTGAATTCGAAATTTAAGAGAATTCAGTGAATGTATGAAAAAATAAACGTATCTGAGAGTGGATTCGAAACAATAAATAGCGTACTGCTAAGATCCGATTCATTTAGATGGATGTCCGCATTTTCGCGGCGAACTGTTTGACCATTTCAGAGTTATCGGTGTTCCATTTTGAGAGCTCGAATCCCGCCGAATTGAAAAGAGCAACTATCTGCGCTTGTATTTGCACCAAAGTATGTAGGTCGTGTGCTCCAGTTAGCATGTCGTCGTCATGGAAGTCTGATTCGAATATGCTAGAATCTAATTCAAAACTTTCCTTATTTTTGCCAAATATTAAAGGCTTCGAATCGCCCGAAATAGTGCAAACGAGGTACCGTATGTAACGGTATTCAATTGGTATGTGTTTTTGTTGGAGTTTGTTCATTCTCCCTCCACATAATGAACTGGAATTGGCGACGAGAAGGATGTATAAAGACCTGCTTATACATTTTGATGATATCCGCTATAAGTGCGTATCTAAGCAACCGAAAATGAAGAAGAATTGTTAAGAGATCATCCTGTTTGGTCGGCCCAACCATGAGAATTCCATTAAGCGAAATAGGCGAAGAAGTGCAGCACGACGCATCAAAAGAAAAACTCTCAATTTGGTGGATATACCATCCGGCCTAATTAAATACTGATGTGGAAGATAGTAGTGAGGGTCTAGTAACTTGGGATCTTTTACACCTGTCATGTGACCTAGTCGCAGATTTTCGATGAGAAATTACGCGTACTGTCGATTTACATCAGGATTTTTGGAAAACCGAGGTCTGAGAGCTAGAAATCGCCTAAATGCAATATCGAAGGATGTTCCTAAACAACTCGGCTACTTCATAAAAGGGAGTCCAACTAAAAGACGACCACTTCGGAAAACCTCGATGTTATTAACGAAATGTTTTTCGCACTTCTTATGCTCCTCTGACCAATTTGATCTATGTCCCAGAACCTCTTCTATTTCCCAGAACTTTAAAACATATCGATCGAGTGAATCTTCTTTCAAACTCAGGCAGCAAGATTTTCTCGTTATGTTTGGATGACTCTTACAAATACCAGCGCATCTGCTCATTTGATCATCTCTCAAAGTGATTCCTAAGCCACCATTAGATGTACCGAACATCAGTTTCACCGATGGCGGCAAATAAACGCCGTCAAAAACCACTTATGGAATATATGGTCGAACAAGTACAAACATGAACAGCAAGGTCGAGCATAGTGGACGTCTCCCTAAACATCAAGCTCGGTTCCCTAGTCATCGTGCACGAAGATAACGTTCCACCTCAGAAATGGATCATGGGCAGTATCATGAATGTAATCCATGGTACAGATGGTCGAGTAAGAGTTGCTGACGTAAAAACAGCAAAATGAGAATTTAGACGTCTCATCTGAAAATTGGCACCGTCTTGAAAGGAGTTCATTCATAGAGGGCAAAATGTTGGAGCAGAACTATCATCACCATCATGCTATTCATCATCATCCTCGTCATGTTACGAATACGTTCCTCAAATTTGTATTTTTAAATCTTCCGCCTAAATTATACCATTTGGCCATATTTTTTATATTGTTCAATTCGCCACATATTTCAAATTGCAAAAAAAAACGTAAAGTCTCTCTAAGGCGAACAAATTCAGTTACTCATTTTTTGTATAAAAACTCGAAACAAAATAAAAATGGCTCTCTAATAGTTGAAAACCTTAAGGGGAAACTCTCGCCGTTTTGTTTCACACGTTCTCTACTTCGCTTTTTCGCTATTTTACTGTTTTGCTAGTTAACTCAAAATTCGTTATTGAGCTTAATAAAGTCGTTATTGGTTTAAAGTCGTAGTTAATTCGTAACTGAAAATTCGTGTGGGGCATCGGTCACATTTCCAACAACCAAGATATACTTATTCATAGTCAAGGAAAAATAGAGATTCAGAGGTTGGCGTTCGGAAAAACCTTCCAACGTTCAGAAATTAAATTTGAACACATTTTGATAAGGTTTTCAACTCCGTAAAAATGATTGCCATCATTGACAACAGTCAGAAAATTGTGGATACTTGTCTGGCTAAAGCCAACTACTGATTCAAAGGAGTTAACTTGACTCAAGCGGAAAAAGTCATTCGTTGCATGGTTCTTATAGTGGAAATCATCGCTTCCAGCATCAAAATGTTTTAGAGGCAACATTTCCGTTCCTGTCGAAGCTTGCACCGACTGCCACCGAATGCCACCAAATGCCAAAATACAATCCCAATAAGGTCACGCAATTCGTTATTCTGGTAATTCAAGTTCAAGTTGCCAGGGTGGTAGCTAGCTACTGCATCCTTACTACCGCAATGGAACAAGGTCTGACACGATTCCATATTCTGGTAATTCAATGTCACTTAGCTAGGGTGATTGCTAGCGACTGCAGCCTGATCTTAGGGCCTTACTACCGCAATGGAACAAGTTCTGACACGATTCCTTATTCTGGTAATTCAATGTCACGTAGCTAATGTGAGCGACTAGAGTGAGCGACTAGGGCTAGCGACTAAAGCGTGGTCTTTGGAGCAATGATGGACATGGGCCGATATGCCGAATCACGTCAGAGACATTCGTTTATATCGATCGCTGGGTTAGTTGATGTATTGAACCACCGCCACCTTGGTACGTAGGACTTGATTTTCACTCTTAAATTTCTTAGTTTCAAGCACATTTAGTTTATTTGTGTTGTTGATTTTGTTGTTTAAAAAAGTAACTATAAAACGACATTTTGTGATCTCAGACTAGGCTATCAGATTAGAATACATACCAAGACAGTGTAATGTAGCGGAAGAGATTATGTTTCTCAAACCAGTAAAATCACCGAATGAAATAAATTCTTACAGACTTATTTCATTTCACTTGGTCGCTAACACCCTATTATTGATCAGAAACGCCTCTTACCTGACCATCAATTTGGGTTTTGAAGTAAATACTCGACTGTGGACCAAGCACATCAAATTACTAATGTAATTGAGAAAGTTTTCGAAGAAAAGAAAATTAGCTCAGCCGTATTTATTGACGTGTCGCAAGCTTTTGACAATGTGTGGCATAGATGACTTCAATCGAAATTAAGTCAAGTTCTTCCTGAACAATTATATAAAATCCTTGTGTTGTATCTTGAGCATAACTCTTCCGTGTGAAACTTGGAAACGAATATTCAGAGTTCGAAGAAATATTGGCAGGAGTACCCCAAGAAAGCGTCCTTGGACCACTTTTGTAACTCCTGTTTACACGTGGTATCCCACAAACAAACGGTACAATAGTTGCCACGTTTGCTGACGGTACAGCTATACTAGCAGTTTTCACAACAATAGAGGAAACAAATTTGAAATTACAAAACGCTCTTATCGAGCTCAATGAATGGACAATAAGTGCCAGACTGTGGCAAGAAGTCTAATAGTTCCAAGACATTAGCGAACGAATTTTAACAATCCGCATCATTGAATTTGCTACGGAACGAAAGTCACAGCACACAGTTTCTTCACCTCGATATCCAACAGTATTTTGTATCCAGTATTTTGGATGTCCGAATATTCCGAGGAGCTAACATCGACTCGGATCACTACCTTGTTGCAGCCAAGGTAAGAATGCGGATATCCACCACGCCACAACAATCCAGAAATACTGTAAAAATTTTAATGTCGAAAGACTGCAATCGCAAGAGACCGCCAAGACCTTAGCGCAACGCATATTTCTGAATTTCTCGATCAACACCATACTACCAGCATCTAATGTCGAAGAAGAATGGCAACGAGCCATTAGATCAGACGTAACTGATGAGCTAGGTTTCTCGCGCCTACCAGCGGGAAATTTGATTTGATGAGGAATGCTGACAGATGCTCGCAGCCAAGAATGAGGCCTACAAGGATAAGCTGCAGTAGCAGATGAGAGCTGCCATTGAGCTCTATAGAAGCCAAAGAAGAAGGGAATAACGCCTGCTTTTCAGAAAGAATAAAACTGAGCAAGAAAAGCACGCGATCAAGAATATAGAGAGGTGCCACTCCAGGTACGATGTTCGCAAGTTGTACCAAAGTGTAAAACGTCAAAGCCAAGGACAAAAGGCTACAACAGAACCCTCTGGACCCTCTGAACTGAGTCAACTACAACTCAACATCGCCTACCAGATTATATCTACCGTAATATGTGAACGTCTGAGACCGTTTACCAACAACCTGACCGGCCCTTATCGGTGTGGTTTAAGGCCAGGCAAATCCACAACCGATCAAATTTTCACACTCCGGCAGATCCTGTAGAAATCCCAAGACGTCCAAATCGATACCCAATACCTATTCATCGATTTCAAAGCCGCATAGGACAGCATTTATAAAGACGAACTTTACAGAGCCGCCCAAACTCGTCCGTTTGTGTAGGATAACAATGGAAAATTCTTGCCGCTCCATCAGGGTCGGAAACGACCTCACCGACACTGTCAATACCAATAATGGATTCAGGCAAGGCGATGCGCTGTCAAGTGACTTCTTCAAGTTGATTCCTGAGGGGATTGTGCAGAACCTCCCCAGCCAACACTAGAGACAAAATTTTTCAAAAATCGGTGCAACTACTAGCATGCCTCGACGATATTAACATCATTGGTAGGACTCACCGTGATGTCATATCCATTAGTATAGAGAAAGAAGCGGCAAAAATGGGTTCAGCAGTAAATGAGGGCAAGACGAAGTATATGCTGTCAATACGAAAAGACACACAACATCGACGACTCGGACTTAACTCGGATTTAACTTTGAGGTAGTACGGGTCTACCTCGGCTCCGGTATTAACTTTGACAACAACATCTCGGCAGAAATTAAACGAAGAATTACTCTTGCCAACCGCTGTTTCTTCGGGCTAAGAAGGCAATTCAGTAGTAAAGCTCTCCCACGAACTACTAAGGAGATCCTAATAAGACCCTGCTCATCATAGATAGCTACGGCGCTCGTTTTGAGAGGAAAATCTTCGGTCCCGTTTGCGTTGACGGGCTATAGAGACGAAAATTCAACCAAGAACTATACTAGCTATACAGCGACATGCCCCTGATGAAGAAACTCCGAAAGGGACGTTTAAGATGGCTAGGGCATGTAGAAAGAACGGACACCTATACTCTGGCTCACAGAGTCTTATAGTCCCAGCCAGTCATCGGATGCAGTAGAGAAAAACTTCGCCTTAAGTGGCGCGCACAAGTAGAAACCGACGTCAACCAACTTGTAGTGCGCAACTGGTGGCAGTTAGCTAAGGATCGGGCATATTGGAGAGGCATGTTGGTTGAGGCTTTGGTACATTCCGGACTGTAGCGCCACTTAAGTAAGTAAGTATGTAAGTAAGAGAAGCTGAAAGTATCACCAAACGCAGAATATATAAACCACCAAAAATAAACTTCTCTGCTAGATATTGAAATTTTTTGTGACACGAGTGTCAGGTTTCATCACCTCTGGTTCTTCGACTTCGTATGAAGGCTTTCACATCATGGCAAAAGATATGAGCTTGGAAATTGTTGACTTTCCCTATCACACCTAATCTGTGGAGGGTTGTGTTAAGGTGGTATCAGAGGCCTCACAAAGTGTAACTGACCCTACATCTAGAAATGGCTTTATTAGAAAAAGGTTGCAATCTCGAGCAGAAATGACAAGTTTTGGACACAAAAATATTTTCAAGTTCTAAATTTTTGTCATCTATTAAAAGTTTTTTTTTTCTCTTTGTTTTCATGTCCTTTGCTTTAATATTATTTATAATAAAATTACTGTAAAACTTGAATTTTTCTATAGTTTTATGCATGCGGCTTAAGTCTATAAAAAGTGAAATTTACAGATCTTCAAAGCCCAAGATGACATGTAATTCCATTTTTTTACGTTTTTGTTTGTTGGTGTAAAATTACGCAAATGTTGATACCTCATGTGACAGTGTAGTTCGAAAAAAATTTGTCTCATACATCAACGAGGCACCCTACTTTACAATATCCACTGTAAGTGAGTGGTGTGTCAGATCATTCGTTTTTTTAGAAAGTTAAATTTTTTATATTTTACTAAAATCTATTGTTATTTATTAATTTTTTTTTATTTTTTAATTTTTTTTTTAAATCGAACCCTGAGCGAGCCTATTCCAATCTTTCTATGACTTAATGTTTGAATTTTTCACATCAGAGATATTTTAGTCCGAAGCCCATCCGGTACATTTTTTTAGAAAGTTCAATTTTTTATATTTTACTAAAGTCTATTGTTAATTGTTAATTTTTTTTTAATATTTTAATATTTTTTTTTAAATCGAACCCTGAGCGAGCCTATTCCAATCTTTCTATGACACTTAATGTTTGAATTTTTCACATCAGAGATATTTTAGTCCGAAGCCCATCCGGTACATTTTTGCAGTAGAAATCACCGCTTTGCTTATATCAATTAGGCTTGTTCCCATTTCCCATACATACTTTTAAAAAGATACTTAAGTCTCACTTACGTTGGTCTGCCGCCACAGTTCCGCAAATTATTGCACACACAAAAACTGCTGCCAATTTATTCATATTCGTGGATGGATTACTGGTATTCTTCTACTTTAAGTCGAAATTGATTTTTATATTTTATTTTAGCAGCTTAATATCGTTTCACTCTCTAAAATTAACACACAATATTGCGGCGCAGCGAAAGTACAATATTTTGTTTGTTGTTTTCTTTTTTTTTTGTTGCGCGAACACTACCGTCTTCCGTCAAAGTATTTACAAGACAAATATTCCGCAAAGCGAAATCTTTTAACGGTTAATTATCGACCATCTATCACACCACATATGCACGAGAATACGACAGGGCTGTGTCACTGGTATTGGGCGGCCCTCGCGTATCTTATAGAACGTCACACAGTCAGACTATGCTACTCACTGGTAAGCATAAACCATGAGCATGGATTGACAACGATTATGGATGCGGAAGAACCGACTGCGAAGAGAAATATTTTTTTGGTGGACAACTTTCACGAGGTCTAGGTCACAAATGAACTGAAAACCGTCTTCGGTTTACCGTTTTAAGCTAAAGGTGCGTGACTACTGCATGATGGCACTCCAACCAGCCAACAGTTAGGGAGGGGACGAGCTGGAGTAACACAAAACAAAAAAAACGTTATGTTGGCTTGGCTCTTCTTTCTGCTGGTTCTTCGGCTTCTACTTCTGCTCTGGATGTGTGAGGAGCAAATTATGCAGCCACGATAAGAACGTCGACCGACATACCCAGGTAGAGACACCATCACAGAATGAAGAATAAGGTACAAAACCAGAACAGAATGGTATGAGGAAGCGCACACGAAACGTTTCAAGTATGCGAGGTTTGTCCCTCTTTTTGAAGCGGTTTCTTCAGAGCATGATGGTTAATCTGATGAGCCCAGTTCTTAGCCCACCGCACTGTGTATACCTATGGTATTCTCCAAGGGGGTGGCAAAATGGAATGGTTAGCACACCTCATTGGTTGTGATGACGACTCTCCACATGAACACAATGACATGGTGCAGCTTCAGGTGAAGTGCAGAACAGGGTACCTGCTTTAATTTGCATTTTTGACCCCCCTGCGCTCGGTGGGATGCAGCATGGAATTTAAATGGACTAACGAGTGCCCGGAATAACAAAGTACGTTTTTGTTGTTGAATAATATCCAGCTCACGGACGGATTCATTTCTTGGAGATGTTCTTTATGGGTTTTGTGGTTAACATCAGAATGGGCTTATTACTTAGCGAGTATTTGTTTGTGTGCAGGACGCAGGTGAGAGGCAGAGTTAATTATAACTTTTTATCTCAGTTGCAGTAACAATGGGTAACTGATGAAGGGGCTTTAAACTTTGTTTTAATTGCCTCCAGGGCGCGTGTTGACAATCAACAAAGAAAGACTTTTTTTATCGCCATGTCACTATGTGATGTGTCAGAATGAGTTTGAGTACGTACATGTGTCAGGCTTAATGAATAAGTGCGAGATGGACTCTTAGGCTTAAAATTGGTCAAAGTCATTGCATACCTTAGGGACTTTCGGAAATGCTTACAGTGGGGACAGATTCAATGTTTCACTTAGCTTAAAACTGTGACAAGTTTATAATAACCTCTGTTTTACTGACTTAAATCATGATACCAAGTTTTTTTTTTAATTTTTCTTGGTAAAATTAAAACAAAATGTAAATATGTGGCAACTTTATAATTGCCACATATGCTACTACTGCCACATCTTACATCTTAGTGACTTCAATCATGATACCAAGTTTTATTTTAAATTATTTTTGGTAAAAATAAAATAAAATATGTATACACTTCTAACATGATTACCACACTAGATTAATGGCCAAAAAGCACTAGTATTAAGTTTAATTTAGAGCACCCACTTGGGGTTAGTTACTTAGTTAAAATAGTTGATAAGAAGGCTAGTCTTTATTAATTTTTGTCTAACATTTTATGTAAAAATGGAAATTCAACTAAAAAAAAATGTTTATGAAAATCTAGTACAATACCCTACTACCACTGCATGGATAATTTTTCGAGGCACATTTTTCTAATAATTCGAAAACACTTTTGGATGTATTTTTTGTTAGTGATATGAGTGATGCCCAAACCACCATATGAGTGATGCCCGACCAGCTGTTAGCAGCAGCATTCTCTAAACACGACCTGATCTTCCTATCGTTTAAATTTAATGTTAAATGTCATGCAGCTTCGTATGAATGCAGGGATTTTAGGCAAGTTGATTTTGCGCGTTTGGAGCACGAAACTTGTAGTATTCATTGGGAACATGTCTACTATTTACCATCTCCCGATGATCAAATCGAATTCCTAAGGGACAAAATCGTCAGCTTGTTCAATAGTATCGTTCCCCTAAAAACAAGAATCATAAAGCAGGGCGAACGTCGTTGGTTTTCGAATGAAAATCGTAGTCTTATTTTACAACGGGACCAGGCCTACAACAAATGGAAACGTTACAGACTGGACATTGACCACCAAATGTATCGTAGGTTGCGTAACCAAGTAGTCTGCAAAATAAGGTCACAAAAAAATCAATTATATCGCAGCAAGTTAAGTCCTTCCATGAATAAGCGACAACTATGGAAAAACTTGAAGGAGATAGGTACAGGGAAACAATACCAAATAAGAGATAAAATTGTCAATGCCGATTTGTTGAACAAACATTTTGTATCCTTACCCTTTCCAACCCTTTCAGACACTACCAACGATATAGCTGAATCCTCTTACGGGTCCTCGCCGGATGTGATGTTCGTCTTCACACGTGTTGAAAGCGCTGACATTGTTGAATGTGTTTTATCTGTTAAGTCGAATGCTGTTGGAATTGACTCGATACATCCTGTTTTCAATAAATCCATTTAACCTTTTATTCTGCCTTATATCACACAAGCCTTCAACACTATCTTAATGACGGGTTCACTTCCAACCCTAAGGAAACTAGCTAAAGTTCTACCCATCCCGAAAAATGCTAGTGGGAATGAATTCTGTCCAATTGCAGTGCTCCCTTTTATGTCCAAAGTTTTCGAGAGGGTTGTGCAAAACAGCTGAATGTCCACCTTAGAGCACATAATATCCTTAAGCCCAACCAGTCAGGGTTTCGCCAAAAAACATAGCGCCATTTTAAACATCGTTGAAGATATTAGGCTTGCATTAGATGATGACCATGTTACGTTCTTAGTACTCCTTGACTTTTCCAAAGCTTTGGACAAGGTGGACCATGCTAATTTATGCCGCAAACTCTCCGTATATTCCGGTTTCTCATCTTCGGCAGTGCGTTTGTTGTCATCCTATCTTTGAGATATTAAACAAGCAGTCTGTATTGGCAACATAATTTCAAATTTTCTTCCGACTGCTAGAGGAGTCCCTCCACGCTCGATTTTAGGACCTGTTCTTTTTTATTATATATAAATGAACTTCCAAATAAAATTACAGGTTCTTCAATCCAAATGTGTGCACATGATGTGCAACTCTACAAAAGCTGTTCACTTGGAATTATCAATGATTGCGCTCTTACTATCAACAAAGATATTGAAGAAATATCGCGCTGGTCAGCATCTAATGGTCCATCGAAATCGAAATGCTTTGTCATTAGCAAAAAGCCATAAACGTTGAATACTTCCCCATCTTATACCTAAACAGTTTACCTATAGCCTATATATCAAAGGCAATGATATTATGTTGAGTCCTGTCAATGATGTCAATATCGTCGACGAGTTTTGGAAAATTGTGCCTCTGGTGTTGGCTCGTGAGTTTTGCACAACCCTCTCAAGAATCAAATTGAAGAAATCACATGACGGCGCATCGCCTTGCCTAAATCCCTTTTTTGGTATCGAATGTGTCGGTGAGGTCGTTTTCGACCCTGGTGAAGCAGCTCCGTCTAGTTCGTCTTCATAAATGCTATCGGTATAAGGCTTTGAAATCGATGAATAGGTGGTGGGTATCGATTTGGACTTCTTGGGGTTTTTCCAGGATCAGCCAAAGTGTGAAAAATTGATCGGTTTTAGAATTTCCTGGCCTAAAACCACACTGATAAGAACTGATCAGGTTATTGTTTTTTTTTATAACTTACACGTATGCAAGGGGTTATGAATACCCTTTATATGTAACCACAGTACGATCGTTCGAGAAGGGGAAGAAAGAGGGTGATAGGAAAGATTTCGGATGTAGTGGATTACTCCATGGGTGATATCCGAACTAACTTCGGTTAGTCACTTTTTCTTGTGTTAGTTAAATTTGAAGAAATTCAAGATGGTGCATACTTTTAGGTATAACAACCGACCTTTTTTTCATTTCTTTCAAATAAAAGTTAAATGGATTTTGGCTGGGATGGAACGCGCAATCTTCCACTCAACAGGCGAATACATTACCATTACACCGCGGCCACCCACTTTGGCAAACGGTTTCAGGCGTTCACATATTATTGCAGATATGATCCTGTAGATGTTGTGAGGAGACTTATGCCTCTGTACTTGGTGCAGTTTAAGGAGTCTTCTCTTTTGTGGATCGACAAACGAGGCTGAGGTTCCATTCTTCAGGCATACTTTCTTCCGACTAGATTTGGTTTATGAGTTGGTGGACGTTACTTACCAGCTTTATAAAGCTCGGCGGGGAGGCCGTCATTTACGGCAGCCTTATCAATATTGAGTTTAGATATTGCTATCCTCACTTCATTCAGGTCGGGTGGTTGCCAGTTTTCGTTTTTGTTGCCAATATTGAATAGTTCGTCCTGGCCGATAGCGGAATGTTGCTCGTCATCGCGTTTAACAGTCTGCATAAGTGGGGCCTCCAAATCCTCAGCATCGACTGTAGCTCAACACTGATATTGCCTCGTTCATCTCGACAGCATTCTGTTCGAGCCTTTTATCATTGGCTAAGACGTTTTACATTGCTCTCTTTTCGACTTACTGAGAAGCCGGTGTTTTTCCCTCCTCCTTTCCCTATAGAGCTCAATGCCAGCTCTCGTCTTCACCTGCAGCTTAACTTTGTAAGCCTCGTTCTTGGGTGCAAGCATCTATCGGCATTCCTTATCAAACCAGGGGTTTCTTGCTGGTGGGCGCGTGAAACCTAGCACATTCACATAATTCAGTCAAATTTATATTTTGACTCACTGCGCTTCGGCGACTGATTTCACTAATTTCTTTATAAATAAAAAAATATAAACATCAAAGTTAAATTATGTGGTTTCTTAAATATCGATTTTCATCAAAATAATTCGGGAACCCTACGTGAAAACCATTTATGATATGGCGTTGTATTGAGCTTTCCCACTGTGTGCCGTCCGAAACCATCACTATTTGGTGATGTAATGATGTTTCATAGATCTTATGAGAATTATCCGTTCACCAATTAGCCGTTTTGCTTGTTTTAGCGACGCCAGTCGGTCATGAAAATTTGATTCCAAAAATCAGTTTCAGTGTCAACCATTCGAACGAATGTTCTGCCGTATTCCAAGCAATATGGGCGGCTGTCTACAAATTCTTTGTGTCAGTTGCACTTTATACGGAAACAAATGCAAATCATTCTTCACCCTTGAACGACTTTTTTCAATGTACAGCTTTAAATGGTTAAAATTGTACTGGAACAATAATTAATAAAACGACGTTTAGGGTCGGGCTCAGTTGCGTGATGGTCAATGTCAAATGAATGTATAAATTTGATGACAAAGCATTGGAGTATTAATAGCTATCATGGAACCTAATCTCAGCCGTTCGGATTAGACTTGAGGTCCCTCGGTTGTGCAAAAAGCACCTTCACACCAGCGTTGCCAGATTTTCTTTCGGGCAAAGCGGAATTTCGAATAATTTTGATTAAAAAAGCGGAATTCTTACGGACATAAAAAAATATGAGTATCTACCTATCCAGTAGTATTTTACTACTTCATTTTAGTTGAACCGCAGAATTGAACCCTCAATTGAACAACATGCGCAGATCTTCTAGGGGTATTGACACCAGTCCTTCAACAAGTAAAGAGAACAAAAACGTGATTCATCTTCTCAAGAAAAACTAAGCAAAAGCGTCAAGACCAACTGACGGTATTGCCGCAGAATTCTTAAAAGCAGACCCTAGAGTATTTTGCTCAAACTAGTGCAGGTTATTTGGAAGAGTGAAACTTACCCACGGGAATGGAAGGATGGAGTTATTGTGAAGTTACCAAAGAAAAGAAACCTAAAAAACTGTAATAACTGGCCCGGTATCACCATTCTGTCTGTTTTTCCGAAATTAATGGCAACTAATGTTCTGGAGAGGAAAAAAATCAGACTCGGGTCTACCCTCAAGATGCACCAGGCGGGGTTTCGTAGTGGCCGATCTTGCGTCGACTACTGTGAATCAAACTTGAACAATGGTCTGAGTACCAATCACCGCTGTACCTCATGTTGAGAAGGCGTTTGATCGGGTTAATCGTGAATGCATCTGAAGATCTCATATTGCAAGAGGTATCCCTGTGAAAATTGTCACTGTTTTTAAAGAGCCTTACAACAACGCAAGGCATTTCGCTTTGCACAATGGATAGCTTTCCAACTCCTTTGATGTGCATCGAGGTGTGAGACAAGGATATATCTTGTCACCAATATTCTTTTTGCTGGCATATGACGATGTGATGACTGCCAGGGTGGGTGAAACTGAAAGTTTTAGGGCCCAGTTATAGCTATCAATGAAAACCCTCATTTGGATTTTTCTTTTACTTCTTGCGGCTTTTTTTTAACATTTAATCACTGGCGAGTTGGTGTCAAAACAAAGCTGAAGAATTTTAGAGCATGATTATCCAAAAATATTTAATTTTTTAATTACAGATATCGCAGAAAATCACTTCTTATTTTTCACTGATCAACATTTATTTTTATGAAGTAATCGCCGTTTCACCGAACTGAAACGGAATTTTCCAATAATTCCTAAAACAAGCTATGGGGGTGACATTTCAATTCCATCATGTGTTGTGTTCCAATGAAGTTGTTCAATGATATCTATAACCAAAGAGTAAAATCACAGATTTTCATTGATTAGTGTTGGTGCGCAGTGAAATATGTGATAGATAAGGGGAATGAAAATTTAGATTTATTCGGTGAGTATCTTTGACGTTCTCTTTTGTGGTCCTTTTCCATCTTTCGCTATAAGTCCTATATATTCCATTTAGAGAGGTAACATTAGATTACAAGCTTCCATCTGCACAAGAAAATTGTCTACGAAAAACGTTCCTCCACTCGATATCGTGAGATACTTTCTCGCCGTTTTTAAATAAGGAAAGAGCAGAGAGAATTGAAAATACGCAGAGTAATGCTCATCACGTTAAATCTGTGCTGTTATATCCTTCAGAAACATGGAAATGCTTTGCAAAAATCTCGAACAGGTTGCAAGCCTTCGTTTACCGATTTTTGTGGTACATTCTGAAGATCCAGTGGCCGGAAACCATATCCAATAATGAGCTATGGAGTAGGACCGGACAGAAAAAAATTGGATGCCGACATCATGCAACGGAAGTGGCGTTGGATAGGCCATACTTTGAGGAAATCTAAGGACAATATAGAGAAACAATCCTTCGAATGGAACCTTCAGGGTAAAGAAGAGCAAAACCAACTTGGAGATTTCTGCCTTAAAAAAAATTTCGGTCGCAAGGTATTCAAGCGTGGTCTCAGATGTAAGGATCTTGTGCCAGGAGGAGTTGAAGCGCTGCTTTGCAACCGGACAACATACATTAGTTGAACCGAAGTTAACTTGCGATAATGTTAAGCTATGTGAACCTCGGTTATTTGGTCAAGGTGAAGCATTACTTCTTACAAAACCTAATAATTTGTTATGTACCTATGCCTTTCTAATAACTAAAATATCGCAGACATTTTGGAAATATTTTCCGGTTTCCCTTATTTCTGGCATCCGTAGAAATAGAAAGAAATTAATGTTTTTTTAAAGGTTGCATTGCATCCTTCACATATTGACATTGGCATGACATCAGAGACATCTAACAGCCCTGGCGACTGAGGTAATCGGCTGGGGCAGAGCAGGACATTAATACAGGGTGGTCAAAAGAAGTCACCGATGTTGTTTGGCTGTCATATATTTTCTTAATGAAAAACTTCGATTCTGTTTTTTTATTATGTTTATTTGAACCTTTTGAATTTTATTGGTCAAGTCGAGAAGATGATATCGGCCAAATGGACGCCGTCACAATTGATTGCCATACGGGCTCGTTTTATGACATCACTTCAGCGAGAACTTCGGTCGATAGATTCTCGCACTCGTGTCGAATGTTGTCCTTGAGGGCCTGTAGGGTCTCGGGTTTGTTCGTTTACGTAAACGGGACTTAAAAAAAAACCCACAAAAAAAATGTCTGGAGCGGTTAAATCGGGCGATCTTGCGGGCCAGTGCAAATCACCAAAACGAGAGATAAGGAGATCCGGGAACGCCGCCTTCAGAATATCGGTTGTGGCACGCGCAGTGTGTGCCGTTGCTCCATTCTGTTGAAACCACATGTACTCCAGTCCTAATTCTTCCAATTGCGGCACAAAAACTCGGTTAACATGGCCCTATGGCGCGCACCGTCCAGTGTTGTCATTTGACCAGCGGCGTTCTCGAAAAAAAATGGCCCGATGACTCCTCCAGCGTGAACGGCGAACCATGCAATAACTTTGAGCGGGTGTAATGTCTCCTCGTGCATTACTCGTGGATTTTCGGTGTTCGAGAAACGATAGTTTTGCTTTTTCACTTACCCGCTGAGGTGGAAATGAGCCTCATCGCTCATTATGATTTTTATCGAAAAATCGATTATTCCGCGTTCTTGGGAAGCATATGTCAGCATTCCTCATCAAACCAGGGTTTCTTGCCTAATTTGGCCTTGATGCGGATTGTTGCAATGCGTTCGCTAATGTCTTGGAAACATAAGACTTCTTGCCAAAGCCTGGCACTTATCACAAATCCGCATCCTCTTTTTGCTCGGCCCACCCATCGTATTTCGCGGATGGCAGTAATTTCTTTGAATTAGTTCTTGTTATGTCTTATGTCTTGTACTTTTTTACTTTTTTACTTTTTAAATTCATTTTTTATTGACTTAAAATATTAACTTAAAACTAGACAAAAATGATTAAATCTAACTTTTAAATAACATGTATTCATACAATAACTTATCGGCCCTTAGCGGGCGCTCTAAGCTTATATCTTATACTGTGCCTTTAGGCTTCAATTTGTCGGTTTTTATTTTATTATGTAGTAGATATTTTATTTTATTTTTCAAAGAAAAATTCAAAAAACTTGGAGAAGTATCATTTTGTTTTTATATAAAAATCTTACTCTAGATTAAAACTAACTTAAGACTACTTAAAACTACTTAAGACTACTTAACTAAGACATATGCCCCGAGTGGTCGCCATCCTGATCGAGTCCTTCGGTCACCAGGCAGCATGCAATCAGCCATATTGTACGTCAATATGGTGTACACCCCAGACCCAGACCTTTTTCCTAACTTTAATTTTCTTAAAAATTAAGAAGTGGACTAAAAGTCCGCAAAGTCCTGAGGAAGTGCAGAATCACCTTCCTCATGTAGCCACCAAAATTTCGTACGCTGCTTTTCAGCATCGGTCCTATCGCGATCCGATACCGAAGTGCTGAAGCGGAGGAGCTCCGGAGCATTGTCGACATACCCGTCACGGATTAGCCGCTTGTCACGCGCGTCACGGTAGCGGTGGTACAAAACCGGGATACCGTTCCTGTCCTGTACCAACCCTTACGAATCGATATAAATAAATGCCTCTGGTGGAATAAAGCCAGACACAAGTGTACTCTCCATGTATGTTTCATTGGGGTAATAAGCCCCGCTAGCCATCGCCCTTGCAGCGTGCCTTCGATTCGCCTTAATAAGGAAATTGTCGATTCTGTTCAGCTGGGCCCCATTGTAAGGGACCTCGTTGCGATAATATTTTATGTACTCGGAGTCCGGCGTTCGGTACAATCCTAAGCAGGATCGGAGACAACGTCTCTCAAACAGCAGTATCCTTTCCATGTAGGCAGGTGAAACATTGAACCACACAGGACAACCGTAGGCTATGATCGGCCTTATGAGGGCCTTTTAGCAAATGACTTTCACCCTTGAATCAAGTTGACTGCTATAAAACAATCTTCTTGTCAGAGCATAAGCCCCCCTAGCCTTGGCCAGACAAGCATCCACATTTTTATTAAAATACAGAAACTTGTCAAGCCAGATACCAAGGTATTTGAATTCAATTGATCCTCAATTTCCAATCCTCACAATATCCCTTAATGTGATCGAAGTCACGCTGCAAAAGTATGTTGATGACTCCGATTTTCAGACCTGATCTGTACGCCACCAGATCATCTGCGTACGCTAAAGCGTGACTGAGTGAACCTACAAGATCAGCAGAGCTCTATTGACTATTTTCTCAAATACCTTGCTTACATTCGGCAGAAGGCTTATTAACCGAAGATTTGCAGGGTTTGTTCTGTCCTTGTCCTTTTTGGGGATAGGATGTACCACCGCCGTTTTCCAGTGCACCGGATAATGTGCATTATTCAGTGCATTGTTAAACAGCGTGATGAAAATATCGACCGCTTCCATCGGAGGGTGCCTCAATACGACGTTTGGGACCCCGTCCTCTAGTGTATTATGTGTCCTTGTAGGAACATCAATACAAAATTTTCGCTTCTCAAATGGGTTATGTTAGATCTAAGAACTAAAACTGAACCTGAACAACGTTCAAGCTATATTTTCATTTCGTGAAGAACATTATTTGGTTATATGAGGCAATAAGACATGTCATGTCAACAACTCAATCTTAAAATTTGAAGGAATTCCTTGAAATTCTAACTAAATGCCCAAATCATTGTGAGCCTGTGCTGCAAAGCGGATTTTTTTGTTCATGTCCAACTAAAAAAAAATGGCAAAATAGTTATAGAAAAAAGGATAGGTTAAGGATTTCTAATTCTTATAGGTTGCATTCTGCAATTAGATTCAGAAAGCATTCTGAGACTGATCAAAAATGAAAGATTGCAGGTGGCCATGGCTCAGAGGAATGCGTAGTTGACTGCTAAGCCAAACGCTGCGGGTTCAAGCCCCAGCTTCTGCAGCATTTGTTTTCTACGAAAATTGCCAGCTTATCTGAGGCCACCTGTGCGATATTATGAGACAACATAAATCTGTGTTTCCTCTTCTGTGCCACGAAGGTTTACGTTATATGTCTTTCCTTCTATGTATCTATCTGTCTCTCTCTCTCTGTTGTATTAATGTCTTGATCTGTCCCAGCCGATGGCCTCAGTCGCCACTGCTGTTTTGTGTCCGTAGTTCGATGCATTCATGTGCGAATTACTGTGATGTCAATGTCAATGTCATTTACGAATGGCTAGTGCGCCTCGCTTAACTTTTTTTTTTGTAAATACACGTTTGTTTATTTTTTTGATAAAATATTTTGCTTTGGTGAAATATTTTATTTACAAACCATCTTGGTACTTAAAACGTCAATTTCTTGTTCGTATTGTCTCTTTTTTTCAACAATAATTTTTCTTGTCAAAAACTTAAAACCAAGCATACGTGCTACGAATCAATCACAATCATTTGTATGGAAGACCATAACAACAATTAATTGTTTATTCTTTTGTCAAATGCAACAATTGCAGACAAAACAATCATCAACATAAAATCACATTCTCGCGAGCTTAAGGTCAGTACTCGGTCTTAGACTACATTGGGGGCGAGGAAGTGTTCTCTTTCGTAATGCCAGCCATTGAAAATAATTCTAATGAGTTTTTTATTTACTTTTTTTTAATATGGAATACAATAAGAAACTTTGCTTTGTCGGCATGAAAAATACTGAAAAAGTCATTACTTTGGGAGTCGTAAGCTCAACTCAGTCAAGGTTATGTATGGATTTTTGTAATCGCTGAAGTGTAGAATAGATTTACTTGTACGAAGAGAATTTCAATAACTCAGAAAAACTTCCTTATATTGATTGTTTTCGATATTGATAGTTTGGTAGCAATGTACAGAACAGTACCTGACAAAATGTAAAAAAAAAACATATGAGAAGGCTACAATCCACTGTGTGGATCGTTTTATATCCTATCCCTTCCCATCCTTATATATCGCTTTTTGGCGATAAAATATTGAAAATGTCTTTTCAGAACATATTGTTCAGACTGTTTATCAAAATCATATATGCTATGAGGTAGTGTATTGAAATGGTTTTTGTATGAAAACGCCTCCAAAAATAGGGCGTGGCTTAAAATTACATCTAGAAGAAATATTTCTATTAACAAAACCAATGATTTTGCATCACCATTTTTTTCGAAATGTTTAAAATTTTACCGAAAAACGTTTTTTACTAAAAATTTTACTTAAAACAAATGGATCGACTCATAATCTCCAGCTGAGTCGATCTAACCATGTATGTCTGTCCGTCCGTCCATCTGTGTATCACCGCTTTTTGGGCCTAACATTTTGAGCTAGCTAGAGTATTAAAAATTTCTGTAGAGACTGTGTCCAACAAAGAAGAACAATAGGAACAAATTCTGAAATCCGATCACAGCGACGCAAACATTTGAGAAAAACATTTTTTGTTTGGTCAAACGCTTATTTTTTGAAAAAGCATCTGAATAATATAATTAGACAATCCCAATCAAAGCATATATTTCATCAATAAAAAAATTTTGCCACGCTTACTTTTTATGGGCGTTGTCTTACAAAAAACATTAGCTTAGCCTACCCAAAAGCCTATTCAATAGAAAAAAATTGTCGAACCAATAAAAAAATAAACTGCTTGAATAATATTTTGACCATGTCATCTGCTATATACGTCTTTAGCCATGCCAACTTTTTGGAGATTTTCAATTTAAGGACAGAATGTGATAGGGCATTCAACGAGCCGCACAGAGGATTGTAGCCTTCTCATATGTGATTTATTTAGCATTACAATATATAATTGACAAAACCTATGAGCGACTACTGAAGGACGATGTTAAAATCGTACTGGGAGATTTTAATGCAAAGGTAGGAAAAGAAGACATCTTTAGCAGTATTGTTGGAAAACATAGCCTACAACAGGTCTGGTAACGGACTTAGGCTAATTGACTTCGCTACGGGACGTCATGCCAGCACACGGTTTCCTCACCTCGATATCCATAAAGGGACATGGCGCCCTCCAGATCAACGAACAATCAACCAAAGTGATCATATTGCGATAGACAAGAGGCACGCATTCAGTATTTTGGATGTCCGAACATTCCGAGGAGCTTATATCGACTCGGCCTACTACCTTGTTGCATCCAAGGTAAGGAAAACTGTGAAAAAAATTAATTTCGAAAGACTGCAATCGCGAGATGCCGCCAAGACCTTCGCGCACCGCGTATCGCTTAATCTCTCGATTAGCACCATACCGCCAATATCGAATGACGAAGAACAATGGCAACGATGCCAACAAGCCATTTGATCAGCCGCAACTGATGTGCTAGGTTTTTCGCGCCCACCAGCAAGAAACCCCTGGTTTGATGAGGTATGCCGACAGACGCTCGCAGCAAAGAACGTGGCCTATAAGGCTAAGCTGCAGGTGAAGATGAGAGCTACCATACGACAGAATTTATAGGGATGAACTATACAGAGTCATGTCTGGTTTCGGTATACCGCCCAAACTCGTCCGTTTTTGTAGGATGACGATGGAGAATTCTCGCTGCTCCAACAGGGTAAGAAACGACCTCACCGACACATTTGATACCAAAAATGGATTTACGCAAGGCGATACGCTGTCATGGGACTTCCTTAGTTTGATTCCTGAGAGAATTGTGCAAAACTCCCGAGCCAACACCAGAGGCACACTTTTTCAAAAAAAACGGTGCAACTTACGATTTTTGATTTTTTAAGCGTGGTTTTCTGTTTAAACCGAATAACATACTCAAATTTGGATCAAATATTCAAAATTTTTATTGTAATCGATAAATAGGCCTTTGCCATTTACGTTTTAAAGATAGCTGCATGTAAATGGTGTTCGCGGCTTCGTTTCAAATGGTCCATTCGGAAGGTCCAATTTCGCGTCACTTTTACGAGCATTTCGGCATATATTCCACGAATTACGCGTGTTATGTTATCCTGTAAGGCTTCAATCGAGTTCGGCTTGTCCACATAGACTAACGACTTTACATAACCCCAGAAGAAATAATCAAGAGGCGTTAAATCGCATGATCTTGGCGACCAACTCACACGGCTATTTCGAGAGATAAGCTGCTCAACAAATTCATCCTTCAACATCTCCATTGTTTCACGAGCTGTGTCGTATGCATCCGTAATGCTTGTATGCTATGTGGCTGTTTTACACTCCAGATGCGACCATATTATGGTCGTAACAAACGGTTTGATGATGATGATACGAGACGATGGACCGTCTCAAAAGCAGAAGAAGAAATCCATGGTCGATTCGAGGGGATAATTTTTCGAAAAATCGTTGGTCCCGTTTGATTCCCAGCCAAGGGCCAATGATTTTTCACTGGCCCTCCCCTCGTCAAAAAATGCTTATGTCAACTAAGCCATTCGGAGTTGGAATAGAGCTCCGCCATCGTAAAAGAAGTACACACATGAATGGTTATCAGAAAACTAGGTCCTGGGTGCTAACGAGCTTGTTGCGCCAACAATTTGTTATTTTGCTTGGTCTGACTAACATATAAAGACAATCTCAATGTCTATATTTTATCCAGGTGTAGTTTTTTTTGCCACGGCCACTTTTTGGGGATCTTTTTCAACAAAAGATTTTCGGCAAAATTTTTAAGAAATCCTCCACAACGTCCATGTTGCGTTTGCGTCCAAACCAAAATCCATTTCACTTTTATTTAAAAGAAATAAAAGGTCAGTGTAATACCTAAAAGTATGCACACCATCTTGAATTTCTTTAAATTTAACGAACACAAGAAAAAGTGACTCCCCGAAGCTAGTTCGGACACCACCCATGGAGTTTAAGTCTCCACTACATCCAAAATCTTTCCTATCCTCTCTTTTCTCCCCTTCTCTAACGCTCGTACTATGGTAACATATAAAAGGGTATTCATAACCCCTTGAGTACGTGTAAATTATAAAAAAAAAAAAATTGGCCACCCACCGTTTTCTATAACGTCCCGGTCGATTGGAAGTAAGACCAGCTTCGAGATCGCCCGCTTTATTGTTGATGACTGAGTTCGAACCGTACAAACTCCTACTAAATTTACGTCACCAGTATGGACTTCCAAAACCCGACCTGACGGGCTCAGTGGCGCGATGTTTAATGCGTTTCACTGTCGCGCAGAAGGTCTGGGTTCGATTCACAGCCGTAGCAACACCTAAATGATTTTTCACTGGCCCTACTCTCGTGATGATCTGACAAATCATCCGAGTAGTATCAATTGTCATAGCTTATCTCAACTTAGTCGTTCGGATTCGGCATAAAACAGGAGGTCCTGCCATCGTGCGAAGAAGTACACACGCACACATGAATGAGTGTGAGAAAAAAAGTTAGGCCCTGGGTAATAACGAGCCTGTTGCGCCATAAATTTTTTTTTTTAGTATGGACTTCCAAAACCCGACCTAGTGCCCACTGAGTAGGGGGAGCCCGTTCTTCTCATACCAAAACTAGGTCTTCCTTTTGCAAATTTTCTTTAACTTGTCTCCGCTTACATCTCATCTGAAGTTCGTACAAATATTCACAGCTCCACCGCTTCCAGAAGTCTTACTGCATCTGTTGAAGTTGCCTTCACTTTGTTAGCCTTCCAGTCTTGATATCAAGGAAATTCAAGGCTGTTAAATCACTGGGGTCGTCTGATAAGACGGATATAGGTTGAGCACGGCTTCAATTTGCTTTAGAATTGTATAAAAATCTTCTAACATCAGTGTTGCGTCTCAAATTTTCCGCTTGAGATTATGCTTTACGCTCTTGATTCCGGCTTTCCATATAGCACCGAAATTTGGAGAGCTGGAAAAACCTCTTTCAGCTGCTTATTGTACGCTGTCACGTCATCCTTCAAAACTACATTAGCACCCACAAATGTTGTTTAACAGTCGCTATATATAGAAGAATCGTCGTAGTGTAGCCAGTAATGTCTCCGTGGTCATGTCACTCACGAGCTCTAGATGAATAGCTCGTGTGCTCAGACACACAGAAAGTGTCCGAATAGCGTATGGTCCATCAATGCCACATATAGCAAACGCAATTGAAAAACGTCTGTTTGTCGAACCATAAAAGCAGTATTTAAACCGTCTGAGCAAGATATGGTGACAATGTCATTTTCTATATTTCCTCCCCGTTTAGTGTTGAGAGATGTCCGCTTTTAAGGGACATTTTGTTTTAAGGATGTGATGGGATAGGATATTAAACGATTCGCACACCGGATCGTAGCCTTCTCATATGTTTTTTAATACAATCGCATTGTTTACAATTTGGCCGCGAATATGTCAGCATAATCCGACTTTTCTACAAATTCAATAAATCCATAGATTATGTACTACTTTTTGCGCACTATTACAAATTAAAACCCAAAGTCATGTAACCCATTGTCTTCTCTGCAACGTCCCACTTTACGCGTATACCGACTCATATGATAATTGACACATTCGACGAACATCGATAAACAAAGCAATCAATTCTGCAGAAACAATAAAACAATTTCAACAATGTAATCCTTCAACACTGTAGTGATGCCGAATGAACACTTTTATTTGTAAATAAAATTATTGTCCCGGTTTTCATATGGTTTCAGTAAAAATGTCAAAATATTACGAAAGTCTTTTCGAAGGTCTATGTTTTATATTTGGTCAGTTGGTCAGTTACCCGTATAAACATTTTATTTATCCGCAGCGCATTGTTGTCGAACAGGTTTTTTCAAAATTGAGGAAGTAATGTGCTGACGAATTTCGTGCAGCTTGCTTAATTATGTGAAGAGAATACAACTATTTGAAATTCAACATTAGAACGTCATTTGGGTGAGAATAGAATTAAACTTTTTTTTTTATTTGTTTAAAAACGAATTTTTGTTTGAATTGCTTCCTAGCTTGCATTATAATAGACCAAGACGAAGAACTTGGGTGGTGGACGTGTGTGCTAATCACCTAACGCTTTTTCATCTTAATGTCAGCCAAAAAAAAATAGCCGTGACTTTAATTTTATTCGGACAAAATTTAGAAGAAAACATTCTCCATTCTGCGTTATTCAGATGTAAAAGATCACGAAAAGTGCGCAATTGAGAATATAGAGAGTTGCCAAAGTGCGAAACGTCAAAGCCAAGGATACAATGCTGGAACAGAATCCTGTCGAGACTAACAAGGAAAAATCTCAGTTGAGCCTTCAGGCCAGGAAAGTCCACAACCGATGAAATTTTCACACTTTGGCAGATACTGGAAAAAACCTAAGAAGTCAAATCCCACCTATTCAGCACCTATTCATCAATTTCAAAGCCGCATACGACAGAATTTATAGAGACGAACTATACAGAGCCATGTACAGCTTTGGTATACCGCCTAAACTCGTCCGTCTGTGCAGGGTTACGATGGAGAATTCAAGTTGCTAAATCAGGGTAGGAAATCATCTCAACGACACATTTAATACCATAAATATTTAGTCCAGACGATGCACTGTCCTAGGATTGTTTAATCTGATTCCTGAGAAGATTGTGCAAAATTACTGAGCAATCTTCCATTAATCGGTGCAACTACTAGAATACGCCAACGATATTGACATCATTGGTCGATTTCAACGAGATGTCTCGTAGACACGTTTGCTAGTATAGAGAAGAAGGCGGCAAAAATGGGCTAAGTAATAAATGAGTTATGCTGTCAACACGAAATGCCAATCGACGATTTGTTCACCATTGACAGATATAACTTTGAGGTTGTCTACCTCGGTTCCACTATTAACTCTGACAACAACATCGAAAGTAAACGAAGAATTGCTCTTGCCAGTGATAAGAAACAAAGAAACAGTAGTCTTTGTTTCTTATCACTCCATCCAAATAACAATTATTCCTCTATAAAGCAATAAAATATAATTTCTCCAAGCAACTATTTCTGTAGGCCATATATAGTACTTGTGGGCGGAGGCTGAGCACTTTGTTGAGCATACGTTAAGATTTTTCGGTAGAACCTCGCAAGAAGTTAGTCCACATAATATGTATAGAGCTTGCTAATGAAGACTTAAAAAAGCTATCACTACTTCGTATCTTATGAACTACCCCGCAAAAATTCTATGGTCGATTCACAGTGGAAGTATCACAAACTTTTATTTTTTTAATATTTCGTATTCGAAAAATATTAAATAATTCGCTTCCCAACAAATAGGTATAAAGTGACATGCACTTCACCAAATGTCGCATACTTTTAGTGTACACAGCTTAATTTTGTTGTCATAAAGATTAAGTTATGGAAAAAGATGAAAAAAATCGGGAAATAAGTGAAAACATCTGGACCCTACCGGAGAACGAGTCAACACGATTCAAGTACTTCGTTGTGTTTCATGTTCCAGAGTACAGCCTAGTGAATATAGCTTGGACTACCGGCGAGAGTACCCGAGTTCGAATCCGAGTAAGATAAGAGTTTTTATATATTTAATTAAATAATAATAAATTGTGTTTTAATAATTATAAGGGATTGATATTGAAATTAATAAAAGTAAATAATAAAATAAAATGTAAAAAACAAAAAGAAAATAAAAAAAATGATGTTATTTTGTTTTATTTTGATAAGGCCTGCAAATATTTTCGGAAAGAATGTTTGCGAAGCTTATAATTTGCTTCTATACAAATACAATTTTTTCTGTAAGGCTTATTAGAACTTATTTAAAGAAGTCTTTTAGAAGTTATTAGCTTCCTAAGAGTGCGCCAAATATTTTTCCGTAAGACTTCATAACGGGTATTTTTTAGAGGTTGGTTTTTCGAATACAGATAAAACTGACATTTTGCGGTGAAATCGGGAAACTCTAATTTCATATATGTTTAGTTTGGTTTGCCATTTCATCGTGATCAGGTTGACAAATGAACAACGCTTGCAAATCGTGCAAATTATTTCGTAAATAATGGTTCAGTTCACGAAGTTTACCGCAAGCTCCGTCCATTTTATATAATCGTCCATCAGAGCAATTAATTCGGTTAGCCATGGATCGTTTTCGCACTACGTTTACTCTATGTGATAATACGCAGACGCAGAGACGTCGAAGAGTACGCATCGAAGAAACAATTGCCGCTGTAGAGCAAAGTGTTGAAGAGGAGCCGAATGAATCGATTCGCCACCGTGCACAGGAATCGGAGCTTTGTCCATCAACTTTATGGAAGATTTTGCGCAAAGATCTTGGCTTTCGACCTTACCAGATCCCGCTTATGCAAGAATTAAGGCCGCGAGACCATGCGTCGTGATTTTGGTGTATGGGCCGAAATGAGATTGATCTCGATGCTGATTTTCATCGGTGATGAGGCTCATTTACATGCGAGGTTGGATATATGGACAAACAAGCTTCCACCAACAGTAAGCCCAAGCAGGGGGTTGCATACAAATTCTTAATTCAAATACATCCAACCACGCACGAAACCCAAATCCAACAGTGAGCGCACGGAGAGGGGTTGCAGGGGGGGCATCATGGCCCTCCACGCACATTGAAACTTTTGATACAAGCAAACTCGCACTCGGATGTGTACAAAGTATGATTCCCTCTCTCTCTGGATTCGCCTTCATTTCACAAACATCGTGCGGCGTTATTTCACTTTGTATCGTTCGGCGTTATTTCATGGCACCTTTTTTATTATAATAGAAGGGTCTACGACAATTATGTGAGCAGCAAAATATCTGCCAACTGCTCGCCACGGCCAACAAGGTCCATATTTTCAATGACATGAGATTTAATTGAAGTTCAATGTCGTTTAGCTTTTGAATTGTTATTGGCTTACACTTTTTTTTAAGTATCCCCAAAGAAAGAAGTCCAACGGTGTATACCAATCTCATGATCGTGGCGGCCAATTAACATCGCCACGACGCGACGTGAGATATAACACAGGCATTGCATTTCTCCCGCAAAAGCGGCATCATCCTGTTGGAAGCACATATCGTCCAGGTCAATGTTCTTAATTTCTTGCCACAAGAAGTCCGTTTTCATCTCCCGATAGCCAACGCCATTCACGGTAACTGCTTGGCCGACCTCATTTTTGAAGAAGTATGGACCGATGACGCAGCCAGCCCATGAACTATCCATAACGCACCAAACAGTTACTCTTTGTGGATTCATCGACTTTTCAATAATCACTCAGGGGTTCTTATTTGCCCAAATGCGGCAATATAGCTCGTTAACAAATCCACTGAGGTGAAATTGTTCCTCGTCTCTCTAGAAGACTTTCTTTGTAAATCACTTCTGTCTGTTCAAATAAACCATTCGGCGTATAGACGACGCTTGAAATGGTAATTAGGTTTCAGCTTTTGAGTCAATTGTAAGCTTGAAAATTCGAATCTTAACTCAAAATTCTCATTAGTCATATTCGTGAGATGTTCAATTGTTGGGCACGGCGACGGGCAGAGGTTGACGGCTCTTCTGCCACACTATCGCATTTCCTACACATTTCCGACCAGGATTACTGAAATTTGCGCACAATTACCCCGATTATGGACACATTTGGTCGATTATGCTGAACAAAAAAAAAATCACGCAATGCATGAAATGCATTTTGATTTGAACGCTCATTTTCGTAAAAGGTTTCAACAATCTTAATGCACTGCTCAATTGTGTACCTCTCCATTGTTGAATTTGTCGAACACGGAAACAAAGAAATGTCAATGTTGGCCAAAAAACTTGACGTTAAGGTGTGACTCCACCCTTTATAAGAGCTTTCCGGATCCGAGCTCGTAAAAATCAATGCACATCGACCCCCATTAAATTACAACTTTACAGGTAGCAGCAAAAAGCTGCACCTAGAAATAAGTAAGTATTTTTAGATCTAGGATATATTTCTAGATATTTTTCTAGATATTCTTGGTATGCAGAAAATGGTCCAATATCTATCGATTGTGTTACAGTGTTAAAAATTCTGTGCCTAAAAGGTAATACATCTTCACCCTTATCGAGGTATCCGTTCGGAATAAAATTTCGAAACGGTTCATCCGTTCGGATTTGCATTTCGAGTGGATCTTCCGACGAAATGCATCACACATGATCGCGCGACGACGGCTAAATGCGTTAAGTCAACAATTTTTGCCACGCGTTAAATTTCTTCGGAAGTTCTCCGATGAAAAATTGTTGCGAAATTCTTACACAAATGGAAACCATCGCAAAATTGTGGGTAAAATAATAAATAAAATTATTTTTTGTATTACTACAAAATCTTGAGCAACAAGAAAAATGTGTTCAAATATTTTGTTTCACTCACTTTTCAGGTTTATAAAATTACACAGCTGACAGATTGTCCAACGTACGCGAATGCATGCTTCATTTATTTTGTTCCGCAACGGACACTTCGATGTTAAACTGAGCTCCGATCGGAACTCACTTTCATTTCGAAAATTCTTACAACGGATACCTGGATAAGTCTCCTTATGTCGACTTAAGTTTTCTTACCCGTTTTAAGGCTTTTTGAAATCTTCTAAATTTTCTAAGCTAATCCAGCAGAAAAAAATTAAAAAAACGGGAAAGTTATAACTATTCATAAAATAGCTTAAGACACCAATTTAGTGGACCATTTAAAATAAAAAATGGCTCTCCTGAAAAGTGTTCAAAATTGACATAAGATGTTTTACCTTTTAGGCACAGAATTACTCACCTTGCATATGTATCTCCTGCCACTAATTGTGATTTAAAAATGTTTAACTCGCAAATTTCTGTTGGTTTGTGGTTGCCTCCAAAGTATCTATTGCTAAAGACACCAATAATCAAGGGTGGTACCTAAAACACATAATCCATATGCACACATCAGAAGGCACTCGCATGCACTAAAGCTCTACCTCTATACCAAAAGACCGTATCGTTGCAGATACTACTTGATTGCTGCCCGGTTACTCATTCCATAGCCATACAAACTGCTAATCAAGTTTTCCCGTCGCATTAGTATTTCACTACAATCGGATACGTTTCCATGGTGTTGGCAACAGCCAAACTGCTGCACGCTTCATATTGTAGAGGAATCTGCGAGGCAGCGAAAGCTCGACCAACAAAAAAAGCTACACATACTGATCTCCCGCCTCTATATCTGATCTCAGCGAGACATGTATCTTTCAGATAAATAGTGGTGCAGCATCGAAATTGACTTTTAAGTCTGTGATCTCTGTGCGCGCATCGTCTTATCCATCTGTCTCGTCTCAGTCTACCGAAAAAGGAAACGATTACAAAATGTGGAAATCCATAATAGTCCTCACAGTGTTGCAAGTGATTCTCGCCGCTAATAATGATATCCGTAAGTTTTCAATTCACTCTCTATTCTGATGAACGTTGAGTTGCCATCCAAAGATACTTTCGCTTTCAATTGGTATAAATGGTTGTGTGTTTGTGCTTTCTTCGGCGGAAAAAAGGGCCCATCAACTGATTTCCGGCTTAAGGGAGCGGCAGATAAGTATCTAAAATCTCATCTCATATGATATCGTCTCGGGGAATTTACAATCTAAAGGCTCCAGTCGCACTCTGGTAGCTCTCTACCCTCGCTTAATTGTGATGAATGGTCCAACTAAAAATATCTCGGGCATTGTTCGTTTATTGTATCGGATGCGGGCAAGTGTGACATAAAATTTAACCAACAAAAAAAAAGTTCAGTTTTGTTATTGTGTTGTTCGAGGGTGTGTGTTGCAAGAAGGCGAGTCAGAAATTGCCTTGCTTACTATAAGATCATGATTCATGACTACTGATGCATCCAACTACCTTGAACTTTCTGCTAAATAGATACTGTATCTCCAATTGGCAAATGATGATACGTTGACACTTTGAGCTGGCATTGAATTGTATTCGACGAATAGAAGACCACGCGGCGAAGGTGAATGCATCCATGCATAAACTTATCATCGGATTAAGTCTATTGTGATCACAGCTATCTGTTTCACACTCGCTTTAAGCTTGGGTGGTGTATATTATTGATTTTGATTTCCTTGACATTTATTTATTCAGAATTGCAAAACCGGCCGAAAATTTGTGTACACACAAACAGTTGACTTTTAAACGAGGTGCGATGGTGTAAATCAGGTAACGATATACCTCTAGGGTGGAGTGGTCGATCAATTAGTGAAAACTTTTAATTGATCGCATAATTAAGATCGTTTACAAAAGATTTGTTTTCTGTTTGTAGGAAGGTCGAATCGGTCTTGTATATCTGTGGGTCTTGCGGTTTTTTGGAAGCCAATTATGAAATCCAATGATTTATGGTGTTAAGTGTCACCTTCAATTGCACTTAAGATTTGTTGGATTCAATGGACGGTTTTGTAAGCATTTTTCTTAACATTTATTGCAGGTATTGGGAATGTTACCTAAATTCCATAGGTAGCTCGGTTTATAACTTCTAATATCACTTACTCAGTTTTATATATATAAATTTCTATCATGAAGTATATCGGTCTTCCAATTTGCAATCACTTCTTTACTATCCACCAGCTTTTCTGGGCACGGTATATTTAGTCCGTGGTATCTCCGATTGCTTGATCTCCAAGACAGTGGTTCGGTCTTCCCTTTCGTCTTCAACTTTGGAGCTAAGAATTTAGTTTTCCTTAATATTACGACAGATAGGATCTTGTAGGCGATGTCAAGGAGACATATTCCTCTATATAATTGACGCAGTTTCAGACATTATGCAAAGTATCTCTAAGCCCTTAAAAGGGAACTAAGTTAAGTCACCGCTGATTTGGTCATAAAAGTTACATGTAGTTGCCCTGGTACATAAGAACTATTGTGATGCCTAGAAGATGCATGAAATCTTCTATTTTAGAGAATCTATTCTCGATGTCCATTGGCGAAAACAAGGGCTTGATCGTTTTCGTAAATGCTGGTCGATAATAGGTGCGTTATTTGTGTTAGTTGTTGTCATGCTACGGCTTTTGCTGATATTTTACACAACTCTGGTCGTAAGTAGAAAAAATTGGATTGTATGGGACTGATAGTTACTTACTTACTTACTTACTTACTTACCTTCTGTACATAAGTAGCCCTACAGTCCGGGATGAACCTGGGCCTGTACCAAAATGCCTCTCCAACTAGCCCGGTTCTTAGCTAACTGTCTCCTGTGGCGCACTCCAAGTTGATAGAGGTCAGTTTCTTTTTGTTTCGCTCAATCCTCTCATGAATCCAATTGCTAATCGAATTCAAAATAAAATTGCACAATCATATCAATAATCAAATAAAATATAATACATGAGAGTGCATCGCCTTGCCGTAATCATTTTTTGTATCGAATGTGCCGTTGAGGTCGTTTCCGAACCTGGTGGAGCAGGGAAAATTGTCCATCGTTATCCTACACAAACGGACGAGTTTGGGCGGACATGGCTCTGAAGCCTGTATAGTTCGTCTCTAGAAATTGTGTCGTATGCGGTTTTGAAATCGATAAATTGGTGGTGGGTATCGATTTGGATTTTTTTGGGTTTTCCCAGGATCTGCCAAAGTGTGGAAATTTGAACGGTTGTGGACTTCCCTGGCCTAAAGCCCCACTGATCAGGTTGCTTTTAAACGGTTACAGGCTTTCACATTTTACGGCAGATAGGATCTTGTAGGCGATGTTGGGGAGACTTATGCCTCTTTACTTGGCGTAGTTCTGAGGGTATCCTTTTTCATGGATCGGGCAAACGATGCTGAGGTTCCATTCTTCAGGCATACTTTCATCCGACAGGATTTGGCTTATGAGTTGGTGGATGTTATATACCAAGTCATCTTCGACGACTTTATAAAGTTCGTTTAAAAGGCTGCCATTAGCGGCAGTCTTGTTAAACGGAGTTTTGTGATTGCCATCCTCACTTCACTTAGGTCGGGTGGTTTGTAGTTTACACTGTCGTCGCACATATTGAATGGTTTGTTCTGCCTGAAAGTGGAAGGTTGTTCATCTTCGCCGTTTCACAGTCTACAGCAGTGGTTCTTCCATATCCTCAGATATTTCTTTCTTCATATCGACATGATTCTGTTCAAAGCTTCTTTGGCTTTGAAGTTTCATACTTCTGCGAACATCGTACCTGGGGTGGTACCTGTCTATATCCTCGATCTCACGCTTTTCTTGCTCTTTTTTCTTCTTTTCGAAAAGCCGGTGTTCTTCCCCTTTTCACTTGCAGCTTAGCCTTGTAGGTCTCGTTCTTGGCTGCGAGCATCTTTTGGCATTCCTCCTCAAACCAGGGGTTTCTTGCTTTTGGGCGCGAGGCACCTAGCACATCCGTTGCGGCTGATACATTGGACTGTTGGCATCGTTGCCATTGTTCTTCGACACTCGATGCTGGTGGTATGGTGTTAATCGAGAGGTCAAGGGATACGCGTTGTGCGAAGGTCTTGGCGGTGTCTTGTGATTGCAGTCTTTCGACATTAAATTTTTTCACAGTATTTCTGGATTGTTGTGGCGTGGTGGACATCCGCATTCTTACCTTGGCTGCAACAAGGTAGTGGTCCGAGTCGATGTTAGCTCCTCGAAATGTTCGGACATCCAAAATACTGGATACGTGTCTCTTGTCTATCGCAATGTGATCAATTTGATTGACCCTTATGGATATGGAGGTGAGGAGACCGTGTGCTGGCTATAGTGGCATTTCGTTCCGTAGCGAAGTAAAATTTTCTAAGTCCGTTACCAGACGTGTTGTCGAGTAGGCTTTGTTTTCCGACAATACTGCTTAAGTTGTCCTCTTCCAAACTTTGCTTTGATAGTCGCTCATATGTTTTGTCAAGGTGCTGGAATAGATTGCTCGTTCCATCGCTATGTCATATTTTTCCTTCATCGGTTTGTGTTGTCGAATTCGGCCTTAATGCGAATTCTTATAGCAAATCCACTATAAGCTGTTTCTGCTCAATATAATACGGTCCGAGGTATATGTCACAGATTTTCATCCTCTTTTTGCCTGGCCCATCCAATCGTAGTTTCTGGATTGCAGTTATGTCTGCTCTATAGCAGTTTAGGGCTTCCGCTTGTTGTTCGGTTGCACCTCTCATGTTTAAAGTTCTCATATCCAGGTACAGATAAGTGTCGTTGTCCTTTTTTCGTTTAACAGGGTCCTCAACAATAAAATCAGTCCTTTCCGAGGCTATTGGTTGCTTCGTAGCAATATTTTTTCTGAATGTCCTCGACCCAATTGATTAGATTCCCCTAGGACAGTGGGCCATCAGTATCCACTACGGGATTAAGCGCTGCCGTTGAGCTTACGGTTCATCCGCCACCATCTCTGTTGAAGGGGCCTCACTCACCCTCGAGATTCCTTAATATTCTGTTGTCTTAATATGTCGACGCAGCTCATCTAGGCCAGGTACTCATTCCGTGCCATTCTCACCAGGCTGTTTATTGTTGTTTTTCGTCTTGTTATCATCACTCGCCCTTATTGATTAGCAAGTAAAATCCGCTCGGATGAGACCAGAATCCGATGATTACTACCTGGATGTAAAAATAAGCACGATTGATGTGCTGTCAGAGTTACAGCAACTGGGCATTGCCAAGTTAAAGCCAGTCACAGTCTTCCCTCGTTTACAACATCCAACCATCGTATGGGTCTGATAGTGAATGTATTATGTGTGTTTTAAAAGTCTCAAACCAACTTTTCTTGTCTATCCAAAGAAGAATCAGTTTCCAAGAATCAATATACATCGGATCTATGATATCAATGAGTTGACGCTTAAATTAGGATCATAATATTAGACTGAAACTCTGCGATAGTTTGGTGCGTGGACACTTCTATTGCGACAGCTTTTTATATGAAGAGTTCAATCGGAGCCATCGACTAAGGTTTATCTTCAGCTTTTTTATGGCTGTGCTGACTTGTTCTATACTAGAAGGAATTTATTCGCTTTAATGACTCGAGATTGCAAGTGTTCTTTACCTCTCTCTATAGTATGCCAATTTTGCAGGTTCTGGAATTTCTAAGTTAACGAGCTTCCTAAAAGCTAAGTATCTCTGTCCGAGACAAGACAGCCGTCCATAGTCCATAGGCTCTGTCATCCGCCATCGCTTGATCCCTAAACAGAAGGTAATCCCGTGTCTCCCTTGTCGTCTCGAGCCTGGAGTTTGGAATTTTTATATTATCTTGGATGGAGCATGAATGTTTATTGCTCGATGTGACCGAGCTGATGTAGTACCTTTTGCAGTACATACACATCTTGATTAAGCTCAGTTAAGGCTGATGTTGTTAAGCGTTGCTTTGATGCGGATTACAACCAAGCGATCACTAATCGGCTTTAAGTGAAACAGAACTGAGCACTGCCGTTGGGTTTCCGGGTCATCAGTCCTAATTTCTGTTCAAGGGCCTGACTTAATCTTGATATTCCTTGATGACCTGTTGTCCAAATATTTCAGTCTCAATTCACTCTGTCAGTCTAGGAGACTTTCCAGTTAGTTGATTTGTAACGGGTGTTTTTTTTTTTTTTGAGATATAGAATTTCAACTTGGCAAAACTATTTTAACTGTCGGCCATTTTGTCAGCTGTCAAGTGATTTATTTTTAGTTTTGCTTGGCATTTCAACATGTTCGAACAACGCTTTTAAATTTAATTTGAAAAGAATAGTCCTGTTCGAAATACGTAATAATCGTCAATCAGAGCAATTTATTCGATTAAGTTTGGAACGTTTTCGCACCACGTTTACTCTAAATGATATTACGCATCCACAGAGACGTCGTACAGTGCTTACAGAAGAAGTCATCGCTGCTGTAGAGCGTAGCGTAGTGTATCCGCCATCGCGCACAGGAGTTGAATATGTGTCCATCTACTAATGTATTTGGTGTGATGATAGTCCTCAAGTTTATGTTGAGACACCGTTACCACCACAAAAACTGACTGTTTGGTGTGCTTTATGGGTTGGTGGAATAATTGGCCCGTAATTCTTTCAAAACGATGCCAGAACGTTAAAGTCGATGGTGACCGCTATTAAGTCATGATTACTGACTTTTCGTTCATCAATTGAACAACCATGATGTGCTGGAGCTGTGGCGCTTTTTACAGTTTGAGAATGAGTTCAGTTCACTGAAAAATGGAGGACTATTTGGAACCAGGTTCATCCAGAGATTTTGTAAGTTGACCTAGAATTTCCATGATGAAAAGGAAAAAACAGATCGCCGGGTAAATCAACAACTTGTTGGCAATTTTTTTTTATGTTTTCGACAAGCAGTACGGGTCAAAACATTCCATTTCTGTGCTAGAAGGAAACCTTGATTCTGCATTGGAGTGCTTTGAATCAGGTGAAAACAAAGAAAATAGTGCTGACAGGGCCAATGCAGAACATGTTAACCTAGCTTTTGCGAATCTTCTTTCGGGGTTAAAATATTAAAATGCGTTCTATCAACACACCCCACAACAAAACGGAATGGATTGTTGCGTTTTTCTTCAAATTCGCTTGTTATTTTGCTAAGAGACATCAGGTTGCATGGTCAATGGATTAATTACTCTTTGAGTTTAAGTACGGCTTCAGAAGTTATTTTGAAGATTCGATATAACGACCCTATTCCTATACCATATCGGTTAGAAACTACTCAGTAGATACACTAGTTACTGGCAATATTCTAACGAAACTATGGGTCTCCCGAGAACCGCTTGTTTGTTTGCACATGGATTCAAGTGCTCCCTTAAATGACTTGAACCAAAAAGAATTAGAAGAAAAGAACTTTATTATATGTGTGGGTAAATAAATTTGCAATGCAGAACTTACTTCAAATATATTTCCATCCCATCCCCTCTCAACCTTAAAATAAATATCACCAAAATGTGGGCTTTATGCCGATGAAATATCTGTTATTGTTCGACAAAAATCAACCCACGCATATACCTGGGGATAGGGTATTAAAATGGTTGTAGGAGAATGCCCCCGAAAAGTGCGATTTGGCTAAGATCATCTAAATGTTCACATTAATTTTATAAAAGTTTTTAACAAAAACAGTTTTATAGATACGTTTGACCAAAAAAAACGTTTTTCTTAAAAGTGGGAGTGGCAATGGATGAAAATGTTTGCACTTGTTTGGTAGGCACGACCAATGATCCTATATTTCAAATAAAAATCGGTGACGTACAGGCTGACAGACATGGCTTAATCGACTCAGTTAGAGGTTCTGTGTCGATCCATATACCTTGAGGTATATCTAGCTAAATTATTTCTCTATATTAGTTTTAATATACCCCTATAAAAAAATCGTATCGTATACGTTTCAAAACTTCATGATTCAAAACGCGCAACGTATCATAAAGGCATTGCGCATTTTGTTTGAATTTAGGCACTCAGCCTTACAAGTAAGAAATTTTGATACTACTCGGATGATTTGTCAGATCATCATTGTTGCTAAGGCCGGGAATCGAAACCACACCTTCTGTACGTGCCGTCTAATTTGAATACATTGGCACAAACGGAATATAAAAATGGTCTTGGATGTACCTAGCAACTCTCCTACACCATCGTCAACGACAATAATTTTAAAAGTAACGGAGTGAGTACGCAGGGTTGACATTTTTGATCAAATTTAGTTGCATACTAGGGAGTAGCGTTCATTGGATTTTGTTGTTAAGCCTCATGAGCAGGGTAAATACTAGTAAATTATTTGTACATATTTTAACCACTCCAAATTGCCGCCTCAGTCAAGTAACGCCCGGGGCCTTGCCACCTCCTTGGATATGCCACTGATCTCGACAGATATGCAATTCGAATTCAATCGTTTGCAGTTCCTGGTGCGACTCGCTTTCGCAATGTCTATCAACAAAGCACAAGGACAATCTCTGCAAGTGTGTGGACTAAATTCGGAGAATTCATGCTTCTCACATGGCAGCTCTATTAGGCCTGCTCAAGCTTCGGAAAACGTTTTGATTTATTCGCTTACGCACCAGATGGAAAAACAAGAAACGACTTGAGACGAAACGCTGTAACGTCACATTTTTTTCAAAATGAACAAAATCAATAAAATGACTCGAAATGATTTGAATATTTTGTGTAATGTGATTCCTCCAAATTTATTGTAGTTGCTGGCGTTGCAACGCGCGTAGGGTACAGCTAGTCTGAAATATAAGCTTCCTTGACAAATTGGGTCAAGCAAACATTTTGGTTTGTTTTCCTGTGCCATCCATTCTGATTGATTAAGTAAGCTATTGGATTCCCTTCTATGGGATAGAGAAAAATACATAAAAAGTATTACTAACAACGGGCAATACTTAAGATCATTTGTTTATTCATTGCAAAACGCGTGTCCAATCCGAATCACCACTTAACACCTTAATGCAAACATGTATTCACAAGCCGACTCCAATGCAAACAACGAGCGCAATATAAGTACAATCTGTCCAAGGTCAAGACCACCAATTTACCTTAAAATCCCATTCCCCAAATAATACCAAAAATCCTATTAAAACTTCATTGAAAATTTACACAACAAAATTCGTACGACACATTTATCCGGCCTTGGGAAGACTATTATCTCACTCAAGTTTAAGGTCAACTGTATCTACCGCTAGTATTGATTTTTAATCTTGAGTCTTGAGACTCGTTTTTTTCTCTTTCCCTCTCCTTGACGTGGATAGATTGAGAAGTGAACAATTAATTGAACCCACTTTGCAATTAATAAATAAATTGTTTTTTTTTATTTTATTACAGCTGAATACATTAAACCATGCAAACGAGATGACCCCAAGATTGTCGAATGCTTTAAAGACTCACTGCACCATCTGAGACCGTATCTGGCGAAGGGGATTCCTGAAATTGAGGTAAGTTCTCAAGAAGCTCAAAGTTGCATCATAATAATTAGCGCTGTCCAATGGAGTCGGAATTTGTTTTGCAATGCGAAATTGCAAAATTCCTCTGCCTAAGAGTCAGAGTTGCAGCAAGTATCTAATTCAAGTTAATCATCAAACAAATGCAGTCCAATGGTTTGCGCAGATATTAGCATATTGCGCATGTTGCATGAAGCCTACACATCAAATGCACCTAGAAAATTGTGCACGACGATACCTATTGAGTTGAGTTGTGTTTCGCCGGTATGTCTGGAACGGGTGTACCGCTTGTGTTGATAATTTCGTTTTCTCGACTTGCAGTTTGTTACATAATTTCCGCCAATCGAAGCAAGAGTGACGACAGAAAGTTGAAAACGTGGAAAGTCTCGTGTGAATGAAATGATTCGTGATAGTGAGAGGATCGTTGCGGTTTTAATAAAAACAGGCTAATCGTGATGGGATAGAGTGCTTGCGCAGCTTAACTTAGTTATAAGTCATGTTAAGTCGTATTTTGTTTATAATCTAGGTTTTCTGAGAAATTGCTAATTTGAGGCTAGGTAAGACATTAGTACTTCATTAAATAAATGACTAAAATTATTTACTTAATTGCCAGAGCGGGCGTCATTTGATGATTATGCGATTCTGGTTGCCATATTTAATGGTCTAGACTATTCTTATAAATACTCAACTTGGTGAAAATGTTGTTTTTATGTAAAAGATTAATACGCACTAATTAGCTCATTAGCACAACATTACCTATAATAAAGTCTATGGCTGTAATAAAGACGTAAATTAAGACTGTACCGGGAGGACTGGTTACGGAACTTTCAAACTCGGTATTTAATGCTTACGAATTTTTGCCACAATCTAAGAATACAGGTTATAGTTTACAGACTATCTGTACTACAACTGCATCACTGGAGTGATTTTGTTTACAGGACTAAAATGGTTGTTGGAAAATTCTTTACTTTCCCAACATGAAAACGCTCTTCTTAACTTTTTAGATTAATGACAGCCCAGAATCAAGGTTATAATATTTATACTGAACGCTTTATTTTTTGGAAACCAAGTAAACCAATATTACCAATAAGTTTTAAATAATTTTAGAGTATCATAGGTGGGTATTTATTGTATTGTTCAGGTGGGTTTCGCACCCTATTGCCCATATACTAAATAAGCTGATTTCTGGCGTTTGTCATGAGTCATTACCTTTATTATCTTAGCAGCGAGTACTTACTTTTCTTTAAATGGCACTACAGTCCGGAATGAACCTGGGCCTCAACCAACATGCCTCTCCAATTAGCCCGATCCTTAGTTAACTGCCTCCAATTGCACACTCCAAGTTGTATGAGGTCGGTTTCGACTTGTGCGCGTCACTTAAGGCGAGGTCTTCCTCTACTGTGCCCGACGTCTGGCTGGGAATTGAAAACTCTGCGATCCCGAGTATAAGTGTCCATTCGTTCTATATGTTCTAGCCATCTTAAACTTCCAATTCGAAGTTTCTTGACCAGGGGCATATCGATTTATAGCTCGTATAGTTCTTGGTTAAATCTTAGTGTCAATAGCCCGTAAACGCAAAAGGGACCAAAGGTTTTTCGAAAACCTTTCGTTCCTCTCGAATCAACCCAGGATTTCTTCATCCGCTTTTGATACGGTCCATGCTTCAGCGCCTTAGAGCAGGTCTGGGATGATAGGGGTCTTTACTACTGAATTGCCTTCTTCTTCAGCGTATACTTACTCTCATTTACTGCTTAACCCATTTTCGCCGCTTCCTTCTCTGTTCTAGCAACGTGGCTATGACATCAATAATATCAATAATGTCGGCGTATGCTAGTAGTTGCACCGATTTTTGGTCAATTGTGCCTCTGGTGTGGCTCGTTACTTTCGCGAAATCCTCTCAAGAATCAAATTGAAGAAGTCACATGACAGCGCATCGCCATGCTTAAATCCTGTTTTGGTATCAAATGTGTCGGTGAGGTCGTTTCCAACCCCCATGGAGAATTCTACATCGTCACCCTACACAAACGGACGAGTTTGGGCGGTATACCAAAACTAGACACGGCTCTGTATAGTTCGTCTCTGAAAATAATGTCTTATGCGTCTTTGAAATCGATGAATAGGTAGTGGGTATCGATTTGGACTTCTTGAGTTTTTTTTCCAGGATCTGCCTAAGTGTGAAAATTTGACCGGTTGTGGACTTACCTGACCTAAAACCACACTGATAGCGACCGATCAGGTTGTTGGTAAACGGTTTCAGGCGTTCACATATTACGGCAGATAGGATCTTGTAGGCGATGTTGAGGAGACTTATGCCTCTGTAGTTGGCGCAGTTCAGATTGTATCTTTTTTTGTGGATCGGGTAAATGATGCTGAGGCTCCTTTCTTCAGGCATAATTTCCTCCAACCAGATTTGGCTTATGAGTTGGTGGATGTTACTTACCGACTCATTTCTGCCGGCTTTATAAAGCTCAGCGGGAATGCCATCATTTGCGGCAGCCTTATTAGGCTTGAGTTTAGATATTGCTATTCTCACTTCACTCATATCGGATCGTTGGCAGTTTTCGCTGTCGTTGCCAAAATTGAGTGGTTCGTTCTGCCTAACAGCGGAACGTTGTTCGTTATCGCCGCTTAATAGTTTGCTGATGTGGTTCTCCCATATCCTCAGCATCGATTCTGTCTCAACTACAATATTTCCTCGTTCATATCGACAGGATTCTATTCGAGCCTTGTATTCTTGGCTTTGAAGTTTTACACTTTTCTAAAACTTGCGAACATCGTTCCTGAAGTGGCATCTCGTTATATCCTCGATCGCGCGCTTTTCTTGCTCATTTTTCTTCTTTCTGAAAAGCCGGGTTTCTTCCCTTCTTCTTCTTCCTATAGAGCTCAATAGAAGCTCTCATCTTCACCTACAGATTAGCTTTATAGGCATCGTTCTTGGCTGCTAGCATCTGTCAGCGTTTCTCAACGAAGCCAAAGCTTGTTGGCTTCGTTTATTTTATGCGTCTTGAAGATCTTTCAATCTTTTAAATATTGGTAAAATTTTCGTTAGTCATTCTCAATCTGTCAATACTTGTAGTAACCACAATTCAGAAGTTACATTTCACACCTCACCTTGTAACTTTATAATGTTTGTAACCTTGAGCGTTCAGTGACTGAGGTCTAATTAGGCCTATTCCATTCCGCTTTCTGTTCCCCCTGTTTAGTATCTCTGTAAAACAGACATTTTCTGAAAGCGTGGAAACATTCCTTAGCATGATGTTACCAACTATCGTCCTATATGTAAAATTTTGGCAATACCGGAGGTTAGCCCATTGCGCTGTAGCTTGTTTATTATCTCATTGATAACTAGGATCCCCAACTGAGGTGAGATTACGCCTCCTTGTGGAGTGCCTCTTGATGTTATAACTTTGAGATGTGTGTCTCGTAGCTTCGCATTTGTATTCCTGTGGGTGAGCATTCTTCCAATAACATGTATGTGAAGATTATCCACGTTATTTTTCGCATGGTATTTTACTACTACATTTGTATTCACATTATTGAAGTCTCAGTGTCAAGGAATGCAGCGAGTATATGTTTCTCCTCGTGAAGAGATTTTTCTATGGTAATAACGATATCATGTATGGTGGTTTCGACTCCCTTCCCTTTCGTGTAAGCATTCTGTGACAAAGATATATATATATATATATTTAATACGAAAGACGCCTAAAGGGTGTAAAGTCTTTCGCGGTCGTGTGGCTCGGCTTACTGGCTTTTGGGATAAAGACTACCTTTACTTACCGCCAGCACCTGGGAGTGTAACCGCGTTTTAAACTGCTTACAAACGAATTGATTAGGAGTGCTGTTAAGAGGTGTGTCGACTTTTGATGCATGATCGGGATAATAGCATCGATCACTGGTGAGGGGTCAATTGCCCAATTGATTATAGTTACACTAACCATATCCTCCGTTGTTGCTATCAAAGCGTTGCCATTTTAAACGGTTGCGTCGGAGCTATGAACCACATCTGGAAAGTGGATTTCCAGTTGATGTGTTAGGAATTCATGGGTTGACTGTGCCCAGTCCACTTTGGGGAACTTGCGGTAACCTGGCACAGCCGGTTCCCTGGCGATTATTTTTCAGAGCGTGTATTTTGACGGCACTTTTCTAGGGATATGTTAAGCCAGTTCATAATAATTATTAACGCGTTCATAGGTACAAGTGATATATGATTGGACAATACCACAAGTTCCAATGTTAACTGGAGGGTGGCAAAATAAGAAAAAATAGGGTTATAGCTATAACACTGTGGTTTGTAATATTAATGATGCTCAATGTCACCACCGTTCTACATTACCCAATGATCATTGAATTAAATTGACTGTGGTTTAAAATTGACAAAGTTGAAACAAACTATCTATTGCGGATTCTTAGATTTTCACCGCATACAGTAAAATTACCAATTCTGCGGAATTTAACAACGACATACAAATACAAATACAAATGTTTGGCACAGCATGCTTATTACCGAAATAACAATTACTTTTCTATAGGGCAATAAAATTGAATTTCCGCAAGCAATTATTTCTGTAGGCCTTATATAGTACTTGTGCGCGAAGGTTGAGCATTTTGGTGGTCGATTTTTTGGGAAGAGGCGAAGATTTTATAGTCATACAGATGACGCACTGCATACAAGAAAACTTGTACTGGCACTGCAACCAATATGCAGGAAAATTTACAAGCATAATCGAAGTAATGATAGTAAGGTTGTTTTTAAGATTACGGAGATGTGTGTACATGTATACATACGTTAAGATTTTTTGGTAGAACTTCGCACCAATTGAATCCAAAGCATATCATGCATAGAACTTAAAAAAGCTAAGGTTAAAAGATTAAGAAAAGGCAAAAAGATCGGACAAAAGTGAAAAGATCGGTGAAAAGGTGACAAGATCGTGAAAAGGTGAAAAGATCGTAGACCTATCGGAGAATGAGTCAACGAGATTCAAGTACTTCGTTGTACTTACCCTTCTTTCATGTTCCATAGTAAGGCCTATTGGAAAGCGTGTTGGACTACCGCGTGAGATAACGCGAGTTTGAATTTCAGTAAAATTAGAGTTTTTATATAATTAATTGCATTGAATTTAATAAAATATGAATTTTTGGCGCAACAGGCTCGTTAGTTCCAAAAGCCAAGCTTTCTTACAACCATTCATGTGTGCCTCCTGTTTTATGCCGACTACGAGCGGCAAATTTGCGACAAGCTTTTCTTGACAATTGATAACAAATGGCTAAGTTGTATTTTGACAGTTGCTTGTATTGACAGTTGATAGTAATCGGATGATTTATCAGATCATCACGAGAGGAGGCAGTGAAAAATCATGCACTGGATGATACGACTGGGAATCGAACCCACTCCTTCTGCGCTTTAGCTAATCGATCTAACCATTGTGCCACTGAGCCCTTCATACTCTGATCAATTGAATTATTTGCGCACATTATTATGCCTCCCAAGACATTAAGATTCGCTAGTCTATTGTATTTATATTTGTTACATGGTTAGGTGCTACAACTAACAGATAATAAAAGATCAAATTAACCCATCGAATCTTAGCAAAGTACGTAATCAACTTCAGTACCATATTATTAAAAGCACACATTTATTACCCAGCCCAACCCAACCTTATGACATATTCACGCGAAAAGTAGGAAAAACAATGAAAAAGTAAACATGTTACCAAACATCTCGCCTTTGATCTGAAGGTATCTACAGACACTCATACCTATCTGTCAATCCGTAAACAATGACCATGCGCCAACTTGCAAACAACTCCTCAGAGTATCACAGCCTTTGTTAAGGTTGTAGTGCAGTTTTCTGTTTATATTCTCACTCTGCCTGCCTCAGTCAATCACATTAACACAAATATTTGCTTAAAACAGTGATTAGCCCCTTCCGTTGTGAGAATAATGCTTGTGCGCTGTCCAATTACTTGAGACTTGTTTTCGCATTCTTATGCTGACCAAAAGACCTACTGATCAGCTACCACAGTTCATGGACAGTCAGAGACTTAAATCAGGTTATCTGTTGTAACCCAATGCGCTTTTAATTCCAGCTGCCATCGGTGGAGCCCTTCAAAATGGACTCATTGGCCCTGCAACTTACCGACGGCCCACAGGGATACAAGATCACCTTGAAGAACATGGAGGTATACGGAGCTAGTGATTTCCAAGTCAAATCAATGAAGTTAAGTGAGAACGGTGCTCCGTTCGAGGCGAAAATCGCAATGCCAAAGCTAAGGATTGAAGCACCATACACCAGTTCCGGTGTACTACTTATTATTCCAGCTTCAGGCGGTGGTGACTTCCACGCTTTATTCGGTAAGTGAGACATGACCTCCATAGAGTGCATATTCAACATTTTGTTTACCCCTCAGACGGAGTCATTGCCAAGCTAACCGGAAAGGTGTCAGCTACGGAGAAGGCGGACGGTACTTATCTGCACGTTGATGCGCTAAACATTGAACTTGACGTGAAGAAAATCAATATGAGCATCTCGAGAGCCTTCAACAATAATCGGATTTTAAGTGCGTACTTAGTTGTAACTTCTCGAAGTTTAGAGGTTATAATGATTGTTTTTTTTGTTTGCTTTCAGCTGAGGCTACAAATCTGTTCCTTCGTGAAAATGGACAACTGGTGGTGGAAGCTATGCAGCCACAGTTGCAGAAGAAACTGGCTCATGAATTCGGAAATCTTGCCAACCAACTGTTGAAGCACGTACCCAGAGAGAAGTTCTACACCGATTAGGTTACCTTTAAAAAAATCATGCGTGGGTCTAGCTATCTAAAGTGTTAGTTTAAAAAAAAATATATATATTTAGGAACAATTGCAATATTGTATCTCATGAACAATCAATCGAATCGCATAACACATTCTCATATGGGTATTTTTTTTTTGTAATTATTATTGTTCAATCGCATTTTTTGTAAATATTGTTGTGACTGTTATAAGATATATCTAGCATTAAGTCTAAATTATACATTATCATGGGTTGAAGTACAAACAAATTAATTATCTATGGCAAAACGCTTGATTATTTTCTCGTATTCCCATGATGAGCACATTTTTAGTGCTCATTCGTTGTTTCGAAAACTTATGAATTTAAAAAAAATAAAATAAACAATTAAAAATTAAAAATGTATGATTTGTTTGTTTTACGAATAGGAAGGTACCATAGAGCTGAAATGGTACAAAAAAAGGATGAAATAAATCAAGCGCTTAGAAGATGAAGATGTGTGTACATGTATACATACGTTAAGATTTTTTGGTAGAACTTCGCACTAAGTGAATCCAAAGCATAGCATGCATAGAGCTTAAAAAAGCTAAGGTTTAAAGATTAAGAAAAAGGCAAAAAGATCGGTAAAAAGGTGACAAGATCGTGAAAAGGTGAAAAGATCGTAAACCTATCGGACAATGAGTCAACGAGATAAATAAACAATTAAAAATTAAAAATGTAAGATTTGTTTGTTTTACTAAGATGGAAGGTACCTTAGAGCTGAAATGGTACAAAAACCAAATGAAATAAATCAGGCGCTTAGAAGATGAAGGGCCTAAGCGAAATTTTTTCTTAAATTTGCCTGCACATTAGGGTGCGACATATTTTGAAACTTTTTAAATTACCATCTCACAACCCATTGACATTGACATTGACATCACAGTACTTCGCACATGAATGCAACGAACTACAGACACATAACAGCACTGGCGACTGAGGCCATCGGCTGGGTCAGATCAAGACATTTATACAACAGAGAGAGACGGATAGATACATAGAAGAAAAGACATATAACATAAACCTACGTGGCACAGAGGAGGAGACATAGATTTATATTGTCTCATGTTATCGCACAGGTGGCCTCAGATAAGCTGGCAATTTTCGTAGAAAACAAATGCTGCCGAAGCTGGGGCTTGAACCCGCAGCGCTTGGCTTAGCAGTCAACTACGCATTCCTCTGAGCCATGGCCACCTGCTCACAACCCATTAATTGGTTCTTACTCATGGAAACAAGTTGTACAAATTGGATTATATTTAGAGGCCGCTAGTCAAATGCTATTTTTTTAACCCTATTCTAGGGGTATATGAGTTTTGACATTAAGTTTGTGACATAGTGAAATAATTTAGCTGGATATACCTCAAAGTATATGGATCGACTCAGAATCGCTAGCTGAGTCGATCTAGCCATGTTTGTCCGTCCGTCCATCCATCCGCCAGTGTTGCACCGATTTTCGGGCCTTAGATTTCGAGCTAGAGTTATTAAATTTGGTATATAGACGATGAAGCAGAAAAAGTGTAAAATTTATTGAAATCCGCCGACTGCCACGCACACCTTTAAAAAAAACATTTTTTTTTTTTTGGCAAAACCGTAAGGAATTTTGAAAAAGTTTGTGAACGATATATTTATTGTCAGACAAACTTAATGTCTATTATTTCGCCTATACAAAGTTTTTTGCCACGCTAACTTTTTGGGGGCGTTTTTTGTAAAAGTAATTTTATGGTCAAATTTTGAAATATTCGAAAAAACTTTTCATGTTAAATCATTGGCTATGATAATATCAACAATTCGTCTATATATCAATTTAACCCACGCCTACTTTTTGATGGCGTTTTCCTGCAAAAACTATTTGTATACCCTACGCCATACCATGTGCAGGAGAAAATCGTTGTTTTTGGTCGGATCATACAAGATTTTGATAAACTGTCTGATCAATATGTTGTGACAAAATATAAATTTCTATATTTTATTGCCATAAAGCCCACATTTTGGGGATATTAAATTTAAGGATGAGATGGGATAGGGTGATAAACGATGCGCACTGGAGATCGTAGTCTTCTCATTTTTTTCCAAATTCAAGAACAAATTATGATTCTAAAACTTTTCCTTTTTTTTGAGAATGAAACTGTGAATTGAATAGTGAATACGGCAACAACTAGTTGTAGTTCTTGAACTACTAGTTCATGAACGACTAGAAAAAAAAATGATGTGGCTAGTCTAGCCTTGCCATCTGTCCGCGTTTTCCCGGACATCTACCCTTTTTCGCCTATGCGGGGAATGTCCGATATAGTTTTATTAAAATGTCCGGGACTGTATTTTCACTTTCTGTGATCCGGAATTTTATCTTTTTTGTAACCAATGGAACACGATTTCAGATTGATTATACCCTATCACATAGAGGTATATATTAGTTTTGATACATAAGTTGTGACATAGAAAAATGCCTCAAAGTCGATTAAGCCTCAAAGACAATTAAGTCTGTCTGTCCCCACTGATTGTTAGGCTTTAAATTTTGAGAATAGAGAATCAAATTTGGTATATGCACTGCCTGAGCAATATATTGTAAAAATGCCACCTCCACTTTTTACTAACTTACTTACTTACGTGGCGCTAAAGTCCGGAATAAGCCTGTGACACAACCAACATGCTGGCTCCAGTTGCGGACTCTAAGTTGGCGATGTCTCCCTCTACTGCGTCCGACGGCTGGCTGGGAATCGAGGACTCTGCGAGCCGGAGTATTGGTGTACATTCGTTCTACATGTCCAAGCCATCTTAAACGTCAAATGCGAAGTTTTTTGACCAGGGCATGACACTGTACAGCGTTCATAGTTCTTGGTTGAATCGTCGTCTCCAAAGATCGTCAACGCAAACACGACCGAAGATTTTTCAAAGAATTTTCCTCTCGAATCGAATCGTGGAGTTCTTCATCCGCTTTTGATACGATGATTGATGTCAACATCGTCGGCGAATGCTAGTAGTTGCACCGATTTTTGGAAAATTGTGCCTCTGGTGTTGGCTCGGGAGTTTTACACTGTGTAGTACGTCTCTATAAATGCTGACGTATGCTGAGATACTGCTATCATCACTTCAATCAGGTCGGTTGGTAAACAGTTTTCGCTGCCGTTGACTGTATTGACTGGTTCGTTCTGCCTGTCAGCGGAATGTTATTCTTCATCGCCATATCCTAAGCATCTACTGTTTGTCAACTACGATAGGATTCTGTTCAAGCCTTGTATTCTAAGCTTTGACGTTTTACAGTTTGGAAAAACTTGCGAACATCGAACATATAAAACCCTAATCATCAGGGTCCTGCTCTACGGTGCTAAAGTTAAGACTGTATCAACAGCGGATGAAGAAATACGTGGTCATTTGGAAAAATTCTGCATAAATTCTTCGGTCCCGTTTGCGGCATCGGGATATTAACGCGAAGATTCAATCAATAACTATACGTATAAGATGGCTAGAGCATGTAGAGCGAATGAATATCAGTAATCCGGCTTGCAAAGTCTTTGATTCCCAGCCCAACGCCAGGCGCATTAGAGGATCTCGGCTTAATTGGCACGCAAATAGAAACTGACCACAACCAGCTTGAAGTGCGCAACTGGGGGCAGTTAGTTCATGACTGGGCTTAGTAGAAAGAAAGAAAGATTCCCTCTCGGTTTGATGTTTGTATAGAAAAGAATGTGGAGTCGGGAACCTAATCAAGCAGACTAAAATTTGATGAACAGAATGCGGAACTTCGTAAGCGTACGACATGCCACTAAGCGAATTCGCATACCAGAGGCAGAGGTGTAGGATACTATTATTTAGAACGGGTTTTACATCCGTAACAGAATGTATTTTATGCGAAATATGACTATCAATCATCGAAAGTGGTTGCCTGTTTGTTTCGCAACTGATTTGGAAAACTAAGGGTTAACTGGTGGGATCCCCTTTACAAAACCTTCTTGGTGGCTCGAATTAAAAAACTTAAACACGATCCAAATCGGACTTTTAAATAATAAATCGCCTTAAACAAATCAAAAGTAAATCGTACTTTATATAACAATTTAGTTTGAAGACGATATGTTTGAAAATAAGTATCTCTCACACATAACGCCCCTTTTTCAGGCAAATATACTCATATAACTGCATATTTATTTTACTACTTGATATATTAGGAGTATGTTTTTTTTCTAAATCTATATAGGCTTAGATAAATATGAGAAAAAATACGCTAATCGGTGATCTGGGATATCATGCACTTCGTGATTTTTTGCGGTCAATTTAGTCGTCCAAATGTGCGTACAATCTGAAAAATTTGAGCAAACCATGTCTGTAGGAGATGTGTTAACACCAGTGCATGCTCGTTCAGCTCGTACTGCAGAAAATATTGCTGCTGTTTGCGATAGTGTGGCTGAAGAGCCGTCCACCTCAACTCGTCGTCGTGCCCAACAATTGCACCTCTCACGCTTGTCGTTGATGAACAGTATGCATAGAGACTTGCATTCACAAGCTTAAAAGATGCAATTGACTCAAGAAATAAAGCCTCTTGACCATTTCAAGCGTCGTCCATGGTCAAAATGGTGGCAAGAAATGGCAACAGTGGATGATCAATTTTCGAAGAAAATCATCTTCATTGATGAGACACATTGTTACCTCAGTGGACTCGTCAATAAGCTGAATTGCCGCATTTGAGCGAATGATAGTCCAAGAGTGGTTGTCGAAAAACCAATGCACCCACAAGGAGTGACTGTTTTGTGCGGTTTATGGGCTGGCGGCCGTATTTTTTCCAAAATGAGGCCGGTAAGGCAGTTACTGTGAATGGTGTTCGCTATCGTGAGATGAAAACGAACTTTTTATTGCCCCAATTTGAAGGTATGGATGTTGGATGACATGTGGTTTCAACAGGACGGTGCCACTTACCACACAGCTAACGAAACAATGACTCTTTTGCGCGACAAATTCAATGGCCGTGTTATCTCACGTGGTAGCGATGTCCATTGGCCGCCAAGATTGTGTGATTTGACACCGTTGGATTTCTTTCTTTGGGGTTATTTGAAAGAAAAGGTGTACGTCGATACGCCAGCAACAATTCAATAGCTAAAGGATGGGATAATTCGGCACATTAACGGCATAGAACCTCAATTATGCCTCAGCGTCTTCGAAAAGTTGGACCAACGGATGTAGGTTTGCCGCTGATTTCGCGGCAGCCATTTGGCCGATATTTTGTGCCATACATAATTGAACCATACCAATATTATCAGAATAAAAAGAAATGTTAATAATTTCCTAAATAATTTGTTTTATTCAAAATCGACATCGGCCCATAAAATATAACCACCTTTTATAAACATATATTTACATCAAAATATTTAATAAAACATTGATTTCCCACCTATTCTTCAAGTAGCACATTTTATATCCATCATAAGGGCATAACACTGGATAGTTATCCATACTTTACGAAAATTATAAAGGATAAGGTGTTGTTGTATTTTATACTTAAATTGTTTGCTAAGTCTATATAGATTTGGAATAAAGAGAATAAAAACACGACTATTAAGTCAAAAGCCTTTTTCAAACCCAATTTGTTTATTGACAAGTTTTCTTTAAATTACCTATATCTCCAGAGATATTTCTTTCAAAACATTCACAAGAAATTGTTTGCCCCAAAACTTCCCCATTTTGGAGAAACAAAATATAAACATGGCAACTCTGAAATTAATATAAACTTCTCTTCGTCGTGGCTTCATTCGTCAAAAGCAATAAAAGTGAAGCTTTCGCTTTTGTGGCCCAAAGCCCAATTTAAGCATAAAACACAACCCCACCTGGGAGCGGTGCATTTTTAGTTGAAGGTCGAACCATATGAAATCCGTGACTCACATCACAATGTAGCGTGCGCTTCAACCTTAAAATGAAAACGTGAATTAAAATAAAACTTTTGCTATGGAGAAGGTTGTGAGCTATGGAGAAGGTTGTGAGCAATGATATTTTGCAGCGAAGATTTCATCCTTTCAGGTGTTCAGGTTAGCCAATGTTAAGACCTCTGAGCGAATCAATATGTCAAGGCATGCGTAAAGCTGTTGGACGTAACGACAGAATAGCTTGGTTGTGTTTTGGGTATTAGAGAAAAGCATTTTTCTATGCTTTGTCTTGTTGGAGATTCGATACTCTAAAATTACAAATTTTGTTTTTGCAATTCATTGACGACTGAAGGCAAACACCTGTTGATAAATTTTGGCTTGGACTATACATTTTGAAAGCTACCGCATATTTGTATTGCGCCGGTACGTGCTACTACTTAGTTTGTATATAATTTTTGATTAAATGAATGATAATGGATCTTACATTGATAAATGTTTTCTTTAATTTCGGCAATTATGTATGGAATACAATATCAGGTAAATGTCCGCCTCTGTTAGTCTCACAAATGCGAGCCTTTTTGAGCACATTTTTCATTACATTCTCACACATTTCACGCGGTATTTCATTAATTTCATCACGAATATTTTGTTTGAGTTGCTGAAGCGTTTCTGGTTTGTTTGCATAAATCTTGCTTTTCAGATATCCCCACAAAAAGAAGTCCGGAGCAGTCCAATCAGGCGACCGTGGAGGCCAATCAACATCACCACTTCTTGAAATAACTTGTTGTGGAAAGAGGTCTCGCAGTAATTTCATTGTTATCCTGGCTGTATGCGATGTGGCACCGTCTTGTTGATAACACATGCTAATCAAGCCCAAAGCATGCAGTTGTGGCGTAAAAAAGGTTTTCAATCATATCACGATATAACTCCCCATTCACCGTTACCGTTTCGCCGTTTTCATTTTCAAAGAAGTACGGTCCAATGATTTCTCCGGTCCAAATTGCACACCAGACTGTAACTTTTAATGGATGCAAAGATAACTGATGAATAATTTAAGGGTTTTCCATTGCCCTGAATCGACTATTCTGTTTATTCACATATCCATTCAAATAAAAATGTGCCTCGTCACTCATTATGATCTTTTCATGAAAATCGATGTTGTCATGGGCTAGCTGTAACATACTATTGGCATGCTATGCATGGCGCGGCGGCGTAAATGGATGAACCTCTTGTGTCAACTGAATCATAAATGGAAACAAATGCAATTCCTTGTGCAAAATTGTGGCCAAAGTTGTTCTTTGAAGACCAAACTACTGAGCACGGCGTCGAATTGAGGTTGATGGACTGTTTTGAACACTTCCTTGAGCAGCAGCAATGTTTTCAGCCGACATTGCAGTACGTTGTGGTCCTTGCTTGGGTCTACCACGTACAGACCCTCTTTCTTCGAAATCAAACACTACACGATAAATAGTGCGTTTTGTTGGCACGTTGTTTCTCCCAAAAAGTTCACGTAACTTTCCCATCGTCATAGTAATCGATGGTTTTTTTGATAAAATGTTTTAACGATTAAAACATGTTGGTTTATCGAATTTTTTTCCATATTAAATTTGCCACGTGTTTACTTCACGACAGAAAAATATGAACTGCCAAGGCTAATATTTACCAAAATGGCGGCAAAACATAGTAGTATACCTTCCCGGCGGACACCCTGTATAAGGCATTACATACCCTATATATGGTCGGATAGTAGGAAAGCCTAGAGGTAACTCAGAAAAACAACAGATGCTTTTGGTTAATAAAGTATGCAGTAATAATATACAAGCATTATACAAGCAACGACTAGAAGTAAACTACATAAAAACCAAACGTTTTCAGAGCATCTTTGCAAGAGTCCATCAGACATTTGAACCACAATAGGTAAACTATGCAATCAATATTGGCTGCTTCTAGGAAAAAAGCCATTGCATACATTACTGCTTGCATATTATTATCAAATACTAAAAGTAACCTACATAAAAATCAAACTATTTCATAGCATATTTGCAAGATTTAATCAGTAGGATATGCAATTGTTATTGATAATTGTAGTAACAAAGTCTTTGCATACCAAACTGCTGGGAGGGTATTATTTATGCCGGAAAAAGCCTACAGGAAAACCAAGCGATTTCATAGATCTATTACTTAGCATATTTGTAGGAGTGGTACTTGGCGACAGCGATACCTCCTACTGTCGTTGTAATTCTGATCGCCTGGTGTTATTTTAATTTTTACTATTTTGCTGACGCGTGCGGCGGTGATGGTTTAGTAGAACGAGGGACTCTGATTGAGCCCAGGGTTGTAACTCTGACTACACACATCAAGTGCTTATTTTTAATCTCCAAGTGGTAACCATCGGGTGGTCTCATCCAATCGGATTTGACTTGCTAAACGATAAGCGCGAGTGTTAAGCACAACGAAAAACAGCAACACTATAAACAGCCAAGTCAGAATGGCTAGGTAACCCGGCCTGTTGTCCCAGGCGAACCTAGACAAGCTGCTTCGACATATTCGGACAACAGGTTGTGTAGGAATTTCAAGGGTTAGTCGGGCCCCTTGAACAGAGATGGTGGCGGATGAACCGAAAGGCCAACGGCAACGCTCAATCCCGTAGTGTATTCTGATGGGCTCGTGTCCTAGGGGTATCTAATAGATAGGTACTGGCCCTCCAGGTTGGGGGTTGTGCTTTGGGTTAACTACCCAACCACGGAAAAAACCAACGGTTACGAAGCAACCAATAGCCTCGGATAGGACTGAATTTATTGTTGACGACCATGCTAAACGAAAAAAGGACAACGACGTTCGTATCTGCACCTGGAATGTGAGTAGTACACTAAACAGAAGAGGTGTAAGCGAACAACTATAGGAAGCCCTAAACACAAAGCAGACATTACTGCCATCCAGGAAATACGATGGGATGGGCCGGCCAAAAAGAGGATGAAAAACTGTGACATCTACTACGGACCGTGTTATAGTGAGCAGAAACAGCGACTTTTTGGATTCTGCGATATCCTTGACAAAACCTATGAATGACTACCGAAGAGCGATGTTAAAATCGTGCTGGGAGATTTTAACGCAAAGGTAGGAAGAGAAGACATCTTTAGCAGTATTGTCGGAAAACATAGCCTTAGGCTAATTGACTTAGACTTAGGCTGATTGACTTAGCAACGGAACGGAATGCCACTATAGCCAGCACACGGTTTCCTCAGCTCGATATCCATAAGGGGACATGACGGTCTCCAGATCAACGAACGGTCAACCAACTTGATCATATTGTGATAGACAAGAGGCGCGCATCCAGTATTTTGGATGTCCGAACATTGCGAGGTGCTAACATCGACTCGGACCACTACATAGTAGCAGCCAAGGTATGAATGCGGATATTCACCGCGTCACAATAATCCAGAAATACTGTGAGGTGCCACTCCAGCAACGATGTTCGCAAGTTTTACCAAAGTATAAAACGTCACAGCCAAGGATACAAGACACGAACAGAATCCTGTCGAGATGAACAAGGAAATATCGTAGTTGAGACACAGTCGAATGCGTTCGTTAATGTCTTGGAGACATAAGATTTCTTGTCCAAGTCTAGCACTTATAACCAATCCGCAGCCGAATAGTCACCGTTTCTGCTCACTTTAACACGTAAAACGAGCAGTGAATTGTTATTATGTTGAACCCATTTGAGCGAAATCCGACTAAAGTTAGACACGACGTTCAAACGAATTATATAAAATTATATAACGGCACTACTAACAAAAGACTGCGCTAAAAATCGATTTATTTTTAAATGTTTTCATAGATGATTGTAGGCGATATTCACTAGACGTACTTCCTTGCATTTTTTGGAGATTTAACAATGAAGGTAGCCATCGTCTTGTTATTTATATGTGATTACCTAACTCCGATTAAAATCTTAGTTTTCAAATCTCCCCAAGATAAAGTTTTTTTCTCTTTGAATTTCCGCATACTTAAGGTACGGAGCCCTGATCACGTACATTATTCCCCATATGACTAATCCATACTTGCGTAAACTCCAAACTCGAAAAAGGGTAGATTCAAATTGTTCGCTCTATATACGTCTTATGTGTGTTCCCCAGCATAACGATGCCATAACAACGATAAAGTTTCTCTCCATTCCTGTAGTTGAATGCTGTTAAGCCATTGAATTCCACTTTCGAATGGATACGTGGATCATAGGTAGAATCTTATATCTGGTAGTCTAAGCCCCAAGGATCCGTGCAGTGCGAAAAACAGAGAGTAGATACACACAAATTCGGAAGGGAGTATAAAAAGGGTCTTCCCGTATAGAAAATAGCAGACACAAAAAATTATCAAACTTTATCCTTAGCATGAGTTTTATTGGACCACTTTTGGGTATGTTGGTGCGGAAATAACTATGAAGACTGAAACAAAGTTTTCATTTACCACATGGATATAAATTTAATTTTTAGGCACACATTTGCTCGAGTAAGAATGACGGAAGGTTTAGTAGTGGAAATTTTCTTGTTGACATATATTAAGCTTAACAATAAATAATTATTCTATTTAAATGTTTAGTTAATTATATTCAAGTCCTGAAAAGGCTTACCCGCAACACCATTTCTCCATCCGTCTGAGATCGTCCTTAGTGGTTGAATGACAACTCATGATTAATTCATAAGCATCGACCGTAGATGTGTTTTTGTATTTCGGGGGAAAAAATAGAACAGCAATCGGCCAACAATGTAAGAATGGTCTCAGGGGATGAGTGCAATCCTGCCAAGACCCAAACTCTATTTAACTTTATTTTTGTCAAATAGCTATTGTCACTATGGTCTCCAGAGTTAGCTAAAACGAAAACGAAAGAAAAGTTTTTTTTTCGTCGCCAGCACTTTGAGGTTATTTGTCCCCAAAGAGTGTTTAATTCTTTTGCATATTATTTGCGCTTCACCAGCATTAGCATTGAAACAGAACAAGAAAAATGAAGAAAAGTCGGCGTGATTCGAAGGAAAGTCGAACAAAAAGAAAATACACTGTGCCGTGTTTACTAAGCAGAAAAATATATTCAGGATGCAAGGAGGGACACTCAGTGTAGAAGCTGGTTCGGATAATTGCGTACAGCCCACATGGGAGAATAGAGCGGGGGTGCTATTCCACAGGGCTTGGGACGTGTGCTAAAATTCCCAATATAAAAACGGCACAGTATTTTTTAAAGAAGAGACTATGATGGGAAATGTGCGATGGCTTTTTTTGTTTATCTCTCTTGGTCGGAATAGCTGTCAGTTGGTCATCATAAATCGTGAAAAAGTTTTTGAATTTGAATTTCTTTTGAGTGGCTGTTACAGTATTATAGGCTATTAAAAGGTTAATAGGCAGGATTTGCAATGAGCTTTCCAAACCTTCACCTTAAATTCATTGCGAGTGAGTGGGAATTGAAAATGATTATTAATCCTGTACAATTTTTATACATTTTAACAGACCGTTCATAAAATCGATTAATCATTAATTTGATTTTGTCGAAATACAATTTTAATTTTCAATTGACCGTTCACAAAGCCGATTAAAATATAATTCGATTTTAAATACAGAATTTTTTTAAATTTCAATTGACCGTTCATAAGATCGATTCAAAATTGATTCGTTTTTATCGACAGCCTTTTTTTTAATTTTCAATTGACCGTTCATAAGATCGATTCAAAATCGATTCGATTTTATCGACAGACTTTTTTTTAATTTTCAATTGACCGTTCATAAGATCGATTCAAAATTGATTCGATTTTATCGACAAATTTTTTTTAATTTTCAATTGATCGCTCATACAATAGATTCAAAATTGATTCGATTTAATCGACAGACATGTTTTATTTGGATTCGATTTTATCGACAGACTTTTTTGAATTTTCAATGACCGTTCATAAAATCGATTCAAAATCGATTCGATTTTATCGACAGACATGTTTTATTTGGATTCGATTTTATCGACAGCCTTTTTTTTAATTTTCAATTGACCGTTCATAAGATCGATTCAAAATCGATTCGATTTTATCGACAGACTTTTTTTTAATTTTCAATTGACCGTTCATAAAATCGATTCAAAATTGATTCGATTTTATCGACAGACTTTTTTTTAATTTTCAATTGAACGTTCATAAGATCGATTCAAAATTGATTCGTTTTTATCGACAGACTTTTTTTTAAATTTCAATTGACCGTTCATAAGATCGATTCAAAATTGATTCGTTTTTATCGACAGACTTTTTTTTAATTTTCAATTGACCGTTCATAAAATCGATTCAAAATTGATAGGTTTTTATCGACAGACTTTTTTTTAATTTTCAATTGACCGTTCATTAAAACGATTCAAAATTGATACGATTTAATCGACAAACTTTGTTTTAATTTTCAATTGACCGTTCATAAAATCGATTCATAATTGATTTGATTTTATCGACAGATTTTTCTTTAATTTTCAATTAACCGTTCTTAAAATCGATTCAAAATTGATTCGATTTTATCAACAGACTTTTTTTTAACTTTCAATTGACCGTTCATAAAATCGATTCATAATTGATGCGATTTTATCGACAGAATTTTTATTCTTTTCAGTAGACCGTTCATAAAATCGATTCAAAATTGATTCGAATTTATCGACGGACTTTTTGTAATTTTCAATTGACCGTTCATAAAATCGATTCAAAATTGATTCGATTTTATCGAGAGACACGTTTTATTTGGATTCGATTTTATCGACAGACTTTTTTTAATTTTCAATTGACCGTTCTTAAAATCGATTCAAAATTGATTTGATTTTATCGACAGATTTTTCTTTAATTTTCAATTAACCGTTCTTAAAATCGATTCAAAATTGATTCGATTTTATCAACAGACTTTTTTTAATTTTCAATTGACCGTTCTTAAAATCGATTCAAAATTGATTTGATTTTATCGACAGATTTTTCTTTAATTTTCAATTAACCGTTCTTAAAATCGATTCAAAATTGATGCGATTTTATCGACAGACTTTTTTTAAATTTTCAATTGAACGTTCATAAGATCGATTCAAAATTGATAGGTTTTTATCGACAGACTTTTTTTTAATTTTCAATTGACCGTTCATTAAAACGATTCAAAATTGATACGATTTAATCGACAAACTTTGTTTTAATTTTCAATTGACCGTTCATAAAATCGATTCATAATTGATTTGATTTTATCGACAGATTTTTCTTTAATTTTCAATTAACCGTTCTTAAAATCGATTCAAAATTGATTCGATTTTATCAACAGACTTTTTTTAACTTTCAATTGACCGTTCATAAAATCGATTCATAATTGATGCGATTTTATCGACAGAATTTTTATTCTTTTCAGTAGACCGTTCATAAAATCGATTCAAAATTGATTCGAATTTATCGACGGACTTTTTGTAATTTTCAATTGACCGTTCATAAAATCGATTCAAAATTGATTCGATTTTATCGAGAGACACGTTTTATTTGGATTCGATTTTATCGACAGACTTTTTTTAATTTTCAATTGACCGTTCTTAAAATCGATTCAAAATTGATTTGATTTTATCGACAGATTTTTCTTTAATTTTCAATTAACCGTTCTTAAAATCGATTCAAAATTGATTCGATTTTATCAACAGACTTTTTTTAATTTTCAATTGACCGTTCTTAAAATCGATTCAAAATTGATTTGATTTTATCGACAGATTTTTCTTTAATTTTCAATTAACCGTTCTTAAAATCGATTCAAAATTGATGCGATTTTATCGACAGACTTTTTTTTAATTTTCAATTGAACGTTCATAAGATCGATTCAAAATTGATAGGTTTTTATCGACAGACTTTTTTTTAATTTTCAATTGACCGTTCATTAAAACGATTCAAAATTGATACGATTTAATCGACAAACTTTGTTTTAATTTTCAATTGACCGTTCATAAAATCGATTCATAATTGATTTGATTTTATCGACAGATTTTTCTTTAATTTTCAATTAACCGTTCTTAAAATCGATTCAAAATTGATTCGATTTTATCAACAGACTTTTTTTAACTTTCAATTGACCGTTCATAAAATCGATTCATAATTGATGCGATTTTATCGACAGAATTTTTATTCTTTTCAGTAGACCGTTCATAAAATCGATTCAAAATTGATTCGAATTTATCGACGGACTTTTTGTAATTTTCAATTGACCGTTCATAAAATCGATTCAAAATTGATTCGATTTTATCGAGAGACACGTTTTATTTGGATTCGATTTTATCGACAGACTTTTTTTAATTTTCAATTGACCGTTCTTAAAATCGATTCAAAATTGATTCGATTTTATCAACAGACTTTTTTTAACTTTCAATAGACCGTTCATAAAATCGATTCAAGATTGATTCGATTTAATGGACAGAATATTTATACTTTTCAGTAGACCGTTCATAAAATCGATTAAAAAATAATTCGATTTTATTGACAGAATTTTTTATTCATTTTGAATTGACCGTTCACAAAATAGATTCAAAATTGATTCGCTTTAACATACAGAATTTTTATACTTTTCAATAGACTGTTCATAAAATCGATTCAAAATTGATTCGATTTTATCGATAGACTTTTTTAATTTTCAATTGACCGTTCAAAAATCGATTCAAGATTGATTTGATTTTATCGATAGACTTTTTTAATTTTCAATTGACCGTTCATAAAAACGATTCAAAATTGATTCGATCTTATCGACAGAATTTTTATACTTTTCAATACACCGTTCACAAAATCGATTTAAAATTGATTCGATTTAACCGATAGAATTTTTATACTTTGTCCACCACGCCACAACAATCCAAAAATGCGGCGAAAAGTTTGTTATGTCTCTAGAGACTGCCAAGACCTTCGCGCAACGCGTATCCCTGAACCTCTTGATTAACACCAGACCACCAGAAAATTGAAGAACAATGGCAACGATGCCATCAAGCCATTAGATCAGCCGCAACTGATGTGCAACGCTTCTCGCTTCCACCAGTAAGAAACCCCTGGTTTGATGAGGAATGCTCGCAGCCAAGAACAATACCTACAAGGCTAAGCTGTAGGAAAGAAGAAAAATGAGCAAGAAATGCGCGCGATCGAAGATATAGAGAAGTGCTACTCCAGAAATGTTGTTCGTAAGTTTTACCAAAGTGTAAAACGTAAAAGCCAAGGATGGAAGGCTCGAATAGAATCCTGTCGAGATGAACAAGGACATGTCGTAGTTGATACACAGTTGATGCTGAGGATATGGAAGAACCACTTCTGCAGACTCTTAAACGGGGATGACGAACATGATTCCGCTGTCAGGCAGAACGAAACATTCAATATTGGCAACGACAGCGAAAACTGCCAACCACTCCACCTGAGTGAAGTGAGGATAGCAATATCTAAACTCAAGCTTAATAAGGCTAGCGGAAATGAGGTTTATATAGCCGGCGGAGATGACTTGGTAAATAACTTGAACCTTGTCAAAAAAACTTCGCATTAGACATTTAAGATGGCTTAGACATGTAGAATGGACACCATTTTTTCGGATCGCAGAGTCTCGATTCCCAGCCAGACGTCATACGCATTAGAGGTAGACCTCGCCTTAAGTGGCGCGCATAAGTAGAAACCGACCCCAACCAACTTCGAATGCACAACTGGAGGCAGTTAGCTAAGGACCGGGCTAATTGGAGAGGCATGTTGGTTGAGGCCTAGGTTCATTTCTGACTCAAGTGTCACTAAGGTAACTTAAAATAAAAAATAAATAAATGTATGGCGCAACAGGCTCGTTAGTACCCAGGGCCTAGCTTTTTTCTCACAACCATTCATGCGTGCGTATGTACTTCTTTGCACGATTGCGAACCTCCTGTTTTATGCCGACGGCTAAGTTGTGATAAGCTATTCATGACAATTGATACTACTCGGATGATTTTTCAGATCATTAAAAGAGGAGGGCCAGTGAAATTTATGCTACGGCTGGGAATCGAACCCAGACCTTCTGCGCGGCAGTTCAACGCACTAACCATCGCGCCACTGAGCTAAGTTACACTAAAGTAACTTAGTAAGTATTTTTTTCATAAAACGGTTCTCAAGCAAATAATTTTTATCAAAAGATTTTTGCCGAAATCTCAGTTTTTGGTTCGGTGTGAAATCCTTATAACATAAAATAATTTCTTCATGAAATCAGAAGTTTTAATCCTATGGAAGGAGCTTGTTATTGATGCCGTATGTCTGCATCGAAATGCCACTCATCCTACATTCGTACCTGAATTGTCATTGTTAACAGGAAAGCACGTAAAAAAAGGTAAACATCTTTGAAATCTACGCTTCAGATACATATTGTGTTTTAGATTACAGCCCCCCTTGTGTTTTTTTTTTTTGTTAATATTTTGACAATTTATGATTTACTTACAACGCATTCTGATGATGGTTTCTAACCAATAGGGCCATCCTAGGCAATACTATAGAAGCTGCTTACCTACACCTCATGTTCAATTTAAGAGCAGCGCTGACTGCAATACGTAATCGATTCCTTTTGTCAAAATGTCAATAGAAGGTCAACGGGGTTTTGATTAACTGCCGCTCCTGATGGCACCGAACACATTTCGACTTCAATCACAGTCAAATTATGTATGTACATCACGACAACCTTGCCTTTTTGACGTCTGAAAAGACATTTCAATCAATTGGTGACATACTATGTGATATACAAACTTTTTCCCCATTTCTTCTCCATTATATATCCATACCACAAAAGGCAGAATCAAGAAAAAACAGGCAAAAGCAGAAAATAAGAAAATCCTTGCCAGCCAACTATTGTATTTAGAAATCATTAAATCCGAGTTTTTTCTGTCGATACCAACGTCCAAATGCAAACACTTTTCGCACACATATCCTTCTAAAAACGACGAAACAGGAGAATCAAACAAAATGGAAACAACCACCACCACCACCACCATCTATGATGTCATACAAAAGGCGAAAGGATGAGACATTTGATGCGGATAATGCGACAAAATCCTTTCGAATGAAATAAACGTTCCAAAGGCAGTCTGACACGTTAAGTTTAAACGTACACATATGTATGAATGTATAAATGTGAGTCGGGGGCAATTCCATACCTCACAAAGTACCACTTTAAAGAAAATTGACACGAGCTTCAGCGATATCTTTGAAACCTGTGAAGGAATCTGTCAAATTGTCCTGCTGGAATGAATATTGGCCTTCTCCTGATTTCATTCTTTGTTATCTGCACATAATTGCATTCCCTTGGGAGTTACCTACCCTTCGTTTGAGTGACTGCTCAATGGTGATCTTCATTTCAACAATTGCCAACATATTTTCACTGGTTATGACAGTTACTTTTCTGAATCCGAACAAAGGCCATATCACATTCAACAATCCGAACAATTGCGAACGGATTGTGTAGTTCTCTCTCTCTCTCTCTGTGTATTAAGATATCGCTTGGCCATGCCACTGCCAAAACCGAATAAAATTGCAATCTTCCCTCCGGTTCTGCATGGGGTGGTGGTGGCGAGAAAACTTGAATGAGACAGAATTATGACCACGACCGCATTCAATTTCGCAGTTAAGTTAGTTATTAAGATTGTAGGGGTCACGCTCTTTTTATCCTGTCCACAAATCACTTCAGATAGAGGAGAGCCTACCTTCTATCTTCCGCAACAATAACAGGTCAGAGCTGTAACAATGAACGAATAATATATAAAGCCGCCCACCCCAGCGCACACACAATGGGACACTTTCGCTGTCTGCTTGCGGCACTGTCCCCACAGGACCGGCAACAATATCGACTGAAAGACTCTGAATGGGGACCTAATCACATGGAAAAATGAATTTCCCCAAAAAGGGAATCACAACCACTTTGGATTTTTTTTTTTTGTTCGCCTGGAACATATTGAATTTGTGTGCACAAGAACACTAGCCTTGAACAGCGCCGTTATCCTGCGGCACTGTTGTTGCGACAATCGTAGCGGAAGTCACCTTTTAAGAATCGCAAAGGACCAAGTGTATAAGTGCTCTTATATTCTATTGGTAAAATTTAACGCAGCAAATTACTTTGGGGGGCAAATACACGGACACAAACAAAAAAGGATCGTCTTCAAAGCACAGAAGGCTAGACCTTAGTTCCAAAGTTGTCCTGTATGATCTGCAACTTTTAATAAAAATAAATAATTTATATGTTAACAACACCGTTGGTTCTTTGTGCTGTATGTTGGGTTACTCATATTTCCTGTGATGAGGGATATCATCCGGTACTCCTTTCCATTCATAGACAAATGTCCTTACACCGTTTGAGTTGTCTATATTTTTTCAATACAAGCCCATAAAATTTTTTTTATGAAACTGTAGAGAAGGTTTTTAGATTAGAAGAATGCTGTTTTGTAAGACTGACGACAGAAGCACAACGGTACTCTCTAATTAATGATAATAAGTTGGGCAAGTTTATCGTATACAGCTGGAAGCAAGTGGAGGATATTGCTGTAAGGGTGGATTTTGTATTGAGTGAGTGTTAGGGGTGAGATTCATGTAAATGGAAGGACTCCTCTTATTGTCTGATGTTTTGCATTTTAAATTGCCTGCGTAGGTATCCTTTTGGTTATTTTCGAACCAAAACCATGAATTCTTTTTTGATTTCTTTAATGTAACTTTGGGGTGAACCATCCCCTTGTTTGGTCGGGGTTAACAGATTACATTAGGATTGGATGGGAAGGCAGGATTTTCACCAACTGTAATCTGGTCAGAATGACTTTTAGGGGCATTAAAGGATTTGACGTTAAGGCCTTTTGTGAGTAGATATGTAATATCATACAAAAACATATTATAACTAAATTTGCAAATTTATATAACAGATGGTAAATATACACTTTGAAATAAAAAGATTTTGGTATGTACTGCTGGGTTTCAAATGAAATGTTACGGTAACCGTGAATAAACCACATAAATAACGGTATAAATTCATAATATATGTATAATTACAGATTTATTCCTTTTTGCTTATTTTTCGTTTGTGCTTTTATTTCTTTTATTTCCAGTACTTCTCGTTTGGCCGAGAACATTGCTTTCATTGTAATGACACGTTGGAATGGAGTCGATATTCTCAAAAGATGTTTTTCTGTCCCGATTAAGTGAAAAGTCTTCCCTTAGAAAATACAGAAAGTCCATTAGCTACTCTCTGTAGACATCCAATCGCGTCTGAACTGCATGCGCTCACTCTTGAACCTTAAAGACGCAGTCGAATTAAATTATCTGTCGAAACTTACCATGGGGGAAGAGGATCGTTTTCATCTTAAAGCAACAAAATTTGGTCTTGGAACTGTCCAAATTTATTCAGGAACAGCCAATCAAAATCACCATTTATGCCCGGTTTTACAGTGGAAGCTTAATTCACAGCTTATTGAAGTAAAACAGTCATTCAACCACTGTGGCTTATCTAAGCCAAGCACAATAACTAATTTGAACCGTTTTTTTGGAAGTTTAGTAGTTAATCGCCTGCAACAACTGCACCAAATTTGAATATTCTGCGAATTTGACGTCACTGTGTGCGTCATATCGTCCCCGAAGTTAGTTGGGACACCACCCATGGAGTAAGTCTCTACTACATCCAATTTCCATAAAAAGTAAGCGGAGAAAAAATTATATGTAACTGGCGGTGGACCAGAAATAAAAGTGCCGTTTCAAGAGAGTAGATATTTATCGACTAAAACAATATTCCCACAAATTCCAAAAGAAATATTTTTTGCAGTTCATGTCCATAAAATACAAAAATACCGGTTTTGATCGGTTTTTTCATCGAAAAAGGTGTGCCGTCCAATCGAATCAAAGTGGAAGAACTCGTTGATCTTTTCTCGGATGATTTTCCGGTCATTCTATCAACGAGCTAGTCAACCTACTAACTTATTTAAGTGTCGCTACAGTTCGGAATGAACCTAGGTCTCAACGAACATGCCACTCCAATTAACGCGGTCCTTAGATAACTGCCTCCAGTTGCGCTCCCCAAGTTGCTTGAGGTCGGTTTTTACTTGTGCGCGCCACTTAAGGCGAGGTCTAACTCTACTGCGTCCGGAGTCTGACTGGGAATCGAAGACTCTGCGAGCCGAAGTATTGGTGTTCGTTCTTTCTACATGTCCTAGCCATCTTAAACGTCCAATGCGGAATTTTTTTTGACAAGGTGCATGTCGCTGTACAGCTCGTATAGTTCTTGGTTGAATTTTCCTCTCCAAAGTGCATCAACGCAAACGGGACCGAGGATTTTTCGAAGAATTTTCTTTAATGCTTAGCTGCCGTAGAGCAGGACTGGGACAATCAGGCTCTTATATAGATTGAATTGCATTCTTAGCCCGATGAAGCAGCGGTTGGCAGAAGTAATTCTTCGTTTAATTTCAGACGAGATGTTGTTGCCAGAGTTAATAGCGGAGCCGAGGTAGACAAAGTCCCGAACTACCTTAACGTTGTATCTGTCAATTGTGACGTTCTGTCCAATTCGTCGATGTTCTGTGTGTCCTTTAATGTTGACAGCATACACTTAGTCTTGTCCTCATTTACTGCTAAACCTAGTATTGCCGCTTCTTTCCATATACATGCAAACTTGGCAATGACATCACGTTGAGTTCTAACAATGATGTCAATATCGTCGGCGTATGCTAGTAATTGCACCAATTTTTTGAAAATTATACATTTTGGCTCATGAGTTTTGCACAATCCTCTCAAGAATCAAATTGAAGAAGTCACATGACAGCGCATCGCCTTGGCTAAATCCTTTTTTGGTATCGAATATGTCAGTGAGGTCATTTCCGACCCTGATGGAGCAGCGAAAATTCTCCATTGTCATCCTACACAAACGGATGAGTTTGGTCCGTATACCAAAAATAGATACGGCTCTGTATAGTTCGTCTCTATAATTGCTGCCGTATGCGGCTTTGAAACCGTGGTGGTGGGTATCGATTTGGACTTCTTGGATTTTTTTCAGGATCTGCCCTTGATCGGTTGTGGACTTTCCTGGCATAAAGCCACACTGTTAAGGGTCGATCAGGTTGTTGGTAAACGGTTTCAGGCGTTCACATATTACGGCAGATAGATCTTGTAGGCGATGTTGAGGAGATATATGCCTCTGTAGTTCGCATAGTTTTGAGGGTCTACTTTTTTTGTGGGTCGGTCAAACGATGCTGCGGGTCCATTTTTCAGGCATACTTTCTTGCGACCAGATTTTGCTTAGGAGTTGGTTGATGTTACTTACCAAGTCATCTCCGCCGGCTCTATAAAGCTCAACGGCAAGGCCGTCATTTCCTGCGGCCTTATTAAGCTTGAGTTTAGATATTGCTATCCTTATTCACTCAGGTCGGGTGGTTGGCAGTTTTCGCTGTCGTTGCTAAAATTGAATGGTTCGTTCTGCCTGACAGCGAAATGTTGTTCGTCATCGCCGTTTAACAGTCTACAGTGTCTCAACTACGATATTTCTGGCTTGGCTTTGATGGAGTGGCACCTCTCTATATCCTCGGTCGCGCGCTTTTCTTGCTCTTTTTTCTTCTTTCGGAAAAGGCTGTGTTTTTCCCTTCTTCTTTGCCTATAGAGCTCAACGGCGGCTCTCGTCTTCACCTGCAGCATAGCCTTGTAGGCCTCGTTCTTGGCTGCGATCATCTGTCGGCATTCCTCATCACCCAGGGGTTTCTTGCTGGTGGGCGCGAGAAACCTAGCACATCAGTTGCGGCCGATCTAATGTCTTGTTGGCATCGTTGCCATTGTTTTTCGACCTTCGACGCTCTTGGTATAATGTTCATCATGTTCATGTTCAGGTAGTGGCCCGAGTCGATGTTAGCTCCTCGGCATGTTCGGATATCCAAAATACTCGATGCGTACCTCGCAATGTGATCAATTTGGTTGACCGTTCGTTGATCTGGAGACCGCAATGTCCCCTTATGTATATCGAGGTGAGGAGTGGCATTTCGTTCCGTAGCGAAGTCAATTTGCATAAGTCCGTTACCAGACATGTTGTCGTGTAGGTTATGTTTTCCGACTATACTGCTAAAGATGTCTTCTCATCGTACTTCGGTGGTCGCTCATAGGTTTTGTCAAGGTGCTCTCAGAAGCAATCCATAGCTATATCATCTTATCCATCCGTTTGGGCGTGAGCTCATATAAGACTTATATTGGTGAATTTGGCCTTGATTGTTGTTGTTGTGGATTTTTGTAATGCGTTCGCTTATGTTTTGTAAGCAAAAGACTTCTTACCTAAGTCTGGCACCACTTACAAATCCTCATCCGAATAGTCGCTGTTTCTGTTCACTATAGCACGGTCCTTAGTAGATGTCACAGCTTTTATTTTTGCCCGACCCATCCCATCGTATTTCCTGGATGACAGTAATGTCTGCTTTGAAGCAATTTAGGGTTTCCGCTGTGCTTCCAGGTGCAGATAGAACGCAATTGTTGCTTTTCGATTCGCAGGGTCGTCAACTATAAAATCTGTCCTTACCGAGGCTATTAGTTGCGTCGTAACATACAGGTTCTTAAATGGGTGGGTAGATAACCAAAGCATAACCCCCAACCTGGAGGGCCAGTTTCAATTTATTAGATACCCCTAAGACACGGGGCCATCAGTATCCATAACGGGATTTAGGGCTTCCCTTGGCCTTTCGGTTCATACGCCATTTCTTTGCAAGGGACCTGACTTACCCTTGTAATTCCTAGACAACCTGTTGTCCAAAAGACAAGAAACCAAGTTTTTCTCAAATGTTTCTTGGTAAACATCATTATATTGCTATTAGATTTACTTATTAGATAGGCATTAGAATTAAGTTTTTATCATTTAATTTATGGCGCCCGCATAGGGCCAGTAAGTTAGTTAAGTAGTTGATAAGTAGGCTAGTTTTTTTCATGAATTTTTGTCTAGCATGTAAGTTAGTTTTAAGATAAAGTAAAATAAAAATGAATACCAAAAAAAAACAACCTGTTGTCCGAATACGTCGAAGCAGCTTTTCTAGGTTTGTCTGGGACAGCAGTAGTGTTGCCGTTTTTGTTTTGTTATCAACACTCGCACCGGATGTTAAACCAGTGAAATCTGCTTGGATGATACCAGTACCCGGTGGCTACCACTTGGAGGTTCAAAATAAGCACATTTGATATCTGGTCAGAGTTACAACCACTGGGCATTGCCAAGTTAAAGCTAATCAGAGTCTACCCTCGTTTTACAATACCCAACTAAGAAAATCCGCGAATGAAAACAGTGGACGGGTTTGAAAATGTTTACACTTGTTCTGTAGGCACGAACATTGGTCCTATATACCAAACTTCAATACCCTAGCTCAAAATTTAAGAACAAGAAATCGATGATTTCTCTATGTTACAAGCTAGGTATCAAAACTAATATACCCCTATGGGAAAGGGTATAGTAAACTACTGACACTTCACAAAATGAGATCTAAGTATGGAGTTTTGTTTCAAGCATTAGAGATCGATGAGTGACAAAACTGCAAGCGACACTTTAAAGAGACCACTGGCCAGTTAGTGAATTTTTTTGTACCCCAAAAGTGTGGACTGAGAAAATATGTTGAGAAAGATAAGCAAATACGTTATCTTAATATTTTGTAACGTCACTTTTAAAAAAACGATGGTATGTACCAGTTGGTGGATCTTAAGATTTTTTGTACTGGATATTCTTTGTCCGACAGTAAGTTTGTGTACTAAATAACCATGTCCAAAATTGTCATCAAAGCTTTAGTTTCAGATGCCATTCTAAGTAGTGACAAGGTACAGAATGTCCGCCGGGAAGGTATACTACTTTGCTTTGCCACCATTTTGGTAAACATTAGACTTGAAAGTTGATATTTGGCAGTCGTGAAGTAGACACGTGGCAAATTTATTATGGAAAAATGTTCGATAAACCAACGTGTTTTAATCGTTAAAATATTTTATCAAAATCAATCATCGATTACTGTGACGATGAGAAAGTTACGTGAACTTTTTGGGAAGAACAACGTGCCAACAAAACGTACTATTTATCGTGTAGTGAATAATTTCGAAGAAAGAGAATCTGTAGGTGATAGGCCCAAGCATGGACCACAACGTACTGCAAGGTCGGCTGGAAGCATTACTGCTGCTCAAGGAAGTGTTTAAAACAATCCATCAACCTCAATTCGACGCCGTGCTCAGGAGCTTAGTCTTCAAAGAACAACTTTGGCCGCAATTTTGCACAAGGATTTGCATTCTTTCACAAGACCATTTACACCACCGTTCATATGCCAATAAGAAGTAACAGCTACCCCATGGCAACCCCCGTTTTTAATGAAAAAATCATAATCAGTGACGAGGCACATTTTCATTTAAATGGATATGTGAATAAACAGAATAGTCGATTCAGGGCAATGGAAAACCCTTAAATTATTCATCAGTTATCTTTGCATCCATTAAAAGTTACAGTCTGGTGTGCAATTTGGACCGGAGAAATCATTGGACCTTACTTCTTTGAAAATGAAAACGGCGAAACGGTAACAGTGAATGGGGAGCGATATCGTGATATGATTGAAAACCTTTTTTACGCCACAACTGCATGCTTTGGGCTTGATTAGCATGTGTTATCAACAAGACGGTGCCACATCGCATACAGCCAGGATAACAATGAAATTACTGCGAGACCTCTTTCCACAACAAGTTATTTCAAGAAGTGGTGATGTTGATTGGCCTCCACGGTCGCCTGATTGGACTGCTCCGGACTCCTTTTTGTGGGGATATCAGAAAAGCAAGAATTATGCAATCAAACCAGAAACGCTTGAGCAACTCAAACAAATATTCGTGATGAAATCAATGAAATACCGCGTGAAATGTGTGAGAATGTAATGAAAAATGTGCTCAAAGGTTCGCTTGTGAGACTAAAGGAGTCGGACATTTACCTGATATTGTATTCCATACATAATTGCCGACATTAAGTAGAACATTTATCGATATAATCCATCCATCTTTCATTTAATCAAAAACTATAAACAAACAAAGTAGTATTCCTACCCTATATAATCTGCGATTAGGCGTTAACGTCAAAATTTTCTTCTGTCTTGACAATATGGGGAGCAATACTAGTAATGAAGCATAAACCGAGGTTTTAACACGATGTATACATCGGGTTTTTTCAACAAGGACGCTACAAAAGTTGAGCGAAAGGGACAGCAAACGACGCCATATTTCTTGCGCTCTTTTGACATTTCTCTTCAGTAAGGTTTGAAATTTCATGATGAAAAGATATACGATCCAACAACGAGTCGAAATTATTAAAATTTAAAACCGAAATTTGCGAAAGGATCTTGTCCTACATCCTTACAAGATTAAATTGACGCAAGAACTGAAGCCGCTTGACCACCAGAAGCGTCGTGTGTTCGTGAATTGGGTTGAGCAACAACTTGAAAATGATTCGGATTTTCATCGAAAAATCATCTTCAGCGAGGAGGCTCATTTCTGGCTGAATGGCTTCGTTAATAAACAAAATATGCGGTATTGGTCAGGCAGCAATCCGCACGTACTCCATGAGTCATCATTGCATCCCGAAAAAATTACGGTTTGGTGTGGTTTATGGGCCGACGGCGTCATTAGGCCGTACTTCTTCCGTGATGATCAAGACAGGAACTTTACTGTGAATGTGAATCGCTACCGTTCAATGATAACCGAATATTTTTGGCCCCAATTGGATGATATTGTCTTGGAGGACATTTGGTTCCAACAGGACGGCGCCACCAGCCACAGCGAATGCCACAATCAATTTATTGGAAACCAAGTTTGGAGAATAACACGTTCTCCAAACGAAATGGTCCAGTCACTTGGCCGCCTCGGTCGTGCGATTTGACGCCTATAGACTATTTCCTGTGGGGCTACGTCAAGTCTATGGTCTATGCCAACAAGCCAGCGACGATTGATGAACTTCGTACGAATATCGAACGTGAAATTGCAGCAGTATCGGCCGATTTATGCTTGAAAACCGTCGAAAACTGGGTTCAGCGTCTGGACTTCTGCAAGCGTGCCCGTGGTGGCCATGCAACAGAAATCGAGTTTCATACATAATGTCATCGAACGTGCTTTCATAGCAATAAAGAATTTCATTGATATCTGAAACCGTTTTTGTTTTATTTAAAAACAACTTTTGCAGCGCTCTTATTGAAAAAACCCTTTATTTACAAAACCCTCTTAAAAAAATGACCCATTATTACAGATAAACACCAACTCCATACCAACAAAATACTTTGAATTGTTGAGCTCATCGTCTAATTATTATTTTCAAATTTAATCGCCTGGCACAATGAATATCCTTGCCAATGAGGATATATTCAAATTCAAAAAGCTAAATTTAATTTTCATATTTATAATCAACAATTTGAATAATTTACTATCAATCAACAGAATATCCAATCAACAAACCACCCCCCCCCTGTCCGGCATTCATTTTCCCGTGAAACTGTATGTGTATCTATATAAATTCCGAAAATTGTCCTTGTAGTAAAAAACGCGTATAATTAAAGTGTCACATAATAACATCGCAACAGATGCTAATTTACGTTAAATAGCCCAACTCGAGATAGCAAATCCACCAGAAAAAATTACTCCAACCTCTGCTCTAACCCACATTCGAATGGAAATTTTAAGTCCATCAATTATGCTGACAGACCTTTCATCTGGTCGGCTTTGTGTGCGTTCGTCTGTGACGCCCTCATTAAAAAATCGACGCTCACTACGCTCCTTTCTATTTCCACTAAGCTCATGAATTTTGAATGAATTCCATGCGCGTCTCGTTCGTCTGTCAAATCGTAATTACAATTTGCGAGTTGCCAGACAATAATACAGCAACAGGAACAGGACACAAAAAAAAAGGAATTACTTTCAGCTTTAGGAAATCAATCGATAGGAGATTTAATTTCATCGACATCCGCTATTTAAATGTAATTCTCGAAGAGTAAGCACGATTAAGTCGCTACCTTTCTGTGTGGACGACTTTTATGGAATGTCCCTTAAAAAGAAGGCTCGAGCTGAATAATGAATGTACTCCTTAATTTCCGCTTTACCTATAAATAAAATCATCTTGTTTTCCATCTTCAACATGGCTTCGGTCGTTTTTGACGGCTGTAATGACGACAAACGATAAACGACAAAACGACGCATGTTACGTGGATAAACCGACGGTTTTACTGCTTTAGAACAAGGATATTTGACTGTGGAATACAGTGTTTTTTACTGTTAATTGAAGTAAATTGAACATTTAGAACATTTCGATTTTCGTAATATGTAGTCAATTCAATTTCAATTCAATTCAATTTTATTGATTTTTCATAAAGTATTACAAATTTAAATTTAAATCTGCAAAGCCTAATTGGCTTGTCTGCAGAAGACTGTTAACAAAAATGATTTTGTATAATTCCAAGTGAGTTTTAAAATAGTGTCTTCAAAATTTGTTATTATTATTATTATTTTTTTATTTATACGTCATTATTTAAGTAAAAGGATTTAGCTTTTTTAATTAATGGTAGTTTTGTTAAGTTCCTTATTTCTATTGGAAGCTCGTTCAAAATTGTAGGGATTGTAACCTCATATTTCCTGCGGCCGTATTCATTCTAGGATCTCGGGATTGTGAGTTGATTTTGTTGTCTTCTCCTGGTGTTATATGCTTGTTGAGTTTGAAGTTTGTATGTATCGTCGCTGTGAAAGTTTGATATTATTTCAAGTTTGTGCAGTTGTGTGATATCTAGCAGTTTTACACTGCCGCTCACTTGAATAGGAACATGATAATTTTGTACAATGTTTTGTTCTTGCTTTTCTCTCTTCGCTGATATCAGTCATTACGGTTTGCATTTTAAAAGTAACGTTTATTAGGCTATTTTCAGAAGAAAGGAAGTGACCAAAAAGATTACCGTTACTACTCAGAAGTGGCTTGCTGTCAATATTCACAAAAAAATTCATTTTTTTTGGCTCATTAGAATAAGAACAGATGAAATTGTATCAGTTTATCGCACGCTTTTGAAGTGATTAGATCTGCTAAAGTTGCTAACCGTACGTAATTAATATTTTATTTCGAATTTTGTGCATAATGGGTCGAAGCAGTGCATTAACGACGGAAGAAAAGGCAAGAGTTTCCGCATACAGGGAAATGAAGCTGACCTATAGAGAAATCGCAAAAAAAATTGGAAGGAGCTCTACTGTTGTATACAATTTTCTTCAGAATCAGTCGGAGTATGGGAAAAATATGAAGGGCCGTACTAAAAAAGTAACTTTAGCTGCTGACAGAAGGGCAATAATTCGAGCAGCATCAAATTCTCACCAGTCTGCAGCAAAAATCAAATCAAATTTAGCAATAACAGCAAGTGTTTCAACAGTAAAACGTGTTACTGAGAGTGCAAATCACCTAAAACGATTAAAACTATAAAAAAAACCACCACTGAATGCTGCCCGCAAAGAGACCCGATTGTTTTTTTCACGAAACTTTATGACCTGAAATTCAGAATGGAAACGCGTTGTATTTTCAGATGAAAAAAAATTCAATCTCGATGGGCTAGATGGATACAACTTTTTTTTCCACAATCTGGGTAAGGAAGAGCATTTTTTGAATCGCCACCATAGTCGAGAAGGTGGTGTTATGGTTTGGGGAGCGATAACGTACTATGGAACCTGCGAACTGCAGTTTTTAACTTCAAAAATGAACGCGGTGGTTTACATAAAGGTATTAGAAAAGGCATTCCCCGAACTGGGGAATCTGTTTGGTCCTTTGAAGTGGTGTTTTCAGCATGATAATGCTCCCATCCATACCGCTCGATCTGTTAAGACTTGGATTCAAACCCAGAACGTCGATTTATTGCAATGGCCTCCATATTCACCAGACCTCAATGTTATTGAGAATGTTTGGGGATGGTTTACTAGGAGAGTTTACGAATCTGGAAGACAATTCGATAGCAAAACATCGCTTATAAATGCTATTAAAACCGCCTGGTCTGAAGTTTCACTGGTGTACATTAAGAATCTTTATGACTCAATGCCTAATCGCTTGTACGAGGTCATATCAAACAAAGGTGGATGTACACATTATTAAAATATTATAAATATTCAAAATGTTGTATTAATAAATTGAATTTCAATGATTTCGTTTATTTTTCTTAATAATAAGTAAATGTTCTTATTCTAATGAGCCAAAAAAATGCATTTTTTTGTGAATATTGACAGCAAGCCACTTCTGAGTAGTAACGGTAATCTTTTTTGTCACTTCCTTTCTTCTGAAAATAGCCTAATAAACGTTACTTTTAAAATGCAAACCGTAATGACTTATATCAGCAAAGAGAAAATAGCAAAAACAAAGCATTCTGCAAAATGATCATGTTCCTATTCAAGTGAGCGGCAGTGTATATCTTCGTCGATGAGTCGTCTGTCGTAGTGTTTTCCTAATTTCAATTGGTATACAATCTTTTGAAGTTTACGGTGTATATTTTCAAGACTAGACTTTTGGGGAGCCTTACCCCACGCTAGAATGCCATATCTTATATGTGATTCCGCTAGTCCAAAGTAACACTGTCTTAGAACATTTGCTGGACAATGGTAGCTGAGGTGAAACAAAGCATATGCACTATGTCTTAATTTGTTTGTTAGTTCTTTTATGTGGGTACTCCATTTTAAGTTGTAGTTGTTGTATATATGTGTATTATGTCAACACATATGTACTTGTTAGTGTGAATTGTTATAATGAATTAATACTCTCTCTCCAGCGATTCTTGTATAATATGTTATGAATAAAGGCAGTTGCATTTGGACTCTCGAGAGGTGCGTTTCATATTAACTCGGATTCCTATACACAACATGGTGGCAGCGGTGGGATTTGTGCCCGCGTAATTTAATTTTGCTCGCGAAGAGTTACAACGTATAGTAGATCCGCATACGCAGTTTAATTAATAAGCACCGTGCCTTGATACTGTATTATTCTATACACAGCAAAATGCCAGACACACAATCAGCAAATACGGCAGTGGCTGGAGGTGTTACATCAAGTAGCAGTTTTTCTGTAAGGTGTCCAGATCCGTTTACATTCAGTAATCCGTCTGAATGGACAAAATGGAAGAGAAGATTTGAACGTTTTCGCATTGCATCAAAACTAGATAGATATAGATAGATATATTTATTTTGTATATATGAATATTTTTACATAATGATGTTATTGCACATTTTACAGAGATTTGATGATGATTTTATCTTTCTACTGAAATATTATTTTTAATGGTTAGAAGAATTTATAAAGAAAAAAGAATAAATTTGAAGGAAAATACGAAAAAAACATCCAATATAAGAAAAAAAAAATAAAGGATAAATAATTAAAAAAAAATTACAATTGCCATTAAATTGGTACATTGATAAATAAATAAATAAATAATAAATAAATAAATAAATAAATAAATAGATAAATAAATAAATTAATTAATTAATTAATTAATTAATTAATAAATAAATAAATAAATAAATAAATAAATAAATAAATAAATAAATAAATAAATAAATAAATAAATAAATAAATAAATAAATAAATAAATAAATAAATAAATAAATAAATAAATAAATAAATAAATAAATAAATAAATAAATAAATAAATAAATAAATAAATAAATAATAAATAAATAAATAAATAAATAAATAAATAAATAGACAAATAAATTAATAAATGAAAAAAAAAAAAATGATTAGGTACATAAATAAATAAATGAATAAACAAACAAAAAAATAAATAAACAAATAGAAAAGTAAAATAATAAGCACTATTATACATTAAGGTAACAAATAACAAATATCCCATAAATAAATAATAACAAATGAGTACAAATTTGTACAGCAATAATGTAAATATAAACAATAGGTACGAGTATGTAGAAATTATAATTGAACAATAGTAGGTATTTAGTTGATTTACAAGAGGATTGTCAGCGAAACTGCATCTTGTTTTGAAAGTGTTGTTAAGTTTTAGAATTCTATCAGCTATCATTTCAACATTCGCTCTTTCATGAATGTCAATAGTTGAGTGGTGCCAAGGTAAGTCTAGCATCATTTTTAACAGTTTGTTTTGCGATACTTGCAATTTTTGTATATGGCACTTTGCGGAGTTGCCCCATACCTGACACCCATATAATAGAATATAATAGAAAACTAGATAAATCTACCCAAGAAGAACAAATCAACACGTTAATCTATCTCATGGGCGACCAGGCAGATGATGTGTTTCTTTCATTGAGATTTGAAAATGAAAATCAAAAAAAAGTTTATTCTAGCGTCATGGTCGCTCTCACAAATCATTTTATCCTAAAAACCAACGTAATATACGAGAGAGCAAAGTTTAACCGAAGGGAACAAATGGAGGCGAGTTGATAGAAGACTTTATAACAGACTTATATACTCTCTCCGAAAATTGCAATTACGGCAATCTTAGGGAAGAAATGATTCGCGACAGAATAGTTGTTGGAGTGCGCGATCGAAAATTATCAGAGGGTCTACAGCTTGAAACAGGATTGACTCTCCAAAAAGCAATAACGGAAGTTCGACAGCATCAAGCGGTCCGGTTTGTTTCCAGTATTTCGGATATAAACATATCAATTCCGTTTGTTCCTTTCACCATACGTTTTGATCATCCAAATATATCCTTCAATTTCAAAACTATTAAATACTTTTAATATTAAAAGTGCCTTAAATTCAATGAATCAAAAAAGAGACTTCAATTTTATTAATCCTAAAATGCTAATTGACGCTATAGACATAATTGGACCAGTTCTAGTGCGGCTAGTAAATTTGTCATTAAGTACTGGTATGTTTCCACAAACTTGGAAAGAATCGGTAATAACACCTATCGAAAAAATAAAAGGTACTGTACAATGTGAAAACTTTCGCGAAAAACGTAGTAATAGCTGTATTTTTGGATTTTAAAAGAGCTTTTGAAACAATCGACAGAAGCATTCTTCTAAGTAAGATGTCTAGCTATGGTATAAGAGGAAACGAACTGGCGTGATTCGAATCATTTCTCAGCGGCAGGACCCAAAAGACAAATGTGAATAGTGTAATATCAGACAGCATAGAAACCACTATTGGAGTTCCACAAGGATCTGTACTTGGAGCATTACTTTTCATCATTTATATAAATGATATCAAGGATGAGCTCATACATTCCCAAATTGCTCTCTTCGCCGATGATGCCCTCCTCTTCATAACCGGTAAAAATATAACAGATTGTGTGCATAAGATTCAGGACGATATCTCTAGAATAAGTTTGTGGTTAAAATCAAATAAGCTGAAACTTAATGTTGCTAAGTCTAAGTGCATGGTATTTAAGAAACTGTATAATCTAAATTTGAAAGTAGATAACGAAAGTATTGAGCAAATAAACATAATTAAATATCTAGGAGTCTTAATTGACTCAAATTTAACGTTTAACATGCATCTAGAGTATATCTTAAAGAAAGTGTCAAAAAAAGTTTATTTCTTTAAACGAATAAGGTGTAAAATTAATTTATTAAGTGCTATAAATGTATACAATATAATGATAAAACCACACTTTGAATACTGTTCATCCATCATATATTTATGTAGTGATAATATGTTAAGTGGATTACAGCGTATCCAAAACAAAGCAATGAGAATCATTTTAAAATGTAATAGATATACTCCAATTAGACTGATGTTAGATATGTTAATGTGGTTAAGCATAAAACAAAGAATACTTGTTAATGTTTTATGTTTTATCTTTAAAATTAAAAATTACCTTATGCTTAAATATTTAAGAAAACATTTGAGATATGTTAGAGATTGCCAACCATATAATTTAAGAAATGGAGACGATATTAGACTCCCCTCATATTTATCAAATATAACTCAAAACAGTATTGTATATAAAGGGTTCCAAATGTTTAATACAATGCCAAACGACACTAAAAACGAAAAAAATTTTAAAGTATTTAAAAGAAAAATTATTATATTTATTAAATGTAATTATCAATATAGTAATTAAGCTTATTTTATGTAACGTAGTTCAATTTAAATTGAATTTAAATAGTGGAATATCCACTAAATTAATAAATACATACATACATACATACATACATACATACAACAAAAAGAGTTGTCTAATACCTCAGTGCATATACTTTCTGCGGGAAGCAGTAATAAATCGAAATCGAATGCGTGGGAAGGTAACGATAAACCAAATGCACAGCGTAGGCTTTTTGCACATAGAAACAGTTACCCAACAAAAAGCAAACGTTGTATTTGGTGTGGTTCAAATGAAATACATAAACGTCGTTTTTGTCCATTGATTGTGATTGACACGGGATCTCCAATTGATGTCATACCAGAGGAAATATATAAAAAAATATTTCGAAAATACGAAGCTGGGCAAGGTGAATAAAACTATAAGTGGCCCGGATGGATCAAATTTGAAGGTCTTAGGAATGTTTCCAGCGACCACAAAACACATTTCGAAAGAAGTCAAGAACACCATCTACGTAATACGCGATTTTAAAACACCATTACTTAGTTTAAAAACCAGTGAATGTTTAGATCTAATTGCCAAAGGAAAACTTAATTGCATAAACGAGGAAGAATTACCTGATATACGCTTAAATTCAAAGGTGAATATTGCAACAGAGTTCCCAGAGCTGTATAATGGTCTGGGTTGTGTCAAAGATTTTGAATATAAAATAATTCTTAAGCCAAACGCTGTTCCCTTCCAGATTTTTACGGCTCGTCGAGTTCCTATAGCGCTTCGTGATAAGCTCAGGGACAAAATCGACGAGATGGTCAAACTGAGCAAGTGCTGGTGAAACTGGATGCTAACTCGGGTTTAAGTTAAACAAAAGGTCTCAGTTATTAACAACATTTCTAATTCCCTTTGGGAGATTTTGTTTTTTAAGGATGCCATTTGGAATTTCCTCAGCGCCAGAAATTTACCAAAAACTCATGAAGAAACTTCTACAGGACATACCAGGCGTAGTGTGTCAGGTCGACGACATCCTAATATTTGCATCAAGTGCTGGTGAACACGACAAAATACTTCGTCAAGTGCTAAGCAGGCTAAAGGAAAACGGAGCCACTTTGAACAAAGACAAGTGCGAAATTGGAGTAACATCCTTAAAATTTCTTGGTCACCATATTAATGAAAAAGGCATCTATCCATGCAAATCAAAAATTGAAGCGATCACTAAGTATCCAACGCCAACAAATGTTACGGAGCTGAAACGATTTCTGGGTTTGGTGAATTTCCTAGGTATGTTTGTGCCATTTTTGTCCGATGTCAGTGCACCCTTAAACGAACTATTAAAAGGTAATACAAGCTTTTTATGGGAGGTGCCCCCAGAACAAGCATTTCAGAAGCTAAAGGAGATGTTGACAAGCGCTCCAGTACTCAAACTCTATAATCCCCATCATAAGACCATTATTTCCTCAGATGCTTCATCGTATGGACTTGGATCCGTACTTTTGCAAGTGGACGAAAACCAAAATCTACGACCTGTAGCATATGCATCTAGGACTATTTCAGACGCGGAAAGGGGGTACGCACCTATAGAAAAAGAAGCACTTGCACTTACCTGGGCGGCAGTAAACAAATTTCCAGAATTTCTAACTGGCATTCACTTTAGCATTGAAACTGACCATAAGCCGTTGGTGTCAATTTTTTCAAAAAAAAAACATCGACGATTTGACGGCCCGTCTTCAGAGTTTTCGCATGAAGATGATGAAATATACCTTTGATATCTATTATACAGCAGGCAAATTCTTAGTAGCCGCAGATGCACTGTCACGCCATCCTATAAGCAGCGAGGAGAACGGAAATAGTTTATTGGAAGAAGAGGCCAAAGCATTTGTAAACGCAGTAGTCGAAAACCTGCCAGCGAGGTCATCAAAACTAGGAGATATAATTATTGCTCAGGAAAATGATTCCATCTTAAATCAAGTCAGAGAATTCTGTCTAAATGGCTGGCCAGATAGATACCATATTGAACCAAATGTTCGCAGTTACTTTAATGACCGATATTCTTTATCAGTAAATAACAACATTTTAATGCACGGTTGTAGAATGGTAATCCCGGTGGGCCTTCGGAAGGAAATTCTTGAAAAGATACACCTTGGACATCTTGGAGTAGTAAAGTGTAAGGCAAGGGCAAGAAACTCTGTTTGGTGGCCTAGTTATACCAAGGACATCGAAGATTATATTAATAAGTGTTCCGTACGGACCCTGGCAAATTGTTGGTGTGGACCTATTTTTTTTATAAATCCGTACCTTATTTAGTAGTTAGCGACTATTTCTCTAGGTACCCCGAGATCGCGCTCTTAGAAAATCAAACCACACATTGCATAATTAACCATATGAAATCAATCTTGAGCAGACATGGTGTACCGGAAATAGTAAGATCAGATAATGGTGGACAATTTCAAACTATAAATCAATCTAAATTTTTTAAATTCGGAAATGAATGGGGCTTTCAACACATTACTTCATCGCCGAGATATTCCCAAAGCAATGGATTTATCGAGTCTGCTGTAAAAATAGTAAAATCACTTTTGAAAAAGAACAACGATCGTTACATTGCTTTGATGGAGTACAGATCGACACCTTTAGCGAACGGCCTCTCACCAGCAGAGATGTTAATGGGCAGAAGGATTCGTTCACTTTTACCTATCGATGGGAATCAACTTCGTCCAGGAGGTACAGGAGATCACTTTCAGAAAGCTATTGAGAAAGATAAAAAACTTAAGGAAAAGCAATGAGTCGATTACAATAAACGCCATGGTGTTATAGAACGGTAGGAATTTAAACCTGGGGACGTAGTTTGGATCAGAGATATTGGACTATGGGGCCGTATACATAAATTGGCTGACACTCCAAGGTCGTACTTTATTGAAACTAATCGTGGGATTTTCCGCCGGAATTCGCACCATTTAGTTCATGGAAGATGTAAGGAGGTACCATACGTGCCAGGGGAAGTAAAAGTCACAGAAATAGTAACCGATAAAGAAACATCAGCATACAAACATTCGACGCCAAGTTCCGTTTTAAAGCAAACTCCTACCGGGTCAGCAACTGAGGGGAATTTAGCGAGGACTACCAGAAGTGAAGAGCAATTGGGAGTTGACAACAAGATACGGACGTGTTGTCAAGAAACCTGATCGATATATCCCATAGCTACATTAATTTTTTTTGTCTCATTAATTACTGAATTATTTTTATTTAATTTTTATTTGAATTATATATATTCAGCATTTTGAATTTCGGAAAAAAAAACTGGAAATAGGGATGTTGTATATATGTGTATTATGTCAACACATATGTACTTGTTAGTGTGAATTGTTATAATGAATTAATACTCTCTCTCCAGCGATTCTTGTATAATATGTTATGAATAAAGGCAGTTGCATTTAGACTCTCGAGAGGTGCGTTTCATATTAACTCGGATTCCTATACACAACAGTAGTCTAGAGTGATACCGAGGTATTTGTATTTTGACACATTTCCTATCATCTCCGAACAGTTGTCATTGTTATCCAGATTGAGGTAATCTCTTGCTACATGAATACATAGCTTCGTGTATTTTTATTTTTATTTTGTGTTTTAAAATATGTGGTGGTCGAATGTGCACGACTTTAGTCTTTTTTGCATTGATAATTAAACCGTGGTCATGGCACCACGCCGTTACTGCATCAAATTCCTTTTGCATTATTGCCTCTGCTGTCTCAATATGTCTATGGCTCACTGTTTTTGAGTACTGATAGCAAATCATTTACATATATGATAAATAAAAGCGGACCCAGTTTTGATCCTTGTGGAACTCCATAGATTGAGTTCTCATGTTCGCTGTAATGTTCGCCGATTTTTACACTGAATTTTGTTTCTTTTAGATAGCTTTCAAACCAATTCAAAATTGGTCCTCTAACACCGACTTTTTCTAGTTGCCTTAAAATGTTTGTGTGGCTCAGGGTATCAAAAGCCTTTTTAAAATCTATAAACAGTACAATAGAATTTTGGTTTTTATCCAAGCTACAATAAAGCCTATTCGTAAAATCTCCTAGCAATCTGTTTATGCTTTTATATTTTCGGAATCCAAATAGATTTCCCTCTAGTAGTTTGTACTTTTCTAAATAAGTTTATAGCCTCCTCGTGACAATTTCTTCAAGTACTTTGTCTATCGCTGGCAAAATGGAAATTGGTCTATAGTTCAGTATATCGTTTTTTTGCCACCTTTGTGTATTGGGCGCACAACTGATGTCTTTAGCGAAGATGGAACTATTGACTGCTCGAGGCTCTTTCTTACTATATCAGTTATAACCGGGCATAGTTTGCTGGCATTGTTTTTTAAGTCCTTAGGTCTTATGACATCTATTCCTGCCGATTTTTGTTGTGAACTTAGCACATTTTCAACTTCTCGCATGGTAACTTCTTCTATAAATATAGAATGTTGCCAGCTGTTTATTGGACCATGAAAACTTGTTATGTCAGATTCATGTACTGTGTTGGGTATTTCTGAGGTAAGTGTTGTTGCAAACATGTTTACAAGTTAACCCAGATTTCCAGTGTTTGCGAAGTTTTTTTGTAGTGTTTCATACAGATTGCTTATCTTTTTCCCAAGAATTGAGTTTACTATTTTCCAGGTTTCTCTAGGATTAGTTTTTGCTTCACTGATTTTTTTTTTACAGTATCTGGTCTTGATGTAGTTAATTTTTTTGTTTAACTCATTTCGTTATTTTTTGTATTCTTTTTCGTAGTCCTGATTTCTTTTGTTGTTTTTGAGTCTTCTGTATAGCCTATCTCTTTCTCTGCATGCAATTTGTATTTCGATGGTCACCCAGGCATGCTCAGTTTTTCTTTTCTTATTTTCGATTGTTACCGTTGATAAGTCAACGGCGTTATTAAATTTTTGTGTAAAGTTCTCGTAAAAATCATTTACTTCAGTAAAATTGTAAAGTTCATCCCAATTTTGTTTAGCAATCTCTTGCGAAAGAATTTTATTCATAATTTGTAATACCGCTACCTACTGCCCGCTACAAATAAATACGTGCCAAGCATCTGTATCAACCGATACAGACGCAGAAATAGAATGAAAGGATCGTCGAACTTGTCAAAAGATATAACCCTAGGAAAATATCGAGAGAAGATAAAAGGAAATAAAAAGCTTAAAGAAAGAAAGTTTGAAAAAGATAATTTTAAGAGAACGCAGTCAGATGGCTCGACAGAGCGGAGATAGAATCCCGCTTTATATTCGGCTTAAACCACCCACAGCTGATGACGGTTGTCAATAGCACCATTGCTACTTCGCGCCGGTAAATCTGTTGAAGTGGCCCCTAATTATACACACGTCACACTTTTAATTCATTCTATGAGGTTACCCAAATACCCCCATAACCAAAATGAAAAAAAACCTAGAACATCATTGCTTCGATCGTCGTAGCATATTGATTTATGCGCAAAACAGTTGTTGTCATTTCAAATATTTATTGCTGAGTAATGGTTTTAATATAAAAGAATCTACGAACAAAGAATTAACGAGAGAAGGTATGAATATGTACTCGTACATATGATTGAGTACGTCATTGATCTTGATTGATCGGGATTAACACAATATTAGGAAAATTTAGGCGCGATTAATTAAATTTGTGGGTATAGGTATATAAATATAGTTATCTACACGCACACAGTGCAGTGGCTTAAGCTTAGTATATGTAATTATAGGTAGTTAAAGTATTTTTTTTTTAGAACGATCAAATGATATTTAGTTTAATTCAATTTAAAAAAAAATATATATAGGGCAAATGTTTGGATGTGATTATGTTTATATATGAGTTCAATCTCGGATAGATAGATAATGTTTTAAATTAGGTGGATATCAAATAAATTTTAATATTTTTTATAATTGGTTTTTTTATATGCCGTCTTAGATTAAGGGAACATTGTTACTTTAGCTTCCAATCACTTTTTTCACTTTTTTTTTTGTTCCACTCACTAAATTAAGCTAAAAATTTAGCAATTTTTTTTTGTCGCTCTCAATTAGTTAAAAAGTTATTAAACAATGAAATTTCCAAAAATCCTTATAGAAATCAACCAAATTTTGACAGTTCACACATAGCTGCATGATAAATATGAAGAAAAACATTCCAATGGAGCATTGCAAGATAGAAAAAAAAATTACATATTTCCCAAAATGTAAAGAAATGTAAAAAATGTAAAAAATTGTAAAAAAAATTATTAACAATCATTAATTAATAATAAAAAATGACTAAACAAAATATCTTAAAAAAATGCCGTAACGAAAATTTAGACCCCCTCGAAGAATTTTTTATATGTGCCGGCAAACTATACAACGGGCAAGAAGCAATTCCAGAACCATGTTCTAATGATTCTGACGATTCATTATAAATTTGTATAATATAATAAATAAATTAAATCCTAACTCAACAGTTTTTCTGTTAACCGGTACTCTGCGTGGCCCGCTTCGCGGGAACAAAGGATTTCAACTCTCTTTCCGTGGACAGTCCACGCTCACGCAACTTCGTTGCTCCGCTCAGGGTATTTAAAGTCGTCAGGCAGGCGCCTAAGTCAACAGTTTTTCTATTAAGCGGTACTCTGCGTGGCCCGCTTCGCGGGAACAAAGGATTTCAACTCTCTTTCTGTGGACAGTCCACGCTCACGCAACTTCGTTGCTCCGCTCAGGGTATTTAAAGTCGTCAGGCAGGCGCCTAAGTCAACAGTTTTTCTATTAAGCGGTACTCTGCGTGGCCCGCTTCGCGGGAACAAAGGATTTCAACTCTCTTTCTGTGGACAGTCCACGCTCACGCAACTTCGTCGCTCCGCTCAGGGTATTTAAAGTCGTCAGGCAGGCGCCTAAGTCAACAGTTTTTCTGTTAACCGGTACTCTGCGTGGCCCGCTTCGCGGGAACAAAGGATTTCAACTCTCTTTCTGTGGACAGTCCACGCTCACGCAACTTCGTTGCTCCGCTCAGGGTATTTAAAGTCGTCAGGCAGGCGCCTAAGTCAACAGTTTTTCTATTAAGCGGTACTCTGCGTGGCCCGCTTCGCGGGAACAAAGGATTTCAACTCTCTTTCTGTGGACAGTCCACGCTCACGCAACTTCGTTGCTCCGCTCAGGGTATTTAAAGTCGTCAGGCAGGCGCCTAAGTCAACAGTTTTTCTATTAAGCGGTACTCTGCGTGGCCCGCTTCGCGGGTACAAAGGATTTCAACTCTCTTTCTGTGGACAGTCCACGCTCACGCAACTTCGTTGCTCCGCTCAGGGTATTTAAAGTCGTCAGGCAGGCGCCTAAGTCAACAGTTTTTCTATTAAGCGGTACTCTGCGTGGCCCGCTTCGCGGGAACAAAGGATTTCAACTCTCTTTCTGTGGACAGTCCACGCTCACGCAACTTCGTTGCTCCGCTCAGGGTATTTAAAGTCGTCAGGCAGGCGCCTAAGTCAACAGTTTTTCTATTAGGCGGTACTCTGCGTGGCCCGCTTCGCGGGAACAAAGGATTTCAACTCTCTTTCTGTGGACAGTCCACGCTCACGCAACTTCGTTGCTCCGCTCAGGGTATTTAAAGTCGTCAGGCAGGCGCCTAAGTCAACAGTTTTTCTATTAAGCGGTACTCTGCGTGTCCCGCTTCGCGGGAACAAAGGATTTCAACTCTCTTTCTGTGGACAGTCCACGCTCACGCAACTTCGTTGCTCCGCTCAGGGTATTTAAAGTCGTCAGGCAGGCGCCTAAGTCAACAGTTTTTCTATTAAGCGGTACTCTGCGTGGCCCGCTTCGCGGGAACAAAGGATTTCAACTCTCTTTCTGTGGACAGTCCACGCTCACGCAACTTCGTTGCTCCGCTCAGGGTATTTAAAGTCGTCAGGCAGGCGCCTAAGTCAACAGTTTTTCTATTAGGCGGTACTCTGCGTGGCCCGCTTCGCGGGAACAAAGGATTTCAACTCTCTTTCTGTGGACAGTCCACGCTCACGCAACTTCGTTGCTCCGCTCAGGGTATTTAAAGTCGTCAGGCAGGCGCCTAAGTCAACAGTTTTTCTATTAAGCGGTACTCTGCGTGTCCCGCTTCGCGGGAACAAAGGATTTCAACTCTCTTTCTGTGGACAGTCCACGCTCACGCAACTTCGTTGCTCCGCTCAGGGTATTTAAAGTCGTCAGGCAGGCGCCTAAGTCAACAGTTTTTCTGTTAACCGGTACTCTGCGTGGCCCGCTTCGCGGGAACAAAGGATTTCAACTCTCTTTCTGTGGACAGTCCACGCTCACGCAACTTCGTTGCTCCGCTCAGGGTATTTAAAGTCGTCAGGCAGGCGCCTAAGTCAACAGTTTTTCTATTAAGCGGTACTCTGCGTGGCCCGCTTCGCGGGAACAAAGGATTTCAACTCTCTTTCTGTGGACAGTCCACGCTCACGCAACTTCGTTGCTCCGCTCAGGGTATTTAAAGTCGTCAGGCAGGCGCCTAAGTCAACAGTTTTTCTATTAAGCGGTACTCTGCGTGGCCCGCTTCGCGGGTACAAAGGATTTCAACTCTCTTTCTGTGGACAGTCCACGCTCACGCAACTTCGTTGCTCCGCTCAGGGTATTTAAAGTCGTCAGGCAGGCGCCTAAGTCAACAGTTTTTCTATTAAGCGGTACTCTGCGTGGCCCGCTTCGCGGGAACAAAGGATTTCAACTCTCTTTCTGTGGACAGTCCACGCTCACGCAACTTCGTTGCTCCGCTCAGGGTATTTAAAGTCGTCAGGCAGGCGCCTAAGTCAACAGTTTTTCTATAAGCCGGTACTCTGCGTGGACCGCTTCGCGGGAACAAAGGATTTCAACTCTCTTTCTGTGGACAGTCCACGCTCACGCAACTTCGTTGCTCCGCTCAGGGTATTTAAAGTCGTCAGGCAGGCGCCTAAGTCAACAGTTTTTCTATTAAGCGGTACTCTGCGTGGCCCGCTTCGCGGGAACAAAGGATTTCAACTCTCTTTCTGTGGACAGTCCACGCTCACGCAACTTCGTTGCTCCGCTCAGGGTATTTAAAGTCGTCAGGCAGGCGCCTAAGTCAACAGTTTTTCTATTAAGCGGTACTCTGCGTGGCCCGCTTCGCGGGAACAAAGGATTTCAACTCTCTTTCTGTGGACAGTCCACGCTCACGCAACTTCGTTGCTCCGCTCAGGGTATTTAAAGTCGTCAGGCAGGCGCCTAAGTCAACAGTTTTTCTATTAAGCGGTACTCTGCGTGGCCCGCTTCGCGGGAACAAAGGATTTCAACTCTCTTTCTGTGGACAGTCCACGCTCACGCAACTTCGTTGCTCCGCTCAGGGTATTTAAAGTCGTCAGGCAGGCGCCTAAGTCAACAGTTTTTCTATTAAGCGGTACTCTGCGTGACCCGCTTCGCGGGAACAAAGGATTTCAACTCTCTTTCTGTGGACAGTCCACGCTCACGCAACTTCGTTGCTCCGCTCAGGGTATTTAAAGTCGTCAGGCAGGCGCCTTAGTCAACATATCTTTTTGTTAAAATATTTTTATTTGGTATGTTTTTTTCAACATGGCAATGCAAAAAGTGAAAGGCAGCTAAAGTATATTTATGCCAGATTAAGGTATACACACTTAAATAATAAAACTTACTTTGAGTTTGTTGGATTCTAAACCAAACCACAACATTTACTGAACATGCCGTCGACGACGTGCGCACAAAATCGAGCCGCTAGCTTACTGATTATTTCCTTCAGCTGTGTAAAAAAGATTATTGATTTAAAATATATTCATGTATGTATATTGTATATCTTATGTTGGCATACCTTTCCGTGTAGTTAAATTAAAATCACTTAAATCTTAACTTCGCATGCAATTAAACTAAACAGACTACTTTTGAATAACTACAAACACTTATTATAATCTTGGACTTCGGGAAATGGATGATGATGACAAAGCGCCGAGTGGTTTGCTTGTTTCGGTGAGATAGTCCAGGCAATTTACTGATGGGTCTCTTGAAAACCATAGGAGAAGCGTTTTTTATTTTTGATGAATGGTTACCTTGGTCCAACATAGACGTTGTTATGTGATTAAGGGTAACCTTGGATGGTTTTACGATTGTAAGCCGAGTGCAGGCGGTAGCTCAATAGATATTTAGAGCGCACTGATAATGGTGACTTCGATAGAGAGCACCCTGCTTATAGCACGTGCCTTTCGTGGCTGCAGTGACAAGAGTACCACCCGTTTCGCGTATCGTCTACAGATTTGTGTTGCGTTTCTGATTTGTATCATGCGATGGGGCTTCGAATGGTGTTATGTGCAACTCGCCGCCATAGATTTCTCGCCTGAAACGCAGCACATGGACACAGTGATAACTGGGATCAATCTGCTCCTACGCTTGGACACAGTGTATGGTCTGGGAGCTTATAAAATAGATCTTGAACGCCACTTATAGGGTTTTTTTTCGTCTTTTAATATATCCTTTGCTAGTTATCGTTAAATTGATTTTTTTATTGGTTTCGGGTTATAAGAATAATTGGGCTTTTGGACTAGCGATATAAGTAACTACGCACACCTCACTGACAACCACTATTCACAAGGAAAAGCGCTCGAATCAGGAAAACATGTGCCTTTTATATGTATGCGGTTGTGGGTATGAGTGGAACGTGTTTGGCTACTTCCTTCGTAGTACATACAGCGGCTTTCGGGAAATTCGGCATACGCGAAATCTGTTCTGATTTCTGCCGTTGTATTTCAAAACCCAAAATAAAATGATTTTTTTTTTGTAAATAATGACAATAATGAAAGGGGAAAATGCGAAAATAAAAATGTGAGAGATCCGCTACATCTTGTATCTGACATTATTGTATTCATCAGTCCTTTTGATGATATCATTGATAGATAATTACCGACACCAGTATCATTCAATTTGTTAATATTGATATTAAAATCTTCTATAATAATTAGACTTTTTTGTTATTAATTTCTTCTATATTGTTGCTTATCTCTTGGATAAATTGGTTTACATTAATTTTTGGTGGTCTATATACCGCCATTATTGTACCTTCAAATTGCTCTCGCTTGGTGTTGAGTATAATACTTTCGTAGTTTGAAGTTTCATATATTGCTCTTTCACAGTAATATATAACCTACTGATGACCCATATGACCAGTGTTGCCATTTGACTTACTTAATAACGTAATTAAGAGGCTAAACTATATATCGTGAAAGCAATAACATCAGACTGAATCATCGGTACTGAATTTTTTTTACCAGGTCGAGTCCATCTCGTAAAATCTCCATCTCCACAGTCCACCAGAGTAAGAAGAAACAGCAGTTGGCAAAAACCATCATATGTTTTATTTCTAACAAGATGTCGTTGTCAGATATAACAGCTGGCGATTATGTCTTTCTGACTCTTCACAGGATAAATTTGGTCCTTCTCCCATTAACTACGAAGCCAATATTTTTGTCTCATCCTTCGCTCTACTTAGAAACAGGAAGGTTGGCTTGATGCCCAGGTTCACTCTCAAGGCCACCAATCTGATGATATTGACGAAGAAAAAGTAGAACCTGGAATCAATACATAATCTCCATTCAAATATTTCTGTGCAAGAAACCACGGCATGCATTTTTCTCCATATGAATAAGTAAATCCTGCCCGACGTTGCGCAGATGGGACACGGTTCCGGCAACTGTGGGGTTCACATGAGGTGAATAATGGAACGCCTGCAGAAATGTTGGTCAGCTACGAATACCCAACAAGCCATCCCAAGGCTGAACTATAACAGTCGGAAGCAATCGGAAGCAAATGTCAAAATTCTGCCATAAGTTTGTTTCTGTATTGTCAATGACTCAAGTTGGCCATAATTGACTTTTGTGAAAAGAAGCGATTGTCAGAGTGGAAGTCGTTTGCCAAAAAAATGTTCTTTGGTTATGAACTTACAAATTTAAATGTTAACAGTTGTTGAAGTGAAATGTCCAATTTTTGTATGAAAGAACAAAAGAAAGAGAAAGAGCGAATGAATTCGCTTATTCTTAAGTGAGCAAAAGGGAACGAAAACGGAACGAATCGAAGCGAAAAGCTATCATGTTCGTACAATACAAATTGCATGTGTTCGCACAGTTACGGAAGTGGTCTTCCGCAACCATTTTCTATTATAGTTCAGCCTTAAGAGTAGCAGAAAATGATGGTATGAGTGTCTGACATAAAAGGTGATCAACGCCAATTTTCTACGATAAGACGGGGTAGGTTTCTTCCGCAAAAAAAACTCCCTACTCCACTGAGCGGCTGTGAGGGACTCGAAAATACATCCGGTAACTTTACCGAAACTAATAAAAAAAGTTATTTCCTACAGTCAAATTGAATGACGTAGTATCTTATTTTACATCAAGACAGAGCCAAGTAAAGACATGAAGCATACTGAACTAAACCTGGCACATTGAGGCCTGGTGCTTATAGTACCCTGTCCCTGAGTAAGCATTAGTTCAGTGCTGTTGAAATTACTTTCAGGCTATTGTTACAACCACCCCTGTCATGTTTAGACCTTGTCAGGCCTCAAATTCGTTTTCATTCATATAGTGATTATGCGCACTGATTATGCGACGACTGCATCACACCCACATCAATCTGATATTCACCATTTCGCCAGGCAGATAAAGAAGATCCAACCATCAACCAAGGTGGAATTCAATTAACATCATTAAGGCTCTTTACGAACGACAATACAGGTGAACATCCTCGACGGATGTCGAACTATCCCCCTGGCTTTTCTTTAATCTTTGTCATGACCGAAGTTATGATTTTACGGAAAGAAAAATTGACCACACCCACTCTTACGCACTCTTTTTTTTTTAATTTATCTAAATTCGGTGAATAGTTGCGCCGATTTGGCAATTTTTTTTTTAATCTTCGTCATAACCCAACCCGATTTTTTACTTACTTGCTAACTTAAGATACGCTACAGTCCGAAATGAACTGGGGAATCCACCAACATGCTTCACCAAATAAGCCCGGTAATTACTAACTGCCTCTAGTTGCGCACTCCATGTTGGTTAAGGTCGGTTTCTACTTGTGCGCGCCACATAATGTGAGGTCTTCCTCTAATGCGTCTGAAGTCTGTCTGGGATTCGAAGACTCTGCGAGCCGGTGTATTGGTGTCTATTTGTTCTACATGTCCTAGCTTAAAAGTCCAGTCCAAAGCGGTTGGCAAGAGTAATTCTTCGCTTAATTTCTGACGAGATGTTATTGTCAGAGTTAACAGCGGAGCCGAGGTAGACAATGTCACGTACTACCTCAAAGTTATATCTGTCAATGGTGATGTTCTGCCGCATTCGTCGATGTTGTGTTTCGTTTCATGTTGACAGCATATACTTAGTCTTGCCCTCATTTACTGCTTAACCCAGTATTACCGCTTCTTTCCCTTTACCACCAAATGTGGCTACGACATCACGTTGTGTCCTACCAATGATGTCAATATTGTCACCGTATGCTAGTACCGATTTTTGGAAAATTGTGCCTCTGGTGTTTACTCATGAGTTTTGCACAATCCTCTCAAGAATAAATTTGATGAAGTCACATGACAGCGCATCGCCTTGCCTAAATCCTTTTTGGTGTTGAATGTGTCCTTGAGGTCGTTTTTAACCCTGATGGAGCAGCAAGAACTCTCCATCGTCATCCTACACAAATTGACGAGTTTGGGTGGTATACAAAAGTAGACATTGCTCTGTATAGTTCGTCCCTATAAATGCTGCCGTATGCGTCCTTGAAATCGATGAATAGGTGGTAGGTATCGCTTTGAACTCCTTGAGTTTTATTTTAGGATCTGCCGAAGTGGAAAATTTGATGGGGTGTGGAATTTCCTGTCCTAAAACCACAGTGATAAGGGCCGATCAGGTTGTTGGTAAAGGGTTTTAAGAGTTTACATGTTACGGTATATAGGAACTTGGAGGCGAGTTGTGGAAACTTGTTACTCTGCGGGTGGCGCAGTCCAGAAGGTTTCTCTTTTTTTGTGGATCGGGAAAACGATGCTGAGGTTCCATTCAGCAGGCATACTTTCCTCCAACCAGATTTGGGTTATGAGTTGGTGGATGTTGCTTACCAAGTCATCTCCGCCGGCTTCATAAAGCTCAGCTGGAATGCCCTTTTTTCGGGAGCCTTATTTAGCTTGAGTTTCAATATTGCTGTCCTCACCTCACTCAGGTCGGGTGGTTGGCAATTTTCGCTATCGTTGCCAATACTTTCTGCCTGACAACGGAATGTTGTTCGTCATCGCCGTTTAACTGTCTGCAGAAGTGGTTCTTCCATATCCTCAGAATCGGCTGTATCTCAACTACGATAATTCCTTGTTCATTTCGACAGGAGTCTGTTCGGACCTTGTATCCTTGGCTTTGTGGTTCCTCTCTATCTTTTCGATCGAGCGCTTTTCTTCCTCCTCTTTCTTCTTTCGGAAAAGCCGGTGTTCTTCCTTTCTTTTCTGCCTATAGAGCTCAATGGCAGCTCTCGTCTTCACCTTGTAGGCCTCGTTCTTGGCTGCGAGCGTCTCTCGGCTTTCCTCATCAAACCAGCGGTTTCTAGCACATTAGTTGCGACTGATGTAATGGCTTGTTAGCATCGTTGCCATTGTTCTTCGACAATCGATGCTGGTGGTATCGGCAGGTTAAGGGATACGCGTTGCGCGAAGGTCTTGGCGATCTCTTGCGATTGCAGTTGTCGGTCATTAATTTTTTTCGGTGTATTTCTGGATTGTTGTGGCCGACATTGACCCATATCAGGAGGGTTGCAGGGGGGCAAGCATCTCGCCCATACCTTTATCACTTTTTATACGCCCATATAATTCAAATGATTGATAATGCTGCGAGTGAGTTTGATTCACATTCAAATGCGTACTAAGGCCACTCTTTTTTATAATTTACGCGTACTCAAGGTTTTGAGTACCCTTTACCGTCAGTACGAGAGTTAGAGAAGGGGAAGATAGAGTGCGATAGGAAAGATTTTGGATGTAGTGGAGACTTACTCCATGGGTGGTGTCCGAACTAACTTCGGGGAGTCACATTTTCTTGTGTTTGTTAAATTTGTAGATATTTAAGATGCTGCATACTTGTAGGTATAACAACCGACATTTTTTATTTCTTTTAAATAAAAGTTAAATCGATTTTGGCTGGAATCGAACGCGCAACCACTCAACACTCCACTCAACAGGCGAACACATTATCACTACACCGCGGCCACCCACTTTATAAAACGAGTTAACACCATATGCCTTTAGTTCTAGTTTAAAGTGAAATAATACCATAAGTGCACTCAGAGAAAAATACTATGAAAATAATAGGATTTATGATTAGATCAATCGTTTTTTACTATTAAAATTAGTCAATGGGATGCGTACTTTTGAAATAATAATTTGTAAATTATAACAATAATGGTACGATATTACTATAAATTCAACAGTGTTAGAATTTTGTTTCAATAGTCTGTCTTATTAACAGGTTAATAGTTTGTACCATTGTATTAATGTGATGTAACTATTTTCAATAGGATTAGTTTAGATTTAGTTTGAACGGTTTCATCTGATTTGCTACTTATTTTCCTCGAAATTGGGTAGAATGATAGGCAAATTTAATTGAATTCCTTTATATGCACATAATGTATGGGAAAAATAAAATAAAATTTGAATCAAACTTGAAAATTTTCAAAGAAATTAGGTGTTTGTCCTAATAAAATCAGTAGCGATTTTTCATAGCTTTTTAATGTAATGAGAGTAATTAAAGAGAAATGATGAATTTACTAAACAAGACTATTGTTGTTTAAGTTTATTTCTTATACCGTCTTACTGTCTATTTTGCAAAAATTAAACAAAAAGGACTATTTTATTATTGTTTAACATGACTTTACTAAAAGAAACCATAAAAACAACAGTCCGTTTTATTGATATGGAAATGTTGTCAAATGAGTATTGCTTATAAATGTAACAGTGCATATAATGTTTTAAATAATGGTAATAAATACTATTGTAATAAAGAACTGTCACATTGATTTGATGGGATACACTATTAAATTTTATATATTTTTGGTATCGAAGATGTTTAACTACATGGAACTATTAAAGCTATAGTCCGTATTATTAACAATGAAAAGTAAAAATATTGCCAAATTAATAGTATTGCATAAGAAATTAATGGTGTATTTAATATGTACAACAATAGTACCAAATACTTTTATCCTAAGGAACTGTCACTTTAATTAAATGGTATATCCTATCAAATTAATTTTTTTTTTAAATGAAATATGTTTAAGTACATGCAAATATTAAAACAATAGTCTGCTTTATTAATATTGAATAGTCAAATCCTATTAAATCTATAGTTTCATCTGGTTAAATAAATTCTGAATACCTCATTTTAAACAATAGTATCAATGTTATTAATTTAATATCAAAAACTATTTAACTAATGGTCCGTCATATTGAACTAATGAGACGCACTATTGATGAGATATTTTTTTAATGGTATCAGTACTATTAAGCAGTCAATAGTATTTTTTAATAGGACAATAGTATTCGTTTAAAAATATTGATGGTGAAGAACTATTAAATAAATAGGATTTCCTATTAAATTAATAGCGTGTACCCTATTAATTATAATAGTTTCAAAACCATTGTATTAATAACCCATATACCTTTGATTTCATTAGAAAACTATTATTTTAATAGTAAAATCTTATTAAAACACGTCTTATTAAACCAATGGTCGTACCATTGACGATTTAATGGGATACTTTTTTCTGAGTGTGGATTATAGCATTTGAACGTGAATTAATGCCTTTTTAGATTATTTTTATTTTGTTATTATGTAACAGAAAGTAAATACAAGGTGGCGCAAAAATAACCTTTCCGATGTTTTTTGGCTGTAATTTAAAAAAAAAAGAAAAACTTTGATCCTTCTTGTGGATTATTTTTATTTGGTCTTTTAATTTTTTTACATCAAGTCGAGAATATGATGTCATGGCCGCCGCCACAGTTGATTGTCATTTGAGCCCTTTTTATGGCATTTTCCATCACTTTGGCCAAAACTTCCGGCGTTAGGTCCTCACATTCTTGACGGATATTGTCTTTGAGAGCTGCAAGAGTCTGAGGCTTGTTGACATAAACCCGCGACTTCAAAAAGCCCCACAAAAAGAAGTCTGGAGCGGTCAAATCAGGCGATCTTGCTGGCGAGTGCAAATCGCCAAAAAGGGAGATTAGGCGCCCGGGAAATGCATCCTTCAGCATATCGGTTGTGGCACGTGCAGTGTGTGCCGTTGCACCGTCTTGTTGGAACCACATGTTTTCCAATCCCAATTCATCAAGTTGCGGCAAAAAGAACTCGTTTATCATTGCTCTGTAGCGCTCACCATTCACAGCAACCGTTTGGCCCGCGACGTCTTCGAAGAAAAAAGGTCCGATGACTCCTCCAGCGAAAACAGCACACCATACAGTGACTTTGAGATGGTGTAATGGCTCTTCGTGGGTTACACGCGGATTTTCAGTGCCACAGAAGCGTAAATTTTGCTTATTTACGTACCCGCTAAGATGGAAATGGGCCTCATCACTCATGATTATTTTTGATGAAAAATCATCTTCCTCTTGGTGGTGATTAAAGATGGCTTGAGCGTATGTTAGACGCGATTGGCGGTCAGCAGCTAACAGCTGATGCACCGTCTGGACTTTGTACGAAACATCTTCAAATCCTGTACCAAAATTCGCTGTAAAGACCGTCGACTGATACTGATACATTTGCGTGGCACGTCGTCTGGTCGATGTCGACGGCGCTTCCATGACATCTTCGGCTACAGCAGCAATATTCTCTGCAGAACGGCTACTCCGGGGTCTGCCACGCCTGGCAGCGTCTCGTGTTGTGCCAGTCTCTTCGAGGCGAGCGGTTAAAAGTCGCAGTGTTTCACCAGTAGGCGTTGGACGGCTAGGAGATCTGCGACGAAATTCACGTTGTACCAAAGTCACCGACCGATTATTGCTCAAATAAATAGTCACCAATATTCCGCGTTCTGGAGCAGTGTAGCGAAACATTGTTTATTAACGTGTATTTCGCATGTGTTTACTACATAAATGTCAAAACAGAACTGACATTAGGGGCCAATCGCAAAATTTATAGCATTTTCTGATAGGAGGATTACTTTTGCGCCACCTTGTATTACATTTCGGAATAAGAAAAAAGTTGTTATATACGATTTGGGTACTTACTCCATCATGAAAAAAACCTCCCAATTAAATAAGTCCCCAGAAAACCCACGAAATAAATATCCAATTTTGAGGTTTATTTCATATGAATGAAATCCCCATCTCCATACAAATTTTTGAGGGTTATTTCATGGAGCCGTTGTGTACTCGATAAGACCGTCCGCGATAAGACCGTCCTCATACGCAAGTGCCTGAGTATAACTACCTATCATATCACTGATGTCAGCTTTATATATAGGCGCTCTAAACATACGTTGTAGACAGCCTTCTCTACATCAACCAAACATGCACCTGTGCACTGTTTTTGGCTTTGTTCCATTTTATATCAGAGACCAATTTGGAGCCGGCATGAATACAGTTGTGTCCCGCCTTGAAACAAAACTGGCTTAATATTATTATCTTCAGAAAACTTGAACAGAGTCGAATTGAGAATCTTTTCAAATACCTTGCTGACACTCGCCGGATTGTAGTTGTCCTTTCACGTTTTGGGAGAGTGCCGTCTTCCACCGCACTGTATACTATACATTATTAAGCGTGTTTTTGAACAGCAAGACGTAAATGTCCACAGATTCAGGGGGTAAGTGTCGCAGTACAATGTTGGATATACCATTGACTCCCGCTGACTTCTTTTTTATGGAATCAAAGATGATCTAGAGGTCAATCTTCGAAATTAACAGAGGACTAGACCTGCTTTGCTAGGCGATGATGGCATTTGCCAAGATTTCGTCATTGAACCGGGTGAAACCGCAATTCTCAGATCGCCATTACGTAATGTCACTTTGATTCTAAGCGTGGTATTGTGAAAGCTATGTTTTCCGCCAATATTGCTCAAAATGCCTCCCATCTTACCATGTCGTTAAATTCCAGCAAAAGTATTTTAACATCGTACTTCTATATTTCATCAGTTTGGTCAAGGAGCTCTTTGAAACAGTCCACGGCCACAGCATTTGCCATATTTTTCTTCGCCGGTTCACGAACGCGGATTTTCATATATACACATATAACGGCTGACTTTTAAAGAGTTAAGTTTTCCAGGTTGGAAGAACTGGTTAGTAAAGCGTCCAAACGTCAACTGTCAATGTGAAAAGTTTTCAGTATACTCTGCCATTTAATCATGGAAAGACTTACAAACGATCAACGGTTGCAAATTATTGAAATTTATTATCAAAATTCGTGTTCTGTGAAAATGTGCACCGTTTGTTACGACGTCATAATCAACCTGGTGAATCAACAATTCGTGCTGTTATCATCAAATTTCGCACCAAATTTACTTTGTTGGATGTTAAACCATCAACTCGCATGGGTACAGTGCGTACTGAAGAGAATATTGCAGTCGTAGGGTCCAATGAAAATGAAGATCGTGAAATGTCAATTCTACACCGATTTCAGGAATGGGGCATGTGTTTCTCAAAAACAAAAAATGTAAATCTCTATTTGGGTTTGAAAGCCTTTAAAATTCAACTTGACGAATGACCTACCACAACGTCTAATTTTTGATGAACAGTCCTTTGAACCGCTCCATGAAAATCCGCTGTTTTATCGAAAAATTGTGTTCAGCGACGAGGCTCATTTCTGGCTCAACGGATAAGCAAAACTGTCGCATCTGGAGTGATGAACAGCCATACAAGAATTACCAAAAACGACAGTTTGGTGTGGTTTATGGGATGGTGGCATCTTCGGTCCATTTTTCTTCAAAGACGACCGTGGAAGAATCGTTACCGTCAATGGCGAACGATATCGAGCCATGATATGCGACTTTTTTTTGCACCAGTTGGATGAGTTGAACTTGGTTGACATTCATCAAGATGGTGCCAAATGCCTCACAGCTCGTGAAACAATGGAAATCTTGAAGGATGAATTTGGTGAGCAGCTTATCTCTCTAAATCGCCCTGTGAGTTGGCCGCCAAGATCATGCGATATAACGCGTCTTGATTATTTCTTGTGGGGTTATGTAATGTCGTTAGTCTGTATGGAAATGCCGTACACGATTGAAGCCTTACAGGATAAAATAATACGCGAAATTCCTGGAATACAGCCCGAAATGCTCGAAAAAGTGACGCAAAATTGGACCTTCCGAATGGACTATTTGAAACGGAGCCGCGGACAACATTTACATGAAGTTGTCTTTAAAACGTAAATGGCAAAGGCCTATTTATCGATAACAATAAAACTTTTGAATATTTGATGCAAATTCGAGTGTTTTATTCGATTTCTAAAATAACTACGCTAATAAAATCACCCGTTACCATCGACTCCCGCTGACTTCGTTTTCTTTATGGAGTCGAATATGATCTGTAGTTGCACCTTCGAGATAAACAGGGGAATAGACCTACTTTACTTGGCGACGATGGCGTTTGCAAAGTAACCGGATGAAACCGCAATTCTTAAATCGCCACTACGTAATATCAGTTCGATTATTAACGCGGTATTGAGTGGGCTATGTTTTCTGGCAATATAGCTTAAAATGCCTCCCTCATTACCTTGTCGTTAAAATCCAGCAACAGTATTTTAACATCGCACTTCTGTATTTCATCAGTTTTGTCAAGGAGCTGTTTGAAACATGCATGCAAGTCGCTAATTTATTTAGCATATAACTGCGACCGTAATAAATAAAACAGATTTTGATAATCTTATGGGTCTCCCCATCCCGTTTTATTTCCTATATGGCAGTAGTGTCCGCTTGTAGCAGCCTAACACTTGTGATCGTTTTTCATCCGCATTTTCGCCGGAAAGGCTTCAAACATTCAATGTGCATCGTTGTACTTGTTTTGTATCAAAATCCGAGACTACTAATTGCTGCGTAAACAATTCTTTCTACATGATTGGGATGTCGACTCAAAGCATGAGATCCAACCTGAAGGGTCAGTTCTAATTTACTTAAAACCTAGAAAATGGAACAGTCCGTATCTACTACGGTGTTCAGCGTTATCGTTGGCGTTTTGGCTCATCCGTTATCAACACTCTTCAAACAGCCTGGCTAGTCCTTCAATTTTTGTTTTGACCTGTTGTCCGAATATATCAGAATAGGTTTTGTAGGTTTTGCTAAGTTGCAAACACCAACCCTGACTCCATTTAGGGAATTCTTCCGCTTCCGTCAGGAAAAGGAAAGGACTCAGGCCTTTACATATTTAGTTATTAGTTAATCGGGGTTCATATAATTTCATGTATCAACGTGATCACTTCTACTTCCTTCGTCCCAACTCTCAAACCATCAATTTGTGCATCCAATAATATTACTATGGTGGATGAGTGCCTATTGTTAGCGTTCCTCTTTAGATGTATTGGTTATATGCCTATTCCGTCTGTATAAAGGCCAAATAAAATATTTCAAAATGTTGGTTTCCATTTTTTGAGTGGTACTCAAAGTAGTTAATTGGAGATTTTAAACTTTCAAGAAAGTTTCAAGAAATGGGACTTTCCCATGCTCTATTGAATTGTATATAACAAAAGGTACGTCATGGGTTACACCAGAATGTAACTTGTATCAAAACAACATCTACATCCTTCAAACCGTCTATCAACGTTATAAATCCTCTTTATTTGAAATTCCTTAAGGACTAGCCTTGGAAAATGTACAAGTAATGTGAGAATATTTATTAAATTGTCCCTTCCTGAGAAAACCTTCACCTGGCAACCAACTTGGAAATAATTACAAACCCTAGCAACAGCATTCAGGATAAAGAATTCCATCCACTTATTGTGAATATCGATTTGGTTTCGAATACAAAACGGTATCAGTCTAATGTTCATATTTGCGAATTTCATGATTCATGATATTGTCTTTTTAAGCATCCTGTGTGCCTGTAAACCTAACCAAAAAAAAAAAGTCTCGTGTTCTGCTCCTGCTCCTGGCAATTTTAACCCTCGTAAGTGCTTCACTTTAAAGAAGAATCAATACGAACATACTCATGTGTGACTTTATAGAGCAACTGGAAGGATATAGAAAAACAATAATTACGCGTACCCATCACTGAAAGTGCAAAATCCATTTGTCCTCTCTGAAAAGAAATGGCATATTGGGAACAGGATTCGAATGGTGGAGCAGGCCCCTCATCTTCATTGCTAATAACCATAAAACGCGTAATGGAATAATTTCATTTTTAAGGGTTGCCATAAAAAACCCTTACACTCGAGTTAGTCGAGCTTTTGATGAACCGTGTTTGTGTGTAAAAGGAAGCGTCAACCGATAGGAAAGTGTTCCATAGCGGTGCTTCGCATTAACTCCAAATGTTTAAGGTGTATCTAGAGCTAAAAAAAGCAATGAAAAAAGATCTTAAATGTCTACCTATGGATGTAAACAAAAAATTTACACTTTTTTTTACATAGATGGGCTTAAAAGGTAGTAAATTGTGTAAAACAATCACACACGTGTTACTCGACGTAAATCTGCATAAAAACGAGACAATTCAAGTGATGAAAGAAAAACGGAATAGAGGGAAAGAAAAAAACAAAGATAAAGTTTAAGCAGGCGTAGGAAAGTTTTATATATTCACAGCCCATTGGTTAATTTAAAATCCTCTTTCATTGTAGGTTTAACGGACCAGAACTCTATGAGCGGTTTTAAGTGTCCTTCTTGTACAAACTATGGTTTAGCATTTTATATTTTGCGACCTATTTAAGAGCGGTCTTTAGGTCTCAGATAGGCCGTTAAAACAGAAATTAATTTGTTAGAGCAACAAACTCAAATGTATGTATCGATGCCGACCGGAAGTGCTTTGTTCAGTACTGGACTGGCATAGATAACAAGTATGTATCCACATCGCAAGGGCATAATCAAAGCAATTAGAAGCAAAAGAAGTCTTATGCCCTAATTTCATTTTTTTTTGTACACTGTAAGGTCTGTGTCGTAGCGGGCTTTCATGCAAAAGCAGAGATTTACATCCACAGACTCAGCATTGAATGCATGTGTTAGTGGGATATTTGCTTATAATTCTCGCGTACTTAAGGGGTAAAGAGCATTTGAGAAGGGGAAGAAAGAGAGTTAGGAACGATTTTGGGTGTAGTGCAGACTTAATCCACCATGAGTGGAGTTCGAACTAAGTTTGAGGAGTCAATTTGTTCGTTATATTCGCAGAAATTTCAGGATATACTTGTAGGAATAACTGCAGACCTTTTTTTCTTCTTTGAATAAAAGTTACGTTGGAAAGGTGGGGTGTTGTAGAACGAGGGTAGACTCTGATTGGACTTAACTTGGCAATGTCCAGTGGTTGAAATTCTGACTACACATCAAATGTGCTTATTTATAACCTCCAAGTGGAAACCATCGGGTACTGATCTCATCCAACCGGATTTGACTTGCTAAACGATAAGTGCGAGTGTTGATAACAAGACGAAAAACAGCAACACTATAAGCAGCCCAATCGGAATGGCACGGAATGAATACCCTGCTTGCTGTCCCAGACCAACCTAGATAACCTGCTTCGACGTATTCGGACAACAGGTTGTCTAGGAATTTCAAAGGTAAGGCAAGCCCCTTACACAGAAATGATGGCGTAGGAACCGAAATGCCAACGGCAGCGCTGAATACCGTAGTGGATACTGATGACCCTGTGTCCTAGTGGTATATAATAAATTGGAACTGGCCCACCAGGTTGGGGGTTGTGCTTTGGGTTAACTACCTAACCATGGAAAAAATCAACTAGTTACGAAGCAACCAGTGGCCTCGGAAAGGATTGATAATATTGCTGACGACCCTGCTGAACGAAAAAGGACAATGACGTTCGAATCTGTACCAGGAATGTGAGAACAATAAGTAGGAGAGGTACAAGCGAACAACTTGCTGAAGACCTAAAAAGCTAAAAACAGACATTACTGCCATCCAGGAAATACGATGGGAAGGGCCGGGCAAAAAGAGGATGAAAAACTGTGATGTCAACGGATCGTGATACAGTGAGCAGAAACAGCGGCTTTTCGGATGCGTATTTGTTATAAGTGCCAGACTGAGGCAAGAAGTAATGTATTTCAAAGACATTAGCGAACGCATTGTAACAATTAGCATGAAGCCCAAATTTGCCAACATAAGCTGCGCAGAAGGTCTCGGTTCGATTCCCAGCCGTAGCAACATCTAAATGATATTTCACTGGCCCTCCTCTCTTGATGATCTGACAAGTCATCCGAGTAGCATCAACTGTCAAGAAAAGCTTATCTCAAGTTCGCCGTTCGGAGTCGGCATAAAATATGAGGTCCCGCCAACGTGCAAGAAGTACACACGATCACATGAATGGCTGTATCTCAGGGTACTAACCAGCCTGTTGCGCCAAAAATTTGAATTTTATATTCTTAGCCAACAATTGCTTCTCCGAGCTCCTTGATAAGACCTATGACCAACTACAGCAGTACAATGTTGAAATCGTACTGGAAGATTTAAATGCAAAGGCAGGATGAGAAGACATCTTAAGCAGTATTGTCGGAAAACATAGCCTACATGACAACAAGTTAGAAAACGGACTAAGGCTAATTGACTTCGCTGCGGAACGAAATACCACTATAGCCAGCGGACAGTTTCCTCACCTGGATATCGATAAAGGGACATAGAGGTCTCCAGATCAACGAAAGATCAACCAAATTGATTACAATGCGATAGACAAGAGGCACCTATCCTGTATTTTAGATCTCCGAACATTCCGGGGAGCTAACATCGACTCGGATCACTACCTGGTTGCAACCAACGTTAGATTGCGGATATCTACCACGCCCCAAACAATTCAGAAGTACTTTGAAAAAATTTAATGTCGAAAGACTGCAATCGGAACAGACCACCAAGTGATTCGCGCAAAGCTTAACACTTAACCTCTCGATTAACACCATACCACCAGCATCGAACGTCGAAGAACAATGGAAACGATGCCAACAAGCCATTAGATGATGTGCTATGTTTCTCGCGCCCACCAGCAAGAAACCCCTGGTTTGATGAGGAATGCCAACAGATGCTCGCAGCCAAGAACGAGGCCTACAAGGTTAAGCTGTAGGTGAAGACGAGAGTTGCCGTTGAGCTCTATAGGCAGAGAAGAAGGGAAGAACACCGGCTTTTTAGAAAGAAGAAAAAAGAGGAAGAAAAGCGCGCGATCGAGGATATAGAGAGGTGCCGCTCCAGGAACGATGTTCGCAAGTTTTACCAAAGTGTAAGACTTCAAAGCCAAGGATACCAGGCTCGAACAGAATCCTGTCGAGATGAACAAGGAAATATCGTAGTTGAGACATAGTCAATGCTGAGGATGTGGAAGAACCACTTCTGCAGACCGTTAAACGGCGATGACGAACAACATTCTCCTGGGAGAACGAACCATTTAATACTTGCAACGACAGTGAAAACTGCCAACCACCCGCCCTGAGTAAAGTGAGGATAGCAATATCTAAACTGAAGCTTAATAAGGCTGCCGGAAATGACGGCCTTCCCGCCGAGCTTTATAAAGTCGGCGGAGATGACTAGGTAAGTAACATCCACCAACTCATAAGCCGAATCTGGTCGGAAGAAAGTATGCCTGAAGAATGGAACCTCAGCATCCTTTGCCCGATCCACAAAAAGGAGCCCCTTTTAACTGCGCCAACTACAGAGGCATACAAAATTCTATCTGCCGTAATATGTGAACGCCTGAAACCGTTTACCAACAACCTAATCGGCCCTTATCAGTGTGGTTTTAGGCCAGGAAAGTGCACAACCGATCAAATCTTCACACTTCGGGAGATCCTGGAGCAAACCCAAGAAGTCCAAATCGATAGCCACCACCTATTCATCGATTTCAAAGCCGCATACGGCAGCATTTATAGAGACGAACTATACAGAGCCATGTCTAGTTTTGGTATACCGCCCAAACTCGTCCGTTTGTTTAGGATGACGATGGAGAATTCTCGCTGCTCCATCAGGGTCGGAAACGACCTCACTGACACATTCGATACCAAATAAAGGATTTAGGCAAGGCGATGCACTGTCATGTGACTTCTTCAATCTGATTCTTGAGAGGATTGTGCAAAACTCACGAGCCAACACCAGAGGCACAATTTTCCAAAAATCTGTACAACTACTAGCATACGCCGACGATATTAACATCATTGGTAGGACCCAACGTGATGTCATGGCCACGTTTGCTAGCATAAAGAAGGAAGCGGCAAAAATGGGTTTAGCAGTAAATGAGGACAAGACAAAGTATATGCTGTCAATACGGAAGGACACACAACATCGACGAATTTGACAGAACGTCACCATTGACAGATATAACTTTGAGGTTGTATGGGGCTTTGTCTACCTCGAATTCGCTATCAACTCTGACAACAACATCTCGTCAGAAATTAAACGAAGAATTACTCTTGCCAACTACTACTTTCTTCGGGCTAAGATGGCAATTAAGTAGTAAAGCTCGCACTCGAACTACTAAGGAGATCCTATATAAGACCCTGATCCTCCCAGTCCTGAAGCATGACCGTATCAAAATCGGATGAAGAAATCCTTGGTCGATTCAAGAGGAAAATTGTTCGAAAAATCTTCGACCCCTTTGGCTTTGACGGGCTATTGAGACGAAAATTCAACCAAGAACTATACAGCGAATACCCGTGGTCAAAAAACTCCGTATTGGACGTTTAGGATAGCTAGGACATGTAGAACGAATGGACCCCACTTTTCCGGCTTTCAGAGTCTTCGATTACCAGCCAGACGCGCGGACGCAGTAGAGGAAGACCTCGCCTTAACTGGCGCGCATAAGTAGAAACCGACCTCAACCAACTTGGAGTGCGCCACTGGAGGCAGTTTGCCAAGGACCGGGATAATTCGAGGGGCATGTTTGTTGAGGCCCAGGTTCATTCCGGACTATAGCGCTACTTAAGTATGTAAGTTTGTTGGAAAAAGGGTTCATCCGAGCTACAAAGTTTGCGCTGGACTTGGAATGACACTTCGTTTTTTCACAAAGACCGCAATACCTATAGAAGTTACAAATAAAATTACAAGTATAACCCGCTATAGCAATTTTTTTTTCTCAACTGGGTTTCGCTTAATGCCATTGCAGCTAGTTTCTGTTAGAGCAGATAGGCTGCCACAGCCCACGAATTTTTATCAGCGTAACTTCAAACACTTTCATTTTATTATCGCAATATAGAGATATGTATAACAAAAATTTGACGCTCAGCTTTTAAGCCCCATCACGACTAAGATATATGAAACTTGAATGAAATAAAAAATTTTATTAAAATAAATAACTATAGATGTTTTGATTTTAATCGCTGTAGATAACTTTTGATATATATGGATATATGTATGGTAAGTATATACTGCTAGCCAGGAACCAGCTTTCTAAACTCAATGGGATTTAAAAAAATTTTCACATAAGTAAGCTTTAAAAATAATCACAAATTCGTCAGACTTTATGTAAACGTATCAACATTTATTAACGGGACTAAAATGTGTCAATTTTTTATCACTTAACCCGAACGCTAAAAAAAAGACCTGCTCCACCAGAAACCTTTTAAAAACTCAAATCAACCAACGAACCACGCACCAATTTACAGCTTTGATATCAAAGTGTAATTCAAGAATTTCTTTTTATTACAACTTGAAGGGCTTACGTTGCCTATATTAAAAAACGAAGGTACCTACACTCAACGTTAAACCGCCACCTTTCGTGCGAGGTGGTTGCAACCGAAAAGTACCGAATTACTTTTATGGCGCGGTATTGATTCGTCAGTGGGGGCATTGGGGGGGGTGGATAATTTAGAGATTTATTAGAAAAGATTATTCGCCGGTGTAAAATGTAAAGATGACGCATAAAATCGTCGATTTCTTGGAAATTAAAGGAACAACATGGCGAACAGAACGCGGCGTCGTGTACCTCAAATTTTATTTCGCTTCCATTGTTCAAGTACAGAGCTTACCAGCGTACATTAGATCTTTAGATGATATCTGCACCCAGCAAATAGAATAGGGGGTTAAATAAAAGCCTAATTAGCTTTTGATGGATTCGGATACAATTAATTGAGATACGATCCGCATTTGGTTATTTGCTGTGTTATGTGAGGGGCTTACATCAGCCTGCTAATAGAGGAAAATAATTAAATTAAATAATTAATTGATTAATTGACTTGTAAAGGGTTTTTCAATAAGAGCGCTACAAAAGTTTTTTTTTAAATAAATCAAAAACGGTTTCGGATATCAATGAAATTCTTTATTCCTGTGAAAGTGCGTTCGATGCCATTATATATTGAACTCGATTTCTTTTTCATGGCCACCACGGGCACGCTTGCAGAAGTCCAGACGCTGAACCTAATTTTCGACGGTTTTCAAGCATAAATCGGCCGATACTGCTGCAATTTCACGTTCAATATTCGTACGAAGTTCATCAATCGTCGCTGGCTTGTTGGCAAAGACCATAGACTTGAGGTTGCCACACAGAAAATAGTCTAAAGGCGTCAAATCGCACGACCGAGGCGGCCAAGCGACTGGAGCATTTCGTGAGATAACACGTTCTCCAAACTTGGTTTCCAACAAATTTATTGTGACATTCGCTGTGTGGCTTGTGGCGCCGTAGTGTTGGAACCACATGTCCTCCAAGTCCATATCATCCAATTGGGGCGAAAAATATTCGGTTATCATTGAACGGTAGCGATTCCCATTCACAGTAACGTGCCGTTCTTGATCATCACGGAAGAAGTACGGCCCAATGTCGCCGCCGGCCCATGAACCACACCAAACCGTAATTTTTTCGGGAAGCAATGATGACTCATGGCGTACGTGTGGATTGCTGCCTGACCATTACCGCATATTTTGTTTATTGACGAGCCATTCAGCCAGAAATGAGCCTCATCGCTGAAGATGACTTTTCGATGAAAATCCGAATCATTTTCAAGTTGTTGCTCAGCCCAATTCACGAACATACGACGCTTCTGGTGGTCAAGCGGGTTCAGAATTTGCGTCAATTTAATCTTGTAAGGATGTAGGACAAGATCTTTTCGCAAAATTCGCCACAACGCAGTCACACAGATGCCTAGCGATTGAGAACGACGTGTGAAAGACACATTTGGGCTTTCTTCAACTGAAGCCTCAGTGGCAGCAATATTCTCGACACTACGGGCACTTCTTTGTCTCACTGGCACGGGAACATTTTGTACTGTGCCTTTGGATTCAAATTTTTCCACTAGACGCTCAATTGTTGATTTGCTAGGACGATTATGACGACCATAAATTGGACGTAGCGCTCTTAACGTTGAGGCCACTGACTCCGAATTTCGGTTGTAAATTTTAATAATTTCGACTCGTTGTTCGATCGTATATCTTTTCATCGTGAAATGGCAAACCTTACTGAAGAGAAATGTTAAAAGAGCGGCAAGAAATATGGCGTCGTTTGCCGTCCCTGTCACTCAACTTTTGTATCGTCCCTGTTGAAGAACCCGACAATTTGAATGTAATTTAGTCAGCAATTGGTGTTCGGAGTTGAAATATTATTTTTGAATAGGAAACATATAATTAAAGTATAAGCCAAATCGGTTAAGTAGGTTCAGACAAATCATTTTAACAACATTTTACGACGATTAAACTAAGTTATCTTCTAAGAGCTAAGAGATATCTTACACCAGTTCAGCTTTTTCTTCTCTATAAAACCCAAGTTCGACTAGGTATTCAGTACTAATCCAATCTTTTTAGTCCCGCCGCAAAACGTAAATTCGGCACTTCTTTTCAACAACAAGTCAACCAATTTATAGGTGATACTTCCCTTACTCCCCTTGTCGAAGTTCGGAGACCAAAGCCGTCGAGGAGGACGTCTCCCACCTAATGTGTCACTGCCCCGTGATCAGCAACAGCCCTAACAAAATCCTCAGAAGCTTCTGCTACGAAGATTTGTCGGACCTAGCTACAACACCTATTGCACAGATAGTCAGCGTCTCCTGCAAGTCGGGTTGGAGTAACTTCCTATTTGAAGCTAATGGAGCAGCACAAATCACCTAAGTAGCACTCTTTTCGTACTAACGCAGCTTTCTTTTCAGGTACAATAAAGGGTATCGCTATGGGCCGACGCAGGCCTATGCGAGTTTGACGAATCACTTGGGCGTCAACAACCCATCAAACCTAACCTAACCTAGTCCTCTTACATCAAATCTCCAATATTTGGCTCAGCGAAGACTTGTAGGATTTCTGCCTTACAAGTAATATATCGACAGATGTACAGAAAGGGTTGAAAATTCTCGTCTTTGGGCTTGATACATATGAGTGACATAGAAGACGTTGCAGCCTAGGAGCTGCAAGCTTATCTTACAACGAAACAAACAACGCAAATAATGGAACGAACTTCTAGAAGTAGTGTCTCCGTCAATACAAAATCTACAACAATTCAAGAGGAGAGCCAATAAGGCTATGCTAGCATTCATTTGGGGTGCTCTTTAAGTGATACCGGTACATCTTGTGGGAAACCTTGTAAGATTGAATTAAAAATATATATATAACGGGTGTTTTTTTAGAGGTTGGGTTTTCGAATAGAGATAAATCGGGCAACTTTAATGTCATTTATGTTCAGTTTGGTTTGTCATTTCATCATAAGCAGGTTGACAAATGAACAACGCTTGCAAAACGTGCAAATTTATTTCGAAAATAATGGTACAGCTCGCGAATTTTACCGCTAGCTCCGTCCATTTTATGGTCAACATAATCGTCCATCAGAGCAATTAATTCGGTTAACCATCGATCACTTTGCACTTCGTTTACTCAGAGACATCGAACAGTGCGCACCGAAGAAACAATTGCCGCTGTAGGGCAAAGTATTGAAGAGGACCCAAATGAATCGATTCACCACCGTGCACAGCAATTGGAAGATTTTGCGCAACGATCTTGGGTTACGACCCTACAAGATCCAGCTGGTGCAAAAATTAAAGAAGCCGCGAGACCATGCAATGCGGCTTGATTTTAGTGTATGGGCCGAAAATGAGATCTCGATGCTGATTGTCATCGAAAAATTTTGTTGAGTGATGAGGCTGATTTTTGGTTAAATGGCTACGACAACAAGCTGAATTTGCCACATTTGGAGTGAAGAGAACCCACTCGAGACCCTTACATGCACATGGAAAATTACATCCACAAAATAGTGTGCTCTATGGGCTGTTGGAGTCATTGGGCCATACTTCTTCCGAAATGATGCTGGAAAGTCAGTTTCCGTTAATGGAGACCGATAGAGAGCCATGATAACCGACTATATTATTCCCGAATAGGATGGCATGAATGACGATGAGATGTGGTTCCAACAAGACGGCGCTTTATTCCACACATCGCACGTCACACTCGATTTATTGAAGGAAACATTCGATGAGCGCATAACTTCGCGGAATAGACCTGTCAAATCACCACCAAGATCGTGTGATTTGACGCCATTGGATTATTTTCTTTGGAGATATGTGAAGTCGCTCGTCTACGCCAACAAACCAGAAACGTAAGGGGATTTGGATGCCAACATTCGTGGCGTTATTGCCGACATACGCTCGAAAATGTGTCTTAAAATTGGACCTCTAGACTTTGCTTTATTCGAACCAGCATCGCCGGCCACATGCCCAAAATCATATTTAAACATTAATGCCATAAAATTATCTCATCTTAATTCATGCCATCCTATTCCAATAAAGCTAAATTGACATCAAAATGATTTTCTTGTGTTTTGGTTCAATTCGAAGCTCTATACCTTTAAAAAAAACACCCGATTAAAGGCGCACAAGGATTATCTATAAATACTGAGTTACTTCAAGGATAAAATCCCCCACTCACACTATTTCTGCTGCACACTAATGCTCTTCTGAGGACAGCCACTCCAGATACGATTTTCGCAAGTTTTACCAAAATGTAAAATGCCAAAGCCAAGGATGCAAGGTTCGAACAGATTCCTGTCTAGATAAACAAGGAAATAGCGTAGCTAAGACACATTCGATGCTGAGGATATGGAAGAACCACTTCTGCTCACTGCTAAAAGGTGATGAAGAACAACGTTCCGCTGTCAGACAGAACGAATCATTTAATCTGCCCTAGCGAGGTATCTGTTGGAGCGGACAATTTTCCGCAATGCATAATTCGTCGGAGGTTAAAACTCCATTCGAGCTATTTGTCATCGGAACAAAAATCACTTCACTACAATTCGTAAATAATTTCCGCCAAGAATTCGTGTCGGACGAAATCGGAAGAACATTTGCACTTAGCTGTCAAAAATTTAACGAAAAATGCACCTGAACTCACTTCAACGTAATTCGCTGGGATGCGTTGCAAAATGTCGTCGAAATATTCCGAAAAGCTTTTCGGAACAATACCACGAAGCTAATATCATCCGAATCGTACAAAATCGGAGAATTTTCCGCTCCGACGGATACCTCGCTAGGGCTAAATTTTGGCAACGACTGCAAAAACTGTGATTCCTGAATGAAGTGAAGAGAGATCTATACTCAAGCCCAAAAAGGCTGCCGGAAATGACGGCATTTCCGTTGAGCTTTATAAAGCCGACGGAAATGACTTGGTAAGTAACATCCCCACCAACTGATAAGTCATATCTCGTCGGATGAAAGTATGTCTGAAAAATGTAACCTCAGCATCATTTGCCCGATCCACAAAAAAGTGGACACTCTGAACTGCGCCAACTACAAAGGCATAAGTCTCCTCAACATCAACAACAATATCCTACCTGACGTAATATGTATACGCCTGAAACCGTTTACTAACAACATCATCGGCCCTTACTAGTGTGGATTAAGGTCAGGAAAGTCCACAACCGATCAAATTTTCACACTTCGGCAGATCCTGGAAAAACCTAAGAAGTCCAAATCGACAGCCACCACCTTTTCATCGATTTCAAGCCGCAAACGACAGCATTTATAGAGAGGAACTATACAGAGCCATGTCTTGTTTTGGTATACCGCCTAAACTCATCTGTTTGTGTAGGACTGTAGGATGACGATGGAGATTTCTAGCTGCTCCATTAGGGTCGACATATTCGATACCAAAAAAGGATTTATGCAAGACAATGCGCTGTCATGTGACTTTTTCAATTTGATTCTTGAGACTATTGTGCAAAACTTCCGAGCCAATACCAGAGGAATAATTTCCCAAAAATCGGTGCAAGTACTAACATGTGCCTATGATATTCACATCATTGGTAGGAAGCGGCAAAAATGGGTTAAGCAGCAAATGAGGGCAAAACTAAGTTTATGCTGTCAAAATGAAAAGGCACACAACATCGACCAATTGTACAGAACGTCACCATTGACAGATATAACTTTGAGGTAGTACGGGACTTTATCTATCTCGGTTCCGCTATTAACTCTGACAACAACATGTTTTCAGAAAATAAACGAAGAATCACTCTTGCCAACCGCTGTTTCTTCGGGCTAAGAAGGCAAAAAGCTTTCCATTGATTATTGTAGATGCGGATGCGAATGCGAATGCTAAAATCAATGCGAAAGTTCCACGATAGCGGATGCAGATGAGAATATCCGCAATAACCCAGGTTCAGGTTTTCTGCCTCGCCTCATGAAAAATTTAGACAAACGTCCAAGAATATACAAAGTCAGCGTTAAACAGGCAAAACAGGCAGTGCACAGGCAGTGCACATTGCTTACATAAAGTTGAATTGGACCTGATTTGCTACTATCTTACATACATGGGGATCCATGTAATCTAAAAGGAACCTGGCCCTCGAACATCATTTAGACTTGTTCCTTACTAACTGCCTGTAGTTGAGCACTTGTCATACCTTAATCTCTAAAAATGTTTCGAGTATTGAACAGATTTTCCAAATTAATTCAAAAGCTTAAATCTATTTCTTATGTAAGGCGCAGTTTTGCTGATTTCTCTTCTGTAGCCGATTTAAGTCCAACCCCTTTCTACTAGTCAGTTAGTTCTTATTTGCTGCAAGCCTTGCTCACAGTTATTCTTACAGAAGCTAGGTTTTCTGTGAATCTCTAATAATTGTCTAAACTTTTAAAAATCCATGGCAACTATACAAAACCACCCTAATAACCAACATTAACTTCAAGCTATCTTTCACTAAACCCTTTTCTCCTTAAAAGCCACAAATTCTCCTAAACCAATCAAACAAAAAAGTCGTTCTAAGCGCCATTTAAGAAAAAAAAATCTACTTCAACTTCCGCCATTTTAGAAATTTAAAATTCCAGAAACTCGCCTTTCCCATCAGAATAAACAATTTAAACAGACAATTTACTGCTTTTATTCTAAACACCCATATTGTTAGTAACACCGGAACTAAAGAGGTCCTTTACCCCGCTTTATAACACCTTCATGGACAATAGAGACAGTGCAAATCCTCAGCACTTCAGCGATGTGCAAAATTCTGCCACTCTAGCCCTTACAAAGCAGAATGGAAAGTAGTTACACATTGAGAAAAACAAAAACGTGGAGTACTCTTTGAAAAGGACTACCCACCACCTATGCTATTTCCGACATTTAATTCAAAGTGTCCTCCCCCACTCGCACCTAGCCACACTTTACTTCAACTGAATAAATAAGTCACATTTGCCAGCGCCTCACCGACCTTACTGTAATGGACATGCATTTACTTTTGATGGAAACTTTGTTCGCAACGAAAACATCACATTTGTCATATGAGAACGATGGCGACGACGTCGAAAGGACCTTACAGGACGAATTAAAATGACAAAAAAATCCAGAAAATAGTTAAATGAAAAAGTAAAACAAAAAAAGATGAAAAAAAAGAGGAATACGAATCAGACCGGGAAAATACCAGCACACCAGGACTGGTATCCTGTGCCTGAAAAACAATATCATCCATTCATAGCCGCCTGAGTGACAAATTTGCTGTGTGTGCCATGCGGCAGCACCTCTGGGTGCCACCAGCAAGTACGATATGAGGATATGAATATACGTGATTCAATATTCTAGCCTCCCACCACGTAGTGTATGTATCACCATATCTCCACCTAGGAACTACCAAATGTTGCAGGACCAACACACAAACGGACATGTTTCTCTCAGGCTCATGTGAGTGAATGTATGGATGAAGACCGCGTTGCTACGTGTGTGCAACAAAACTAGCATCCAACAAAAACAACAAAAAAATCACATTTTCACCGTTGAGACGCTCAGGATATGACTTTGCAAGGTGAGAACCAACTTTCCGACCATCATTCCGCCCCTTATCCTGCAGAGGGCGTTAAAAAAATTGAAAAATTTTCTGAATTCAATTTAATAGCTTTCCACTTGCAAGGATTTTTTTCCTTTTCAGTCGTTTTGTTGGTTTTGTTTTTATATTTAATTTTATGGTGGTCTTGCACGCACCTTGGAGGAATGCTCGTCATAGTTTGGTGACCTATTAAGCTTCGATGTGAAAAAAAATACACCACCAAATTGTTGGAGCTTCGTCAACCGTCGAGCAGCGGTTTGCAATGAGTGGCGCGCACAATTCAGCTGTATTCAGCAAATGCAAATTGTGACAGGGTCATGTGAATATGCCACATCTCTCATTCATGGGAAACCCTGTGGGGCGGGAATGGGTTACTTTTCAGACTCGGGTCGATGGAGAGTTGAATTCTATGAATAAATTCGTTTTTTCTCGGCTCGGCGAGAGTGGTGTTTTTTTGTTTCTTTGGAAATAATTTTCCAGAGACAATATGCTGCCATCATTCAAAGTTACGTTTGTGTCGTTCACTGCGGATTTGGTGGATAAGGACGGGTGCTTGGGGGTGAATACAAATTTTCATTTGAATAGATTAACACAGAATATCGGGTTTGCGCTGAGTATACTACTGTCAGACGGATTAACTAAGCCATTGTAAGCCGATGACTTATTCCAATTATGCAGGTTCGATGTACTGAGTATTCCATTGGATATGTAAATCATCCAGCTGGCTTACTCTGTTTGATTTTTCAAATGGAATTCTTAAATTCTGAAACTATGTTCCTAGAATTTAATTCATTCTGAGATGACGAAATTCACCCATGGTATGATACAAAAAAAATGTATACTTACATGGTTTTGCAATTAGCTGTAGACTTTGAAATATTTATGCCAATTAACGTTTTAGGCACGGGTTTTCAGGGCGAAATCATCCTTAAATTCTTAAATTCTGAAACTATGTTTGTAGAATTTAATTCATTCTGAGATGACGAAATTCACCCATGGTATGATACCAAAAAATATGTATACTTACATGGTTTTGCAATTAGCTTTAGACTTTGAAATATTTATGCCAATTAACGTTTTAGGCACGGGTTTTCAGGGCGAAATCATCCTAGTTTCGGGATTAAACTCGAATTGACTCGAGAAAGTTGTTTTTCAGTCAACTTAAAGCTAACTTTGGTGAGTTAATCCTGAGACTAAATGATCAGATGTTTTTGACAGATGATGAAATACCAAACAAGCAAATATTTTCAATTCTATTTGTGTGGCAATTTTATCAAATTTTTAGAATCTAAACACGCAAACGATATATTCACATGCACTCGAAACTGTTTTCAATATTGAGTTTGACTGCTTTACTAAGAATAAGACTTGCAAGATCGCGACAGCAGCCATTTTCATTTGCTTGGGGAAAACAAATGCAACAGGCCCCTTGAACAGAGATGGTGGTGGATGAACCGAAAGGCCAACCGCCAACGGCGACAGAAGCCATTTTCATTTGTTTGGGGAAAAAGAAACCAAACAGGTGATAACTGAACAAAATCGATAAATCATGAGTGCTACCAAATGAAATCACTACACAAGGAGTCAAATTTTATCGACTAAAAACTGCTTTATGGATTAAATTTATTCCGGTGTTAGTTAACTCTGGGTTAACTCAGAGCAAAGATTATAAAGTCATACAGATGACGCATTGAGAACAAAAAACAGAAAATTTTGCTCACCAGCTTCATGGTACGGGCGGGCGGTGAGCACGTGCACACATATGAGAAACGACATCCAATCATATGGCGGTCTGTGCCAGTGCGATCAGCCATAGCACAACTTTTCTTGTATGGAGATCTGTCCAACTTTATAATCTTTGCTCAGTGTTAACTTACTTACTTCAACCAACCTGCCTCTCCAATTAGCCTGGTCCTTAGCTAACTGCCTCCAGTTGCGCATTCCAAGTTGGTTGAGGTCAGTTTCTACTTGTGCGAACCACTTAAGGCGAGGTCTTCCTCTACTACGTCCGACTTCTGGCTTAAAGTCGGATTATTGCTGTCCATTCGTTCTAGATGTCCATCTTAAACGTCCAATGCGGATCAGTGCCATGTCGCAGTACAGCTAGTATAGCTCCTGTTTGAATCTTCGTTTCCATAGCCCGTCAACGCAAACGGGACCGAAGATTTTTCGAAGAATTTGCCCCTCGAAACGTCCAAGGACTTCTTTATCCGCATTTGATATGGTCCATGCTTCAGCGCCGTATAGCAGGACTGGGATGATCAGAGTCTTATATAGAATCTCCTTAGTAGTTCGAGTGAGGGCTTTACTACTAATTTGCCTTCATAGTCCGAAGAAACAGCGCTTGGCAATAGTAATTCTTCATTTAATTTCTGAGCAGATGTTGTTGTCAGAGTTGGTAGCGACCAGAGGTAGACAAAGCCCCGTACTACCTCAAAGTTATATCTGTCAATGGTGACCCATCTGTCCGATTCATCGATGTTGTGTGTCTTTTCGTGTTGATTGCATATAATTAGTGTTGCCCTCATTTACTGCTAAGCCTTCTTACTTACTTCTCTATAACTAGCAAACGTGGCCAACACATCACGTAGAGTCCTACTAATGATTTCAATATCGCCGGCGTATGCTACTAGTTGCACCGGTTTTTGGAAAATTGAACCTCTGGTGTTGGCTCTGGAGTTTTGCACAATCCTCTCAAGAAACGAGAGAGGGGCTGTGATAATTCTCCATCGTCATCCTAAACAAACGGACGGAGTTTGGGCGGTATACCAAAACTAGACATTGCTTTGTATAGTTCGTTTCTATAAATGCTGTCGTATGCAGCTTTGAAATCGATTAATAGGTGTTGGGTATCGACCTCGTATTTTTAAGATTTTTCAGAATTTGCCTAAGTGTGAAAAATTGATCAATTGTGGACTTTGCTGGCCTAAAACCAAACTGACTAGGGCCGATCAGGTTGTTGGTAAACGGTTTCAGGTATTCACAACTTACGGCAGATAGCATCTGTAGGCGATGTTGAGGAGAATTATGCATATGTAGTTGGCGCAGTTTAGCGGGTCTCCTTTTTTGTGGATCGAACAAACTATGCTGAGGTTCTATTCTTCATGCATAATTTTTTCCGAACAGATTTGGCTTATGAGTTGGTGGATGATTCTTACCAAGTCATCTCTGCCGGCTTTATAAAGCGGGTAGGCCGTCATTTCCGGCAACATTATTAAGATTGAGTTTAAATATTGCTATCCTCACTTTACTCAGGGCGGGTGGTTGGCAGTTTTCACTGTCGTTGCCACTATTGAATGGTTCGTGCTCCCAGCGGAATGTTATTCGTCATCGCCGTTTAACGGTCTGCAGAAGTGGTTCTTCCATATCCTCAGCATCGACTGTGTCTCAACTACGATATTTTCTTGTTCATATCGACAGGATTCTGTTAGAGCCTTGTATCCTTGGCTTTGACGTTTTACACTCTGGTAAGACTTGCGAACACGCGCTTTTCTTGCCCTTTTTTCATTTTTCTGAAAAGCCGGTGTTCTTTCCTCCTTCTCTGCCTATAGAGCTCAATGTAAGCTCTCTTCTTCACCTGCAGCTTAGCCTTTAAGGCCTCGTTTTTGGCTACGAGCATCTGTCGGCATTCCTCATCAAACCATGGGTTTCTTGCTGGTGATGAAAGATAAACCTAGCACATCAGTTGCGGCGGATTTAATGGCTCCTTGGCATCGATGTCATTGTTCTTCGATATTCGATGCTGCTCCTCGGAATGTTCGGAAATCCAAAATACAGGATGCGTGTCTCTTGCCCATTGCATTGTGATCAATTTAGATGACCGTTCTTTGATCTGGAGGCCACCATGTCCCCTTATGGATGTCAATATGAGGAAACCGTGTGATGGCTATAGTGGCATTTCGTTCCGCCCCAGATTTAATTAGCCTAAGTACGTTACCAAACGTGTTGTAGTGTAGGATATGTTTTCCGACGATACTGCTAAAGATGTCTTCTCTTCCTTTGCGTTAAAATCTCCCAGAACCATTTCAGCATCGTATTTCGATAGTCGTTAAGGTTTTGTCAAGGAGCTCGTAAAAGCAATGTTTAGCTATAACATGTTTTTCATTCGTCGCATCAAGGCGTGAGCGCATATAAGGCTTATTTTGGCGAATTTGGCTTCAATGCGGATCTTCACAATGTGGTCGCTAATGTCTTGGAAACATAAGACTTCTTACCTAAGTTCGCATCCGAATAGTCTCTGTTTCTAATCACTATAACACGGTCCATAGTATATGTCACCCTCTTTTTGCCCGGCTCATCCCACCGTATTTCCTGAATGGCAGTAATGTCTTCCGGTTTAGCGATTCCGTTTGTATTTTTGTATACCGTTTAAGTAAATTACAAATTTTTGGCGCAACAGGCTCGTTAAAAGAAAATATTTTCTTGACAATTGATACAGGTCGGATGATTTGTTAGATCTTCAGGAGAAAGGGCCAGTGAAAATAATTAAGGTATTGCTAGGGCTGGTAATCTAAGCCACACCTTCTGCGCTTCAGTTCATCGCACCAACCATCGCACCACTGAGCCCGTCAAATAAGCTCAATTAATTCTTAGTCAATGATGGAAGGACTGGTACTTGCTCAAAAAGAAAGCGCACAATTAAAAATGTCCTTGATGGTTCCAATAATATTATCCTTACGATAGTTGGAAAAAGAAAACACACCAATGGTGTGATCAATGGAAATATTTTCTCTCCACCATCAACAACCTCTTGGGAACACAAATCTCTCTCACCATTACCTCAATGAGTCCGATAAAATAACCAAAAGGGGTATCGTAAGCACCCTATTGACAATAGTTGACAACAAGCATTTCGACTGGAAAACAAACTGTTAATAGCTCCAAATAAGGGTGCTAAGTATTATCTGAATCTCTTGTGAGGACAATGCAACAATTTGAGTATTTTTGCGGACCCATCGAAAACAAAGAGCTTAGATTTTCGGAACACACCCAGATGTCAAATACGTACGACGCGTTATATTGCTTTGTTCTAAGCTCAATGCCAATAGGTCGAGGTCAGGCTAATTGTAGTTTTGCACCCACTCCCCCAAAAAAGCAGTTCTCTGGAGCCTCCTTGATTATGGTGCTCACTAAATTTCGTAATTTAAATGCAAATTGACAGAGAAGATCAAGAGGTCCCCCTTGTATCAAAATTTTACCTCTCAGTACATCCTTCCAAAGTACAATTATCATCCAGCAATGTACTGCAATTAATGGGAACAAAAAAAAAGAAAACCAGCAAATAATCTCGGCATGGGATACAGAGAGGACGCATTGCCATTTGGCCAGATCTGCGATGACTACAACACATCGTCGGACCTGACAACAAAAAAAAAATGTTTAAAATAAAAGCAAAATCAAGGAATACGGCCTAATTACCTTACTTAATGTGCACACACACACACATAGAGCCAACCCCCAAACCCAGCAAGGCGGACACAGCACACAGGGATAATCCATGTGAAAGTGAACTTTTGTTGTTCCGCCGTGTAATGCCTGAAAAGTGTACAAGAGCCTCGTGTAATTTCAGATTGCGATGGATAACTTTTATCGAAACGAAAAAAATGAAGAAAACACACACAAACGACAGGAATGAGTGGAAACCGCCTGAGGGGTCACTGTGGGTGCATAGTTCATCCACCTACGTCCTACAGACACAGATACACAGAGCTCAACGGGTAATGCCGATGAATTTGGCCTCTGGAACTCTGGAAGGTGGGTGGTACACCAATGAATCCAGGAGGTTGGAAAAGCTTCCTTCCCCGGTACACAAAAATCGATAAAATCTGCACACAGAGTCGAGAGCGGCGCAGTAGAAAGCTCCAAACTGGAAGAAACAGAGCGAGCATGCTCCTCAATATTCGATAGGAATAGAAAGAGGAAAAGAGCTGAGAGCCTTGAATTGGAAGTGAAAAGTCTGTTAGGTACCCTTATTAGGTCACTCCCTATATGCATAGCGAGAAAGCTCTTTCACTCATGCCTCCCCCGTGTGCATTGTTTTGGTTTTTATCGTACATTTCTTGTGTTGAGGTTAGATTTTCTATGGGATTGCATTATCCTGCCTTGGGATTACAAGCAACAACAGAGGGAAAATGATTTTTGCCTCTTCTGTCTTGAATTACCCCGTCCAATCCACGCAGTTCTCTTGGTGAAATTGACGTATTCTCGGTATGCCTTGCTTTATGGATTTTCTGACGCATTAAAGCTGTACATTGTAATGGGGATTAAATTCCGAAAATACATATCCTTGGATTGTGGCATCCTTGGGGACATTTTTCCGATTCCGTTACAGCAAGCATCTCGATATCAATTTACACCTTTTTTTTTTGTTAATTAATGTTGGATGGAGTCCTTCGAGAGCTGAGGACACACGCATGCTTGCGTACAATGCACTCCCACTTAGGGCACCCACTCGATTGGTCGCTGTCGATTGTAAATTATGAATTTTAATTTATCCCGTTATGGGACCTTATGAGAAGGATGTTATGCAAGTTTCGGAATGCGCTGGTAGTAGCTAGGTATACAAGTGTGTGTTATTTGCGCGCTGACAAGCCACAAAAGCTGAGATCATTAATGGCGTGTTGTTTGCTCATTTTCCAATTGATAGCGTAGCAGGGATTTTGATTGGCATTTTCTGATCCTGAGAACTAATATTGATAGCAATATGCTTATATATGGAGTTAGTAATATTCATCACCTCGAGTTGGTTCCTAAAACGTGTTTCAAACAAGTATTTTGGAAAGAGAGCATTGAATTTATGCGCACTATTTTTGATGTCTATACATGTATCGAAAACTTTTAACTGGATGCTATACTTTCCATATAATCGATCAGTCACTAGAACGAGTAAGCGGCGTACAGCCCTTTTTTTTAGCATAAGGAATTCGAATGCGGTTACAAGTAAGGATTTATTTCAATATTCGAGTTTAAATTTAATAAGGAGCATGTCCGTTCTCTGAGGCTCCTGTCATTTGTTTTTACACGGCAGCAAAATAATTCCTGAGATGAAACCAACGGTAGAGTCTGATCCGACACATTCAAGAAGTCCCATATGGATCTGAAATAGAGATGGTAGCGAAATAAGCCGTAAAATCAACGACAAGGGCTTATGCCAGTTTTTGATATTGACGGTGATGTATTTTGCGATCATCTGATAAAAAATTAGAAAAGGCCTGCTTTGTTGGCCGTTGTCATTTCGTGAAGTACCCGAAAAATCAAAGTTTTAGTAAACAACCGATGAGCCTAATGAAGGACTCTTTTCATTGTTGAAGATACTAGAAAATGGCAGCCCAATCCGTATCAGCATTCAAAACAGCAACTAGCGAAAAGCCTAATTAAACAAAAGCAGAATTACTGCCATCAAGGAAATACGATGAAATAGGTTTGACAAAAGTGTCAGAATAGGTTAGAAGTCTCACGCAATCGCAAATTCGAATAACTTCTGAAGGAGGAAAATGAAAACCTTACTAATGACTGCTTTTATGGAGAAAACATATCGGATGTTTTTTAGAGGTATGAAGCTTCGAATTGAAATAAAATACAAGAAAATCGTTTTAATGCCAAATCACACGATCTTGGTGGCCAATTGACAGGTCTATTCCGCGAAATTATGCGCTCATCGAATGTTTCCTTCAATAAATCGATTGTGACGTGCGATGTGTGGAATAGCGCCGTCACGTCATCCAATGGCCCCGCGTCCTGGCGGTATCCAATAAATTGGAACTGGCCCTCCAGGTTGTGGGTTTTGGTTTGGGCTAACTACCCAACCATGAACAAATTAATTGTAACGAAGCAACCAACAGCCTCGGAAAGGGCAGATTTTATTTTTGACAACCCTGCTAAACGAAAAAAGGACAACGAAGTTCATATCTGCACCTGGAATGTGAGATAATTAAATGGGAGAGGTGCAAGCGACCAATTAGCGGAAGCCGTAAACTGCTACAAAGCAGACATTGCTGCCTTCTAGGATATACGATGAGATGGGAAGGGCAAACAGAGGATGAAAAACTGTGACATCTACTACGGACCGTGTTATAATGAGCAGAAACAGCGACTATTCGGATGCGGATTTGTAATAAGTGCCAGACTTAGGCAAGAAGTCTTATGTTTCCAAAACATTAGCGAACGCATCAAGGCCAAATTCGCCAACATAAGCCTTATATGCGATCACGTCTTAACGGAGGAAAAAGATGATATAACTAAGGATTGCTTCTACAAAAGTACGAAATTAAAATCGTCCTGAAAGATTTTAACGCAATGGTAGGAAAAGAAGAGATCTTCAGCAGTATTGTTGGAAAACATAGCATACACGATAACACGTCTGTAAACGAACTTAGGCTTATTAAATTCACTACGGAAAGAAATGCCACTATGGCCAGCACACGGTTTTCTCACCTCGATATATTTAAGGGGACATTGCGGTCTCCATATCAACGAACTGTCAATCAAATCGAACAATTTGCGATAGAAAAGATGCAGCAGCCAGTATTTTGGATGTGCGAGCATTTCGAGGAGCTAATATCGACTAGGATCAATAATTTGTTGGTAAGAATGTGGATATCCACACACCACACCAATCCAGAAATACTGTAAAAAAAAATAATATCGAAAGAGTGCAATCGCAAGAGACTGCCAAGGCATTCGAGCAACGGGTATCCCATAACTTCTCGATTACCACCATACCACCAGCATCGAATGTCGAAGAACAATGGCAACGATGCCAAAAAGCCATTAGTTCGGCCGCAACTGGTGTGCTAGGTTTCTCGCGGCAACCAGCAAGAAACACCTATTTTGATGAGAAATGCCGACAGCTGCTGGCAGCCAAGAAAGAGGCGTACACGGCTAAGCTGCAGTCAAAAACCAGAGCTGCCACTATAGGCAGAGAAGAAGGGAAGAACACCGGCTTTTCGGAAAGATGAGAAAAGAGCAAGAAAATCGAGCGATCGAGTATATAGAGAGGTGCTACTCCAGGAACGATGTTCGCAAGTTTTGCCAAAGTGTTAGACGACAAGGCCAAGGATACAAGGCTCGAACAGAATCCTGTCGAAAAGGCAGAAAAAACTGCAAACCACCTTACCTAAGTGAAGTCAGGATAGCAAGATATAAGCTCAGGCTTAATAAGGCAGCCGGAAACGACGGCCACCTCGCTGAGGTTTATATAGCCCGTGGAGATGACTTGGTAAGAAACATCCACCAACTCATAAGCCAAATCTGGTCGGATCAAAGTATGCCTGAAAAATGGAACCTCAGCATCGTCTGCCCAATCCACAAAAAGGGAGAACTCTGCCAACTACGGAGGCATAAGTCTCCTCAACATCTATTACAAGATCCTATCTGCCGTCATATGTGAATGCCTGAAACCGTTTACCAACAAGCTTATCGGGCCTTATCAGTATGGTTTTAGGCAAGCAAAGTCCACAACCGTTAAATTTTCACACTCAGGCAGATTCTGAAAAATCTTAAAAAGTCAAAATCGATATCCAACACCTATTCATCGATTTCAAAGCTGCAAACGACAGAATTTATGGAGACGAACTATTCACGGCCATGTCTAGTTTTGGTATACCGCCCAAACTCATCCGTTTATGTAGAGTGACGATGTAGAATGCCTTCTGCCCCATAAGGGTCGGAAACGACCTCCCGAACCAACACCAGAGGCACAACTATAAAGGAGGCAACTAAAAAGGCACAACCTTAGGCGGATAAAGGAATCCTTGGTCGGTTAGAGAGGAAAATTCTTCGTAAAATCTTCGGCCCGTTTGCGTTGACGGGGTATGGAGACGAAGATTCAACCAACAACTATACGAGCAGTCCGGCCTCGAAGACCTCTCTTTAAGTGGCGCGCACAAGTAGAAACCGATCTCAACTTACTTGGATTGCTCAACTGAAGGCAGTTAGCTAAGGACCAGGCTAATTGGAGAGACGTGTTGGTTGAGGCGCAGGTTCATTCCGGACTGTAGTGCCACTTAAGTAAGTAAGTAAGTATAGCTAACTTTGTAAATTTAGTGATGCCATATTTAATAACTTCAATGTTCTGTTATGTCCCACCAAAGATTATAAAGCCATGTAGATGACGCATTGAGAACAATAAACAGAAAGTTTGCCCATCAGGGTACGGGCGGGCGGTGTGCACGTGAATACATTAGAAACGAGATCCTACTGGCGCAGCCCGCCATAGAACAATTTTTCTTGTATGCAGTGCGTCATCTGTATGACTTTATAGTCCTTGGTCCCACTTACAAATGCACTAAATGATGAGCCTCTGGATGCATATTATATGCTGTGGCAAATGCTGTTCGTAGACACTGCTTGTATTAAACTCGCTACAACACAGATCTAATAGTATTTGTTGTGATGCTTCATTTTTGTTCAAAAGCAAATTGCTATTTGTTCAGTCCTTTCTTTGTATTCCGCGTATATCGATTCAAATACCATAAAGCCTGTAAAAAGCTAAGTATCATCAAATCCAAGTAATTCGAGTGTAATGGAATGCTTATCGTTTCGTAAGCCAATTATTATAGCGGCCAGTTTAATGACCACCGGTAATATGAAATTCATATCCTATAGAAGCTTACATAATAGACGGCCTCACGATCCTTGGAGGCAGTAACATTGCCAACAATTATTGACACGATGATGTATTTCATTTCGCAAATAATCCCTAGATTGAGTTTCCTCTCAAAGGGGAATACCAAATTCTCTAGTGAATATTCTTGTGGGGTATCCAATGTCCATTAGTAAGCTCCATCCTGGAGTCACGTATATCATGAAATATTTAACAAATGGACCTTCTCCCGTATAAGTAAAAAAAAAAAAACTTTCAATTTTCCAATAAATCCATTATAATTGAAAGCGAAGCGATTCATTAATGCGATTCATCAGCGACAATGGAAAACAATGAAGGACGAACAAAAAAAAATACAGGATCTCATTATATATGATACAAATGACGGTGTGGAAAATCGGAGCAAAAACTGACTAAAAGGACGAAAGAGGAGGGGGACAATTAAGTGCGAAATGCAACCTCAGCTAAGAGAAAATTTAATTTCATTTCGTGTCGATCAGCAAAAGGTTTGATTTTTTACCTTAATGATGAAAATAATCAACCGGATGCAGCATAATGGGACTGTAGTAAGAATAATTAAAGTTTCAGTATACCCTAAAAGTTTAACGAGTTTGATTTGGTGCATATAAGAGTCTAATGAAATGGAGAACATTTTTTATGATTTTTGGGATGTTGTAGCATGGGCATTTTTACCAAGAATTAATTTCAAACATTGAAACCGGTAAAGGGAGGGCTAGTAAGATGAATATGACCCTTGCGTAGGGAGCGGTCTTTGGAAAATTTGTTGAATCCAATTTTTTCCTCTGATGTATTGTTTTTTGTGAAAAGTTTGGAACTCTAGATTTTAATTAGTTCCAACAAAATTCCTTTTATTTCGTTGGTTTTTCATTGTCAAGATGTGATTAAGCTGCTTTTCGCAAGTGTATATAACAGACTGACTGAAAAAAAAAGAAGAATGTACAGTCGTTAGAAAAAAAAAACAAAATGTATGGCATACAGAAAACTCAAATCTACATTCTCCATTCACTTGCGTGGGCGACGTTATATTTTTCTGACAGATGGGTAAATTAAAAAACCTTGTTGTTACTTAAAAAAACAGCACCCACGCCGCCCAGTGGTTCCTCCCATAGGCCAAAAGTCAAAATTTCAAAGTTAATCAAATTGTGTTTTTTTATATAGTAATTATCTATGGTAACGGGACAGTTAAGTGACAGTAAGATTTCTGATTTAAAATTAGTTGTTAGTTGTCAGTCGTATCACAAAGTTGAGTGTTTTTCGCAGTTAAAAAAAAAAATCTGAAAACTGGAGTCAATTTTAGTAGATTGTTTAAAATTAAGTTTTGAAAAAATTGATGCGAATAATAAAACAATATTTAATGATTTAAATGGTTTTCTCAAGATTTTTTTTTACCTCTATTGGAACAGAGGCATGATTTTCGTTATTTTTTTTTAGTTTTTCGTGTTTTTCTAAAGAAAAACACATCGAGTTCCGATGAATGAAAGTTATAATTTATACATCAAAATTTAGAGCTATTTTTCTTCTTTCAGAATATGTATGGCTTTTTGAGCGCTAACCTTACAATTTTGACCCGAAGCAAAACACTGATTTCCACTTTTTTTTTTTTAGATTGAAGCAATATTGATATTTTTAACATTTGGCATTCGGTGAAGAAAGGTGTGCAAGATCTAACGAAACATGGACAGTTTTTAAACAAATTTATAAAATCGAAGATTAAGAACCAAAAAAAAAGATGAGTAACCTCTGTAAATCCTTTCAAAGAAGGTGGGTGGCTTGCTCAAAGAAAAAAAAAACATACTTTTATCTAAAAACAGTGCCTGGCTTTATTTCGAGGAAGATTTCAGTTCTGTACAAAACCGAGCAGATGAGAATAATTTGCAAACACGTCAAGGCAGACCAAAAAAGCCATTTTTGGAAAGCTCGTCTAGAACGAAGAGGGGACATATTGCAGAGATTGTTGACGTCATCGATGTAGATATCGCTTGTGCTTTAAAAAATATGCCAGTCCAAAGAAAATCTTCAAATTAAACAACTTGATTCATATAATGCTTTGAAGCTTTTGGTTGAGACAAAATTGTCAAAACATCAGTACCAAGTCATCAGGAACTTGGTACACCAAAAAACTGAAGCCGATATTTTTCGAAGCTATGTAATAGTTCTTAAAGCGAAACAAGAATGTTACCCAGCACTTCAAAAACAATAAAAATATCGGATTCATTAGCTGAAGTTTCACTTCAAGGCCTCGTTAATCATACAGCGGAACGCATCGAAGAATCCCAACGAGAAAATTTTGAAAATTTAGATTATGATTTCGGTAATAAAAAAAAAACGAAAAACAAAGTTTTGTGTTATATTGTAAAACTTGTCCCTTCATTTCTTAGCTGTGCTAGTAGTAAAAATGTTTCGTGTTTGTTGCAACCGACAAGTTCAGTTGCCAATATTATAGTGTCGCTCGTCTGAATAACACCACATGTTGTGTTCGTCTTTCGTAAAAATATGATTTCACTGTGGCTATGAACTCCTGATTTAGGTAATCTAAATCAAATCGGCAAATGGGGTTTTGATGGAAGCAGTGGACAGTCCGAATACAAACAAGGAATATCCAGCAAACTCAGCGATTCGGATATGTTTATAACATCAATACAACTTTTTTCGCAAGAGGGCTCTGAATCTGAAAAGAAAGTTGTATGGCAAAATCCTCGATCAGGATCAACTTGATACTGCCGACTCATACAGTGCGGTTCACATGGTTAGCCGCACCATTTCTCTCTCAATAAATTACAGTTTTTCTGTTTGTTTTTTTAATGAACTACCAAACAATGCATTTATTGGAAAGGTTATTAAATTCTCTTCGAAAAAAAAACTAAATTCAAGATTAGTGAGGGACACTTAACGGTTGTTTTGATCTCTTTCTTCCCACTAGTGCAATAAAAGCTCAAATAAATCGGTTCACTTGGTTAGACGCACGAACTTATACAGTTATTTCTTAATGCTGGGAAATGCAAATTAAATTTTGTTACTGAGTAAACGTTATTAAAGTTTTTCTGAGTGTTTAAAGTGAATATGGGTAAAAAAAAATGTTGACGGTGGCGGAAAAGGCAAAAATTGAGGCCTACCACTCAGAAGGTTTTTCTATGCAAGCCAAATAGGAGGAAGTGATAAAACAACTCGAAATTTTTTATCAAACCCTGCTACCTATGTAAAAAAAATAACAAAGGAAGGACAAAAACAGCCTTAACACCGCACGAGAAGCGAAAGATATAAGAATTGCCTCAAATTCAGCACACTCCACGATGAAAATCAGACAATTAGCGGGGGTAAGTGCCAGCAAATCAACGGTTCGTGGAGCTATTTTAGGTGCTCCACACTTGAAATTCAAAAAGTTACAAAAAAAAAAAAACCACCACTAAACGCTGCAAGAAAGGAACTTCGTTTGGAATTCGCGCGTCTTCATATGGCATGTGATACTCAATTGGGAGTGTTTCAAATTGGAGAACTGTGGTGTTTTCTGATGAGAAAAAGTTCAACCTAGATGGTCCTGATGGGTATAATTTTTATTTTCATGATATCCGCAAAGACGAATGCTTTTTGAATCGCAACCATTCTAAGAAATGAGGAGTAATGGTATGGGGGGCCATTTCATACTACCTATATGGTGCCTTTGAGTTGGTTTTTGTGTCTCACAAAATGACAGGAATGTCTTATAAAGCTCTTTTGCAAACAGCTTTTCCAGCCATAAGAGAGCTTTTTGGACTAATCCAGTGGATCTTACAACAAGATAATGCTCCGATCCACAACGCGCACGTTGTAAAAGCATTTCTCGCTAGTGAAAATGTGGAATTGTTGCCGTGGCCACCATACTCACCTGATCTAAACATTATTGAAAACCTTTGGGGATGGCTAACCCGTCAAATTTATGAAGGAGGACTGCTGTATGAAAGCTGTGAGGAGCTTATTGCAGCAATTAAAGATGCCTGGTCTAAGATGTCATTAGACTATTTAAAAATATTGTATGAATCCCTTATGTCATTTCAAGTCGCGGAGGTTGTACAAAGTATTGAAATTGTGCAAAATAATTAAAATAATAATAAAAAAGCAAAAAAAAAAGATGGCAATCGATCAACTTCTTATTTTTCAAACTTTTAACAGGTGCGTCTAACTAAGTGAACCGATTTATTTGAGCTTTTTTTGCACTAGCGGGAAGAAAGAGATCAAAACAAACGTTAAGTGTCCCTCACAAATCTTGAATTTAGTTTTTTTTTCGAAGAGAATTTAATAACCTTTCCAATAAATGCATTGTTTGGTAGTTCATGAAAAAACAAACAGAAAAACTGCCATTTATTGAGAGATAAATGATGCGGCTAACCATGTGAACCGCACTGTACGTTTTCAATTAAAAAATGAAACGGCAGGCTTGAGCAGAAGTGAGCAAGAATATATACAGAGCCAAATAAACGAACTCAATGAAAGAATTATTAATATATCGGACCGTTTTATCAGCGTAAAGGATATACTTAAATTGACATTGGCTGACGGTAAGATATGCAATGCCTTGTCACATACGGCTTCACTTCAAGTATGCTATGTTTGTGGAGCAAAACCAAGTAATATGAATGACATTCGAAGCTCCTTAGAAAGAAGCATCAATGAAGATTTCTTAGATTTCGGCATATCTCCGCTGCATGCATGGATACGATTTTTTGAATTTTTCGTTCATTTAGCTTATCGGTTGGATTTCAAAAAATGGCACACACGAAGCAATAAAATACATCTTTTGGACGCACAAAAAAAACGTATCCAAGGAGAATTTAATAAATTTGGGTTGATAGTTGGCAAGCCGAAACAAGGTGGGGGGAATTCAAATGATGACAATACTGCCCAAAGATTTTTTGCAAACCCATCTGTATCTTCCAAAATAACTGGTGTAAAGCAATCGATTATCGAAAGATGTGCTGTTATTTTACAAACTTTGGCAAGCTGTTTTGCAATTAATGCAGAAACTTTGCAAGAACACGCACAAGAAACAGATCGAGAAATCGTTACAGAATACCCTTGGTACCCATTGCCAGCTTCAGTACACAAGGTTCTAATTCATAGAGGACATATCGTGGAACATTCCATACTACCTATAGGCCAATCTACGGAGGAGGCAGCTGAAGCTAAAAATAAATATGTGAAGTTTTTTTTCGCTCAGAAAACACGAGAAAAATATCAAGGTTATCAACAGGCACCGATTTGTTAAATAGATTACTGCTGACTTCAGACACATTGCTTTCTAAAGAAATTTAAAAAAAAAACAAAAATCGACTTTGTCCAAAGAAATTAAAAATTTATTGATATAATTCAAAAATTTTTAAAATTTTAATTTTAGCTGATGAAAAATAAATTAGATAATTAAAAAAGTTATTTTTTTAAATATTATTTAATTTATTTTTCATCAGTTAAAATTAAACTTAGAGTTTTGGCCGCACTTCCCATACAAATGGAACCACTGTGCTCCGCGCCGCGCCGTGGCAGTCGTGGTCGGTCCACAGAGGGTTTTTCGATGGAGACGACAAGGACACAACAAGCTTGCTCTACGAACCGTGAATTTCTTGACCACTAACCGCCCGATCGAAAAACATTTGTTCGTGCAAAAGAAAAAAAAATGGAAAACATATGAGAAGGCTAAAGTCCGCTGTGCGGATCGCTTACTACCCTATCCCATCCCATCTTTTAACGAACGAAGTATTAAAAATGACATTTTGACAACAGCTTATCAAAATCTTTTTATGGATCGACAAAAAACAACGCCTTTCTCCTGCTTATGGTATGGCGTAGGGTATACAAATAGTTTTTTTTAGGAAAACGCCTCTTAAAAGTGGGCGTATTTGAAAATGATATAAAGACGAAATGTTTATTTTAACAAACCCGATGTTTTTAAAACCAATGTTTTTTTCGTATATTTTAAAATTTCAAAGGAAAATGTTTTTTTTAATGAAAACGCTTCCAAAAAGGTGAGTGCGGCAAAGAACCTTATACCTTATGTCGAAATATAAATATTGGGATTGACAACATATGTTGTTCAGGCACTTTTTCAAAATTCCTCACCGTTTGGCCAAAAATAACGTTTTTTTTTCAAAGTGGGCTTGGCATTGGCGGATTTTGAAAATGTTTACACTTGTTCTGCTTCATCGGATAGAGAATCCATATACCAAATTTCACCAACCCAGCTCAATACTAAATGCCCAAAAATCGGTGACATACAGACTGACGGACGAACAGAAAGACATAGCTAGATCGCCTAGCGATTCTGAGTCTATGTTTCTCTACGTCTATTGAATGTCAAAACTAATTTACCCTTATGGGATATTGTATACAAAGGCGGATGGGAGCTACTCAACCTTTAATGAAGACTGACCAATAAAGATAGGAAAGCAGAGAAAAAAAAAAAGACCACTTATGATCGGTGAGAAATAGAAATACTTTGTGGAGCTAACGCGGAATAAGAGCCGCACATACCCTTTTCAGAATACTTCCGTTCCCAGCATCTCTCACCTATAAAAGGTTCACTACCTTCGAGACATGCCTTTTGTTGTTGGCAAGGGATGCAGATGCGTAGCGTGGGTGGGGACATGAAGAGAAAAACTGTTACATCTACTACGAGCCATGATATGTGAGCAGAAACAGCGACTATACGGATGCGGATTTGTTATAAGTGCCAGACTTAGGCAAGAAGTCTTATGTTTCCAAGACAATAGCGAACGCATTGTAAACATCCGCATTAAAGCCAAATTCGATAACATAATCATTATATGCGCTCACGCCCCGACGGAGGAAATAGATGATATATCTAGGGATTGCATCTACGAGGTCCTTGACAAAACCTATGAGTGACCTTTGAGCGACCGATATATCGTACTGGGAGATTTCAATGCAAAGGTAGGAAGAGAAGGCATCTTAAGTAGTATTGTCTGAAAACATATACTACACGACAACACGTCTGGTTACAGACTTAGGCTAATTGACTTCGCTACGGAACGAAATTCCACTATAGGCAGCAGACGGATTCCACACCACGAGGTCTATAATGGGACATGGGGGTCTCCAGATCAACGAATAAGACAAGAGGCACGCATCGAATATGGAAGAAGAATGGCAACGCAACCAACAAGCCATTACTAACTGATTGTTTGGTTTCTCGCGCCCACCAACAAGAAACCCCTAATTTAATGAAGAATGCCGACGTGAATGCCAGGTGAAGGCGAGACCTGCCTTTGAGCTCTATAGGCACCGGCTTCTCAGAAAGATGAAAAAAGAGTAAGAAACGAGCGCGATAGAGGATATAGAGAGGTGCCACTCCAGGAATGATGTTCGCAAGTTTTAGCAAAGGATAAAACGTCAAAGCCAAGAATACAAGGCTCGAACAGAATCCTGTCGCGACGAACAAGGGAATATCGTATATGAGACACAGTCGATGCTAATGATATGGAAGAACTACTTTTGCAGACCGTTAAACGGCGATGACGAACAACATTCCGCTGTCAGGAGGAACGAACCATTCAATTTTGGCAACGACGGCGAAAACTGCCAACCACCTGACCTGAAGGAAGTGAGCGTAGCAATACCTGAACTCTAGCAAAATAAGGCTGCTGGAAATGACGACCTTCCCGCTGTATAAAGCCGGCGGATATGACTTGATAAGTAACATCCCTCAACTCATAAGCCAAATCTGGTCCTATGGTATGCTCGCAGAATGGAACCTCAGCATTCACAAAAAAGGAGACCCTCTGAACTGCGCCAACTACAGAGGCATAAGTCTCTTCAACATCGCCTACAGAATCCTATCTGCTGCAATATGTGAACGCCTTGAAACATTTACAAACAACTTCATATGCCCTTATCAGTGTGGTTTTAGGCCTGGAAAGTCCACAACCGATCAAATTTTCACACTTCGGTGGATCGTTACAAAAATTCAAGAAGTCCAAATCAATACCCACCAACTGTTCATCGATTTTAAAGCCGCATACGACAGCATTTATAGGGACGGACTATATTTAGTTTTGGTATACCGCCCAAACTCGTCAGTTTGTGTAGGATAACGATGTAGAACTCTCGCTGCCCCATCAGGGTCGGAGACGACCTCACCGACACATTCGATACCAAAAAAGGATTTAGACAAGGCGATGCGCAGTCATGTGACTTCTTCAATTTGATTCTTGAGAGGATTGTGCAAAACTCCCAACCAACACCAGAGGCAAAATTTTCCAAAACTCGATGCAACTATTAGCATACGACCACGATACTGACATCACAGGTAGGACTCAACGTGATGTTAAAGCCACGTTTTCTAGTATAGATAAGGAAGCGGCAAAATAGGGTTTAGCAGTAATTGGGGGGTAAGACTAAGTATTATGCTGTTTACACGAAAGGACAAACAACATCGACGAATTGGACAAAACGTCACCTCTGACAGATATAAATTTGAAGTAGTACGAGACTTTATCTCGGACTTTGCCTATGTCAGAAATTAAACGCAGTATTACTCTTACCAACCAGTTTTTCTTCGGGCTAAAAGGCCAATTCAGGAGTCAAGTCCTAACTCGAACTACTAAGTAAATCCAATATATGACCCTGATCATCCCAGTTCTGCTCTATGGTGCTGAAGTACGGACCGTATCAAAAGCGGATGAAGAAATCCTTGGTCGATTCGAGAGGAAAGTTCTTAGGAAAACCTTCGGTCCAGTTTGCGTTGAAGGGCTATGTAGACGAAGATTCAACCAAGAACTATACGAGCTGTACAGCGACATTGTAAAAAAACCGCATTCGATTCTGCGAGCTGGAGTCTTCGATACCGAGTAACGCGTCGGATGCAATAGAGGAAGACCTCGCCTTAAGTGACACGCACAAGTAGAGGCGGTTAGCTAAGGACCGGGCTAATTGGAGAGGCATGTTTGTTAAGGCCCAGATTCACTCCGGACTGTAGCGCCACTTATGTAAATAAGAAAATGTTGAATTTTGATGGACCTGATGGTTGTGATTATTACTTTCGTGACATGAGCACGGCAGCATAGTCGAGAAGGTGTTGTTATGGCATGGGGTGCAGTAAGCTACTATGTAACTGTTGAACTCAAGTTGTAAACAGCAAAAATGGTTGTTATACCTTATAATTGTAGGATAGGCGAGCGAGTCAAATGAAACAACTTGAGAGGAGATGTGCTACTTACGACAGTTTATTGAGAAGACCCGAAAATTGACATGATGGGTTGTATTTATACTTTCATATGAAGCGGTACGCTTATGTAAAAGAAATGAGATAGTGTGAGCATCATACGATATGACAATAGTTTCTTATGACAATAGTTTCTTACTTTCGGTTAATATTTACTTCTGACAATCTAAAGTATGTGTTATACGAGAACACTTACAGTAGTGTACGAAAAAATGCCTACATAATGTAATATTGGAAAGAAATTTCTCCAAATATTGCGATTTTTTTTTTGAGACATAAATTGGACTTTCCAGCAGGACAACACCACCATTCATACGGCGGGGATAGTCTAAATTTGGGTGAGAATGGCCACCAAAATTGCTTCAGTGGCCACCGTGCTCAGCGGTACTGAGCTTTATTGAAAACGTATGGCGATGGATAGTCCGAAAGGTGTTAGAGTCTGGCTATAGATTTGAAGGCAGACAGTCTTTTAACGATGCCAGCAAATTAGGCTGGAGAGAAATTTATCTTGGCTTCCTAAATGTACTTTACGATTCCATGCTGCACCGAACTTGTGAAGCAATTATCAATATAGGAATTTGCACACACTACTAGAACTAACCAATACAATGATTTGCTTAAGAAAAGCTTGTTTTGTTTAATTCCATTAATTAATTTTTGTTATTTCGTTGTTTGTCCTTTTTCAGTTGACGTAAAAAAATTAATTTTTCTATAGGGAATACTTTGGGAGAGGGCCTGAAAAAAATAGCGGTACGGTACTTTTTGAATTATTCATTTTTATTTATTTCCGCAACATCGTCAACAAACAGTTAGCAGCAGGAAATGATGAATTTACGTACAATCCTTGGAATTAATGAATCCTATACCTTCGAAAAAATGTCGTGTCTATTAAGTTGAAGCGGAGTGTACATGACAGGTGTGCACATTTCTTGAGATGTCAAAACAATTTAGTAAGTTGAATGACACGTGGACAAGATAATTAATTTGGAATATTTTGTTTACTAATTGGATAATAATTCCTTTTTTTTTGCTTACAGGAAGGGCAACCTAATCTCACACCTTGAGGAAGTCCTATGCCTTTTGTGGATATGTCACGGTTGGGTTTCCACAGACAACACTAGGCAACACTTTGTTTACGTTTGGGAGAAGGCAAGTAAACATACAAAACATTCACTTGATTATTTCCAGGTACTGAAATGGGAACTTGAAGCATTTTTGGATACCGGTCGCTATCACAACTGCGTTAGATATACCTGGTCACGTAACAGCTCCTGCCACTATGGTGACGACTTCCTTGTCTTCGAAGGCTATTCTATAATTGCAACAGCTTCAAATTTTATATACAAAGTTCTTAAAGGCTTGTAATATACAGAAATAATTGAGCTAGATATACCTCAAGCTATGTCTGTCTGTCCGTCCGTCCGTTCGTCTGTCGGTACGTAACCGATTTTTAGGCCTTAACTTTTGAGTAAGGAAAATGAAATTTGGTACATAGGATCCTTGGCCGTGCCTACAGAACAAGTGTAAACATTTTTAAAATTCGTCCACTACCACGTCCACTTTTTAGAAAAACGTTGTTTTCGGCCAAACGTTAGGAAATTTAAAAAAAAAAGACTGAACAAAATATTTAGACAATCTCAATATCTATATTAAGTATTTTCAAAGCTTTCTGCCACCCCCACTTTTAGGGACGTTTTTATCAAAACAAAAAACAGGTCACTGCCTGACCTATAGTAACTCCTTGGTCTGCACCTGATCCTAAAAGGACCGCAGTGTTAAAACCTGGCTGAAGGTATAAAATGCCACATCGAAGAAATGTAAACGAAAAAACTAATGGAATTATAACCCCTGGGGGCAGCCAAAATATACCGGAAAATCCACCCTCTACAGAGGTCGGTCCCACAAATTCTTGAGAGGACCAACAATTCCTTTTTAATGACTCTTTCATAGGAAAAACCGCTAAGATCAACACCGCAGGCGTCAAATGCAGCTTGAACAATATTACCAATGAATCCTTCTGAAACCAGAAACATGTATGGTATATCTCCGAAAAAAGAAGTCCGTCGGTTGACCAGGGCTCAGTGAAAACGAAATGCTACTTAAAAGAGACCATCGAATTATTAGCAAAGCTTAATAAAATGGAGCTACTCTTCCATGTGCTTAAAAAGGCGGAAGATTCTCTGCAAAAACAGCACGAGGATCTCAAAAACCTTCGTGCACCGGAAGATCTCGAGATGACACCGAACAGCGAAGGTAGTGAATTTTTAACGGACGAGGAAGAACTAGGACGTAAAATCAATCTCCGGAGGCCTATAGAAAAGCATAAGGATTTCACCTCAGCCGAAGTGTTACAAAAAAACTATAAGCCCGCCGTACCAAACATGGTAAAAATTCAAGCGAAATCTCCCCCTTCAAAATATGTCATCGGGACTACGAAATCTTCGTTATCTTCTCAAAAATACGCTGATGGCAAAGCACAATATAAGGCCGAAACAAAGTGCAAAAAATCAAAAAGCGTAGGTGACTCTGATTCTCTGCGAGCCGAAGTCTTTGATGATCAGCCGTCCAATGCAGAGGTTTTTGACCAGGGGCATGTCGAGGGAATGGCTCGTATAGTTCTTGTCCATCAACACAAACGGGACGAATATGTTTCGAAGAAATTCCCTCTCGAACCGTCCAAGGACTTCTTCAATCGCTTTTGATACGGTCCATGCTTCAGCGCCGTAGAGCAGGAATGATATGATCAGGATGACATATAGGATCCCCATAGTAGGTCGAGTGAAGGCTTTGCTACTGAATTGCCCACTAGCCCGAAGAAACAACGGCTGGCAAGAGTAATTCTTCATTTAATTTCTGACGAGATGGGGCTGTCAGAGTTAATAGCGGAGACGAGTTAGACAAAGTCCCGTACTACCTCAAAGTTATATCTATCAATGGTGACGTTCTGTCCAATTCGTCGATGCTGTGTGTCCTTTCGTGTTGACAGCATATACTTCGTCTTGCCCTCATTTCCTTCTAAATTCATTTTTGCCGCTTCCTTCTCTATACAAGCAAACGTGACATCACGTTGAGTCTTACCAATGATGTCAACATCGTCGGCGTATGCCAGTAGTTGCACCGATTTTTGGAAAATTGTGCCTCTGGTGTTGGTTGGGAGTTTTGCACAATCCTCTCAAGAAACGAATTGAAGAAGTCACATGACAGCCTTGCCTTAATAGTTTGTTGGTATTGAACGTGTCGGTGAGGTCGTTTTCGACCCCGATGGAGCACCGAGAACTCTCCTTCGTCATCCCAGATAAACGGACAAGTTTGGGCGGTGTACCATACTAGACATGGCTCTGTATAGTTCGTCTCCATAAATGCTGTCGTATGCGGCTTTAAAATCGATGCATGTAATCGGTTGTGGAATTTCCTGGTCGAAAACCACACTGATAAGGGCCGATCAAGTTGTTGGTATTGGTAAACAGTTTCAGGCCTTCACATATTACGGCAGATAGCATCTTGTAGACGATGTTGCCTCCGTAGTTGGCGCAGATCTCTCTTTTTGTGGAGCGGACAAATGATGCTGAGGTTCCATTCTTCAGGCATACTTTCTTTTGACCAGATTTGGCTTATGAGTTGGGGGAAGTTTCTTACCAAGTCATCTCCGCAGGCTTTCTAAGGCTCGACGGGAAGGCCATCATTTCCAGCAGCTTTATTAAGCTTGAGTTTAGATATTGCTATCCTCACTTCACTGGCAGAGGAATGTTGTTCGTAATCGCCGTTTAACAGTCTGCAGAAGTGGTTCTTCCATATCCTCAGCATAGACTTTGTCTCAACTACGATATTTCCTTGCTTCGACAGGATTCTATTACACTTTGGTCAAACCTGCGAACATCGTGTCTGGAGTGTTACCTCTCTATATCCATGACCGCGCGTTTTTCTTGCTCTATTATCTTCCTTCTGAAAAGTCGGTGTTCTTCCCTCCTTCTCTGCCTTTAGAGCTCAATGGCAGCTCTCGCCTTCACCTGCAGCTCAGCCTTATAGGCCTCGGTCTTGGCTGCGAGCATATTCTTCATCAAACCTGGCTGGTGGACGCCAGAAACCTGGCACATCTAATGTTGCCATTACTCTTCGACATTCAATGCTGGTGGTATGGTGTTTAGAGGTTTAGTGAAGAGGTTACGCGAAGGTCTTGGCGGTCACTTGCGGTTGCAGTATTTCGAAATAACATTTTTCACAGTATTTCTGGATTGTTGTAGCGGTGTGGATATCTGCAATCTTACCTTGGCTGCAACAATGTAGTTGTCTGAGCCGATGCTAGCTCGTCGGAATGTTCAGGCATCGAAAAGATTGGATGCGTCGTTCCTCTTGTCTATTGCAATGTGATCAGTTTGGTTGCCTTTTAGTTGATCTGGAGTGGGCTATAGTAGCATTTCATTCCATAGCGAAGTCAATTAGCCTAAGTCCGCTACCAGACGTGTTGTCGTGTAGGTTATGTTTTCCTACAATAATGCTAAAGATGTCTTCTCTTCCTACCGTTGCGATTTTAACATCATAATTCGGTAGTCGCTCATAGGTTTTGTCAAGGAGCTCGTAAAAGCAATCCTTAGCTGCATCATATTTTTCCTCCGTTGGGGCGTAATCGCATATAAGGCCTATGTTGGCGAATTTTGCCATGATGCGGATTTTTACAACGCCTTCGCTAATTTCTTGGAAACATAAGATTAAGTCTAGAACTTATAAGAAATCCGCATCCGAATAGTCGCTGTTTCTGTTCACTATAACTCTGTTCAATGGGTCTGACTTACCATTTGAAATTCCTCGACAGTCAAATCCGGTTGGATATGGTAAAACTGTAGTAAACCGAACCTTTTACCGAATGTATCTCAAAATCATTGCAAGATACATTAAAACTGATTCCATATTCTTTATCAGAGAGCCCAAAATTACCTTGCAACCAATTGTTTTTAGTTGTTGCGAAGTGGGTAAGTAATTATGACTGCCTTTGTTCGGGACTGGAACCACTGAGAAAGAGGATGAGGACGATTGTTTACTCCCACAACTGTTGAAAGGGATTTTAAAATTTTAAATTTTGGTGGTTTTTGACTGCGCCGAATCGAAGCGCAATTACGCTTTTCTTTGCGACATTGAAATGTCGTTGAACCTTCCTATTGTCTCAAAGATACAGGAACCTAAAATTTTGTAACTAAGGGTCCTTTCTTTGTATTATATGCTCCCACTAATCGCAGACAAAAAATAAGATACAAATCGTCAGCTAATAAAAGCATTTTAGCGTCGGCGTTACTTTTAAATCACGGGTTAACCCTAATTCAGGGATCGGAAAGAATTTCCAGTCACCATCCGCCCGCTTTTTATTAAGGTGGTTTGCGTGGATGGATGGAGCTCCTTTCATTAGACAGATATGTATTTACATAGGATTTTCATTGTTGAATCTACAAAATCGCCAGCAGTAAACAAAGGCTGGAATGACTATAAGCAAGAAGGGTACTGTGCACCGTAAGGGTGGTGAGAATAAAAGTTGAGAAAATCACCCTCTGGACATAAAGTGGTAATTAAATGCTCCTCAACATGGGCAGATTGTTCGCATCGCATTTATGCTCATCTGTATGCGATGACTCCGACGACGAAGATGAATACGGCGGTGGCTGTAGGGAGGTTACAAGATTCTCCATAGACCGGGTTACATTATAATCATGGTAATGAAATAAGAACCATAAACATTGCCGCACTTTTGTAGTCCTAATAATAAAGGGCTTCAACCCTCCTGGAAGATATCATATAGACAGAAAGGACAACGAAAACAGAATCCTCACACTGGCTGGCGGGAAATAGCGCACAGAACTTTTGTCGTTCCCAATTTATTTCACAGTTTTAAATTTTCAAGGAAAAATTAACCATCCACTGTATTTCGATCCTTTTTTGTGGCGTGGGTGCAAGCACAAGAGGAGAGACGGAAAGGAGTTTACAATTAATGACCTGTCCATACAGTTGTCGTTTTCTTTTTGTGTTTTTCTTTGTTTTTTTTTTTTGCTTCGGAAGATGACATCTCTCCTTGAATTTGGAACAGGTAGGATGGAAAAGTTGTTCGTGCCAGCTGAAGATTACATATTACTGCATAGGAGGGTGAACCACCGCAGAATGCTTCTGTCAGATAGTAAGTCGGAACTGAATGTCGTTCGCTATCTGGCGCTCAACCAGCATATTGCCGCCTTCCACATAATCCGGGAAAGCCGTTTAATTAATTGAAAGTAGGTACCTAAGCATTTTGGAATAGTCACAGCTCTTGAGGGGTGATAACCTTGCGAATTCAAGCAATGAGTGGAATCATAATGAATGTTGAGAGAATTTGAAATCGGTGGAGATTGCAGCTAACTGAATAAAAGGAAGTCGTAGGGAAGAGATTTTTGTATCCTTGTGAACTAGGAGATGGCATTGTGGTGTGTGGTAGTAGTAGTGGTGTGTGGTAGTGTGGTAGTAGTACTTTTTAAATCATCTTCAACTGTTTCTCAGATTGAGTGTGTGATAGCATGTTGCATTTTAAAACCGAGCTGTTATCATACCGGTTGGGTGTCGTAGGACAAGGGTAGACTCTGATTGGCCTAAACTTGGCAATGCTCAGTGGTTGTAACTCTGACTATACATCAAGTGCTAACTTTTAACCTCCAAGTGGTAACCATCGGCTATTGGTCACATCCAACCAGATTTGATTTGCTAAATTATAAGTGCGAGTGTTAATATCACGACCAAAAACAGCAACACTATAAAAAGCTAGGTCAGAATGGCACGGAATGAATACCCCCTGCTATCCCGGGCGAACTTAGACAAGCTGCTTCGACATATTCGGACGTCATGTTGTCCAGGATTTTCAAGGTTAAATCAAGCTCCCTGAACAGCGATGGTGGCGGATGAATCCAAAGCCGAACGGCAGCGCTCAATTCCGTAGTGGATAGTGATGGCTGATAATATATTCGATCTGGCCCTCCAGGTTGGGATTTGTGCTTTGGGTTAACTTCCCAACCATGGAAAAAATTTAATTTTTCGAAGCAACTAATAGCCTCGGAAAGGTTTGATTTTATTGTTGACGACCCTACTAAACGAAAAAAGGACAACGACGTTCGTATCTGCAACAGGAATGTGAGAACATTAAAAAGGACAGGTGAAAGGAACAACTAGCGGAAGCCCTAAGCTGCAGATATTACTGCCATCCAGAAAATACGATGCGATGGGCCGGTCAAAAAGAGGATAAAAAACTGTGACCGTGTTGTGCTACGGACCGTGTTGTAGTGAGCAGAAACAGCGACAATTCGGATGCGGATTTGTTATAAGAGCCACACTTAGGAAAGAAGTATTATGTTTCAGAGACACTAGCGAACACATTTTAACAATCCGCATCTCTGCAAATTCGCCAGTATAAGCTTTAGTGCATATAAAGCTTATACTGGCGAATTTGCAGAGATGCGGATTGTTAAAATGTGTTCACGCTCCAACGAATGAAAAAGATGATATAGCTCAAGATCGCTTCTACGAGCTTCTTGACAAAACCTATGAGCAACAACCGAAGAACGATGTTAAAATCGCAAGTATTGTCGGGAAAAAGGCTACACGACAACACGTCTGATAACAGATTTCCGCTAATAGACTTTGCTACGGAACGAAATGCCACTTTAGCCAGTACATAGTTTCCTCATCTCGATATCCATAACGCGATATGGCGGTCTCCAGATTAACGAACGGTCAACCAAATTGATCACATTGCGATAGACAAGAGGCACGCATCCGGTATTTTGGATGCCCGACATTCCGAGGAGCTATTATCGACTTGAACTACTACCTTGTTGCAGCCAAGGTAAGAATGCGGATATCCACCATGACAAAACAATCCAGAAATACTCTGAAAATTTAGTTTCGAAAGACTGTAACCGCAAGATTCCGTCAAGACCTTGACGCAACGCGTGTCTTTTAACCCGTCGATTAACACCATACCACCAGCATCGAATGTCGAAGAACAATGGCAACGATGCCAACAAGCCATTAGATCAGCCGCAACTGATGTGCTAGGTTTCTCGCGCCCACCAGCAAGAAACCCCTGTTTTGATGAGTACTGCCGACATATGCTCCTAGCCAAGAATAGGGCCTACAAGGCTAAGCTGCAGGTGAAGAAGAGAGCTGCCGTTGAGCTCTATAGGCAGAGAAGAAGGGAAGAACAACGGCTTTTCAGAAAAAGAAAAAAAAAAAAGAGCAAGAAAAGCGCAAGAAAAGCGCGCGATCGAGGATGTAGAGAGGTGCCAATCCAGAAATGATGTTCACAATTTTTACCAAAGTGTAAAACGTAAAAGCCAAGGATACAAGGCTCGAACATAATCCCGTTGAGATGAACAAGGAAATATCGTAGTTGAGACACAGTCTTTGCTGAGGATATGGAAGAACCACTTCTGCAGACTGTTAAACGGCGATGACGAACAACATTCTGCTGTCAGGCAGAACGAACCATTCAATATTGGCAACGACAGTGAAAACTGCCAACCACCCGACCTGAGTGAGGTGAGAATAGCAATTTCCAATGACGTCAGAAATGACGGCTAAAACCGTTTACCAATACTAAAAACCTTATTGGCCCTTACCAGTGTAGTTTTAGGACAGGAAAGTCCGCAACCGTTCAAATTTTAACACTTTGGCAGATCCTGGAAAAACCTAAAAAAGTCCAAGTCGATACCCACGACCTGTTAAGCGCCGCATACGACAGCATTTATAGGGACGAACTATACAGAGCCATGCCTAGTTTTTGTATAACGCCCAAACTTGTCCGTTTGTGTAGGATGGCGATGGAAAATTCTCGCTGCTCTATCAGGGTCGGAAACAACCTCCCCGACACCTTCGATAATGACAAATAATTAGGCAAGGCTATGCGCTGTCATGTGACTTCTGCAATTTGATTCTTGAGAGGATTGTGCAAAACTCCCCAGCTAACACCAGAGGCACGATTTTCCAAAAATCGGTGCAACTACTAGCATACGCCGACGACATTGAAATTGGTCGGCCTCAACGTGATGTTATAGCCACGTTTGGTGGTAAAGGGATAGAAGCGGCAAAAATGGGTTTAGCAGTAAATGAGGGTAAGGCGAAGTGTATGCTGTCAACACGAAAGGACAAACAACATCGCCGAATCGGACAGAACGTCACCATGGACATATATAACTTTTAGGCAGTACGGGACTTGTCTACCTAGTCTCCGCTATTAACTCTTACAGCAACTTCTCGTCAGAAGTTAAACGAAGAATTACTCTTGTCAACCGCTGTTTTTTCGGGCAATAAAATTGAACTACTAAGGAGCTCGTATATATGACCCTAATAACCCCAGACCTACTCTACGGCGCTGGAGCATGAATTTGAGAGGAAAATTCTTCGTAAAATCTTCGATCCAGGTTGCGTTGACGGGGTATTTAGGCGAAAATTTAACCAACAACTATACAAGCTTTACAGCCACATGCCACTGATCCGCATTGGACGTTTAAGATGGCTAGGACATAGAGAACAGGACACGGACACTAATACTCCAGTCTTGCAGAGTCTTCGATTCCCAGCCAGACATTGGACGCAGTATTGGAAGACCTGGCATTAAGTGTCGTGTACAAGTAGAAACCGGCCTAACCCAGCTTGGAGTGCGAAATTAGGTGCATTTAGCTAAGGTCCGGGCTGATTGGAGAGGCATTTTGGTTAAGGCCCAGGTTCATTCCGGACTGTAGCTCCACTTAAGTAAGTAAGTAGGTCCTGACATTCTGGGTACGGATTCAAACGTTGTAATGACTTTTTGTTTAGCACGGTCGTCAATTCATTCCTTTTCGAGTATAGCGATAGCGTCGTACCAGCAGGTTTTTCTATAATTGAGTTGTAAAGCAATATAAATGCCAATCGGTGTCCACACTCGTTCTACATTATTCAACGATCAACTTTCGATGAAGCTTTTAAAAATTCGGCTGTCCTGAGTTTATCGGTTTAATAAATAACGCGTTTCTCCATCTTAATTGGCTATAACTCCGTTCTGACTTAAAAGACTTAAACTGCATTTTTGTGTGAGAAACCGCTCGTAAATACCCTAAACAATGCCAATACTCCAATTCAAACGCATCAATAAATGTTTCCCAGTTTAAGAACGTGCGAGCAGCACATGGCCAGCTAATGGCCACTTAATTATTTAGCAATGGCTTTGTTCTGTGGCTTAATCGAAAGACTAACGAAAACAAAAACGGGTGCTATTGTCTGGGCTTATCAATGGGGAGGAATCAATTAAAAGGAAACATAAAGAAAATTGAGAAAATCTACCACCGAATTGACACGCACGGTATATAGCACATACCACCCCCATAGCATTCGCACAGCTATTGTGCCGTAGCACACATCCAGTCTAGGTTAACACATTTCACAAGGAATAACAATACGGATCTGTGGTAATTTTGCGAGAATTCACTTCCTCTGGATATGGCCAATAACCATACAAGATCTCTCCACCACCTAGGTTCGCATTTATTGCTTTCTCTTCGGAAGGAATACTGCTTCTTTGTGGATGCGGGGCCCATTTCATAAACAGAACACAACCAACAAAGTCACATTAATTTCTTCCGATTGACCAGAGAACCGAGGGAGTTCCTGTGCGTGTCTGCTTTGTCCCGGTCGAGTACCGAAGAGTTCTCTTGTGCTCTCATTTAGCTTCAGCCCAATTTTGAACATCCAATATAGCAGATTCCACCGCCGCGCCGCGCCGTCACCGTGCCATCGAGGACCATCTTCTCTGCGCCATATTGTATGTGGGCTAATGCGTCTAATTAAAAGGAAAACACTGAAATAAATAAGAAAATGGAAACACAGCCAAAGGAAAATGGAGGGGATAACCTCTAGGTTAATTTATCGTAATGACAGTTGCCGTGGCAAGGAAAGCGTTGCATGCATAGGAAATGATCTTGGGGTATAGTGATAGCACTATGCTGTTTGGTGTGTGGTTGGTAAATCCTCATCTCATCATCTGCATCCACAGATAAACAATCCCTAGTCGTATGCTGGATCCAGGATGTGGTTTCAGTTTATATCCGGGCATTAACGCGAATAAATAAAATCCAAAGCATAGTGGGAATGAAGTAATTCGCTACAGCAAAAGGATTGTTCTCGTTGTGAAGTAGTTAAACGTACTCTTGTTGTTTTTTTTTTATTTGCTGAGTGCTCTCCTTAGTAGATGTTTCATTATATTGTTTTATTGTTCTGTTGTTGCTGGATGTATATGTATCGTAATCCATACGATGGTGGTTGCTTGGCTAGCTGGACCTATGGCAAGTTGATGCTCCACAATGTATAGTACAAATATGTGCAAATTCAATTCCACAAAATGTAGTCGGATATTTGGAGAGATTACTTACAACGGTATTGAAATGCTCCTTTGGCAGTTACTACCCTTAATACATACATGCTTCGAATTGTTTATTTCATCTCAATGAAGGAGTGGTAAAATGCAGTAAAGCGGTTTATAAAATATTTTAAGCTGGATGATATAGGTCGGTTACTGATGGCAAGGGGATCTAACCATTTTTTTCAACGTGGTTTAAAAAAAATTACTCACTGAAACTCCATTAACTATTCACCGAAAGCTAACAACATGATGGAAAAGTCGACTATAAAACATATGAGAAGGCTACAATCCGCTCTCTCTGTCACATCCCATCCTTTATTTAAAACTAATGTCCCCAAACTTTATGGTGGTGAAATTAGAAATCGACACTTTCACAACATACAGCTCACACAGTTTATTATATTTTTTGATACGGTTACGACGGTTTTCTATTGCTATGGAGTAGGTAGTAATGAAGTCGTTTTCTTAAGAACACGCCTCACAGTGGCGAATCAGGGCCAAAACCCGCTAGAAAAATAGTGTTCAAACGCCGATTTTTTTGTTTTTGGGTAGTGAATACATGTTAGATAATCATATACGCCCATGTGCTACTTGCAAACAGCTAATCAACTAGGCACCATCAGTCCAAAGTTTGACAGCTCGACTAAATAATTTTTTTGTAGCCTAATCGGAGAATATAATTCTAATAAAGTAAAAGTGTGTTGTTATTTGGGCCTCAATATATTTAATGTATACATAAAGTATACGGTCAATCAAATTGATCACATAGCGATAGACAAGTGCCACGCATCCAGTATTTTGAATGTCCGAACATTCCGAGGAGCTAACATCTACTCGGACCACTACCTTGTTGCAGCCAAGGTTAGAATGCGGATATTCACTACGCCACAACAATCCAGAAATACTGTTAACAAATTTAATGTCGACAGACTGCAATCGCAAGAGACCGCCAAGCCCTTTGCGCAACGCGTATCCCTAAACCTCTCGATTAACACCATACCACCAGCATCGAATGTCGAAGGACTATAACAACGATGCCAACAAGCCATTAGATCAGCCGCAACTGATGTGCTAGGTTTGTCGCGCCCACCAGCAAGAAATCCCTGGTTTGACGAGAAATGTCGACAGATGCTCGCAGCCAAGAACGAGGCATACAAGGCTAAGCTGCAGGTGAAGACGAGAGCTGCCGTTGAGCTCTATAGGCAGAGAAGAAGGGAAGAACACTGGCTTTTTAGAAAGAAGAGAAAAGAGGAAGAAAAGCGCGCGATCGAGAATATAGAGAGCTGCCACTCTAGGAAAGATGATCGAAAGTTGTACCAAAGTGTAAAACGTCAAAGCCAAGGATACAAGGCTCGAACAGAATCCTGTCGAGATGAACAAGGAAATATCGTAGTTGAGACACAGTCTTTGCTGAGGATATGGAAGAACCACTTCTGAAGACTGTTAAACGGCGATGACGAACAACATTCCGCTGTCAGGCAGAACGAACCATTCAATATTGGCAACGACAGCGAAAGCTGCCAACCACCAGACCTGAGTGAAGTGAGGATAGCAATATCTAAACTGAAGCTTAATAAAGCTTTATAAAGCCGGCGGAGATGACTTGGTAAGTAACATCCACCAACTCATAAGCCGAATCTGGTCAGAAGAAAGTATGCCTGAAGAATGGAACCTCTGCATCCTTTGCCCGATCCACAAAAAGGAGACCCTCTAAACTGCGCCAACTACAGAGGCATAAGTCTCCTCAACATCGCATACAAAATTCTATCTGCCGTAATATGTGAACGCCTGAAACCGTTTACCAACAACCCCAGGAAAGTGCACAACCGATCAAATCTTCACACTTCGGGAGATCCTGGAACAAACCCAAGAAGTCCAAATCGATACCCACCACCTATTCATCGATTTCAAAGCCGCATACGGCAGCATTTATAGAGACGAACTATACAGAGCCATGTCTAGTTTTGGTATACCGCCCAAACTCGTCCGTTTGTTTAGGATGACGATGGAAAATTTTCGCTGCTCTACCAGGGTCGGAAACGACCTCACCGACACACTGTCACGTGACTTCTTCAATTTGATTCTTGAGAGGATTGTGCAAAACTCACGAGCCAACACCAGAGGCACAATTTTCCAAAAACCTGTACAACTACTAGCATACGCCGACGATATTGACATCATTGGTAGGACCCAAAGTGATGTCATAGCCACGTTTGCTAGTGTAGAGAAGGAGGCGGAAAAAATGGGTTTAGCAGTAAATGAGGGCAAGAAGAATTATATGCTGTCAACACGTCAACACATCATTGACAGATATAACTTTGAGGTAGTACGGGACTTTATCTATCTCGGTTCCGCTATTAACTCTGACAACAACATCTCGTCAGAAATTAAACGAAGAATTACTCTTGCCAACCGCTGTTTCTTCGGGCTAAGAAGGCAATTCAGTAGTCAAGCCCTCACTCGAACTACTAAGGAGATCTAAAATAAGACCCTGATCATCCCAGTCCTGCTCTACGGCGCTGAAGCATGGACCTTCTCAAAAGCGGATGAAGAAATCCTTGGTCGATTTTAGAGGAAATTTCTTCGAAAAATCTTCGGTCCTGTTTGCGTTGGCGGGCTATGGAGACGAAGATTCAACCAAGAACTATACGAGCTGTACAGCGACATGCCCCTGGTCAAAAATCTCCGCATTGGACGTTTAAGATGGCGAAGATATGTAGAACGAATGGACACCAATACTCCGGCTCGCAGAGTCTTCGATTCCCAGCCATACGTCGGACGCAGTTGAGGAAGACCTCGCCTTAAGTGGCGCGCACAAGTAGAAACCGACCTCAACCAACTTGGAGTGCGCAACTGGAGGTAGTTAGCTAAGGACGGGGCTAATTGGAGAGGCATGTTGGTTGAGGCCCAGGTTCATTCCGGACTGTAGCGCCACTTAAAAAAAAAGCTTAAAGTCCAACCTAGATGTAAATAGTTATTTGTGTTTATGCTCAATTAAATTGCACCGTTCGTTTTTACAGTTAACTCTTAAGGGTTAATTTCAATGAGTGCAAAAGTATCGATTCCAACGGTACCCAGCCTGAATGTTAACTTATTTAAAAAGATTATCTTCTGCTCTGTAGTTTTCTGAAGATTTGAACTGCTAATATGTGCTATAACTTCATTCAAAAAGCAAATATAGGTAGTAAATTTAAAAAAAAAAAATTAAATAATGATTTAGGTTAGAACATGAAACACTTAAGTTTATCCCGGCAGAGGCTACTAAAATACTATAGAGAGTGCTCGTTTCAAAATGCAATCGAAAAATTCACCCTTTTAAGTGGACAAGGTCCAAAATATTGCTTTTAATCAAACGGTTTATTACCTACTTCAAAGCAGTTATTATCTCGATTTATCAGTGAATACAAACAAAAATGGAACAAAGTTCAACGAAATGAGGCGTTTTTAAGAAAAAAGAAAAGAATTGGTTAGAAACTAGTATTGCTTTTCCTATTAATATTGAAGCAAGGAGTGGCGGTAGATCAACGGAACCATTTTCAAAATGTAGCGATCGGTCGAAGCGAAGAAAAACCGAAAATTTGCGATCAAAATTCGAAGCTGACGAACTAGTATATGCTGCTCAAATTAAACTTAGGGCAGAGGGAAAGTCCTCTATCGCAAACAATTTAAAGCAATCTTCAGAGAATGGAGAGATTACACAATCCCATATTTCCTATACACCTAATGAAGTCTTGGAACTTCTTGTAGGAGCACAGCTCGCCAAACATCAATAAAATTTCATGAGACAGTCAGCAAGTGAATACAACTGCCATATGTATCCTTGCTATGAAGCAGTCACAAAATCTAGAAAGAAATGCTACCCCGAAAATTTAATTGTAACGGAATCTTCAGCTTCGATTCCTCTTCAAAATTTACTAGATCATACTGCTCAGAGATTAATCGAGGCTCATGGTGATGCATTCACGCCCTTGTCAGAAAACGAGAGAAAAAATGTGTGTATGATAACTAAATGGGGCTGTGATGGTACTTCCGGCCAAGCAGAATACATGCAAACATTTGAGGATTAAACGGTTTCAGATGCTAGTATATATTTAATTTCAATTGTGCCTATACAACTTAATTATGGAAATATAGATGATGAAAATAAGCTAATTTTATGGAAAAACTTAAAAGCATCTTCGCCAAAATATTGCAGGCCCCTTAAAAATATTTCTCGCAAAAGAAACAACTGAACTTATAAAACAAGAAACCAATTGTGTAATTGCTCAAACGAAAAGTCTAACATTTACAGAGTTAGAATATGAGAACAAGAACTTTTTAATAAAACATTTTAATAAATTTTTAGTATGATAGATGGTAAAAACGCTCATGCTGTAACGAATACCCCCTCTTATCAATGGTGCTATATTTGTAATTTAACTTCAAAGGGTTTAAATAATTTTTTTGTATGTTTAAATAAAGAAATAAGCAAGGAGCAATACCTTGACTTAGGAATATCCACGCGTGCAGCGTTGTATACTTCATATTTCTTATAAGCTACCAATATGCAGATGGGATGGCAGGTGGCCATGGCTCAGAGGAATGCGTAGTTGACTGCTAAGCCAAGCGCTGCGGGTTCAAGCCCCAGCTTCGGCAGCATTTGTTTTCTACGAAAATTGCCAGCTTATCTGAGGCCACCTGTGCGATAACATGAGACAATATAAATCGATGTCTCCTCCTCTGTGCCACGTAGGGTTTAGTTATATGTCTTTCCTTCTATGTATCTATCCGTCTCTCTCTGCTGTATAAATGTCTCGATCTGTCCTAGCCGATGGCCTCAGTCGCCAGTGCTGTTATGTCTCTGTAGTTCGTTGCATTCATGTACGAAGTACTGTGATGTCAATGTCAGATGGGATGCTCGAAAACTAGAAGAGAAGGTGAAAATTAACAACAAGAAAAATGAGGTTCAACTAAATTTTCAAAGAAGACTAGGTTTAATAGTGGATAAGCCAAGACTCGGGTATGGCACCTCGAACACAGCACGATCGTTTTTTTTTCGAAATATTGAGATATCTGCTGAAGTCACTGGAGTACACAAAAGTCTAATTTATCGTTTTTATATAATACTCCTTACTCTCTGCAGCACTACTGCAACAATTGATACCAAAAAGTTCAAAAAGTATTGTCTAAGAACTTCAGAAATCTTTGTTAAAAATTACCCTTGGTATAGAATACCCACGAGTGTACAAAAAACTCTATTTCAAGGATATCAAATTGTAGAACATGCAATAGTGTCCATTGGTTTTTTTATCAGAGGAAGCGCAGGAAATTCGGAAACAAAGATATTAAAAACTATAGAGAGAGGTTTTGAAGAAAAATGTGACCTACAAAAATAATGGAAGATGTTTTCCACAATCATCTAATATCTTCAGATCCCTACATCATAAGTCTAACCATTAAAAACATAAAAAAAAACAATCTCAAGTCGATTTTCCCGAAGAATTGAAAAAGTCATTTTCAGTTACGTAATGATTTATAGTTAATTTTTTTTCTTATTTTCTATTTTCAAAAATAAAAGTTATTTGAAAGGGTTAATAGTTTGTTTTTCTTGACTTATCAAAGATAAAAAAGTTGTTACGAACATATTTGGGGTTTTGCCCAACTTTTGTTCGTAGCACCGCCACTGTCCGCCTCTCCGAGAATAAGGCGTGGGCTTAAATGATTTATGGACGAACATAACTATTAATATTACCAATGATTTTATATCAAACTATTTTTCGAATATTTCAAAATTTGACTGAAAATTGTTTGCTTTTTAGTGAAAACGCCCCCAAAAAGTGGGCTTTGGTCAAAAATGTTGTATTGAAAAATATAGATATAGGCATTGTTTAAATATTTTGCGAAAACTTTACTTATACTTACTTAAGTGGCGCTAAAGTCCGGAATGAACCCGGGCCACAACCATGCCTCTCCAATTAACCGTGTCCTTAGCTAACTGCCTCCAGTTGCGCACTCCAAGTTGGCTGAGGTCGGTTTCTACTTGCGCGTGCCACTTAAGGCGTGGTCTTCCTCTACTACGTCCGACGTGTGGCTGGGAATCGGAGACCCTGCGAGCCGGAGTATTGGTGTCCATTCGTTCAACATGTCCTAGCCATCTTAAACGTCCAATGCTGTGTTTTTTGACTAGGGACATGTCGGTGTACAGTTCGTATAGTTCTTTGCTGAATCTTTGTTTCCATAGCCCGTCAACGCAAACATGACCGGAGATTTTTCGAGGAGTTTTCCTCTCAAATTGACCGAGGATTTCCTCATCTGCTTTTGAGATGGTCCATGCTTAAGCAACGTAGAGTAGGACTGGGATGATCAGGGTCTTTTATGGGATATCCTTAGTAGTTCGAGTGAGGGCTCTACTGCTGAGTTGCTTTCTTAGCCTGAAGAAACAGCGGTTAGAAAGAGTAATTCTTCGTCAAATTTCTGACGAGATGTTGTTGCCAGAGTTAATAGCGGAGCCGAGATAGACAAAATCTCGTACTACCTCAAAGTTATATCTGTCAACGGTGACGATTTATCCAATTATTCGATGTTGTGTGTCCTTTCGTTTTGATACCATAAACTTCGTCTTAATTGGAAAAGTCATATGACAGCGCATCGCCTTGCCTAAATCCTTTTTTAGTATCGAATGTGCCGGTGAGGTCGTTTCCGACCCTGATGGAGCGACGAGAATTCTCCATCGTCATCCTACACAAACGGATGAGTTTGGGCGGTATACCAAAACTAGACATGGCTCTGTTTAGTTCGTCTGTATAAATGCTGTCGTATGCGGCTTTGAAATCGATGAATAGGTGGTGGGCATCGATTTAGACTTCTAGGGTTTTTTTTCCAGGATCTTTCGAAGTGTAAAAATTTGATCGCTTGTGGACTTTGCTTGCCTAAAATCACACTGATAAGGGTCGATCAGGTTGTTGGTAAACGGTTTTAGGTGTTCACATATAAAGGCAGATAGCATCTAGCAGGTGTTGAGGAGACTTATGCCGCTGCAGTTGGCGCAGCTCAGAGGATCTTCTTTTTTGTGGATCGGGCAATCGATTCTAAGGTTCCATTCTTCAGGCATACTTTCATCCGAACAGATTTGGCTTATGGGTTGGTACATGTTACTAACCAAGTCATCTCCGCCGGCTTTATAAAGCTCAGCGGGAAGCCTGTCATTTCTGGCAGCCTTATTAATAAGGCTTATGCTTGAGTTTAGATATTGCTATCCTCACCTCAATCAGGTCGGGTTGCTTACATTTTTCGCTGCCGTTGCCAATGTTGAATGGCTCGTTCTGCCTGACAGCAGAATGTTGTTCGTCATCGAATGTGTTTCAACTACGATATTTCATTGTTCATCTCGACAGGATTATTTTCGAGCCTAGTATCCTTGGCTTTAACTTTTAACACTTTGGTAAAACTTGCGAACATCGTTCCTGGAGTGCCACCTCTCTATATATTCGATCGCGGGCTTTTCTTGCTCTTCTACATAAAAGCCGACGTTCTTCTTCCCTTATTCTCTGCCTACAGAGCTCAATAGCAGTTCTTTACCTGCAGCTTAGCCTTATATGCCTCGTTCTTGGCTGCGAGCATCTGTCGTCATTCCTCATTAAACCAGGGGTTTCTTGCTGGTGGACTCGAGAAAGCTGGCACATCATTGCTTCCAATCTATTGTTGCCATTGCCTTTCGACACAATGCTGGTGGTATGGTGTTAATCGACGGGTTAAAAGATACGCGTCGCGCAAAGGTGTTGGCGTTCTTTTGCGATTGCAGTCTTTCGACGTCAAATTCTCTCACAGTTTTTCTGGATTCCTACCTTGGTTGCAACATTGTAGTGGTCCGAGTCGATATCAGCTCCTCGGAACGTTCCTACATCCAAAATACTGGATGAGTGCCACTTGTCTATCGCAATGTGATCTACTTGTTTGAACGTGGCTTGACTTACCCTTGAAATTCCTAGTCAACCTTTTGTCTGAATCTGTCGAAGCTGCTCGTCTAGGTTTGCCTGGGCAGTAGGCCGGGTATTCATTCCGTGCCATTCTCACCAGGCTGTTTATAGTGTTGCTGTTTTTCGACTTGTTATAAACACTCGCACTTATCGTTTGGCAAGACAAATCCGGTTGGATGAGACTCGACCCGATGGTACACTACGCTGTTAAAAAAAAACCGCGCTTTATGTGACGAATACGAGTATTAATGATTGGAGAACCGTCGATTTAGACAGTTTAGTGAACATTACTTTCTTGAAAAAAAAATCCACCCAAATTCCTCCGTACATTTGGACTGACCTGGATCATCCATCAACTCAATATGTTAACACCAATAAGTCATAAACTAAAAATTACGCATAGCTATGTAGCTCCAAGCCTTATAGGTCACAGATATTTTATTTGGTCCTTGCTTTGGCCTTTCACAATCACAATACAAAGTGCGACATTACTGTCCAAACCGTGCCAATAGCTGCTTGCTGCTGTAAACTGATGCATCTAACCTAAATTGTATGCAAAACTTATGCAGACTATGTCCTTGTCGTTGCCGTCGATTGTGTGCGCCTTATCCAACGTCCAAGGGGCATGAGGAAATTTCATTTAAGCCAAAGCCTATCGTCCTGCTGGCTGGCGTTTATCATGTTAAATGAGTTGTAAAGTTTTTCTTTTGCTGTGTCTTTTTTGTGTGTCAAAGGACGAACGGTCCCAATAGAGCGTAGCTTCGATGTTTCTCTATATCTTATTTTCTTTTTCTTTTCCACTTGCTGCTGATGCCGTCAGTGTAGCCTTGCACACTATAAAATGTTTGGATGTTTGCCAAAAACAAAAAAACAACAAAAAAGCCAATGTATCCCGAAGAGTCCCTATGATGTTCCACCTCTTTTCGGGGTTAAGTGGCATCCTGATAGTGTAACTAATGTCTGGCGACCGCGTAAGTTGGGATGTTCGCTTGGTTAAGCAGATGTTTTAACTCTATTTTGCACCGTCCTCGTCTCGTGTCGGACGGATGACCACAGACCACACATGTTTTTCAACCTTGGTCTGCAAGGGGATTTATTTAATTTCGAGGATAGATGTTAGACCAACAAATAGAGTCCTTTCCATCTGATTTTTATCAGCCGATTTTCTGGTTTCCGACGAAGGACTATTTTGTGTTAAATTTCATGTTGCTGTGGTTTTTAATATTCGCTACGTAAAATGTCACATCCTGGTGTAATTGTTTTAGAACAGATGACATAATGAGGATTTGAACGAATTATGTCCGTCAGTCTAGCTTCAATATTTATGCAAGGGGGATGTTCAGTAAGACATTTGGTGATGCACATGTGCGAACATACGCAAAATTATTCAGTTCTGGTATCACGTGATAAATATACGAATTAGACATCATGGATGGCTCTTGATTGGTGTTATCTCTATGTTAAGGCCTCTGGAGAAATAAATTGCATTCTGTCACAAATCTGACTTGTAACCATTCATCATTTCGTGGGCAGGTGTACAATCATGGGAGAAACGAGAAGGAATATCTCGGGAAGGGATATCCTCTCAGATAATCAAGTCATAACCCTCCTCAACGATGTTCATATTCCTGCCTGAGACACTGCAGCCTTCCATCCTCTACGATCCCGTGCTCGCTGATTCCAGTTGTCTAATTCAAGCGCTCCGGCATCCGCGATGGCTTGTTCGGAATGGAGGTTCGGTCTTCCTTGCCTTCTCGAACCTGGGATTCGATGATCCGCTTAGCTGGAGCATTATTATCCATTCGCTCGATGTGGCGGAGCCAATGTAGTCGACGTGTTTTTGCTTTTTGGACTTTATCCACATCTCGGTACAGCCCATAGAGTTCGCGTTTGTATCTTCTCCTGCATTCGTAGGGTTTTGTAGAGCACACATCAAACTGCACTTTGCAGCGCGTGTTTTCCATTGTCACGCGATATAGCTGAATCAATTTTGCCGGGATTCCGAATTCGGCAATTACCATATAGAGGTCCTGACGATGTATGTGATCATACGCGGCTTTAAAGTCGGTGAATAGGTGGTAAGTTTCGACTTGAATTTCGTTGGTCTTTCCTGGGATTTGCCGCAGTGTGAAAACTTGATCTATAGTCGTTCTGCCGGACCGGAAGCCGCACTGGTACGTGCTGAGTAGTGTGACGTTCACACGTATGCGTTCTTGTATGCGACATTTAGCAGGGATATGCCTTCGATAGTTCTTAAAAGACATTGGATCGCCTTTTTCGTAGATGCCCCTTGGAGCTGATAGTCCAGTCATCGGGCATGTTTTCTTCCACCCATATTTTTTTGATGGTTCGGTGCAGTTTCCCTGCCAAAACATCACCACCGTATTTAAAAAGCTCCTCTGGTAAGCCATCAAAACCTGCGACCTTGATGTTCTTAAGCTTTTTTATAGCTAGGCAAACTTCTTAAATACTAGGTGGTGGAAATAGTTTAGTGGGTTCTCTTCCTGCCCTATCACTATCTCTACATTAAGCTACAGCTGAAAATGCTGCTCAAACACGTCTACTATTCCCTGCGCTTCGGAATAGGCTTCGTTCTAGTTTTGTAGCCAGCAGCCAGTTGCTTGGCTTTTTTATAAAACCTCCGGATGTTGTTACGATCGCGCGAATCTTCGTTCTTTTTGAGCTGGGAGGCTGCGTAAGCCCCCTTGCCCTTGTTTTGCGCTTCAGTGCTTTCTTGTGTTCTTCTTCTGTCAGCTTTTTTCTGCATACGCATTCATCATCATCATACCAAGGGCTCTTTCTCGGGGGTGGCTGGTACCCTACAGTGGTTTCGGCTACCTTCTTGATGATGTCGCGATACTGGCACCACTGATTGTTGGCGTCTGTGGTAGGTGAGTGCACTGAAGAGAGTTTCATACTCAGGCGCTCACTGTAGGTTCTGGCTATTCCAAATGTGCTAAGGCGTCCAACGTCGAATTTCTATTTCTGGGCAGTTCGCAGCTTCTTCTCGTTGGACAATCGAGCTCTGAATTTATCAGCAACAAGAAAATGGTCAGATCCGACATTTAGCCCTCGGAATGTGTGCAGGTCGAGGATGTTGGATGCGTGCATCGCATCGATTAGCACATGGTCGATTTGGTTGGCGGTTCGACCTTCTGGAGAGCCACAGGTTGCTGTGTGAATCCTTAGCCTTGGAAACCTGGTGCTACTTATCACCGTATTACGATCTTCTGCAAAATCGATTAGTCGGTAGCCGTTGTCTGTTGTCGTTTCGTTGATTCTGTGCTTACCAACTAAACTGCCAAAGATGGGTTCCATTCAGACTTTAGCATTGAAGTCCCCGAGTACGACTTTTATATCATACTCCGGACAGGCTCCGTAGGCTCCATACAGGAGGTCAGAAAACTCCTATTTATTGGGATCTTCAGCCTCGTCGGTAGGGGCGTGTGCACATATAAGACTTATGTTTTGGAACGTAGCTTTAATGAGGATCACAGAAAGGCGATCACCTTTCGGCTTGAAGTCAATGACTTTTGTCCTAAGCCGATTTCCCACTACGACTCCGCATCCTGATACATGCAGTCTTTTGTTGTAGCTGTAATAAATGTTGCAATTTTTTCTCTACATTATCTGATCCTATCTATCGGAACTCCTGGATTGCAGTTATATCTGCCTTGTACCGAATGAGGACAGATTCAAGTTTTTGAGTAGCACCCGGGGTGTAGAATGTTCGTACATTCCAGGTTCATACGCTCATGTCATGGTCCATTGACTTTCCGGGTCTTGTTGCCATATGGAGAATTTCATTATTCGAGGCTGCTTGCGTCTCTCTTACAATTAATGGTTTTTTCCATGGTCGAAAAGTTATCCCGATGGCACAACCACCAACCTAGAGGATTAGGTCCTTGTTTTGACCTTAGGACAGCGGGCCGGAAATGCCGATGTCAGTAACCCATTTTGGGATATGAGCGCTGCCGTTGAGGGCTCCTTTGCCACCACCTCTTTTCCAACACCCTGGCTCTAATTTGGAAATCCCAATAGACATGGTGTTCAAATGGGTCGCAGCAGCTATTTCCTTCTAGGGAATTCCATCAATTTCACCTGAGAGTGAGTACATTAGTGGGAGGACACTCCTCCTCCCCTCTCGTTCGCTGCCACCAACGACCTTCCACAGGGGTTTGATACCCCATCTCTAGTCGAATTACATACTAGGCACCCATCAGTCACCAGCGTGGAGATGAAAGTAGGAGTTGATAGTGAGAGGCTTGAGTGAGAACGCTTATGTTCTCTTGTAATTGCATCACCGCACAAGTACTTACTTACTTAAGTGGCGCTACAGTCCGGAATGAACCTGGGCCTCAACCAATACGCCTCTCCAATTAGCCCGGTCCTTAGCTTACTGCCTCCAGTTGCGCACTAGAAGTTGGTTGAGGTCGGTTTCTACTTCTACGCGCCACTTAAGGCGAGGTCTTCCTCTACTGCGTCCGGCGTCTGGCGTCTACTCAAAGTTATATCTGTCAAAGTTAGATCTGTCAATGGTGATGTTTGTCCAATTCGTCGGTGTTGTGTGTCCTTTCGCGTTGACAGCATATACTTCGTCTTGGCCTCATTTACTGCTAAACACATTTTTGCCGCTTCCTTCTCTTTACAAGTAAACGTGGCTATGACATCACGTTGGGTCCTACCAATGATGTCAATGTCGTCGGCGTATGCTAGTAGTTGTACCGATTTGTGGAAAACTGTGCCTCTGGTGTTGGCTCGGGAGTTTTGCACAATCCTCTCAAGAATCAAATTGAAGAAGTCACGTGACAGTGTGTCGGTGAGGTCGTTTCCGACCCTGGTGGAGCAGCGAAAATTTTCCATCGTCATCCTACACAAACGGGCGAGTTTGGGCGGTATACCAAAACTAGACATGGCTCTGTTTAGTTCGTCTCTATAAATGCTGTCGAATTCGGTTTTGAAATCGATGAATAGGTGGTGGGTACCTATTTGGATTTCTTGAGTTTTTTGCAGGGTCTTCTGAAGGGAGAAAATTTGATCGGTATTGGACTTTATTGGCCTAAAACCACACTGATAAGGGTCGATCAGGTTGTTGGTAAACGGTTTCAGCTGTTCACATATGACGGCAGATAGGATCTTGTAGGCTATGGTGATTAGACTTATGTCTCTGTTGTTAGCGCAGTTTGGAGAGTCTCCTTTTTTCTGGATCTGGCAAACAATGCTGAGGTTCCATTCTTCAGCCTTATTAAGCTTGAATTTATACATTGCTATCTTGACTTCACTCAGGTCGGGTGGTTCTCAGTTTTCTCTATCGTTGCCATTATTGAATGGTTCGTTCTGTCTGACAGCGGAATGTTGTTCGTCATCGCCGTTTAACAGTCTTCAGAAGTGGTTCTTTTATATCCTCAGCATCGACTCTGTCTCAACTATGATATTTCCTTCTTCATCTCGACAGGATTCTGTTCGAGCCTTGTATTCTTGGCTCTGACGTTTTACACTTTGGTAAAACTTACGAACATCGTTCCTGGAGTGGCACCTCTCTATAACCTCGATCGCGAACTTTTTTTTTTCTCTTTTCTTCTTTCTGAAATGCCGGTTCATTGTTCTTCGACATTCGATACTAGTGGTATGGTGTAATTCGAGAGGATTAGGGATACGCGTTTCGCGAAGGTCTTGGCGGTCTCGTTGGGGCGTGAGCGCATATAAGGCTTATGTTACCCATTCCGCATATACTTCACCTGTTCAACTGTTTTTGCACAAGTATTACCATGCCTGATATATTGGTCTCATGTTATGAACTCCGCCCCGAAACGTGGACTGAATTTGGAGACGCATGAGTCTCCTCTTACTTCAGAATTGCAACCTTTAGGTCAAGGACGACTTGTAGGCGCTGTTTCTTTTTATTACAATTACTACTCTGAACAAGCCTGATACTCACGAGTTGTGCATTTTTATAGATCTATCATTACACGAAACAAGAAGCAATTAACTCAACATACTAACAAACACAAGCACACACATGGTGCACTTGTACCTGTTGTTCATTTTAATTGAAATAAACATCCAAGAACGGACCATATAACAAAGCCATGAACCCGGGCAATTAATTTCGCTGTTCTAGTTACATTAATTGGTGTACTTCTCGATACATTGGTGTCACCAACACGACTGGTAATTTTTGTTTACTTGTGGTCATCGATAGCACACATATGTGCTGATGATGGTGTGTCTGCAATTCGTTCGTTCCGCCACCACCCGTCCACCCAGCCGAGCAATAATTTTCCACTGTCAACATTCTCATGTAACACAAGGCAAATAAAAAAGAAAATACACTCAACGAAGCATGGATGCGAATCAATAACACAACGAAACTTAAAGTACACGACTTGGTCGGACGAAGTACCTAGAGGCGGGTTATAATCGGCTGTTTCTGGGCCAATAGGATTAAGAGGTGGTAAATGATAAATTTTTCATACTTCTGTTTGGTTCTTGGAGCTGTGAAGGAGGGTTTGTTTTAAGACCTCGTTACTATATAGTCGGTTTGAACTTGTGTCCACTCACGGCGAAATCTTTCGGTACTGGTACTGAGTCTGATCTAAATTCGGGAATCGAAGACTCTGCAGACGGAGTATTAGGCCCGGTTTTTCAGTACAGAGTTGACTAACCCCAAAATAAGTTTTTTAGTGCGGGATTAAAATTGATTCCGAGTGTGGTGATTTGATTTGGTAGCACTCATGATTTATCGATGTTGTTTTCAAAAACTAAACGAAATGTATAGAAACAGCAACAACTTAGTTAACAGTTGTTTGGGTTATTTTTCCCCAAGCCTTTTATTCTTAAAACAGTCAAACTCAATATTTAAAACCGTTTCGAGTCCTTACGATTTGATCGTACACGTATTTAGTTTCTAAAAATTTGATAAAATGTTCACCCAAATGGAATTGAAAACAGTTGAAGCGCTTAGAAGATGAAGGGGATAAGCAAGCTTTTTTTTTAATTTGTCTTCACAAACTGAAAATATTTCGCAAATCCTGTCTTTTTAATACAAAAATATTACTAGCATTATAAACCGCTTTTGTTTGGTTTACTTCAAAATGTTAGATTGTAAGTCATAGCTAGGTGGGATGTTCGAAGAGGGTGGTGGTTGACCTAAGTCCCATGGCAGCAGTAGGCACGCTTGCGATCTCACGGCGTTAGCTCGACGGTGCGGTGGGATCTTGCTGCCTCCCTATGCACACATGTATTATCGTGCCTGGTGGTTTATTAATATTCCGTAAATGGTAAAAGAAGGAAAAGAGAAGAAGAGAAAAAAAGAAGATAGGTATTCAAGAGAGAATGGGTGAAATGAGAAAGTCAATAGAGGGGTATTAACGAAGATCACTGATGATGTTCCAGGTGTTGCGAAACATTATGGACAATTCCCTCCCCAATACATCCGACTAGAGTCAAGATGCACCATGACTACTCTTTGTCAATCTTAATTAAGAGTAATCCCAAAGAAACTACCCTTACTATGCAGTTACACGACCACTACCTTAGAAGCGTACTAATTTAAACACGATCCATTGTAATTAAATTATCATATCCATTCATATGCCTCAGGTGTTTTATTCATGTTAGGTTTTCTTTGTGTTTATATATAATTTTAAGTTTTAATTGGGTAAATAGGGGTTAGGTTTTATAATTAGGTAATTAAGTAAATTTTTGTTTGTATGTAAATAGGTGTATTGATATAAGGTAAAAAGTTATTTATGTGTAGGGACCAAATGAACTTATTATATAATTAGGAAGTTTAGGATAATTTTATAGAAAAAAAAATGTTTTTTTGCCAGAGAATTATTTTGTTTTGTACAATGTGTACTTACGTTTGTCCCGTACGCTGAAAGTTGTGGCCACAAGTTTCCTTCGCTGATAAGTGGGATGATTATGATGTGCTTTGCTTTTTGTGAACACAGTTTTTACTCAATAGGTTTTTTTTTTACATTAAAATTTCTATGGCAAAATTTCAAACTAATTATATGTATATATATTTAATCTTTACAATTAACGGAAAGGATTTAGCAAACTGGGAAATATTTCGAGTTACACAATTCACAAAATGTCAATTACACTTTTTGATTAAATGTTCAATTTAAATTAGTTTTATTTTGTAGGTATGTTCGTTTGATTCGATTTTTGATTGAAGATGATTTTTGATGGGTTTACGTAGACTACACGGTTGGTGTCTGATGTACGGTGGAGCGTTGCTCGGTTTACCCGGTACACGTGCGTATTTAGAAGGTTCTCTCTCGTGCTTCGGAGCAACTGAGCTCATATGAAGATAATAAAAGGTGATGACGCAAAAAAAAAGTAATTGCGGACGCTCGCTACGGTTTCTACTTAGTTTAGTCGTAGCAAAAACAAACGGCGATTATTTGGTAAGCGTCCGCAAGTTTCTGTGGACACCAAAAACACTTTAGGTAATTGCCAACAAACTATATCAATTTACGTACCTTTTTGTTTTCTTTTGGTGGATTTAGGGATTGGTGCACGGGTGTAGACAGTAGCGCAAATACGATTGCGCCTTAGTAAGTCCAGCTACCGCATGCGCTTTTCAGCTTATTTAGCGAGGTTAGTTCTCGTCGCTTTTATGATTGTCTAGTGCAATCGAGTGGTTTTGGTAAATCGTGGTGCGTATTCCCTTTTCTGTGCAATTTTTTTAAATATACAATTTTATGTACAAAATAGAACACAATATTTTTGTACTTACTTTTGAAAGTTTGGATTTTTAGTACCAGGGTTTTTCTTTCCACGACAAGGCAGTACTTATCACCATCACTGTTCGATTGCAAAAGAAATAGCAAGCGTACACGAGGGCCGTTCACATACACTTTTGCAATGTCAGTTCAGTGTGTATAACGTTAGTTTATCGTTTGATCATAAGGGTGTGTTAATGAAAAGATATCTGGTTTGTGTCACGGGTAGTGAGAGTAGGCAGTTAAATTCAAAATTTAACGACGCAACCTAATATTTAGTTTTAAGGTGTACGCTACAAGATCATAATTTTTATTGTTTTTATCAAATGATTTCTAGATAAATAACTTTAAGCGCTAATTACTCAAAATTTTTGAAAATGTCGCTTAGCGCTTTCATCTTCTAAGCACTTCGATTATTTGTTTGGGATTTTATCATCTGTCAAAAACTTCTGATCATTTAGTCCCAGGGTTAAATCACCAATCTTGCTGGGTTAACTTGGGGTTAACTCCGGATTTAAATTGACTGAAAAACTTCTATTTCCAGTTAACTGGAGTTTAATCCCGAAACTAGGATGATCTCGCACTGAAAAAACAAGCCTTAGTGTACATTACCTCCAATGCAAAGTTTTTTTTTTTAAACAGCTGTACAGTTGGTAAGATTCTGGGTTGAATTTTCCCGTTATAGGTCGTCATACAAAAAAGTTTTAAATAAACATGATTCTTTTTTTTTATGGAAAACAAAGCACTTTTAATGAAATAGCCACGTCAAATGCCTTCTACGATTTAAAGCAAATCAGCAGACAAGCTATCCAAGCTTACTTCCTTACTTAAGTGGCTCTACAGTTCGAAATGAAACAGGGCCCCAACCAACATGCCTCCTCAACAAGCCCGGACCTAAGCTAACTGCCCCAGTTGCGCACTCCAAGTTGTTTGAGGTCAGTTTCTACTTGTGCGAGATATTTAAGGCGAGGTCTTCCTCTACTCTACGTTAGTCGTCTGGCTGGGAATCGAAGACTCCGCGAGTCGGAGTATTGCTGACCATTCGTTCTACATGTCCCAGCCCTATTTAACTTCCAATGCGGAGAGTTTTGACCAGGGGCTTATCGCTGCATAGCTCGTATCTTTCATAATTGAATCTTCGTCTCCATAGCCTGTCAACGCAAACGGGACCGAGGATTCGAAGAATTTTCCTCCAGAATCGACTAAGGATTTCTTCATCCCCTTTTAATACGGTCCAGGCTTCAGCGGTAGTAGAGCCGAACTCGGATGATCAGGGTCTCCTTAGTAGTTCGAGTGAGGCCTTAACAACTAAAAAGCCTTCTTAACCCGAAGATACAGCGGTTAGCAAGAGTATTTCTCGTTTAATTTCTGACGAGATGTTGTTGTCAGAGTTAATAGCGGAGCCGTCGGTCCAATTCGTCGATGCTATGAGTCCTTTCATCTTGACAACATACACTTATACAACCATTTTCACCGCTTCCTTCGCTATACTAGCAAACGTGAACTATGATGATGTCAATATCATCGGCGTATGCTAGTAGTTGCACCGGTTTTTTTTTTTGCAAAATTTTGGCTCTGGTGTTGGCTCGGAAGTTTTACACAATCCTCTCAAGAATCAAATTGAAGAAGTGACATGACAGCGCATCGCCTTTCATAAATCATTTGTTGATATCGACTGTGTCGAAGAGGTCGTTTCCGACCCTGAGGAGCAGCGAGAATTTTCCATCGTAACCTACATAAATGGACGACTTTGGGCGGCATACCAAAACAAGTCATAGCTCTTTGTAGTTCGTCTCTATAAATGCTGTCTTATGCGGCATTCTTGGATTTTTTCAAGGATCTGCCAAGCTGTGAAAAAATGATCGGTTGTGGACTTTCCTGGCCTAAAACCACACTGATAAAAGGAGATCAGGTTTTTGGTAAACTGTTTTGGGCGTCCGCATAATACAGATAATTGGATCTTCTAGGCGATGTTGAGGAGACATATTCCTCTGTAGAAAATAGAATATTGTAGGCGCTGTTGAGGAGACATATTCCTCTGTAGTTGGCGCAGTTCAGAATGTCTCCTTTTTTGTGGCTCGGATGATGCTGGGTTTCCATTCTTCAGGCATACATTCATCTAACCAGATTTGGCATATGAGCTGGTATGCTTACCGGCTTTACAAAGCTCAGCGGGAAGGCCCTCATTTCCTCATATCCTCACTTCACATAGGCCGGGTGATTGGCTGTTTTCGTTGCTCTTTTTTCATCCTTCTGAAAAGCTAGTGTTCTTCCCTTCTTTATAGAGCTCAATGTCAGCTCTCGTCTTTACCTGCAGCTTAGCCTTTTAGGCCCCGTTCTTGGCTGCGAGCAGCTGTCAGCATTCCTCATCAAACCAGTGATGGCTTGCTGGTGGGCGCGAGAAAACTGGCACATCAGTTGCGGTTGATCTAATGACTTGTTGGCACCGTAGCCTTTGTTCTTCGACATTTGATGCCGGTAGTATGGTGTTAATCGAGAGGTTAAGGGATACGCGTTGCGCGAAGGTCTTAACGGTTTCTTGTGATTGCTGTCCCTCGATATTAATTTTTTGACAGTATTTCTGGATTGTTGTAGCTTGGTGGATATTCGCATTATTGTCTTGGTTGCAACAAGGTAGCATACCGAGTCGATGTTAGCTCCTCGGAATGTTCGGACATCCGAAATGCTGGATGCGTGTTTTTTGTCTATCGCAATGTGATTAATTTGGTTGATTTGGAGGACACCGTTTGCTGGCAATAGCGGCATTTCGTTCCGTAGCGAAGTCAAGTAGTGTAAGTCCGTTACCAGACGTGTTGTCGTGTAGGCTATGTCTTCGGACAATAAGACTTAAGATGTCTTCGCTTCCTACCACTGCGTTCAAATCTTCGGTAGTCCCTCATAGGTTTTGTCAATGAGCTCGCAGAAACAACCCTTAGCCATACCATTTTTTTTTCTCCGTCGGGGCTTAAGCGCATATAAGTCTTATGTTGGCGAATTCGGCCTTGATGCGGATTGTTACAGTGTGTTCACTAATGTCTTGAAAGCATAAGACTTCTTGCCTGAGTCTGTCACTTTTAACAAATCCGCATCCAAATAGTCGCTGTTTCTGCTCCCTATAACACAGTCTGTAGTAGATGTCACAGTTTTTCATCCTCATTTTGCTCGGCCCTTCCCAACATTTATCCTGGATGACATCAATGTCTGCTTTGTAGCAGTTAAGGGCTTCCGCTAGTAGTTGTTCGCTTGCACCTCTCCTGTTCAATGTTCTCACATTCCAGGTTGAGATACTAACGTCGTTGTAACTTTTTTCATTTAGCAGACTGAAATCCGTCCTTTCCGAGGCTACTGGTTGCTTCGTAAGATTTTTTTTCAATGGGGGGTGGTTAACCCTAAGCTTTACAGGCTTATATATGTCAAAACATGTGGATAACTCGGAATAGGGCACGCCAATAAACTAAAATCTAAAAAAAAACGTGAAACCTAGCTTGCCACCAATTGAATATTCTCACTGCGATTCGATCACGACCTGCTTTGCCTGATATTATCGGAAGTGATCCACTTTTCTTCACCAAACAACTTCCAAATCGTAGATGGAAATTTGGTAAGTATGTTTTGTTTTATTATACTCGGGGGTATTTCGTAAAACCTGTACACCGATGTACTTTTGGTTCCAAGCGGGTTTTGGTGCTATGCTTAGCTCCTGTGCAATTGAAACAGTGCTGACATGATGGTCAGGATCGAACATCTTTGAAATTTAAATTAGCGATATGGAATCTATGACACCAAAGCTGTGGTTGTTACAGTATACGGACCAAAAACACTTTCAGCCGCCCGGATTGCGTTTTCGATTTTATCAAAAAAATGTCGTAAAACTTTGCGAATTTACGCTTTGCTGGTGTTCTTCTTGACGCTCGCTCAAACAAAGCTAAATCAACGAATTTTTTTTACGAAATCTCACTCTTGTAACATCATTTATTCTACGTCCGTAGAACCTTTACAATGCAAAGTACGGATTATTAAAGCCATCTGTTGTAAAAATATAGATACGTTGAATAATTAAGAATGTAGCCGCTACCATATTAAGTAAAGCATTATCTCCGATTTGTATATAATTTCTTAATGGAACTGATAATCCTGTTTGCCTGAGTAGCTTTACGGGTTTGGAGATATTTGCGGAGTCATAGTATTCGTGCTTTGAATAATGATGCCAGCATTAACAACATCATCAAAGCGAAGAATTTTATATGGACTTGGATTTTCCAAAATTTTGTATTAGGAAAAGGATTTCTTGAAAATTACGCTGGCTTCCCTTGATTTTTTAAAAACTTGCCACACTATAGACTTTTTTTCGGCGGCGCCGCATTAGTTGCTGTATTTTTATAAAAAAAAAACCGAAGCGATAAATTAAAATTTTGAAATTTCAAATGCATTGTCAAGCGTGAAACAGAAACACAAGCAAACATAAAAATATACAACCAGTAGATGCAGTTCTGTGCATAGATTGAGTGTTAGTCAACTCGGGTTCAGCGCTACAGCAACAGGCACATTTGGCACTCAAAAACTTGAATTTAGATACTCTATGATTTTCATTAATTAATTAATGTCTTAATAAATGACGAGATCGCTTAAAACATAAATTTGGCTTTTAAAATACAAAGTCTGGTACATTTTGTCTTTACCGTATAGTGTAACCCTAAAATAAATGTTTGCAACTGACATTGTATTTGATACTTAATATCAAAAGCCAACTCGTTCTGTTTATGTCAAATTTAAAAAAAAACTGTGTTTTCACGATTTTCCATCACATCCTTAAAAAGAATATCACCAAAAATCGGGCGTGACTAACAACTAAATAGGAACGAAATTAAGAAAATTTCATTGTCAACACTTTTTGTTCAGATGGTATCTAAAACTTTTTGTTTTACAAAAAACGACTTTTATCTATGGCATATGCTATGACGTAGGGTATACAAATGCCTTTTTTTAATCCTACGCCGTTTTTTTACTTTTATAAAAATTTACTCATAAAGAAATTTTCTCGAAAACGGATCTAAAGCTGCGTTCAGAAGATTGGAAGCTCTTCCAATTTTGTCATATATGTCAGTAAAAAAATTGTTCCAAATGTCTTTTAACCGTCTGAACTCCCAATTTTGTGTGACAATTTTGTAAGACAATTTATTGTCAGAAATTGTTAGACCACAATCTGACCAATTAATTGCTTTAGGTATCATACAATTGTCTGAGCACGAAATTTCAATTTTTGCAATTTATTTTCAGCTGATTGAGACTTTATGGGACAATTTTAAATTGTCCGATTATAACGGGTTTTTCAACAGGGACGCTACAAAAGTTGAGCGACAGGGACAGCAAATGACACCATATTTCTTGCCGCTCTTTTGACATTTCTATTCAGTAAGGTTTGCCATTTTATGATGGAAAGATATACGATCCAACAACGAGTCGAAATTATTAAAATTTACAACCGAAATTCGGAGTCAGTGGCCTCAACGTTAAGAGCGCTACGTCCAATTAATGGTCGTCATAATCGTCCTAGCAGATCAACAATTGAGCGTCTAGTTGAAAAATTTGAATCCTAACACAGTACAAAACGTTCCCGTGGCAGTGAGACAAAGAAGTGCCCGTAATGTCGATAATATTGCTGCCGCTGAGAATTCAGTTGAAGAAAGCCCAAATGTGTATCTCACACGTCGTTCTCAAGCGCTGGGCATCTCTGTGACGTTGTAGCGAATTTTGCGAAAAGATCTTGGCCTACATCCTTACAAGATTAAATTGACGCAAGAACTGAAGCCGCTTGACCACCAGAAGCGTCGTATGTTCGTGAATTGGGCTGAGCAACAACTTGAAAATGATTCGGATTTTCATCGAAAAATCATCTTCAGCGATGAGGCTCATTTCTGGCTGAATGGCTTCATCAATAAACAAAATATGCGGTTTTGGTCAGGCAGCAATCCACACGTACTCCTTGAGTCATCCTTGCATCCCGAAAAAATTACGGTTTGGTGTGGTTTATGGGCCGGCGGCTTCATTGGGCCGTACTTTTACCGTGATGATCAAGACCGGCACGTTCCTGTGAATGGGAATCGCTACCGTTCAATGATAACCGAACATTTTTTTGGCCCCAATTAGATAATATGGACTTCGAGGACAAGTGGTTCCAACAGGACCACTTGACGGTACAAATCCGGTTCCTCAGTTCGCAATTCCACGAGCAGTTTCGAATAAAATCCCTCTTGCAGTCGGCGGGCCACCCAGTTTGTCGTTCAAACACTTCGGATTTTCTGTGGCAATTCTTAATCCTCGCTGTCTTCCAACACGTAAGCCATTAGTATGGTAAAAATCGCAATATTTTGTTCCATTTTTATTAATTTGTTTATTTTATTTTCACAAACGTGTTCACTATATGTAACTGATACAAATTATGTCCGACAATGCCTGTCAACCGATCTCCCAATTTTTTGGTAAGCAAATATCTTCCAACCGTATGTACACACAATTTTAAAGTTGACAATATTTTCTCAAATTAATTTGTCGGACAATAAAATTGGAAGACATTGGCATAAAATATACCAACCGTCTGAACAGACAATTAAAAATTGGAAGATAGTTGGAAATTGTCAGCAATTGGCATCTATTTTCACAGCTTTGACATATACGACAAAATTGGAAGAATTTCCAATCGTCTGAACGTAGCTTAAACATACAAACACATACAAAACAGCATACTTAATTTTTTTTTTCGAGGAAATCCATATCAAAAATTTTTGCGTTCTGGCAAAAAATGCCAATTTCTCGCAAAGTAATTTGTCAAATTGAATAAAATTGTACATCTAGCTTAATTATTGCACTATGTTACAAACTATGTATCAGAACGAATTAAGCCCTACGGGATAGGGTATAATCCCATAGGGTTAGGGTATAATCCCATTGGGTTTTATTACTGTTTACATATAGTTTGTAACATAGAGCAACAATTTAGCTAGATACATCTCAAAGTATATGGATCGACTCAGAATCGGTAGTTGAGACGATTAAGCCATGTCTGTCTGTCCATCCGTCCTTCCGTCCGTCTGTAGGTCACCGGTTTTTGGGCCTAAAATTTTAAGCTAGGATAATGAAATTTGTTACATGTGATACTTGTACGTGCTGTAAGAACAAGTGTAAAAAAATTCAAAATCCGCCCACTGCCACACCCACTCTAAAAAATAAACGATTTTTTTTCCAAACTGTAGTGAATTACATATGTAGTCAATCCAAATATCTATATTTTGTCCATATAAGGATTTTTGACACTTACTAACTTACTTAAGAGGCGCTACAGTCCGGAATGAACCTGGGCATCAACCAACATGCCTCTCCAATTATACCGGTCCTTAGCTAACTGCCTCCAGTTGCGCACTCCAAGTTGGTTGAGGTCGGTTTCTACTTGTGCGCGCCACTTAAGGCCAGGTCTTCCTCTACTGCGTCCAAAGTCTGTCTGGGAATCGAAGACTGTGCGAGCCGAAGTATTGGTGTCTACTCGTTCTACATGTCCTAGCCATCTTAAACGTCCGATGCGGAGTTTTTTTTGACCAGGGGCATGTAGCTGTTCAGCTCGTATAGTTCTTGGTTGAATCTTCGTCTCCATATCCCGTCAACGAAAACGGGACCGAAGATTTTTCGAAGAATTTTCCTCTCAAATCGACCAAGGATTTCTTCATCCGCTTTTGAGACGGTCCATGCTTCAGTGCCGTAGAGCAGGACTGGGATGATCAGAGTCTTATATAAGATCTCCTTAGTTGTTCGAGTGAAGGCTTTACTACTGAATTGCCTTCTTAGCCCGATGAAACAGCGGTTGGGAAGAGTCATTCTTCGTTTAATTTCTGACGAGATGTTGTTGTTAGAGTTAATAGCGGAGCCGAGATAGATTAAGTCCCGTACTATCTCAAAGTTACATCTGTCAATGGTGACGTTATGTCCAATTCGTCGATGTTGTCTGTCCTTTCGTGCTGACATCCTATACTTTGCCTTGCCCTCATTAACTGCTAAGCCCATTTTTGCCGCTTCCTTCTCTATACTAGCAAACGTGGCTATGACATCACGTTGGGTCCTACCAATGATGTCAATTTCGTCGGCTAGTAGTTGTACAGGTTTTTGGAAAATTGTGCCTCTGGTGTTGGCTCGTGAGTTTTGCACAATCCTCTCCAGAATCAGATTAAAGATTCTGACAGCGCAACGCCTTGCCTAAATCCTTTATTTGGTATCGAATGTGTCAACGGACGAGTTTGGGCGGTATACCAAAACTAGTCATAGCTCTGTATAGTTCGTCTCTATAAATGCTGTCGTATGCGGCTTTGAAATCGATGAATAGGTGGGTATCGATTTGGGTTTCTTAGGTTTTTTCCAGTATTTGCCGAAGTGTGAAGATTTGATCGGTTGTGTACTCTCCTGGCCTAAAACCACACTGATAAGGGCCGATCAGGTTGTTGGTAAACGGTTTCAGGCGTTCACATATTAAGGCAGATAGAATTTCGTATGCGATGTTGAGGAGACTTATGCCTCTGTAGTTGGCGCAGTTTAGAGGGTCTCCTTTTTTGTGGATCAGGAATACGATGCTGAGGTTCCATTCTTCAGGCATACTTTCTTCCGACCAGATTCGGCTTATGAGTTAGTGGATGTTACTTACCAAGTCATCTCCGCCGGCTTTATAAAGCTCGGCGGGAATGCCGTCATTTGCGGCAGCCTTATTAAGCTTCACTTTAAATATTTCTATCCTCACTTCACTCAGGTCGGGTGGTTGGCAGCTTTCTCTATCGTTGCCAATATTGACACGCCCAATTTTTAAGTAAGTTTTCAGTAAAAAATCGTTTTTCGGTAAAATTTTAAAATATTCGAAAACACTTTTGATGCATTGGGTTTGATAAAACAAATACTTCGTCAATACATCATTCAGACCCATGCCGACTTTTTGGAGGCGTTTTCCTTCAAAAACCATTTCTATACCCTATGCCATACCATATGCATTAGAAAAACTTTTTTTCTGTCTAACCATATAACATTTTGATAAACTGTCTGAACAATATCTTGCGAAATGTCAATTTTAATATTTCTTTTCCATAAAGCCCATATTTTAGGGATACTAATTTTAACGATGGGATGGGATTGGGTATCTTAAGTTTTCAAGAGGAAGAACAAGGATGAAAACTCACTAAATTTACTTGATAAGGAAACAATTAGAGAAGAAGATGAGACCTGTGCTGCAGCGAAATTAGTTGGAGTAAAAAAAATTATACCGCTTATTGACCTATGGGAATATCACTAATGTTTGGTATAAACTCCACTTCTCAATTTTACAATTGAGTAAACCGACTTTTGACTTGTTTTTGCAAGCATTTGCTCCATGGTGCGCTGCGCTGTTTATGTTTTCAGTGTGCCCTTGCTTACCAAACCCTAAACAAATCAGCAAATGTTCAACTTGCATTGATACAGTTTTGTATTTCATTATTCGGTTCGTTTAATTGGTTTTGGCAACTCGGGTTAAAGTACAATTCATTTTGGGCTTATTCGTTTAAGTTCATCTCGAGTAAGCCCGAGTTATCAACCCGAGTTGACACATCAGTATTGTCATACAGTAAGATGAAGCATTTAAGGATTTAAAAGCTTTTTTGTTTGGCATAGAGGCCTTCAATGCAAGCTAAGACAAGTTCTGGCTGAAAAATTATATAAAATCCTCGTGTCATATCTTAGAGACTCCGTGTGAAACTTGAAAATGAATATTCGGATTTCAAAGAAATGTTGGCAGGAGTACCCCAAGGAAGCGTCCTTGGACCACTCTTGTTCCTCCTATTTACACGTGATATCCCGCAAACAAACGAAACAATAGTTGCCAAGTTTGCTGACGATACATATATACTAGCAGTTGGCACAACAATAGAGGAAACAAATATGAAATTACAAAACGCTCTTAACGAGGTTAATGAATGGACAAAGTCCTGGCGGATTGCACTTAACGAGAGTAAATCGATTCATGTAGATTTTTCGTACAAGCGGACAAACAATTTGCCTGTATTTCTCAATACGGTTCAAGTAACTTTGGCAAATGAAGCGAAATATCTCGGATTAACACTCGATTCAAAATTAAAATGGAAGTCGCATGTAAAAAAGAAATGCGAAGATCTTAAAAATAAGTACAGATAACTGTAGGTACTAGTTACTCGGAAATTATTCGAAGCTTAACCTTGATAACAAGCTGATATTATACAAGCAAGTGCTAAAGCCATTCTGGACATATGGTAGACAACTATGGTGTTGGGTACCACTTAACGAATGTAAATATTTTACAAATTTTTAAAAAGATCATTCGTCAATGCGCCGTGGTTTATTAGGAACGAAGATCTACGCAGAGACCTGGGTATTCCCGCAATTAAAGATGAAACGAGAAATTTTGCACGCAAACAAAAAAAACTTTTATTGGGACACGTTAACAAAACGGTCCTCCAAATTCTTGACGTAACAAATTGTTTGCTGCTTCTTCAAAGAACTAAGCTCTTAAATTTGGCCCGATGATAACAAACCGTGCTATAAATTGCGAAAAAAGCTGGAACCTTCAAGGGAAAGTTACCTGTCAAACAGTCATTACCCGTAATAAAATAAATTGCTAGATAAGTCGAATACTAAGTTGCAATACAAACACAAAAAGGCTGGTGGTTTTAGTTAGGGTTAGTGTCCCACTTTACTTTGGGCACGTGCTCATCGTGTCTTTTGTGATTTTCACCAGCCCACGGAAAAAAAAGAAAAAAAATTATATATGACAGAGAATTTATTTTGGCTTCCGACAACAAACTCCTTGTTTTAATATTTGGTCCGAAAATAGGAATACCCATAATGACTGCCAACAGATTCCAGGGATACGATTTTTAATTTTGTCCGCCTGTATATCATATTTCATATTTTTTCACATTTTCTGAGAAAGTCCGAATTATCCTTGAAAAACGATTGTCTGATTTGGGGATATCGTATTATCATATCCTCTACTTTAACATCAAATATTTTAAATGAAAGTCTTACGTTGAGATTGTGAAAATTAAGTTATTGGATCGATATTATTTATGGATATGGATTGTGGATTGGGAACAATTCTGAATCATGCGAACAATGTCTGCAATATTAAGCTACCTAATCGAAAACTGATTTAATCAATTGAAAATGACCTGAACCACATTGGTTAGGAATCTAAGGAATCAACTTACACTTTATGGGTCCAACTTATAATCATCCGTGTTTATTTGTAGAAGACGAGCGTACTAAATGGTTAGAGTGCATACCCACGTTTTTTTTGTTAAACAGTTATAGCGAACATCACAGATGTTGAATGTTGTTTCGATGAGGAGCAGCGACAAATCTCCATCGTCATCCTGCACAAACGGTGTACCAAAACTAGACATAACTCTATAATTTGTCTCCATAAATGCTGTCGTATGCGACTATATGACTATATGATTCCTCCAGGAATCGATAATTCCTGGAATACTAACGACCCGGCGTCTGTCAGGATCTGTATAATTGTTAGGATCAGTTTTGAACTTCCCTGGACTAAAATCATGCTAATAACACCGACCATATCGTTGGTGAATGATGAAGATCTTGTCCACAATGTTAAGGAGACTATTGCCCCTGTAGATGGCGCAGTTCAAACAGTTTGCTTTCTGAGGATCGGGGAAACGATCCGACTAAATTTTGCTAAGAGTCTGCACATGCGGTTTTTCTATTTTACCAACATCGATTGTGACTCAACTGGTGCAATGAAATATCCCCAACGGATATAAAACCCATGGGGTTTATTTCCCAAATAAAAGGAAATAACCGCTGCCACGAAAAAGCATTAAGCCCTGTAGGTGTTATTGCCATTTTAAATTGGAATTCTATTCAACTTTGGTGAATGCATAGTTTTAATGTGAGTGGGGGTATGCTGCCCCCTACAACACCCCTGCTTGGGCTTGTTGCTGGATTTGGGTTGTGTTCGTATGGCTGAAAATTGACAGCCGCGGGATTTATTTCCATTTACAAAATGAAATAAGCCCTCCGCGAGCAATTTATTTTTGGGGGAACAAAGCTTCATAGGGCATAATTCCGCGTAGGGTTATTTCACTACACCGACTCAACTACCCTTGTTTATCTCGAAAAGATGTTGGTTGAGCCCTATATTCCTGGCTTTGGCGAACTAAAGAATATGATTCCACTTCCAGGTTGCGATCGCGCTTTAATTGTTTTTTTTTCTCTCTGAAAAACCGTTGCTGCTCCCTTCCTTTTGGATTACGAAGCTCTCGTCTTCGTATGCAGATTTGCCTTATGGGAAAGCGCATCGGTTCGTCAAAACAGGTGTTTCCTTCTTTGCTTGCTTCGTAACAATAGAGATTTTCGTGATTAAGTAGTTAACCTCAAGCACAACCCCCCATCTCTAATGCCAGTTAAAATTAATTAGAAACCTGGCCTTTAGTATCCACTACAGGATTGATCACCACTGTTGGTCTTTCGGTTCAGCCTCCATCATCTCTGTTTAGTGGGCCTATCCGGGCTGATGCCCGGATACGTCAGAGCGTCGTTGATTATATCATGGGAATTTTTTCCGCTGGAACGCTAATTTTGGTGTGGGATTGGAACCAGCTAATCTGGGTGTGCAAGTGATAATTTATTTCCCACCAAGCCTATATATTTGCAGTAAGTTCGCAGGAATTGTCTGTTGGGAGATTACCAACGCCCGCTGTAGCCATCTTATTTAATTTTTAATGCAAATTTTTCTCAGTTTTCATAAACCCAACACTCAGCCGTCTGTGAAATGAAATTAAAAAACAAATATTTTATATCCATAGATAGTATGGCTGCTCGCCGGAACTTTTATTGAAAAATGTTCAAACATATTTCGAATTGTTAAAAAAAATTCAGTACAACTATTCATCGCTGTCAATGGCGATGGTATGCCCCGCACTATCGCTAGCCTCCCCCATCAGAGTTTATTGCCAGAGAACAAAGTTTAATTGTAAGCAACCACCCGCTGGAATCGACCATCCCCTTTGACAGCGATACAACCGTAACCGTTCACTGAGACTCGAACTCTCGTTTTGTTTTATGTCCAAAATAGAACATTTTCCAGCTGTGAAATTATTTAATCGTTTTATTTCCAAGCAGCTTTTGTCCGTTTCGTGGGTTTTTTTTTTCTTTCCTTGCACCAATATCGACAGGAACAGCTAAAAGGCACTCTAGCACCCCATAATCACTGTGCATATACCCGGATTCAAAAAATGCCCCTAAATGATCGATATTTGGGGTTCGAGTGGAAAACAGTGCAAGTCACAAACTATACGAATACCAACAAAAAATGGACCGATGGTGTGGTGTATAAGGGTGATTCTTATTAGGACGAGGTAGGGGGAGGCAAAAATGGCCGAATGATATTTTAATGCTATCGAAAAGGACGAATATTTTATGTGATATTTTTATAAGCGGGGAGTAGTGAATAGCTGAGGCTGGGCGTTATAGAAAGAAGGATGGGGAGGCTCGTTAGCGCTTTGCAGGGTGGGATTGTTTGAAATGCACTTGTACACAAATATGCAGTAGGTACTAACACAAATTATTGCATTTCAGTCGGCATTTACCGCGATGCTATCCTCTTTATGGGGGGTAATCGGCACTTTGATGGTCGGTGGCCATTGGTGGAAATTTTTAAAACCTCCTAATTGGGGGCGACTTATGTCTGATTTGCGGCAATAATTGTACGATACATACAGTTTGATTTGTTCCACACTCAAATTGGTAATTAAGTGCAGCAAATCATTTGTAAAAATCGGTCTTAATTCGATTTGCGAACCTTAGGGCGAATAGGTCGGTGAACTAGAAATTATTGATTTGCAGTGTGAGATGGGTATGGTTTATTAAGTTTACATAAACTAATTGCAATATTTTTAAATTCGTTTTTTTTATATTGGGTATGTGCATGTACACACAGAGAGTAGACTCTGATTGGCTTTAACTTGGCAATACCCAGTGGTTGTAACTCTGACTACACATCAAGTGCTTATTTTTAACCTCCAAGTGGTAACCATCGGGTACTGGTCTCATCCAACCGGATTTGACATGCTAAACGATAAGCGTGAGTGTTGATAACACGACGTTAGGTCGAAACAGGTCGAAACGGAATGAATACCCGGCTTGCTGTGCCAGGCGAACCTAGACAAGCTGCTTCGACATATTCGGATAACAGGTTGTCTAGGAATTTCAAGGGTTAGTCAGGCCCCTTGAAAAGAGATTGAGCCGCCACTCAATCCCGTAGTGGATACTGATGTCCCCTTGTCCTAGATATATTTAATAAATTGGAACTGGCCCTCCAGATTGGAGGGCCAGTTCAACCATGGAAAAAACTTAATCTCATGAAGCAACCAATAGCCTCGGAACGGACTGATTTGATTGTTGATGACCCTGCTAAACGAAAAAAGGACAACGACGTTCGTATCTGCACCTGGAATGTGAGAACATTAAACAGGAGAGGTGCAAGCGAAAAATTAGCGAAAGCTCTAAACTGCTGCAAAGCAGACATTACTGCAATCCAAGCAATACGATGTGATTGGCCGGACAAAAAGAGGATGAAAAACTGTGACATCTACTACGGACCGTGTTATAGTGAGCATAAACAGCGACTATTCGGATGCCTGAAGATTTTGAAGCAAAGGTAGGAAGAGAAGACATCTTTATCCGTACTGTCGGAAAGCATCGCCTACACGACAACACGTCTGGTAACGGACTTAGGCTAATTGACTTCGCTACGAAGCAAAATGCCACTATAGCCAGCACACGGTTTCCTCACTTCGAAATCCATAAGGGGACATGGCGGTCTCCAGATCAGCGAACGGTCAACCAAACTGATCATATTGCTATAGACAAGAGACACACATCCAATATTTTGGATGTCCGCACATTCCGAGGAGCCAACAACTACTCGGACCACTACCTTGTTGCAGCCAAGGTAAGAATACGGATATCCACCAAGCTACAACAATCCAAAAATACTATGAAACAATTTAATGTCGAAAGACTGCAATCGCCAGAGACCTTCGCGCAACGCGTATAATCTTTCGATCAACACCATACCACCAGCATCGAATGTCGAAGAACAATGGCAACGATGCCAACTGGCCATAAGATCAGCCGCAACTGATGTGCTAGGTTTCTCGCGCCCATTACCAAGAAACCCCTGGTTTGTTGAGGAATGCCGACAGATGCTCGCAGCCAAGAAAGAGGCCTACAAGGCTAAGCTGCAGGTGAACACGAGAGCTGCCATTGAGCTCTATAGGCAGAGAAGAAGGGAAGAACACCGGTTTTTCAAAAAGAAGGAATAGACCTACTCCAAGAACAATGTTCGCAAGTTTTACCAAAGTTTAAAAATTCAAAGCCAAGGATACAAGGCTCGAACAGAATCCTGTCGAGATGAACAAGGAAATATCGTAGTTGAGACACAGTCGATTGGCAGCGACAGCAAAAACTGCCAACCACCCGACCCGACCTGAGTGAAGTGAGGATAGTAATATCTAAACTAAAATTAATAAGGCTGCCGGAAATGACGGGCTTCCCGCCGAGCTTTATACAGCCGTCGGGGATGACTTGGTAAGAAACATCCACAAACTCTTAAGCCAAGTCTGGTCGGAAGAAAGTATGCCTGAAGAATGAAACCTCAGCATCGTTTGACCGATCCACAAAAAAGGAGACCCTCTAAACTGCGCCAACTACAGAGTCATAAGTCTCCTCAAAATCGCCTACAAGATTCTATCTGACGCATACGACAGCATTTATAGAGACGAACTATACAGAGCCATGTCTAGTTTTGGTATACCGTTTGTGAAGGATGACGATGGCGAATTCTTGCTGCTCCATTAGGTTCAGAAACTACCTTAACAACACATTCGATACCAAGAAAGGTTTAGGCAAGACGATGCGCTGTCATGTGACTTCTTCAATCTGATTCTTGAGAGGATTGTGCAAAACTACCGACCCAACACCAGAGGCATAATTTAAAAAAAAATGGGAACAACTACTAGCATACGCGGACACTATTGACATCATTGGTAGGGTCCAACGTGATGAAAATGGGTTTAGCAGTAAATGAGGTCAAGACAAAGTATATGCTGTCAACACGAGAGGACACATAGCATCGACGATTTGGACAGAATGTCACCATTGACAGATATAACGTCGAGGTAGAACTGGACTTTGTCTATCTCGGCTCCTCTATTAACTCTGACAATAGCATCTCGTCAGAAATTAAACGAAGAATTACTCTTGCCAACTGCTATTTCTTCGGGATAAGTAGGCAATTAAGTAGTAAAGCCCTCACTCGAACTAACTACTAAGGAGATCCTTTATAAGACCCTGATGACCCCAATCCTGCTCTACGGCACTGGATCATGGACCGTCTCAAAAGCGGATGAAGAAATCCTTGGTAGATTTGGGAGGAAAATTCTTCGAAAAATCTTCGGTCTTGAACTATAGAACCAATACTCTGCATTGGACGTTTAAGATGGCTAGGACATATAGAACGAATGAACAGCAATGCTCCGGCTCGCAGAGTCTTCGATTCGCAGGCAGACGTGCGTCGGGTGCAGTAGAGGAAGACCTCGAATTAAGTGGCGCGCACAAGCAGAAACCGACCTCAACCAACTTGGATTGCGCAACTGGAGGCAGTTAGCTAAGGACCGTGCTAATTGGAGAGGCATGCTGGCTGAGGCCCAGGTTCATTCCGGACTGTAGCGCCACTTAAGCAAGTGAGTAAGTATTTACTTCTGCGATGAAAGCTTTTTCTTGCCCGTTGCAACGATAACATCCACGGTGAAAACTTCTGCCATAACCTCTTTGAGCACCTCTGAACTGATAGCGTCCTTGATTGCTCCCGCGTCGTGATGGCCCTCTTGTATTTGTTTTTCTTCTACAGATTCGTTTTTCTTCTACAGATTTATTTTGGACTATAAAAATTCAATAGTGCTATCTTTTTCTGGCAATATATCAATTAAATCTCCAACATATGTAGCTATAAGATGAATTCGCTCTGCTACCATGATGACTACGGTCTGCTACCATGTTGAAATAATGAGTTGGTTTTAATTCTTTATAATACTCATCTACTGCTATGAACTTACATGCTACATATTTACAAGCTAAATAACTTAATAACTAGAATAAGCAAACTAACATTGTATATCAGTTCGAAATATGTTGGCATATAGATGGCAAAAAATATTCAAAAGGGAAAATAAAAAAAAAGTGCAGGGTGGCTGAAGCCTTAATTTTCAACAGTACTTTCTATGTTTTAAAATTTCAATTAAGATCAAATGACCATTGGCCATGACATACAAAACGTGCTTTAAAAGCAAATCTCAACAGCGCTAAATTAAATGAATTACCTCCGGGGTATGGTTGGCATTTTCCTACGAAATTTCTTAATTCCCATTTCAGAAATGAAATAGGTACACAAATTACTGTAACTCGACCCAGGTGCAAACTATTTCAGGAAATTCACAACCCCTGGGAGAAAGGAGGGTTCAAATCCATTTCTGCTATTTATTTGCTAAGCTCATTCATTGTCATAAACTTTAAATGTTTAATTGACTTTTGTGCTGAGCCAAAACAAATACCAAATAAAAGAAAAATGTCTAAAGTCTCACCTCAAGAACTTTTGAAAAGTTCCAACTTGCCATTGTGTTGGAATTGAATGGACGACTGCAGTATAGTTCCAGTAGCAGCAGCAACAACGTTGGCACAAGCACCATTGTAAATGCCTTATCCTTGTATGGCATCCGGTCGTCTCTCAAGATTCATCGCCGTCGTTGCGTTTAAGTGGATCTAGCAGTCCTGAAGAATTTTGGATTGGACTTTTGCATTATTTTGGGGAGGTATATACTGGATGTTTGTTGGACATAATTTTCATAATATTAATCCAGGACTTGGAAGGTTTTTTGCTCCTTTCAACTTTTGCACTTTCTTTATCTGTGGTTGTTAGAGGGAGTCAATTAAATTTGGTTGTAAATAAAGGCCAGGTTCCCATGTGACAAATAGAAGCTCGTATATTTAAGTTTTCATCGTGAGCTGTCACTATAATCTATTGCTTGGTAAACTGTTCAAACAGCTTCAAACACTTTACTTAGATACAGATAAGGATACAACTTCTAGGGAGTAGAGTTCGGTGTGAATCGGGACTAAAGCAGTTTCTCACACTAGGCCGCTTTAATTTTTAGAAGAATTATGTTGGACGAGGGTTAAGGGGAAAGCTAAGACCAGTGTGGGGGTCACAGGTAGATAATCATGACAGGGATGTACGTTGTGTTCATATAAAATGGTCACGGGAACGAGTATGAACTTGCGACAAGATCTTTTCGATAAATTTCCCCCTATCCAGTTTCCTTTGTGGGATAAGGAAACTTCAATGTAGAAAAAGAGCGAGATCGTGATATAAACACCTACCAGACTGAGGCATCAAACCGAAGTTTTTTGTTCCGGCGAAGTGAACTTCGGTCTCAACCATCTTGCCTGTATAACTAGCGCAATCTTATGTCAGCTAATTGTATGATCCAGAAGCGTTGGACCCGAATGGTATGCTCCGAAACAGTTGGCAAAAATTAAAATCATGCGACTGGCTGGCAGCTGGTTTAAAAATTAATAACGAAATAGCGCTGGTCGAAAACTAACCTACTAATTTATGTAGTGAAAGATTCCGGGATTAACCTGGGCCTCAGCCAACATGACTCTCCAATTACACCGGTCATTAGCTAACTGCATCCAATTGCGCACTACAAGTTGGTTGAGGTCGGTTTCTACTTGTGCGCGTCACTTAAGGCGAGATCTTCGTCTATTGCATCCGTGGTCTGGCTTGAAATCGAAAACTCTGCGTGAAGAAATATTGGTGTCCATTCGTTCTACATGTCGTAGCTATCTTTAAAGTCCAATGCGGAGTTTTTTTTGACTAGGCGCATGTAGCTGTACAGTCCGTACAGAACGAGGAATTTTCCTCTCGAATCAACCAAAGATTTCTTCATTTATATAGACTAGCGGACTATTCGGACTATTCGGACAACAGGTTGTCAAGGAATTTCAAGGGTAAGTTAGGCCGCTTGAACGGAGAAGGTGGCGGATAAAACGAAATCGTGTCTTATGGGTATCAAATAAATTGCAACTGGAACTACCCAACTATGGAAAAAACTAACGGTTACGAAGCAACCAATAGGACAACGACGTTTGTATCTGCACCTGAAATGTAGGAACATTAAACAGGAGAGGTGCAAGCGAACAAGAAGCGGAAACCCTAAGCTGCTACAAAGAATACATCACTGCCATTCAGGAAATACGATGTGATGGAAAGTGAAAAAAGAAGATGAACAACTGTGACTTTTATTTACTACGGACCATGTAATAGTGAGCCGAAACAGCGACTGTTCGGATGCGGATTTGTTATAAGTGCCAGACTTAGGCATGAAGTCTAATGTTTCCCAGACATAAGCGAACGCATTGTAACAATCCGCATCAAGGCCAAATTCGCCCAGATAATTCTTATATGTACTCATGCACCAACGGAGCAAAAATAGGATATAGCTAAGGATTGCGTCTATGAGCTCTTTGACAAGACCTATAAGGGACTACCGAAGTACAAACATAGCCTACACGACAACACATCTGGTAACGGACTTAGGCTAATTGATTTCGCTACGGAACAAAATTCCACTATATCAAGCACACGGTTTCCCCACCTCGATATCCATAAGGGGACATGGCGGTCTGCAGATCAAGGAACGATCAACCAAATTGAACACATTGCGAAAGACAAGAGACACGCATCCAGCCATTTGGGTGTCCCAACATTCCGAGGAACTAACATCGACTCGGACCACTACCTTGTTGCAGCCAAGGTAAGAAAGGGGATATCCAGCATGCCACAACAATCCAGAAACACTGCGAAAACGTTCAAAGTCGAATAACTGCAATCGCAAGAGAACGCCAACACCTTCGCGCAACGCGTATCCCTTAACCTCTCGATGAACACCATACCACCAGCATCGAATGTCGAAGAACAATGGCAATGATGCCAACAAGCCATTAGGTCAGCCGCAACTGATGTGCTAGGATTCTCGCGCCCACCAGAAAGAAACCCCTGTCTTGATAAGGACTGCCGACATAATATGCTGGCAGCCAAGAATACGGCCTACAAGGCTAAGATGCAGGTGAAGACGAGAGCTACCATTCAGCTCTATAGGCAGAGTAGAAGTTTTTCAGAAAGAAGAATAAAGAGGAAGAAAAGCGCGCGATCGAGGATATAGAGAGGTGCCACTCCAGGAACGATGTTCGCAACTTTTACCAAAGTGTAAAATTTCAAAGCCACGGATATGCGACATGAACAGAATCCAGTCGAGATGAACAAGGAAATATCGTAGTTAAGACACAGTCGTTGCTGAGGATATGCAAGAAATACTTGTGCAGACTGTTAAACGGCGATGACGAACAACACTCCGCTATCAGGCAGAACGAAAGATTCAATATTGGCAACGACAGCAAAAACTGCCAACCAACCTACCTGAGTGAAGTGAAGATTGCAATATCTAAACTCCAGGCTGCCGGAAATGACGGCCTTTGCCGCTGGGCTTTATAAAGCCATCGGAAATTACTTGGGAAATAACATTCATCAACCCATAAGCCAAATCTGGTCGGAAGAAAGTATGCCTGAATATTCGGACCTCAGCATCGTGTGCCCGATCCACAAAAAAAGGAGACCCTCCGAACTGCGCCAACTACAGAGGCATAAGTCTCCTCAACATCGCATACAAAATTCTATCTGCCGTAATATTTGAACGCCTGAAACCATTTACAAACAACCTGATCGGCCCTTATCAGTGTGATTTTAGGCCAGGAAAGTCCACAACCGATCAAATCTTCACACTTTGGCAGATCCTGGAAAGAACCCAAGGAGTTCAAATCGATACCCACCACCTATTCATCGATTTCAAAGCCGCATACGACAGCATTTATAGAGATGAACTATACAGAGCCATGTCTAGTCTTGGTATACCGCCCAAACGCCCTTTTGTGTAGGATGACGATGGAAAATTCTCGCTGCTAAATCAGGGTCGGAAACGACCTCACTGACACATTCGATACCGATAGGCGATGCACTTTCATGTGACTTCTTCAATTTAGTTCATGAGAGGATTGTGCAAAACTCCCGACCCAACACCAGAGGCACAATTTCTCTGATTCGGTGCTGCTACTAGCATACGCCGACGATATTGCCATCATTGGTGGGACTCAACATGATGTCACAGCTAGTATAGAGAAGGAAATAGCAAGAATGGGTTAAGCAGTAAGTGAGGGTAAGAATAAGTATATGCTGTCTACACGAAAGGACACACAACATTGACGAATTGGACAGAACGTCACCGTTGACAAATATAGCTTTGAGGTAATGCGGGACTTTGTCTATCTCGGCTCCGCTTTTAACTCTGACAATAACATCTCGCCAGAGATTAAACGAAGAATTACACTTTTGTCAACCGTTGTTTTTTCGGGCTAATAAGGAAATTTAGTAGTAAAGCCCTTACTTGAACTACTAAGGAGATCCTACAAAGGAGACTGATCAGCCCAGTCCTGCATTACGGCGCTGAAGCATGGACCATACCAAAAGCGAATGAAGAAATCCTAGGCCGATTCGAGAGGAAATTTCTTTTTTAAAAATTTGGTCCCGTTTGCGTTAACAGGCTATGGTGACGAAGATTCAACCAAGAACTATACGAGCTGTACACGAACATTCTCCGGGTTAAAAAAAACTCCACATTGGAAGTTTCAGATGGCTAGGACATGTAGAACGAATGGACACAAATACTCCGTCTCGCAGAGTTCTCGATTCCCAACCGGACGTCAAACGCAGTAGAGGAAAACCTCGCCTTAAGTGACGCACACAAATAGAAACCGACCTTAACCAACTTGGAGTGCGCCACTGGATGCAGTGAGCTAAGGACGGGGCTAATTGGAAAGGCATGTTGTTAGAGGCTTAAGTTTATTCCGGAATGTAGCGCCGTTTAAGTAGATAAGTAAGTCGAAAATGTGAATTTATTTACGAGAGGCCATCATTTTGATTAGTCTTCGTCTTTGAAGCCATATGTTTGAAGCCATATGTTTGAAGCCATATGTTTGAAGCCATATGTTTGAAGCCATATGTTTGAAGCCGTATGTTATAAGGTTGCTGCTTGATGGGCGTATGGTTGTATGTTATTAACCCATTAAATAAAAGGAGGGTTTCGTAAGATTTTCTATCATAGCAACAGAAAATATTTCCTATGTAGTTTCTGCTAGGCCTTGCTTCTATATACAAGTTGTTATTTTTATAATGGAATACAAAGTGTGAATAATATTATTTTAGAGAACGCAAAAAGCTTAAAAAATGTTCGTAAAAGGACAATTTGCTGGACAGAAAATAGATTCGAATGACCCTTATTGAGTCCAAATTGCTAGTTGGGTTAGACCAAAGCTTACAAACCCATACAGATGACGCACTGCATACAAGAAACATTTTGCTATGGCGGGACTGGCACAGCCTTCCATATATTTGGATCCCGCGTCAATGCGTCATCTGTATGCCTTTATAAACTTTGGTTAGATTGAATAACTGATATACGATGTCGAAAGTGATGAAATTCAGCCTTCTCTCAGAAACCTTCAACGATCAATCCATGGTTGATATCAACTTGGTCTTAGTATGAACAGTTGTTATTGACATAATTTTGGGCCAATGCCATTTGATGGCATTCCTTGCAGAACCGGTATATTTATTGGTGGGCAGATATTACTTAACACATCAATGATGGCCCTTTTGATTGTCTGCTAACTCTGTAATCATTGGTCTTGGACAACTTATGCTGGCAGTATGACGATCATTTAGTTAGTTATTAATACGTGTTCTGCTAAGTTCTAGGAAGTTTTAAGTAGCATTTCTTTCGATTAGAGTGTGTGATATATGCTTCAGTAAAATGGCTGCAATAAACAATTAGTTCGAGTAGATATCGGATGACTCGAATTCATGGCTTTTGTTGACCGCAATGTATTCACTTTTATTAGCAATTTCGATTTCTTTTGCAGAAGCATCCATTACAAATGCAGGTATATCGATCCTAGAACCTCGATCTAGTACGATTCTTATGTCGAATTTATGTGCTGCTCTTGGAATTTTTTTTTAACTCGAAAATACAGCCTCATGTTTCTATTCTATAACTGGTTTTGATAATATGAGGTCTCAAAGCATCACATCTATCATTTTCACATGAATCACTTTTAATTGCTCGACAAATAAACGACATTTAAATTTCGTCCTTATTTTGAGATATTTCTTAATTAAAATGTACCTTTGATCCTCACTATATTTTTTCCCATTATCTGTAAATAAAAGTTTCAATGAAAAACTAGATTCTCCTCCATAAAAACGCTTTTGACACAAAAACTCCAACTCTACCAGCATTGGAAATAGAGACTACCTATAGGTCATAGTCAACAAACAAAGATTTAATACCACTCGTCGAGTGGATGATGCCTTTGCGTCAGCAAAATCGTTTTGGGAATTAAATTTCCTTTTCATCATTTCGTCGTTGAATTCCATTTTTCACATTTTTTTTTGTTTGTTAATAAACTATGCTTTGGAGCTCTCATTGAATCATGTTATGAAGTCCTCTTGAGTGTTCAGCTCTAGCTCAATTCTCCATCTATTCATTCATTCGTCGTTGTCGTTGTCGCCCATGTCCTTTTGCCAAAAAAAATACTCTGGAAAACAGTTTTTATTGACAAAATTTTATCATCATCGTGTGGACTGTGGACTAGCTAAAGTTGTAATTGCCAAAGTCCTTAGTTCACACACCTTCTGTGTATGTGTATACAAACCTGTGTAATACAAACTCTTGGCTACCTAAGTAGCTGGCGCAAGCTCTTACTGGTGTGATGCTGGTGAAGTGGATTTATCGCTGTGAAACTTTATTTTCGAATTTCATCTATTCCGGAGAGCAGAATTGAAATTTGAAAACATCTGCAAATGCATTCCAAAATAGAAATTGGTTTGGATACAAATACTTGAAGCCCTCATACCCACCGGAGAGTGGAAAAAGTTTCGCCATCGCTCGACGTGAAAGCCGTCCCTGGATATAATTTGCCTTCATATACTCGACGTGTACCTTTCTGATGACGTAGCTTGAAGCCAGGCAAGCCGGTTGCATATTGGTTGTAAGAAAAACCGAACTTGCACATAGTTTTTCATTTTATGTGGCTTGCTAATTAATTAGGCGAAACTTTCGTTCAGCAACTAACTTCGATTGGGCAAAGTTTTTCAGAAAGAAACGAAAACTGTTTTCACAGAGGTTGAAGATATATTTTTGTTCTCAGTATGGGGAGGATGTATAGAGTCGTCACCAGGGTATAGTTGATGCTGAATGACAGTGAAGTCAAAGAAGGGTGTAGAATGTCAGCACTCCGGAAAAGTTTTCAAATTGGATTTTCTTGAGATCTTGAGAAAAAAATTGTCAATAGAGCTGTCACTTTTATGCAATTAAGAGAATTAGCAAGCGATTGATTATGTTTTGAAATGCAAGGTTTTGAAAATGAAAAGTTGTCGTTCACAGGGAATACAAAAGTGTACGAGTAAACTACTTACATCATTAAGAAACTGGGCCTTAATCAACATGCCCCTACAAATAACCCGCTTCAATTGCTTCCTTACTGCCTTAAATTTGTATCTGTCAATAGTGATGTCCTGTCTAATGCGTCGATGTTGTACGTGCTTCTATATCAAAATTAGTTTTATCTTTATTTACTAGTAAACCAATTTTTGTCAGTACTTGTCTAATCTAGCAAACGTATCGACAGCGGTTGCAATAGACGGATGATGCAAACGAAATAAAATACCACCTAACGACTTTCGGAAGTTCGTTACATCTTAAGATAGTCGACAGCCGAGAGGATGTCACTCATCATGGCCAGATGAAAAATAGTGGAGGCCAGATAATTCTAAGGCAGCGATTCACATGTTTCTGTATGGGGGAGTTTCCCCACAGCAACGAAAACTACAGCACTTGGTTTTATTACCAAAAGGTAAAAATCCTCATGGAGAATCATCGTCATATCGACTAATTTGTCTTTTGGATGCGATGGGAAAAGTTCTGGAGCGAATCATACATTAAAGACTTCTTCATATAGCAGAAAATAGGGGCGCTTTCTCATACCATCACTGGGGATTTGGAAAAGATCGCTCGAAAGTAGACGTAGTTGTCAACGCAAGCAGAGCAATTTCGGGTGTTGTTTAGTGGTATAGAACTTCGAATTGAACTAAAACACAAGAAAATCGTTTAAATATCCATCAATTTGGCTTTATTGGAAGGATAATTTTATGCCATTCATTTTTAAATTTGCTTTAGGGCATGTGGTCACCGCGGCTGATTCGAATAAAGACAAGTCTAGTGGTCCAATTTTCAACCACTTTTTCGAGCATTCGGGGCCGTATGTCGGCAATAAAGCCACGAATGTTGGCTTCCAATTCCCCTAACGTTTCTGGTTTGTTGGCGTAGACGAGCGACTTCATATATCCCCAAAGAAAATAGTCAAATGGTTTCAAATCACACGATCTTGGTGGCCAATTGACAGGTCCATTCCGCGAAATTATGCGCTCATCCAATGTTTCCTTCAATAAATCGATTGTGACGTGCGCTGTGTGGCATGTAGCGCCGTCTTGTTGGAACCATATCTCATCCGCATTAATGCCATCCGATTCGGGAACAAAATAGTCGGTTATCATGGCTCTATACCGGTCTCCATTGGCAGTAACTGGCTCTCCAGCACCATTTCGGAAGGAGTATGGCCCAATGATTCCACCAGCCCATAGATCACACCAAACAGTCAGTTTTTGTGGATGTAATGGAGTCTCAAGGGTCTCATGTGGATTCTCTTCACTCCAAATCACTCCAAAGCCAAAAATGAGCCTCATCAATGAAAAAAAATTGGCGATGAAAATCGGCATCGTGATCAATTTCATTTTTGGCACATATACCAAAATCACGACGCATTGAACAGTCTCGCGGCTTTAATTCTTGCACGGGCTGGATCTTGTAAGGTCGTAAGCCAAGATCGTTGCGCAAAATCTTCCATAAAGCTCCAATTGCTGTACACGGTGGCGATTCGATTCATTCGGGTCCTCTTCAACACTTTGGTCTGCGGCAGCAATTGTTACTTCGTTGCGCACTGTTCGACGTCCCTGCGGATGCGTATTATCACATCGAGCAAACGTAGTGCAAAAACGCCTCATGATTAACCGAATTAATTGTTCTGATGGAAGATTATGTCGACCATAAAATGGGCGGAGCTTGCGATAAACCTCGCGAACTGATCTATTATTTTCGAAATTAATTTGCACAATTGGCAAGCGTTGTTCATTTGTCAACCTGTTCATGATGAAATGGCAAACCAAACATAAATGACATTAGAGTTGCCCGATTTGACCACAAAATTTCTGTTTTATCTTTATTAGAAAAACCAACCTCTAAGAAAAAAACACCCGACAACGACGAATAACTAACATAAGAACAGAAACGTATTAGGAAGACGATGGAGTAAAATATTTTAATGTTTGTGCAGGAATACCACAAGGCTCTTATGGAATATCATCTGTGAAAGAATCTTGCAACTAGATTTACTAATTGGTGTTAAAATGTTAGGGTTCGTGGACCACATAGCTGTAGTTACAGTTACGAAGCACTCTCGTGGCGTAGAAGAAATCAACAACTAACGAAGCAATGATTCATATAAAGAACTGGCTACCTACAGTAGGTCTAGAACTGGCTAATCATAAAAGGGATGTCTTTCGTATAAACAGTAGAAAAGCTGTTAAAAATGTGCAAATGCTGGTAAGTTCCAGCATGATATACTCTTTTGAAGCCATCAGGTATCATAGCGTGATTATACACAACAGGCTTCAGGAAACATGTAAAAATTATGAGCAATAAAGCCTTTTCAACTCAGGCAATCCACTCCTGCTGAGTTCTTACAGACGAGTTTTATGCTACGGATAAAATCACAAAGGTGTACGGAATCTGTGCAATGAGAACTATACGTGGGTTTCGAACAACTTCTGACCAAGCTGGAGTCGTCAAAGCTGAAATAGTCCCAGATGGAAAGTCTTGTATGAATACTATGAGACTCTCTCAACAACACGATGCAACGGATCATTTTAGGCATGACATCTTGCAACTTGTACCCAGAAAATGAAAAAAACCAATTGCCATGAAAGGTTCCACTGCAGAAGTTTCACAGAATGGAGTTCAAAAATATCCAACCCATCGTCCATAATTGAACATAATATGGTAAGTTCAGACGAAAATTGTTTAGATGTGTGTACATATACAGGTGGGCCATCTCGAAATCTTGACAGAAAATCATTATCATACTTCCACGGAATGAAGTCGCTTTATGCTTGAACCACGTTGAGAAATATTGAAATATTTCCAAAGACGGGCTCAAATTCGCCGTTCGGAGTCGACATAAAACATAAGGTCTCGCCATCGTGCAATAAGTACATACGCACACATGAATGGTTGTGAGAAAGCTCGGCCCTGGGTACTAACAAGCCTTGTGCACCAAAAGTTTGTTTTATTTTTATTTCCAAAGTGAGTCTTGTGTAGACCAAACAGTGCGTTATTTGAAAAGAAGTTTTGGCCAAAAGGAAGCACCCACCACGCCTACTGTATGCAAGTTTGTGACACCAGGCAGAAAGTTGGACAGCACTCTTCGTCTTCGTATAGTGCGCGTGTGAGACTCAATTGACGAACATCAACAGCTCAACATTTCACTATTTAGACTAAGGAGAATTCTGCATAAAGATCTCGGATTATTCGCCTAAAAGGTCCCATTGACTCAGCAATTGAAGGCGCCCTACAATCCGCTTTGTAGTTTGGCCTAAGAGTATTTTCAATTGGACAACGATTTTGGGTGGAACTTGTGATTTTTGACGAGGCGCATTTTCATCTCGGCGCTACATTAACAAACGAAATTGCCGCATGTGTGGCTCACACGTTATTGTCAAGAAGCCCATGCATGCACAGAGAGTAATAGTTTGGTGGGGATTGTGGAGTGGTGGCATCATAAGATAATTTTTCTTTGAAAATGAAGCTGGGATCCATGTTCACCGAAGTTGTTTTTACTGATATTCAAGATATAGATTTGGACGACCTCTGGTTCATGCAAAATGGCGCGCATTACCACAATCGGTGTTTTGCGCGCCGAATTCGCAAGTAGTGTTAACGTCTTGACGATGTCGAGGATGTTTTGAGGATAACCCTGAAGCCTGAAGGACCGATGCTATACCAACAATCCGGAAACGAGTCATGCTTATATCATCCAAGCAATCCGCGAGCTTCAGCCCGAAACTATCAACAAAGTCTTGGAAAACTGGAGTGGCAGAATGCGCTACTGCGAAGCCAGTCAATAGGCAGCCACTTGAACGGAGTTTTATTTCAATAATGTTTGCTCTTACTAAAAAACCAATAGTACATGAAAAAAACTGTCTTTGGTTCACCCGTTGTTAGCAACTAACTAGCATGGCAAAAGTTATTTTGGCATATAAATTATTTCTAGTGAATATTTTGGTCGCTATATAAAAACAAAAATATGAGAAGGATACAACCGCTGGTCAGTGAATATAAAATATAAAATTATCGATAGACGAAATGCTCATATTAATATCTGTTAGCAATGTTTTTACATCGAGAGGTTTTTTTTCGAATTTCTTTGAAATGTTGGGTCGGCTGCATAAAAACTAGTAAATGCTTTTACTTGAAGATTTTTAAGTAAATACTTGATTTTCATATGCATAAAACTTAAGTAAGTGCTGGAGAATGAGCATTTACTAAGAGACAAAGTACTTAATTTGACTAGTAAATACCTAATACCGCGTGCATAAATATTTGTAAGTACTTATACTTCAGTAGTATTTACTTGACTTTTTCAAGTTGGCGAATAGCAATATGTACTTTTTTTCAGCAGCTATAATAAATAGAATAATAGTCGTAAGTGTAATGTCGAAAGACTGCAATCGCAAGAGACCGCCAAGACCTTCGCGCAAAGAGTATCCCTAAGCCTCGCGATTAACACCATACCACCAACATCGAATGTCGAAGAACTATGGCAACGATGCCAACGAGCCATTAGATCAGCCACAACTGATGTGCTATGTTTCTCGCGCCCACCAGCAAGAAACCCCTGGTTGTGGCAGCCAAGAACGAGGCCTACAAGGTTAAGCTGTAGGTAAAGACGAGAGCTGCCGTTGAGCTCTATAGGCAGAGAAGAAGGGAAGAACCCCGGCTTTTTAGAAAGAAGAAAAAAGAGGAAGAAAAGCGCGCGATCGAGGATATAGAGAGGTGCCACTCCAGGGAAGATGTTCGAAAGTTTTACCAAAGTGTAAAACGTCAAAGCCAAGGATACAAGGCTCAAACAGAATTCTGTCGAGATGAACAAGGAAATATCGTAGTTGAGACAAAGTCGATGCTGAGGATATGGAAGAACCACTTCTGCAGACCGTTAAACGACGATGACGAACAACATTCCCCTGGAAGAACGAACCATTCAATACTGGCAACGACAGTGAAAACTGCCAACCACCCGCCCTGAGTAAAGTGAGGATATCAATATCTGAACTCAATCTTAATAATGCTGCCGGAAATGACGGCCTTCCCGCCGAGCTTTATAAAGCCGGCGGAGATGACTTGGTTAGAACAATCCACCAACTCATAAGCCAAATCTGTTCGGAAAAAAATATGCCCGAAGAATGGAACCTCAGCATAGTTTGTCCGATCCACAAAAAAGGAGATCCTCTAGCGCCAACTACAGAGGCATAAGTCTCCTCAACATCGCATACAAAATTCTATCTGCCGTAATATGTGAACGCCTGAAACCATTTACCAACAACCTGATCGGCCCTTATCAGTTTGGTTTTAGGCCAGGAAAGTCCACAACCGATCAAATCTTCACACTTCGGCAAATCCTGGAAAAAACCCAAGAAGTCCAAAACGATACCCACCACCTATTCATCGATTTCAAAGCCGCATACGACAGCATTTATAGAGACGAACTATACAGAGCCATGTCTAGTTTTGGTATACCGCCCAAACTCGTCCGTTTGTTTAGGATGACGATGGAGAATTCTCGCTGCTCCATCAGGGTCGGAAACGACCTCACTGACACATTCGATACCAGAAAAGGATTTAGGCAATGCGATGCGCTGTCATGTGACTTCTTCAATCTGATTCTTGAGAGAATTGTGCAAAACTCACGAGCCAACACCAGAGGCACAATTTTCCAAAAACCTGTACAACTACTAGCATACGCCGACGATATTGACATCATTGGTAGGACCCAACGTGATGTCATGGCCAATTTTGCTAGCATAAAAAAGGAAGCGGCAAAAATGGGTTTAGCAGTAAATGAGGACAAGACGAAGGATATGCTGTCAACCCGAAAGGACACACAACATCGACGAATTGGACAGAACGTCACTATTGACAGATATAACTTTGAGGTAGTACGGGACTTTGTCTATCTCGGTTCCGCTATTAACTCTGACAACAACATCTCTTCAGAAATTAAACGAAGAATTACTCTTGCCAACTGCTGTTTCTTCGGGCTAAGAAGGCAATTCAGTAGTAAAGCCCTCACTCGAACAACTAAGGAGATCTTATATAAGACTCTGATCATCCCAGTCCTGCTCTACGGCGCTGAAGCATGACTGTCTCAAAAGTGGATGAAGAAATCCTTGGTCAATTTGAGAGGAAAATTCTTCGAATAATCTTCGGTCCCGTTTGCGTTGACGAGCTATGGAGACGAAGATTCAACCAAGAACTATACGAGCTGTACAGCGACATGCCCTGGTCAAAAAACTCCGCATTGAACGTTTAAGATGGCTAGGACATGTAGAACGAATGGACACCAATTCTCCGCCTCGCATAGTCTTCGATTCCCAGCCAGACGTCGGACGCAGTAGAGGAAGACGTCGCCTTAATTGGCGCGCACAAGTAGAAACTGACCTCAACCAACTTAAAGTGCGCAACTGGAGGCAGTTAGCTAAGGACCGGGATAATTGGAGAGGCATGTTGGTTGAGGCCCAGGTTCATTCCGGACTGTAGCGCCACTTAAGTAAGTAAGTAAGTCGTGAGTCTCACTTTGAAGCAATCAGGTCGCTATAGTTATCGAAATGGCTGAATTTTTACGAATTAATTCTGAAAAAGTTTACAAGAAGCGATGGGTTATGGAATCGAATTTTATAATGCTTTTCCGTTTTGAAAAGGAAAACGTTTATTGGTTGAGTGAATACTTTATTTGTACGTGAATATTGTACGACTTTACTCGAATATTTCGTAAGCTTATATATTTGAAGGCATCCAAGCTGAAACAAAAGGAGGAGCAGTATAACTTCAAGAAAAGATGAGAATCGTTGTAAGATACGTTGGGGATTCTGGGTTTCAAGTTGGAGTTGGTGAAGATGTTGGCGTACATCAAAGTTCTGTTTCTAGATAAGTTGATTCGGTTGCAAAACTTATAACAGCTAAAGTCTCTTATTGGATAAAGTTTCCTTCCAATTCTGAGGAACACTTGAGAGCAAAACATGATTGGCTTAGCAAATAAAGACTCCCATCATGTAAAGTAGCCTTGAACTGCACTCATATAGAAATAACGAATCGTCACTTGCAGTCAGGAGAATATATCAATCGAAAAGGATATGCGTCCACCAATATTCATGTAACATGTGATGCAAAGGAATGCTTTACAAGTTTGTATTGCCTATGGAGAGGCTCAGTTCACGGTTCTATAATTTGGAGGAACAGTTTTCTTGAACCAGTAATGCGAAATTCCACCAACAGCGTTTTGTTGGGAGAAGAAGGGTATGGAATCGCACCTTGGTTAATGACGCCTTTTAAGAATCAAACAAGTAATCAAGAAAATGCATTCAATAAATGTCATTCAAAAGAGAGGGTAATAATCGAAAGATGTTTTGGTCAAGTGAAGAGGAGATTTCCAATTCTACAAAACTGCATACGTCTCAATTTAGAAAATATTCCAAACATAATTGTGGCATGTTTCGTTTTGCCCAATATTGCAAAGCATTTAAATAATAACAACGATTTCCAATTTCCAGAAGGCGTAGAAAATGAGATTTCTATTCAAGGCGATGAAGAATTAATTGCCAGTGTACTTCAAATTCGACGAATGGGACAGATAAAGAGAACGGAGTTAGCAGGAATAATGTGTAACGTAAATTCATAAAACTTTATTGAACATATGTAACTTCTTAATAAAAAAAAATAAAATGTTATTTCAATAAACAAATTTTATTTATTTCTGGAAGGTTAATTCTTCTTCGTTGTCATTTTCCATCCTTTTTTTAAATTTCCTCCTGCTGCATTCATTTTAACTTAAGTTGCTCCAGCAACACCAAACTTTGAAGTTCTCCATTAGACAGATTTTTTTGTCTCCTCAGTCTAATTGAACTTCAATTTTCTACGTTTTGTTACTGGACAATCTCCCTAAAATTCTTCAATTTCATCTCACGAAATACGTACATCAGCCTCCTTTTCCGTTTGCATCCAAATGGGATAATCTGCTCCCACAGATAAACCACCTTTACGTAAACAATATTATCAAGTCAAAATACAATAATTAGCTTTATAAAGCAGTACGTACCAGGAATGCAAGATATAGATGGGTTTTCATCAGCATTTAATAGCTCTATAAAAATTAATTCCCATTCTTTTAGCTATATGGGCTTATTTCCTATTTCTTACGGTCTGCCTTCTGCTTAACCTCTGTCCTACAGTTATTTAGTCTCTTTCTAATTTTCTCTTCCGTTGATTGAACACCGGTCATAGCCCTATATTAACTAATAAATAATTGTATAGCTTCTGACTTCTCCTTTTTAATGCACGGTTGTTGTGATTTATTCAAAATTTTTATTAAAATTCGCACAAAAGCTAGTTGAGAAGCTTCGCTTGTCCTGGTTGTTTCTTTTGAATATGCTTTACGAACTGAATCTTCCAAAGAGATCGTCTATAAAAAAAAAAAAAAAAAATAGAAAATGACGAAAGATCTAACGTTATAGTTTTCAAAACAAATTTTTAGCAATTATTCGATAAACTGGTTGTATTTACTTGAAAGAATTCAGTATTTTCTAGAAGTATTTGCTGGCAAGTCAAAACGCATGTTTATGCATACAAAATTTGGTAAATACTTATAATATAAGCTTTTGCTAGTAGTACTAGTATTTACTTAGACCTTTTACTACCAGTAAATACTTAAATTTTATGCATACGGGCCATTGAGATACAGATAAAATTTGAAACTGAAAGTGTAATGTTATTGAGTGTTGCAGTTCTGTTCTAAGAATTTCATGGACCCGGATTTTGTATGCAGCTGTGTCAGGCCTGTTACCTCAAATACGATCACGGCCAACCATGAATATCAGAATCATTGAAAAGTATTCGTTAACATCTAACCGCAGGCTACGTTGAATTGCTGCATTTAAAAAAATTTGTTGTATTAATCACGGACTTCATCCTTGATAAGGATCGATGTCTATCTTTACCTCTTATATTCTAAAGCCACCACCAACTTTAGAACACCATACGTTCGCGCATTTTGGTTACCACCAGCCACCACGCTACTCCCAAAAAGGTACAATAATTAAGCCTGTGGTGAGATTTCGCACGAGTCCCTATTAACCAGGTAAGTAATCAGCAGCAAGACCAAATAAATTTAACACTTCATGCGACATCGATCTCGTGATGATCTGACAAATCATCCAAGTAACGGATGATCCAAGTAGAGATACTTTTTTCAATAGCCTTTTTTGATAGATCACGTGTGAGTCGTGTCATGCTGTCATGTTATTTTTGTTTAGTATTGTTTGACAATTTATAATGGAAAGACTTACGCGTGAACAACGTTTACAAATTGTTCAACTTTATTATGAAAATTCACGTTCTGTGAGGAATGTGTTTCGTGCACTTCGCTCAACTTATGGTCAACATAATCGGCCTACTGAGCGTACTATTCGCAGCACCATCACCCATTTTGAGACCCAGCATTCATTATTAGATAATATTCGACCGAATAGACCACGTCCAGCACGCTGGGAAGAAAATATAGCGGCCGTAGCTGAGAGTGTACACGAAGACCGTAGAGAGTCGATTCGGCGCCGTTCGCAGCAACTCGGACTGACGTATGGAACGACTTGGCGCATTTTACGTCAAGATCTTAAATTGAAAGCGTACAAAATACAGCGTGTGCAACAACTGAAACCGCTCGACCTTCCCAAGCGACATCGCTTCGCTCTATGGGCTCTTGAAAAGTTCCAAGAAGATCCGACGTTTTCGAGGCAAATTTTGTTTAGCGATGATGCCCATTTCTGGCTCAATGGGTATGTAAACAAACAAAATTGCCGCATTTGGGACGAAGAGCAACCTGAAGAGATTGAAGAACTGCCACTTCATCCAGAAAAAACAACGGTTTGGTGTGGTTTGTATGCCGGTGCGAACGTAACCGTCAATGGCGACCGTTATCGTGCCATGATAACCGACTATTTGATGCCTGAAATTGAAGCTCGACGCGACGGCGCCACTTCCCACAAATCGCATCAATCAATGGACTTATTGAGAGAACATTTCGGTGAGCACATAATTTCACGTTTTGGGACGGTCGATTGGCCACCAAGATTGTGTGATATCACACCGTTAGACTCTTTCCTGTGGGGAAATATAAAGTCAAAAGCTTATGCCGACAAACCCGCTTTGATTCAGGCCTTGGAGGAAAACATCACGCGTGTCATTCGCCAGTTACCAGTCGAAATGCTCGAACGAGTGATCGAAAATTGGACTCAACGGATGGACCATCTGCGACGTAGCAACGGCCAATATTTGATAGACATAATCTTCAAAAAATAAATGCCAAAGAATGTTCTTTCAAATGATAATAAACATTCTCCATTAAATTTGAATTTTATGTGTTTTTTTCTTTAAAAAAGTAGGAAACCTCGAAATGGATCACCCTTTAGTATCAAATGTCAAGAAAAGCTTATCTCAAATCCGCCGCTCGGAGTCGGCATAAAAAAGGAGGTCCCGCCTTCGTGTTAGAAGTACACACGCATACATAAATGGTTGTGAGAAAGCTCGGCTGGGTACTAATGAGCCTGTTGCGCCAAAAATGTGTATTTTATTCATGCGCCATCATGATGCAATTACTTGTTGAACACACTGTTTTATAAATGTGTTCATCTAGCAAAAAGTCTGACTACTTTTTCAGCCGCAGCTTTACAGCAACACGCATCGATATAAAATCTTTTGTGATATATTTACTTTTTTTTTCTTTTCACATTTATACTCGTATTTAAAAATTAGCAAACGCGCAAGATCGCCCTATAACGAGGACGATTCTATGTCCTCGGATAAAAAAATAAAATATATCCCTAAAATGACTAAAAACAGCAATAAAAATTCCAATCATTATAGTCCATTGCAGTGTTTGCCGGATAGTGACAACGATAGTGATGATATGGACGACCATCATGTGTTGCCTAAATTACAGAAAAATGTTGTTCCCCCAATAAAATTATTACAAAAACATTGCGATTATGTGCATAAACTAATGGAAACCATTAGTGTTACTGACTACTGTATTAAAAAACTGTCTATAGGCATTAAAATCATGTGCGATTCTATAAGCTCATACAGTTGTGTTCTTAATAAATTAAAAGATGAAAACTGCCAATATTTATAATTTTTGAATTGAAGAGCGAAAAAGCTTTCAAAGTGATTTTGTTTCATTTAGGTGAATTTGAAACCACTAAACTAAAAAGTGAATTATTGAAACGCGGGCTGATTTGCAAAGAAATCAAAATAATTTAAAAGAAATACGAACATTACACTGACATTTTTTATATCGTTTTCTTTGAAAGTGGCATAATTAAAATCAGTGATTCAAAAAAAAATGTTCGCTCTATTTTTCATACACAAATCAGCTGGAGCTTTCAACGTAAATATAAAAACAAACTAACACAATGCAGGAACTGCCAAATGTTTGGCCATGGTGAACGAAACTGTCACATCAACACATACTGTTCTGTCTGCGCTGGTCCTCACAAAATGTTGACTGCAACAATTCTAATGTGTACAAATGTGCGAATTGCAATGGACCCCATACCGACATGCAGAAATTGTTGGCAATGAAAATACAGACGCAGAAGCTAAATTGGCATTTAATCAGCCCCTTATCTCTTTTTACCATTTTAGTAAAAAAAATTTTAGTAAGCACTTAAAAACGACTATGGACACGAACATGAAGAGCAACTGGACTTTATATCAACACACATATACAACGTTCAATCCGACTGCCGAAAAACCTATTTATTCATCCAGATTACCAAAGTCGATGATAAAAGCTTACATAAGACTTAGAATGGGACATACTTATTTTACACACAATCACTTGTTCAACAAGGAACCAGCCCCAGTCTGTCAATTCTGTGATACAAATGAAAAGTTTGACGTGAAACACATGCTACAATGCGCAACAATAAAATCCATAAGCAACACAGTATCTGGAAAAAACCTAAAAGAATTACTAACTTTCAACACCGATATTAATATTAGACATACTTATGCAATAATTGTACAACTTAAATTAGCTTTACTTATTTAAACTATATTTTCTATAAAAGTTAAGCCGAAAGCCCTGGTAGCTAGTGCTTCATATAATTATTGTTTTATAATTTATTTATAGAACAATAAAGTTAAAATAATAATAATAATTATAATAATAACAATGGACCCCATAAGTCCACTGACATCGCATGCGAGAAAAACTGCACTAAAAACTATTCGCCCTCCGCCAAAGCTTAGCGCTAACAATTCAAACACTTCTATTCTTTCCATGAATGATTTCCCTGCCCTTCCAACAAAACGCATTGCTGGAACTATAAAGCGTAACGAGATCGAAAGAGAGAGCAGAAACATTTCTCGCCCAACCGCATGGGAGCGTACTAAAGGGTTTTTCTATAAGAGCGCTACAAAAGTTTTTTTTTCAAAATAAAACAAAAAAGGTTTTGGATATCAATGAAATTCTTTATTCCTGTGAAAGTACGTTCGATGCCATTATGTATGGAACTCGATTTTTTTTGCATGGCCACCACGGGCACACTTGCAGATGTCGAGACCCTGAACCCAATTTTCGACGGTATTCAAGCATAAACCGGCCGATACTGCTGCAATTTCACATTCGATGTTCGTACGAAGTTCATCAATCGTCGCTGGCTTGTTGGCATAGCCATAGACCATAGACTTGACGTAGCCCCACAGGAAATAGTCTAACGGCGTCAAATCGCACGACCGAGGCGGCCAAGCGACTGGGCCATTTCGTGAGATAACAAGTTCTCCAAACTTGGTTTCTAATAAATTGATTGTGGCTTTCGCTGTGTAGCTTGTGGCGCCGTCGTGTCGGAACCACATGTCCTCCAAGTCCATATCATCCAATTGGGGCCAAAAAAATTCGGTTATCATTGAACGGTAGCGATTCCCATTCACAGTAACTTGCCGGTCTTGATCATCATGGAAGAAGTACGGCCCAATGGCGCCGCCAGCCCATGAACCACATCAAACCGTAATTTTTTCGGGATGCAATGATGACTCATGGAGTACATGTGGATTGCTGCCTGACCAATACCGCGTATTTTGTTTATTGACGAAGCCATTCAGCCAGAAATGAGCCTCATCACTGATTTTTCGATGAAAATCCGAATCATTTTCAAGTTGTTGCTCAGCATGTCCTCCAAGTCCATATCATCCAATTGGGGCCAAAAATATTCGGTTATCATTGAACGGTTGCGATTCCCATTCACAGTAACGTGCCGGTCTTGATCATCATGGAAGAATTAGGCCCAATGACGCCGCCGGCCCATAAACCACACCAAACCGTAATTTTTTCGGCATGCAATGATGACTCATGGAGTACGTGTGGATTGCTGCCTGACCAATTCCGCATATTTTGTTTATTGATGAAGCCATTCAGCCAGAAATGAGCCTCATCGCTGAAGATGATTTTTCGATGAAAATCCGAATCATTTTCAAGTTGTTGCTCAGCCCAATTCACGAACATACGACGCTTCTGGTGGTCAAGCGGCTTCAGTTCTTGCGTCAATTTAATCTTGTAGGCCAACGACGTCACAGAGATGCCCAACGCTTGAGAACGACGTGTGAAAGACACATTTGGGCTTTCTTCAATTGAAGCCTCAGCGGCAGCAATATTCTTGACACTACGGGGACTTATTTGTATCATTGGCACGGGAACATTTTGTACTGTGCCTGTGGATTCAAATTTTTTTCCACTAGACGCTCAATTATTAATCTGCTAGGACGATCATGACGACCATAAATTGGACATAGCGATCTTAACGTTGAGGCCACTGACTCCAATTTTCGGTTGTAAATTTTAATAATTTCAACTCGTTGTTGGATCGTATATCTTCCATGATGAAATGCCGAACCTTACTGAAGACAAATTTCAAAACAGCGGCAAGAAATATGGCGTCGTTTGCTGTCCCTGTCGCTCAACTTTTGTATCGTCCCTGTTGAAAAACCCGATATAACAATGTCAAGTAATGTGATAGATAACTACTTAAATATCGTAACATCGAATGCCAGAGGTATTATAAATAAGGATGTTGAATTTTTTAGCTTCCTAAATCGTAAACAAATTGATATAGCTCTAGTCACAAAAGCATGGTTAACATCTAATATTCAATTATCCACCTCAAATTTTAGATGCTATCGCGTTGATAGAAATGGTAGAAGAGGTGGAGGTGTAGCAATTCTCGTAAGGAGGTCAATTCTTATATAGCAAATGTGGGAATTGAAGTATTGTTGAGGAATAATAAAATTAATTTTTGTTTATTTTCCTGGAGGTAGGTCTACTAATGAAACGAAAGTACGATTTAAGACTGATTTAAGAAAAATTGTATGCACAAATAATAAATTCTTGGTAGGAGGAGACCTAAATTGCAGGCATAAAGTTTGGGGTTGCATTAGAGCAAACTCATGGGGAAATATACTGTCGAACCTTTCAATTTTATTACCAATATCTGTTTTGTATCCTCCCAGTCCTACTTATGTCCCTGCCAGTTCTCGTGGAAGTCCGTCTGTCTTAGATCTGTTTAAAACTAACACATCTAGTCTTATTTCTCAACCTATATCTTTTAATGAGCTTAACTCTGATCATAATCCTGTTTTATGTCGACTTCTTTCTTCGGGTATAAAAAATGTGCAATATTTCTAAGACATTAAAAATGCTAACTGGAAAACTTTCCGTAGTGTAATAAAAAGAAAATTAAGATTTATGAATACGAATCTTGAAAACGTCTCTAATAAACACGACGTAGATGCTGTTGTCCAACAACTTTGAGATCACATTTTAGAATTAGTTAATATCAGTGTCCCAAAAGTTGCTGAAAAACATTATTGTTTTAAAATGACTGCTCATGTATTAGAGCTTACTAAAATAAGAAACATGCTAAAACGTAATTGGCAAAAATATAGACAACCATTTTTTAGAAATCAAATAACAAAACTGAACAAGGAAATATCTCAATTTATTCAAAACCATCGAAACAAGCTATGGAAAAGTAAACTTAAATCACTTGATAAATCCTCAAAACCCTTTTGGAATATAATGAAAGTATTAAAAAATAAAAAGTAACAAGTTCCATGCCTTACAAATAATTTAACAACATATTAAACAGACACTGATAAAGTCAATGCACACCTAGGGGATGCAAACCCAGATACTCTTGTAAACAATGCAGCATAGCCTAAAACTTTCGGATCCTCTACCAGTTTTCGGATCCTCTTAATTCAAAATTGCTACTCTTAATCGAATTTACGGATCCTAAGAAATTTATCAATTTGCAAAGCAACAAAAAAATTCAATGCTATTTCGAGTACGATTCTTAAATATAAGCAAAACGAATATAAACAAACAGTTCGGACAATACTTTATAATGAACACTGCGTTTCTGTTGACATTGTTTACGAAAGGATGTACAATACAAAGACGCTGCAAAAGAACAGTATCACTATATTCGGCACATGCTCTATTTAACGCATACCTGCATACTGACACACTAATAACGACACTTGCTGCGATGAGCGTTTGTTCAATCGATTTCAAATAATCTCGATGCAAATCAGTTGGCCTTGAATTCAGTTGCGTACAGCTACAGAGTAGAGACTGAGGAGTTTGACGCTTGTGATCATTTCTTTCTTGTTGAAAATGAGTAAAAGAAAAGGGTCGATTCAAGAGTATTTTGCAAGAAGTGAGTGAAAGTGAATAAAGTGATTTTATAATCGTTCAGTGCAGCAAATGTTTGATTTTTATTCATTTGATCTTTCTGTTTCTATGTTGGAAATTTTCAGCAGGCAAACAAAACGGAACAATCGAGAACAGTGATGAAACTGCATCATCTCTTGACGTTCAAATTCCGTCGACATCGAATGAAACTGCGAATTCACCAAAAGAAAATGAGCAGTCATTGTTCGACAATGTGTTCACAGGAAAAGGTGAAATTGATTTCGAATTTTTTTCTCCAGAAAACGATGGATCTGCCAATTCTACATCGAGTGTATCGCGGAATGACGAAATAGTCATGTCTCTATTCGACAAAGAATTCAAAGATCACATTGAAACATTTCACAAGATTGAGAAAAATAACAGAAAGGAAAAGTATGTGCGATGCAAACTATGCATGTCCCTACCAAATATCGTTAAAATCAATAGCGATAATAGAAAAATGGCACCAATCGCAACAAAAGAAGGCATTCGATATCGTAAACAATATGTTTTGGAGCATTTCAAAACAAAATATCATGAATCATGCAAAATGGCGATAAATGTGCCAAGCAATGCTGGTTCGATCGACGTGCACATAAAAAAGGCCGACGAACAATTAGTTTCACATGTGACAAAGCTTCTGTGTACGATTTTCGTTGACGCAAAGAAATTAACTTCATCAGCTTACAGTTGGCCAGCCCTCTTTGTTGGTGCAGAAGTCGGACGCACATTTGATTGTGGAAACGCAAGCACACCGACTATTGATCCAGCCATGAATTTGCAGTATGTTAATCCAAGCTCGCATTCAGGCTTATTAAGCGTCATTATTGAATCTGACAGACCCAAATTTCTCTCAAGATTACAAAAATTAATCGCAGCTTCGATTCGCATCGACGGTTCGGTAGACAGGACACAAATCGATAAAATCTACATTTTATTGAAAATTATCACAGTCGACGGTGAAAAAGAATTAATTTTCATCGGAGTTTCGGAGCAAATTAGTCGTGGTGCAACAGGGCTATTTGAAGCTGTAAAACGCGGAATAATTGAAAACATTGGCGAAGAATCATACACAATCATCATGAAGAAAATTTCGTCAATTTGTACCGATGGAACTAACATGAATTCTGGTGAGAAAGGTGGTCTTTGGGTACTTTTCGAAGACGAAATTCGTCAAATTAGATCTTTGGTGCCTCTCACAAAAGTGTGGTGCTCTGCGCATCGAACGGAATTGGTTTGGGGCGATGTTTGTAAATCACATGCGATCATTGACACCGTTTTAAATAAAATTAGCTCCATTTCATCCTATTTCCATAAGTCGGCAATTCGAATGAGCGAATTACGAGAAATTTCTACAGAAAACAATCTGACTGTTTTAACGCTCCCGAAGATATTCACCATACGATGGACGGAATTCAGTCACACTATTATCAACAATTTGCTCCGTTCATGGAATGTGCTGATGATATATTTTGATGCCAACAAACAAAACGATGCAACCGAGATGGGATATTACAACTTCCTAGCGAAAGCTGAGAACCTCCGAGTCATTACTTTCATCGCTGACTTATTGAAAATTTATTCTCGATATCACAAGAAAACTCAAGATGATAATCTCACTATCAACAGTCTTGTACAATGCGTTCATTCTCTTCAAAATGCACGTGTCGATCTCCAACAACGGTGCCTGCTTGCTGGTTGGGAAGAGTCGTTGAGCAACGAACTGAAAGAGGATGATGAAGGAAAGTTAACGATGAAAGGATTCGAGATATCGGACGTAAGTGAAACTCGCAGAGCGAATAAATATGATTTCAAAAGCATTCGAAAAAACATCATTGAAACCATTATTATTCGTCTTCGCGATCGTTTTGCAAGTGATGATCTTCTCATGAAAACTATCGATCCACTCACAAATTTCAATAAAAACGCTGATTTACGTAAAATGCACGAGCTATTTGCTTCGGATCTCGATCTGCCTTCGTTACAATTACAGTTCAATGAGATGATTGCGCAAAACATTGCAGAGAAACTGAATGGAGACATTGGCGAAATCATCAGAACACTCGCGAAGAATCTTCTTCGAAGCAGCACAAAAGGAGAATTTACCGGATCATGAATATATCGATGTCAACAAGAAATTTTAAATGTGATCTCATAACATTTCAATGAAGTTTGATAAATAAATACAGAAGAAACTGTAAAAATTGTTATTTTCCTTAAATTTCGTTAACATCCGATTTTCGGATCTTCTAAACTGATTTTATCGCTTTTTCGGATCCTCTAAAAAATTGAAGTTTTAGGCTATGCAATGCAGTGCAACTTTTCAATATACATGATTTTGAAACACCATCCAATGTGTTTGTATCTGAATCAGATATGCATTTTTTAAAAGAAATTTTAACATTAAAAAACAGGTGGAATCGATAACATTAAAAACATCTACATAAAAAAAACTACCAAAGATAGGTATAAAAAGTTTCATGTTTAATTCATGCTTAAAATTGCAATACTTTCCAGATGCGTGGAAACAAGCGAAAGTGGCTCCTATACTGAAAGCTGGAAAACCAGCTGACAGCCCTGAAAGTTACAGACCGATAAGTCTTCTTAGCAATTTAAGTAAAATGTATGAAAGATTTCTTGAAGAAAAATTGTCAAATGTTATTGAGGAAAACAAAATATTTCCGAATGAACAATTTGGATTTAGACCTCACATAGCACTTCCCATCAAGTGTTAAGAATTTGCAATACTGGTAAAAGAAACCGGGCTATAGGCAAATCAGCTGGTACGATACTGGCTCGATATAGAGAAAGCATTCGACTCTGTGTGGCACGATGGTCTTATTTACAAAATGCTAAACATCAATGTACCTATCTTTATTTGTAAAATTGTTCAAAGTTTTTTGTCAAGTCGTTGTTTTAGAGTGTATGTCAATAATAATGCGTCTAACATAATTCATTTTTATGCTGGTGTGACACAAGGATCAGTGCTTGGTTCGATTTTATATAATTTATATGCATCGGACTTTCCAAGACTGCCGGAATGTGAAGTTGCTATTTATGCTGACAATACTGCGATACTTTCGTCGCACGAATTTGGCCTCGAAATTGAGACAAATCTAAATAATGCGGCGAAAATACTAGAACAGTACTACACAAAATGGAAGATAAAGCTTAATGCGGGTAAAATCCAGGCCATTATTTTTACTAAAAAAAGAAAGTTCTCTTTTCTGCCTGCAAATCAGCTAACAATAATTGGGCTTCAGATTATGTGGGAGCCTTAGGGTAAAATTGGTTAATGCCGGTCAGTCGGTAATACCGGTCACCCTTGTTGCTCGAGAACGGGACCATTTATTCACCAACTCTTTGTATGTGTTAGTGCTCAATAAAATTCGTTTTATACCACACTGTCCACTGTTTAGTTTTGTTATGGTCTTTGGCAGTGACAGATCTTTTAGTGTTTTTGTTCAATTTGTTATAAGAAAAGCTGATCAGTAAATAGAGGGTAAGTACTTTTCCTTATTTGTTATAAATACAGTGATATTTTACATACTTTGTGATGTATTTTACTAATATTTTGAATCGGTTTTACATTGAATTGCTCAAGTTAAAATTTCACTTTCCTTTTTTTTTTGCTAAGCGCTTCCATATGGGTAATGCCGGTCAACTGACCGGCATTACCTTACTCATGCAAAAATTAACAATTTTTTTTTGCTTGTGTCTCTAGATGGGTAAGCCTAAGTCAAGAACGACTTGTAGAGGTTCGTGGTCGGAGGAGGCTATTAACGAAGCCAAAAAAACTAATTGAAAAAGGTATTTCAATTCGCGCCGCAGCTAAATCAGTTGAAATACCATTTTCAACACTGCAAGAACGCCTAAAAAAAAACACTTCTGTAAGCCATCTCTGGGACGAAACACGGTTTTTAATAAAAACCAGGAAAATGAGATTGCAACACAGATCAAATATCTCGCCAAAATTTTTTATGGGTGCACATCGTATCAAGTGAGACAGGTAGCTTTCGAATACGCGCAAAAAAATGGCATTGTTAACAACTTTAATAAGTCCTCCCAAGCTGCTGGAAAGGAATGGCTTGAAGGCTTCAAAAAAAGAAATAAAATATCCATTCGGAAAGCCGAAGGAACTAGCCTCAGCAGAGCCACTGCATTTAATCGAAAAGAAGTAGAGTTATTCTACCAGTTGCTGCAGGATGTGATGGAGAAACATAAATTTCAACCGAGAAACATTTATAACGCGGATGAAACTGGGTTTTCCACCGTCCAGGATCCTGGAAAAGTTCTTGCAGAAACTGGTCAAAAAAGAGTCGGATCTATAACCAGCTGGAAGAGAGGGCGCAATATAACGGCATTATGTGCTATGAGTGCTGCGGGGGGTTTTATTCCACCAATGTCCATTTTTCCCCGTGCAAGGCACTCTCCAAGCCTTGAACATGATGGGCCACATGGAGCACTCTATAAATGCTCGAAGAACGGGTGGATAACAGAAGATCTATTTGTTGATTGGCTAAAGCACTTCGTCATCCATGCTAAACCAACAAACTTTGAGAAAGTTCTCCTAATTCTGGACAACCATTCTAGCCACATAACGCTTCAAGCATACGAATACTGTCGCAAAAACCATATTGTTATGCTATCAATTCCACCACATAGCTCCCACAGGATGCAGCCACTGGACGTTGTTTTTTATGGTCCACTAAAAGCAGTGTATAGAAACGAATGCAATTTGCATATGAAGTCTTATCTTGGACAAAAAATAACACCACAGGATTTCGCCTCTCTTTTTCGAAAAGCTTTTGCAAGCGTTGCGTCTGTTGCGAAAGGAGAATCTGGGTTCAAAGCAACAGGAATTTGTCTGATCAATCCAGGCGTCTTTTCTGAACAAGACTTCCTTCCATCTGAAGCGTTGCTAAAGGAAACAGAAAAATCGGATGAAGAACAAACTCTAGTCCCAATTTTGCAATCCTGCCAATCATTTGCTGCCTTGAATAAAAGCATTAAAAATCTTCTTCCAGTGCCAAAAAAAATATTGTTGCTAATCAGACAAGGAAGTGCAGGGATAAACAACACGCTACTCTGTTAACATCGACCCCTTTGAAGCAAAATTTGGAAGAAAAAGAACTTAAAAGAGAAGCCAAGAAGAACAAGAAGAACAAAAAGATATTACCAGTGTCTAAAAACAAACCAAAATCTATTCGGAAGGTGACGAAGAAGATTCTACAAGATTTTACATCCGAGTCCGAATTTAGCGCTGAAATGCTTGTTGATGATAATTCCGATGACACCCTAGAAGATGGAAGCAACAAATGCTTCATTTGTGGAAAATTTGGGCGCAACAATGAGATGTGGTACAGGTGTACACGCTGTGCAGTCTGGGTTCACGCTGAATGCTCAGGTTGGGACAGTCCGTCTGGCTACAAATGTGATTTATGTGTATAAAAAAATTGACCGCCATTACCAAAATGGGTGACCGGGGTTACCTAACCATTCCTCCAATACCGGTCATTTTAGGCGTTTGATTTTTCGTTTATAACTTTTTTCCGTCCGGTTTATTTCCCTTTGTTAATGTTTATAATAATAAAAATATAAGTAAAATAAATATAAAATTAATTAAAAATATTATTTGAACATAACATTTAGTTTTATTTGAGATTTTCTTAAAATGACCGGTATTACCAGGTTTTACCCTATATAAAGTATCTTGACATTCACCTCGACACCAAGCTAACATTTAAAGAGCATATAACTAGAACTTTAAAAAAAATAAATATTGCAATCAAAATGTCTTATCCATTTGTTAACAGGAAATAAAAGTTATCAAACGAACACAAAGTTATAATACACAAAGTAATATGTCAATCAATTTTTCTCTATGGTTGTCAAGTGTGGGGTAATTGTGCTGTTTGTCATAGTAATAAAATCCAGATCTCTCAAAACAAAATTTTAAAAATGATGTTAAATCTTCCCTGGCATCATTCGACATTGGACCTACATAAACGAGCAAATGTTGAATTGATCTCCGCCAGAATACGTAAACTATGCGTTAAATTTAGGAACAGATGCGATTTTCCAGATAAATATTTAATAAATGAGCTTAATCTTAATATCTAGTACATTAATTCATGTTTTTTTTTTTCCATTTACCTTGTTCCCAACATTAATTTGTTGTTTATGTGTTATCTTTATTTATATCTTTGTATACTTTGTTTTTTTTTTTGTAATCTTATATTTATTTTAATTGTTAATTTAATTGTTATTTGAGTTATATGTTATTTGTGTTAATTTATTATGTTTCTACATTTCATTATGTAGCGTGACACTGGTTCGTACCTTACTACAAAGGATACGTATATTCATCCTATCATGCGAATGTATTTTAATATTTTTTTTTTCTTTTTCAAAATGTAACGCCCATCGCTCAGATATGGCACTCTTCCTTTCTTGGCTAACCTACATAACGCACGATGCGCCATTGTTTACACAGTGGACATTTCACTAAACGCAAAAATTTAAACCTATAAAAACCAAAGTCAAGTGGGCACGAGTCTTTTGACAGTGGAAAAATATTGAGTGAGCAAGTCCTCAAACAAATCAAACAAAATCAAAATATTTTTCGATCGATTCTCCAGTAATATTAAGAAATTATTTTTTTTAATAGTGCATAGGTAGACACAACTTTTGTGATCACTAGTGCACATTCGGCAATACTTCCATTGACTATGTACAGGGATTCCAAGCACGATCACGCCAGGAAAATAACCTCGTGAACCCAAATAACGACTCGTGAACCAGAAATTCTATTTACCAAGGAAGTGTCAAGTGCCAGTGCTAAAATCAACCTCGTGTCAGCAGAAATAACTGCGCGAATAACCTCAATACCCTACAAAAAAACTTCTCTTGGGAAGCGAGTAGCTAATCTTAGATCGGCAAACGCTAAAACAATCGACAGTCGCCCTCTAACCATACGTCAAGTACACGATCGCACGAAATCATCATCATTTCCAAAAACCCGACGATTACCACCACAGTCATCAGTGCTGATCTGCAGTTAAGACACATCGATTCTCTTTGAAGCCGTACTATTGTTCGAAAGAAATAGCGGACCGCATGCTTAAACTGCTGGCCAAATTAAAATCTGAAGTCTATCCAAACTAACAGATCAACTGAACGTGAAGCGAATTTTAAGTGTTTAGGTTAAGATATCTTTTTTTTTTGTTAATTACATTCTAGAAGTAAGTGTACAGAAAGGTATTAACATTTTTAAGCTACCGAGGTAATATCATTTGCCATATAGATCATACCAAGATACATTTTAAACACCTTCTTTTACAAATAGCTACATACACAAAAAAAAAGATACAGCAATCATTCCATTTACACCAACACTTAATCGACGGCAACGATTTGTGCGCACAAAGCGGAGTCTGCGGTTCATTCAACAACATCATACATAAGACACCCAGCGGAAAACAATATTATTTCTAACAGAATACGTAAGTCAGAATTAAAGTATCTTAGTATCCTCTTTTGGCAAGTTATATAAGAATATACAAACAAAACATAATAACTACAAGTGAAATTTATAAAATACTAAAGTAATTACATCGAAAAAATCTGCCTTTCCCATACATACTTATATTAACGTTTAATCTATACTAAATTACCTCATTACAAAAAAAAAAGTTACCAAAAAAGTTATTAAATTTAAAAAACCACCTACTTACTTAAATCTAGTACAAAAAATTATTTAATTGAACTCACATTTATACAAATAAGTTACCTATATTTACATATATATACCTACAGAAAAACCCTATTTTAAATTTTTGCATACATACTTACATTTAAGATTATTACACATATTCATTCATACCTACAACATATAATTATACCTATATTTAGTCTGAGAATTATTTCAATTTGAATTCATTCACCATTTAAAATGGAACTCTTATACCAGAGTGGGGTTAAGAGAAAAATTATATCAATGGTATAAATCGTTTACTTTCATTGAATAAATATTATTATAACGACTGCTTAATCATGTTTATCATTGAAAGAGAAATGACCTTCTGATTTATTTTTACTCGGCGATAATAAGGTCTGACAGGCGATAACGGAACAGGAAGTGTGAAGTATGCTCATCATGGGGCTACCAGTTAAAAGATATACCGGTATTAGGTAGCCATGGAGTTACTGACTAAGATCAGTACTATAGGGCGGGTACAGCCGAGATGCAGAAATCTGCAAGGTCATCAAGATCAGACCAACCCCTTCTCTATTCTCTATCTATAATAATCTTCTCTTTCTCTCCCTTGCTACCTCCTCTCTCTTTTCACATATTAACTTTTCCTATACCATAATGTTTTTTTCTTTAGTCTGGTGTCCTGGTGACATCAATTCTCTTTGGGGATTAGACGCATGTAAATTTTTGATTTATATTGTATTCATGTGGATACGATATGAGGCACGGTATATATTTGCAACCAGGATAGTAGCAGGAAGAACCCACCCCAACGACGAGCATCAGCCCGGCCTTCCGCAAGCGTGCCACCCTCTGCTACAAACAAGGACACGATCACATCTCGTATACCTCTGGCTTCACTGCAATTATTTATTTATGTAGTTTTCAACAATTTATTATATATTTCCTAGTTTGATTTTTATTTATCTATCTAATTATATTTGTTGTCTTAATCTTATTATTTATTATTAAATTTTTATATATATTTTTTGTTATTTATTTTTTGTTATTTATTTATTTATTTATTTAATTACTTATTTATTTAAATATTTATTTATATATTTTTTATTTATATATTTATTTATTTGTTTAATTGAGGTTTTTCTTTTCGTTGTTTCCTCAAAGATTTGTTTTCTCTAAATAATCCTAAAATGTATATATAAATATTTTTTTAATTATTTCTCAGTAGAAAGATATATTGATATCATATCTCTGTAAATGTAAATTGTGCGGAAGTAAGCTTTTTTGAAAAAAAAATCTTGATGCAATTACTTGTTGAACACACTGTTTTAAATATGTGTTCATCTAGCAAATAGTCTGACTACGTAAAGTAGTCAATATATACATACAATGCTTATTGAACAACCTGTTTATACAACTTGTTTATTTAACCAAAGCCTTAGGGACACGGACACGGACACGGACACGGACGCGAACGCCGAAGCAATCTGCGGCGAATCGGCTTGGATTGTTTCACGATGGGCTTCTACATTAAACTAAACTGCTTTGGCCTCATTCGCCGCAGGTTGCTTAGTCAAGAATGAACGAAATTTAGATAAACTGCGGCTCCCTCTATCCACCCCCGGATGAAGTGCCCAGTAGGGACCCAACACTAAACTGGCAAATAAGACGTTAGTGGACACAACATACTAGACGTTGATATTAGATTTCAGGTGAATATCGTGCATATACGTGAAGGTCGACAGTATTTGGCGTTGCGCCACAACGTGGGAAATTGGTCTTTCCGAGTTCAAATATGATGACGGTCCACTCTTTGACGAAGATAAAACGGATTATTTCGAGACGACGACCATCAATAAAATAACACCAACCATTCATTTTCCAATAAATGTATTTCATGACCGAACAGCCAGTCCATCTTTACTTACTTACTTACTTAAGTGGTGCTACAGTCCGGAATGAACCGGGGCTTTAACGAACATGCCTCTCCAATTACCCCGGTCCTTAGCTAACTGCATCCAACGCACTTCAAGTTGGTTCAGGTCGGTTTCTACTTGTGCGCGCCACTTTAGACGAGGTCTTCCTCTACTGCGTCCGACGTCTGGTTGGGAATCGAAGACTCTGCGAGCCGGAGTATTGGTATCAACATGTCATAGCTATCTTAAACGTCTAATGAGTTTTTTGGCCAATGTGCCTCTGGTGTTGGCTCGGGAGTTTCGCACAATCCTCTCAAAAATCGAATTGAAGATGTCACATGGCAGCGAATCGCCTTGCCAAAATCCTTTTTCGTGTCGAATGTGTCGGTGAGGTCGTTTCCTACTCTGATGGAGCAGCGAGAATTCTCCATTGTCATCCTTGCTCTTTTTTCTTCTTTCTGAAAAGCCGGTGTTCTTCCCTTCATCTTTGCCTATAGAACTTAATGACAGCTCTCGTCTTCACCTGCTGCTTAGCCTTGTAGTCCTCGTTCTTCGCTGCCTTATCAAACCAAGGGTTTCTTGGTGGTGTGCGCGAGAAACCTAACCTAGTTGCGGCTGATCTAAGGGCTTGTTGGTATCGTAGCCATTGTTCTTCGACATTCGACGCTGGTGGTATGTTATTAAACAAGAGGTTAAGGGATACACGTTGAGCGAAGGTCTTGGCGGTCTCTTGCGATTGTAGTCTTTCGACAATTTTTTTTTCACAGTATTTCTGGATTGTTGTGGCTGGTGGATATCCGAATTCTTAAGATCTTAAGATCTTAAGTCGATGTAAGTTCCTCAGAATGTTCGGACATCCAAAACAGTGGATGCGTGTCTCTTGTCTATCGCAATGTTATCAATATGGTTGTACTTTTGTTTATACGAATACCGTCATGTCCCCTTATGGATATCAAAGTGAGGAAGCCTTGGGCCTTGTGTAGCAAAGTCAATTAACCTCAGTCCGTAAGTAGACTTCTTGTCGTGTAGGCTACGTTCCTGATGCAGATACGAGCTTCGTTGTCCTTTTTTCGCTTAGCAGGGTCGTCAGCAATAAAATCAATCCTTTCAGAGGCTGTTGGTTGATTCGTAAAAATTTTTTTTTAAATTGGTAGGTAGTTAACCCAAAGTACAAACTCCAACCTGGAGGGCCAGTTCCAATTTATTATATACCCCTAGACACGGGGTCATCAGTATCAGAATGGATCGATTCAGAATCGATAGCAGAGTCGATTTAGCCAAGTCTGTCCATCCGTCCGTCCGTCCGTCCGTCCGTACGTCACCAGTTTTTGGACCTTAAATTTTGAGCTACAATGATGAAATTGGGTACACATGTTTGTTGTTAGTCCCAGCAGAACAAGTGTAAAATTTGTTTTAATCCGCCCCTTTTTAGAAAAAACGTAGTTTTAGGCCTTTCGGTTAATCCGCCACCATATCCGTTCAATGGGCCTGACTTACCCTTGAAATTTGTAGACAACCTGTTGTACGAATATGTTGAAGCAGCTTGTCTACGTTCGCCTGGGACAGAAGGCCTGGTATTCATTCAGTGCCATTCTGACCTAGCTGAACCTGGTTAGAGTGTTGCGGTTTTTCTTCGTGTTATCAACACTCGCACTAATCGTTTAGCAATTCAAACCCGGTTGGATGAGACCAGTACTGGACTTGCAGTCCAATAATGAAAAATATGAGCGTTCCTTGGCAGAAAGGGTATTTTAAAAACGATATTGGAATTTCTTCGAAAGGCAGAAAATCTTCTGAATTGAAGGATTCATCTGTTGGGGCATATTTTCAATAAATGTACCAATTGCTGCTTAACTTCTTCAAATTTCAAATCTCAAATCGAAAATCTGTGGGATTCACGGATTTGAGGTTTGAGATTTGAAGAAGTTAAGTAGCAACAGGTTCATTTACTTTTTAAATTTCAGATATTTTTAAGAAATATTTGTCGTAAAAATTTTATTAAACACACAAAGCATCTGCAAACAACAACACAATAAAGCAAAAAGCTACTTGCAGTTGCAACTTTACTTTAACCACTATTTGACGGGCTCAGTGGCGCGATGATTAGTGCGATGATCAGCGCTGAAAGCCTGGGTTCGATTCCAAGCCATAGCAATACCAAAATGATTTCTCATCGGCCCTTCTCTCATGATGATCTGAGAGATCTTCCGAGTAGTATCAACTGTCAAGAAGAGCTTATCTCAAATTCGGCGTTCGGAGTCGCCATAAAACAGGAGGTCCCTCCATCGTGCAAGAAGTACACACGCACACATGAAGCTCGGCTTTGGGTAGTAACTAGCCTGTTGCGGCAAAAATTTTTATTTCATGTTGAGTACACATTCCGTGACTTTCAACGATGGTGTAGGAAACTTTCTAAGTACACTCCATGGAAACTGTTTACATATGCATACACAGAAACGCAATATACAATTTCTGCAGTAACTGCCTAGAAAGTCTCCTACGCTATCGTTAACGATAATCATTTTAAAAGTTACGGAATGAGCCGAATATGCACACATTCATAGGATGCAAGAACTAAAAATATGCTCACTTTATTAATTTAGATTCAAAAGGACACGTTCCCCATAATATGAACGTCCCACTTTAAATATAAGAATATCCCTCAGATAATCGCCGAATTGAGAAAAAAATCGAGTGATATCACACTAACAAGATGTTCATAACACGAGTAGGACATGTATCTGTCATGTATCTCTAATGTCACAGACCTTTCAAATGGCTCCTCGCTGTTGTTAATACCATTCGCGATCTATCTTCACTTAAGTATCTCCTTACAGTGCCTGTTTACCAGTGTGTATAAGTTTGTGTTTACTCATAATGTCTTCATGACTTTATGAGGCTATAAAACCGTTCTTAACGACTCTCCGAGAAATTATCAAACAATAACTCCAGGAATTTCAAAGTGTCCTCGTTTCATATCTAACTCCATATTCACTTAATATATTGAATGCGAAATCACTGTCACAAAAGGATGACAACAACACCATCGAGGACTACGATGAAGAAGCCAAACGAGATGCGCGGCGGGTAAACTTTCATTTCTTAATTTTAGCGGCAAATTTTAGCACCCTTAAGTCCTCCTTAACGCTCGGCTTTCAAATACACATGACACTCGAAATGTGTTGACGTCTTCGTTGTCAGCATCTTTCGGCGTCATGGTCCATGGACGATGCGAACCCAAACAAATGCACAGCAAAAACTTTCCCAGGCTAATAAAAAACAGTTGTAACTGGCAATTTGCCTCTTAATGGGCATTAAATTACACACGAAACAGCGGTGATGGCGCCCGGTGAGGGGTGTCCTTCGTCCTTTCTGACAATGGCATATCACATGCGGTGGCATGGTGTAGTGGTGCTGCTCTGCTGCCGTTGCAAAAGTACTAAAATTAATATCTACGAAGCATTCATGCGCGCAGACAAAGACGAGCACCAACTACCGCAACGCCTTTGACGACGACGCTGCTGAGGCACGCAATTGAGTTAGGTGGAGATTGAGGGACATCTTCTCGGTTAATTTAACGCTGCACAATGACTCCTTGGCTTGGCGTATTTATGGAATCCGATTAATAAATTTTAATGATCCCATATCCTCATTACCTTCCCGAGTTATCGGATTTAATTGTATGCGGGGATGTAAAACTTAAACTTTCGCCTGGGGAAAGTTTACCATTACGGACGGGGATAGGCTCGTTAAATTTCAAGCAGCACATTTTTTAGGGAAACAGTCAGGATTTGTAAATGTTTCGGGCATGTGGCTGGCATGTCCCTAGAAATGATTGGGTTTTTGTTATGAAGAAGTACGTGCTTCAGAAGTTTACAGCGGGGATTGGTAAACATTGGGAGTTTCCTTGAAGATGCCTTGGGGGGTAGTAGTACGTTGCAATGGTGTAGGTGCCGGATTATAGGATCAATTATTACTGCCATTTATTTCGACAAGTCATGGAATGGTCATTAGGTGAAGGGATACATCTACAAAATGTTTCATTTCTCATTCTTATTTTGTAATTAGCGAATGAGAAAATTTACTGGGTGGTACAATAAAATTGTTCGCGTAATGGATGGGGCTAAAAAGAAGGGACGATACGGGTCATAGAGTTTTGTGAACAACGCAGAAAATGGTTTATTCCTAGCAAGGTTTCTTCTTTGAGGTTTGAAAAGGATGGAGGCGATAATCTTTGGAGTGAGGATGGATGATCTATTCAGATGAAATAAATGTTTCATTTGGTTTTGTTGTAAGTTCAAATTTTTCTCTTTATTCGAGATATTGTTTGCCAAAGTGGCAGCATAATTCCCATATTTTTTATAAAAGTTCCCGAAATTGAAAACTCACACTCTTCTATAGATCAAATAATGCACTGAGATTACTGCAACAATTGAGATGTTCTTGGTTGAAAATAAAAAAAAAAAATCCACTTCACTTTTTTTTTTAAATTAAAACTGAAAAACGAAAATAAAACACAATCAGTGACACTTTTGCATCGAATGAAATATTTTTATTCGTCATGATGGTGAAATAAAATCAATATTGAGAAAATGTGATTAGCACCACTCCTGCTCTCCATGCCTCAAGTATAAAGGACAATATTACTTGGCATTCTTTTGTAAATGACATTTAAGCCGCTGGAAAGATAACAAATTTGACTTGAAATTCATCGGACATAACAGTATTTAATTTACTGCTAAAAGTATATCTTTTTGCTGTTTTACGTGGTGAGAACAGTTTTGCAGAACGCTCGGGCCGAATACTCTTAAATTTCGCGGAATCTCAATTATTTTTATAAAAAAAATTTGTGATTTTAGCGCATATGCAACAATGGAGATCCTATAAACTGCGCTAACTACAGAGGCATAAGTGCCCTCAACATCGCATACAAGATCCTATCTGCAGTAATATGTGAACGTCTGAAACCGTTTACCAACAACCTGATCGGGCCTTAGGCCAGGAAAGACCACAACCGAGCAAACCAAAAAGTCCGCATCGATACCCACAACCCACCATCTGTTAATCGATTTCAAAGCCGCATACGATAGCATTTATAGAGACGACCTATACAGAGCCATGTTGGTATATCGCCCAAGCTCGTCCGTTTCTTCTCGCTGCTCCATCAGAGTTGGAAATGACCTCACCGACACATTTGATACGAAAAAAGGATTTAGGCTAGGCGATGCGCTGCCATGTGACTTCTTCAATTTGATTCCTGAGAGAATTGAGCAAAACTCCCCAGCCAACACCAGAAGCACAATTCGATACCAAAACAGGATTTAGGCTAGGCGATGCTCTATCATGTGACTTCTGCAATTTGATTCTTGAGAGGATTGTGCAAAACTCCCCAGCCAACACCAGAGGAACAACTTTCAAAAATCGGTGGAGCACACGCCGACGATATTGACATCATTGGCGGGACTCAACGTGATGTCTTAGCCAAGCTTGCTAGCATAGAGAAGGAAGTAGCAAAAATGTGCTTAGCAATAAATGAGGGCAACACTAAGTATATGCTGCCAGTACAAAAGACATATAACATCGAAGAATTGGACAGAACGTCACCATTGACAGATATATCTTTGAGGTAGAACGGGACTTTGTCTTAGAAGAATTACTTTTGTCAGCCGCTGTTTCTTCGGGCTAGGAAGGCATTTCAGTAGTAAACTACTAAGGATATCCTATATAAGACCCTGTTCATCCTAGTCCTACTCTACGGGGCTAAAGCATGGACTGTCTCAAGAGCGGATGAAGAAATCCTTAGTCGATTCGAGAGGAAAATTCTTCTAAAAATCTTCGGTCCCGTTTGCCTTGACGGGTTATGGAGACGAAGATTCAAGCAAGAACTATACGAGCTGTACAGCGAAATGCCCCTTGTCGAAAAACTCCGCATTGGACGTTTAAGATGGCGAGGACATGTCGAACGAATGGACACGAACACTCCGTCTCGCAGAGTCTTCGATTACCAGCCGGGCGTCGGACGCAGTAGAGGAAACCTCGCCTTAAGTGGCGGGCACAAGTAGAAACCGATCTCCACCAACTTGGAGTGCGCAACCCGAGGCTGTTATTTAAGGACCGGACTAATTGAAGAGGCATGTTGTTTGAGGCGTAGTTTTATTCCGGACTGCAGGGCCACTCAAGGAAGGAAGGATTTTAGCGCAACGTGAACAACACTAACTGGTCACATATAAGATATGAATTTATCTGACCGGGAAGTGTAATTATTGAAAGAAATATGTTCCCCTATACAGAGTGCAGGAACTCCATCAGTTCCTTTCTGCAGATTTCCAACCGCGTCTGTATGGACATTTCGAAGGATTCGTTTTCAAATCGTCTCTGGGGTCAACGAATATGGTGGCTACACACTTATTTAAATGTTTGGAATTGTTTAATGCCATGGGTCTATATGAAATGGTGGCGGAAAGGCCAACGACAACGCTCAATTTTGTTGTCGATAATTATGGCCTCGTGTTCCTACTAAAATGCATTACATTTCTTACCACGTTAAAGCAGGACTAGACAGCTTCGGATAACGGATCCTAAATCAATATGAGCATGCAGGTGCGCCTAAAACGTACTCGCGCTGCTACTCAAAAACTTGAATCTGTAAGACTGTAGAAGCTGCACAAAGTGGGATGTGAATTCCATTTGGGGAACTGACTAAGGTCAAGAGTAATTCACTTTGAGTAATTCACGTTTTCTCACATAAGCTTTGTATATGCACATGCACACCGAAAAGACCTCATCCATCAAGGAAGAACTTTATGCACTATGGTTTTCTCGTGCACTTAGGTTTCCGCGTTTTCGAATCTCCATAAATAAATTGAGAGGGGCAAGCGAATCAAACGAAGGGATGCAAATAAAATCCTTAGTAGGAAAAAATAATTAGACCACACGGACTCCAAGCTCCAAAATCAACAAGCTTCGCGACAAGAAGAACATACGGAATTTTTTTGTAGAACTGGGCGTTAGCTTCAAATTAGAAATGCAGGTTTCACAAAAGAGGCACGGAAAACCTTAATACAAAAGCGCTCTGGATTGTAATTGCAACTATCAGGCAAAATGTTTAGCAGCCAAAAAATGAAGATAGGATAGGAAGGTGAACAAAGATGTAACGCACCCTCATAGTAAAGAGGAAATAACCGCAGGCAATAAGACAGCCGCTTCTGATGGAATATCAACAGAACTCTTCAATCACGAAGTTGTTGCCATGAAAGTATCTCTGTTGCGCCCTGTCAAGAGAGTCTGGATGGGTAAAACATGACAGATGACTGGAACAACACATCTATATTTATAAAAAAAAACCCTGGTTCCAAGCTTTAACCAACTACGTTTGGATATTTCTATCCAACGTCCTCCTTGACGATATTGACGTCGTTGTTTACCTTCATCGTGCCACTGTAGAAGCATTTACGGTAATTGATAAACAGACGAAACGCATTGGCATTGTAATTAAAGAGGACAAACAAAGTATCTGCTATCAATAACGAAGGTACTAACAACCCACAAACTTGGAAAAAACACTGTTGTTAAAGAGTTCATCTACCCCGGAGTTGTCATCAACTCCACGAATAACAACTTAGCGAAGATACGACGAAGACCGAGAATAGAACATTTTTGTAACGAATGTTGTCCCCATCTTACCGATGTATGAAACCTACATCTTCACTTCACGGCTTTGCTTAGTTGGCGTCGGAGTTGAGTTTTATTTATTTCTGAATATCATAGAGGATAAGAATCTTAGAATAGACGTTAGCAACATTCGTGGGTTAAGGTCGAATCTCTTTTCGGCTTAAGTCCTTACTTACATACTTACTTAAGTGGCGCTACAGTCCGGAATGAACCTGAGCCTCAACCAACATGTCTCTCCAATTTGCCCGGTCCTTAGCTAACTGCCTCCAGTTGCGCACTCCAAGTTGGTTGAGGACAGTTTCTACTTTTGCGCGCCACTTAGGGCGATGTCTTCCTCTACTGCGTCCGACGTCTGGCTGGGAATCGAAGACTCTGCGAGCCGGAATATTGGTGGCCATTCGTTCTAAATATCCTAGCCATCTTAGACGTCAAATCCGGAGTTTTTTTTTTTGACTAGGGGCATGTCGCTGTACAGTTCGTTTAGTTCTTAGTTGAATCTTCGTCTCCATAGCCCGTCAACGCAATTGGACCGAAGATTTTAATCTGAAATCGAGCAAGGATTTCTTCGTCCGCTTTTGAGATGGTCCATGCTTCAGCGCCGTAGAGCAGGACAGGGATGATCAGGGTCTTATAAAAAATCACCTTAGTAGTTCTTGTCTATCTTAATGTCTTGTCAGTCGCCAGTGCTGTTAGGTGTCTGTATTTCGATGCATTTATGTGCTAAATACTGTGATGTCAATGTCGATGTCAATGACGCGCAACGTGATGTCATAGCCAAGTTTGCTAATATAGAGAACGAAGCGGCAGTACGGGACATTGTCTACAGGTCCGTTATTAACTCTGACAACAATATCTCGTCACGAAGATTTACTCTTGCTAACCGCTGTTTCTTCGGGATAGAGGGCAATTCAGTAGTAAAGTCCTCACTCGAACAACTAAGGAGATCCTAAATAAGACCCTGATCATCCCAGTTCTGCTCTACGGCGGCGCTGAAGCATGGATCTCATCCGGTTGGATGAGACCAGCACCCGATGGTTACCACTTGGAGGTTAAAAATAAGCACTCGATGTGTAGTCAGAGTTACAACCACTGGTCATTGCCAAGTTAAAGACAATCAGAGTCTACCCTCGTTCTACATCACCCAACCATCGATATTGTCGTTACCAATTGGCAATTGGTTGAAAATTTACTATCAAAATGGTTTACCATACCTTGTTTTTCCAGTCTTACTTTACGGCGCCGAGCTCTGAATAATATGCCAGAAATCGGAACAAAGTTTTGCCACTTTTGAATGAATTTCCCCGTGGATCTTTTGGTCCTATGTTAGAGGCAGGCGAATGGAGGAGGAGATTAAATCACGAACTTTAGGAACTGCACCAAGATTCAGGTGTTGTATAAAAGGTGACACGTGACACATCTTGGACTACTCCATCAACCACAATTTGACGAGGTCTCCACTTGATAACAAGTTCTATTAATTCGTAAAACAAAGGGAAGGGCTATTCCTGTTCATGTACCTTAAACGCTCCTTATGGGACCAAATAAAATTACTTGCCAAGATACTTACCAAGTAAAAACCCGACACGGATGTAAAAAAACAAGAATTCTCCAGCGTTAATGACTTTCTCGATTTCAAATTAATTAGATGGAAATTTAAAAATTTCCCCTGTCATCCTGAATTGTTATTTCACCATCAGTTATTAACATTAATTACTCACATTTACAAAATCACAAAGCGAGACCAAGTCATTTATTCAGATTTTGAAAACTCTTCAAATGTGACACCCACAGAGTATCCCGCCTACATCCACATCTATAGAAAAGAAAAAACTGGCGAGTCTTTCAAGCATAAAATAACTCAAATTGGCAACTAAGCGTATCGTCATAATTCAACTCGGCTCCTATTTAGTCTACCGAAAATGAATAAACTGGAAACCTTAATTTTTCATAGAATATTAAATCCATTCTGGTACTCAGAATCACCCACCTTTATTCTTCAAGCTGAATTATCCTGTGAACCCCCAACGCTCGCCCTCTCGCTAACCGACTTTAACGCAATTTGAATTTTATACACACAATGATATCGTCATGCAAGGAAGAGTCCTTTTGAATATAAAATTATTTTCCAACAAGAAAAGTATTTGAAAAAGGATACCTCAGACGAGGCAACGTACGACCAACTCTAATGACATGAGGTTAGGGTTAAGCAAGTTATCCGCTTACTGTCCGAACATCGAACGCTACCGTGTAGCGTATACTCGTACCTTCCAAATTGTGTGCCAAAGTACACCAAGTCACGTAACTCAACATGAACTCTACGTGAGATCGTTTGTGGAAACTTAACACCTCCTCGCTAGACCGTCACTGGTCGTCGTCCTTGTCATAACTTACTCAGTATGTTGATAGAAGTGAGTAAACAAGTGGAGGGAGTAGCTACTGCAAGTCTTGAACAAAAGTTCCATTTTGTTCATTGGGCACCAAAATCGAACCATCGTGCAGTAATTTGTTCAATTTTTGTGCCATATCATCTCTAATTACTCCAACCATTCGGATAATTGATAATATTGCCAAGATACGTTTCCTTAACGGTGAATAAGGATACGGGAGGGGACGTTTCTAGACTATTATGCTTTCGGGTTCATTTTTTTTCACTTTACGTAAGAATTAAGTGAAGGGAGTTGTGGAGAGTCATAGAGAAAGCATTTCGAAAATGTTCATCTTCTGGCCGTCTTGCTCTGCAGCATCCGACATCTGGCTGGGAATCGAAGACTCTGCGAGCCGAAGTATTGGTGTCCATTCGTTCTACATGTCCTAGCCAATGCGGAGTTTTTTGACCAGGGGCTCTACAGCTTGTATAGTTCTTGTTCGAATCTTCGTCTAAATAGCCAAGTCAAGGCAAATTTCAGCGCTATAGAGCAGCACTGGGATGATCAGGGTCTTGTATTGGATCTCCTCAGTAGTTCGAGTGAGGACCTAAATTGCCTTCTTAGCCCAAAGAAACAGTGGTTGGCAAGAGTAATTCTTCATTTAATTTCTCAAGGGATGTTGTTGTCAGATTTGATAACGAAGCCGAGGTAGACAAAGTCCCAAATTACCTCAAAGTTATATAATTATGTAAATGGTGACGTTCTGTCCAATTCGTCGATATTATGTGGGTAGACAGCATATACTTAATCTTATCCTCATTCACTGCTAAACCCATTTTGAGGCTTCCTTCTCTATACCAGCAAACTTGACTATGACATCACGTTGAGCCCTACCAATGCTGTCAAAATCGTCGGCGTATGCTAGTAGTTGCATCAATTCTTAAAAAATTGTGCGTCCGCTATTGGGTCGGTAGTTTTGCACAATCCTCTCAAGAATCAAATAGAAGAAGTCACATGACAGCTCATCGCCTTGCCTAAATCCGTTTTTGGTTTCTAATGTGCCGGTGAGGTGGTTTCCGACCCTGTTGGAGCAGCTATAATTCTCCATCGTCATCCTACACAGGCAGACTAGTTTGGGCGGTATACCAAAACTAGACATGGCTAGTTCGTCTCTATGAATGCTTTGGAATGCGGCTTTGAAATAGATGAATCGGTGGTGGGTATCGATTTTGCTGCCGAAGTGTGAAAATATGATCGGCTGTGGACTTTCATGGCCTAAAACCACACGATAAGCTTGATGGTATTGGTAAACGGTTTCAGGCGTTCAAATATTACGGCAGATAGGATCTTGAAGGCGATGTTGAGGAGACTTATGTTTCTGTAGTTGCCCCAGTTCAGAGGGTCTACTTTTTAGCGGATCGGGAAAACGAACCGTACATTCTTCCGACAAGATTTGGCTTATGAGTTGGTGGATGTTTCTTACCAAGTCATCTCCGCCGGCTTTATAAAGCTCGGCTGGAAGGCTGTCATTTCCCGCAGCCTTATTAAGCTTGAGTTTGAATAATGTCCTCACTTCACTCAGGTCGTATGGTTGTCAGTTTTCACTGTAGTTGCCAATATTGAATCGCCTTTTAAACGTCTGCAGAAGCGGTTTTTCCATATCCTCAGCACCGACTGTGTCTCAACTCCGATGTTTCTTTATTTATCTCGACAGGATTCTGTTCGAGGTTTGAATCCTTGGATTTTGACGTTTTCCACTTTGGTAAAACTTGCGAACATCGTTCCTGGAGTGGAACATCTCTATATCCTCGCTCGTGCGATTTTTTGCTCTTTTTTCTTCTTTCTGAAAATCCGGTGTTCTTCCCTTCTTCTTTACCTATAGAGCTGAATTGTAGCTCTCGTCTTCACCTGCTGCTTAGCCTTGTGGGTCTCGTTCTTGGATGGGAGCATCTGTCGGCATTCCTTATTAAGCCCGGGGTTTCTTACTGGTGGGCGCGAGAAACTTAGCACATCAGTTACGACGGATCTAATGGCTTGTTGTCTCCTCTGTGCGATTGTTCTTTGACGTTTCATGCTCATGGTATGGAGTTAATCAAGAGGTTAGGGGCTCTCGTTGCATGAAGGTCTTGGCTGTCTGTAGCGAATGCAGTCTTTCCAATTCAAAATTTTTCACAGTATTTCTGGGTTGTTGTGGCGTGGTGAATATCCGCATTCTTACCTTGGCTGCAACAAGGTAGTGGTCCTAGTCGATGTTAGCTCCTCGGAATGTTCGGTTTTACAAAATACTGGACGCGTGTCTCTTGTCTATCGCAATGTGATCGATTTGATTAACCATTCATTGATCTGGAGACCGCCAGGTCCCCTTATGGATATTGAGGTGAGGAAACCATGTGCTGGCTATAGTGGCATTTCGTTCCGTAACGAAGTCAATTAGCCTAATTCCATTACCAGACGTGTTGTCGTGGAGGCAATGTTTTCCGACAACACTGCTAAATATGTCTTGCCTTCCTGCCTTTGCATTAAAATCTCCCAGTACCTTCGCTTTTTCTGCTTACTCTGCCACGGTCCGTAGTATATCTCATCGTATTTCCTGAATGGCACAAATGTCCGGTTAGTAGCAGTATATGCCTTCCGCTGGTTGTTCCTTTTGTGTCCTTTTTGTTAGCAGTGTCGTCAACAATAAAATAAGTCTTATCCGAGGTTGGCTTTTTCTATGGGTGGGTAGTTTACCCAAATCAAAACCCCCAACCTAGAGGGCCAGTTTCAAATTATATAGTGGCCATCGGTATCCACGACTAAATTGAGCGCTGCCGTTGGCCTTTTCGGTTCATTCGCAAGCATCTCTATTCAAGGTGCCTCACTTGCCCTTGAGATTTCAAAATAATTTTTTGTCCGAATATGTCGAACAGTTCATCTAGGGTCACCTGGGCCAAGGATATGTATATAGTGTGGCTGGTTTTCGTCTTGTTATCAGCACTCGCACTCATCGTTAGCAAGTCAAATCCGCTTGGATATGACAGTATCCCATGGTTACCACTTGGAGGTAAAAATAAGTACAATTGATGTGAGAGTTACAACAACTGGGCATTGTCAAGTTAAAGCAAATCGGAGGCTACCCTCGTGCTACAACATTCAACAAACTTTTGATTAATCTATTAAGGTATATTTGTGATTCTATTAAGGTCTAGTGATGTATCTATTAAGGTAGTATCTGCGAACTAAGCTCAAGTTGTCAGAGAACCATGATTACAAGAAGTATTAGTGACTTTTACGTGGATTTATGCAAAGAACCAGGAAATGGTCTACAGACTCTATAAATTTTATTGAAGGCGATTATGCTTTTCGATTGCCTAAATAATTTGATTATATTGTCAATATCCGTCAATTTGTAGCCACGATTATAGTTGTACCATGGTGCCATATTTAAGGATTTAGCGTTTTTGGAGGCTGCCAAACACTTTTTTGTACGCGAGATATAGATTTCGATCTGAACCGGATCTTGCAAGTTAATCCGCTTTTTGTGTACTCCCACTCCTACGAACACGTGGGAGTTCTGCAATTCAGTAGATTAGTACTGCTTGATGATTTAGAGATCTGACTGTTATGTATGAAGCTACCTGTGACGCATTTTGAATCAATGTTGGAGTTAGTCATTTTAGGTTCTGCTCCATTATCCGCAGAGATAATTGGTTCCAATGCTGGTAGTTTCATCAATACGACAAGCTGTGCTGACCGCTTAGATCTCAGCTTGAAACGCAGCAATGGTCCGACAATACAAAATTCTGTTTAATGAAATAATCCGCCCGAGAATACTAGAGCTCTTGTTTCTAGAGTTTTAATCTCAATATTTGGATATGCCGCCTCTAAGGGCATGTGCCAATTTGTAGCTAGGTTCGTCTGTGGTTTTGTTTACAATTTTTTACCTATTTCTTGACGAAAAATGGGTGAAAAAAAAGAAGAAAAGTGAGTCAAATTTATTATTTTTTTTATAATATATAAGTTAACATTTGTTCCTTATTATAGAAACTTTAATAAACTTTACTGATCCGGGGGTAAAATTATAGATAAAAGTTCGGTTGGCTCATGAAGAGCAATTTTACTCTGGAAAAAATAAAGAAATCGATCATCTGGGCTGTAGTACTCAAAGAAATCTTAGAAAACTGTCCCCAATTTTTTTTTCTAAAAGAACAAATGCTACGCAAGTGGAACAATCTTTTATTATTTTAAAAAAGAATAAAGCAAATGAATGGAAAATCTGGACGAGATGCAACCAGGTAGGATTATTTTGTCTTTTTTCATGAGGTATATGGGACAAAGCACTTCATTGATCCTCCAAAATGCAATTTGATGTCGAGCCTCATAGTCAATGAATGGAAATCCGAGGAATCTGAAGCTGATTATACAGAAGTTTCAATTGCAACTTGTAAAAAACAACAGTCTCAAAGCAAAACGTAAAACAATGCAACATGAACTTTTTGATTTTTTGAAAAAGGGAGCTGAAGAAGAGCAAAAACGACACAAGCGCATTTACCTTACATATGTTTTGCTTTGCAAATCTTGCGTAAAGGAATTCACCATAATTTTTGACATTTTCGCATGGGTAACAAAAATTTGCTTTTTGCTGTGTCAATTGGATTAAATGGGACGTTATTTCAACACTATTTTCAATAAATTCCCAAAAGAATTGAAGCAAAATACATTTTTCTTGTATTAAAAAAATACGCAATCGATTTCAGAGAGATGATTAAAAAACCCTTAACTATTTATTATTATTAGTAACAAAAATATTGTTGTATGATTATGTGTTCATACTTAAGGATATCCATCCTACTTTGTTGAAGTTAAGCATATTTTGTATATAAAATGTAGCCAAACCAATGAAAACATAACATTTTTGTAATCATTCAAAAACCCAGTTTTAGTTGATTTTAAAACTTTATTTAGATACATTTTCGTTGTGAAAAAAAAATTCTTTGCTTTTTAATTTATTATCTGAATGATGTGCTATTTTCCGCCACATGTTAACACTGGTAATGACGATTAATTCACAATTGTGCTATCCATCTCTCTCACTCCTCAGTAGGTATACCAAATGTCAATAATTAGCTACTGGATACATCTTAGCGAGCTGTTGACTTTGATGATTAAAACTTGGCAAACACCATAGTCGCCGAGCAAAGTGGGGCTAGTCCTCTGTTAATCTCAATGGTGGAACTCCAGATTATCTTCGATTCCATAAAGAAAAATAAGTCAGCGGGAGTCGATGGTATATCCAAAATTGTACTGCGACACTTACCCCCTAAAGCTATGGCGTTTACACCACGCTGTTTAACAACGCGCTGAATAATGCGTATTATCCAGTGCGGTGGAAGACGGCAGGTGGTTCATCCTCTCCCCAAAAAGGGAAAGGACGACTCCAATCCGGCGAGTATCAGCAAGGTATTCGAAAAGATTCTCGATCGGGCCCTGTTCAAGTGGTCTGATGACAATAATATTGTACCAGAGAACCAGTTTGGTTTAAAGGCAGGAAATGACTGTATCCATGATGCCTGCAAACTCGTATCTGATATACATTGGAACAAAGCCAAAAAAAAATTCACGGGTGCATGTTTGGTTGATTTAGAGAGGGCATTTGAAACCGTGTGGTTAGAGGGCCTCTAACTAAAGCTGACCAGACTTGGAATATGTAAATCACTGCCTTATATGCTTCATGATATGTTCACTGGTAGAACGTTTGTCGTCAAAAGTAGCAATGTAACTTCTACCACAGAATTTTTTCATTAAAAATGCTCTGCAACAAGGAGCGGTCAACTAGCCGATTCTCTTCAGTATTAACACCAGTGATGTGAAAGGTATGACAGGTCTTACTCAGGCCATTGCGTATGCGGACGATATTATCGTGTACAGAACAGCCCCTACTGTCGAAGTCCTTCGAGCTCTTTTGCAGCGGGACTTTGAAAAGATCCAGAGATAGTGTGATGACTGGAAGTTGAAAATCGACTTTCAGAATCCGGAAACTATCCTGTTTAGGACACCGTTGTCTGGAGTTTTTAGTGATACGAGAAAGAACTGGTGCAAGCTGGTGATCGTTGGATCTAAGTAATTTAAGTCAGTTTTAGTTAGCATGAAGTTAAAATAAAATAAAAAAAGATAGGAAACCAAGTGTTTTTTAAATGTTTCTTGGTAAACAAATATTACTCCTAAATTTACAGATTGGATTTTAGGCCGAAAGGCATTAAAATTAAGTTGCTATCATTTAATTTAGAGCGCCTAAGAAGTTGATAAGTAGGCTAGTTTTTCATCATTTTAGTTATCGTCATGTAAGTTAAGCTACGTTCAGACGATTGAAAGACCTTCCAATTTTGTTGCTCCAATTGCTCACAATTTTCAACTATCCTCCAATTTTTAATTGTCTGTTCAGACAATGTCTTCCAATTTTATCCGACAAATTAATTTGAGAAAATATTGTCGCCTTCAAAATTGTGTGTTCACACGGTTGGAAGAAATTGGGAGATCGGTTGACAGGCATTGTCGGACATATTTAAATTTGTATTCGTAGGTTAATTCATTCATTCGTTAATTCATTCAGTCTTATCTACTTCTTTTTACAAAATCTATGCATTTTCTTTTAAACAATCTTAGATTGTCTTCATTTTTGGTATCATTTGGTAGCGTATTAAATAAACTAAAACCTTTATATATTATTGTGTTTCGTGCTGATGATGACAATTGATTTCGTTATCTGAAGTCGGTCACATTTCGTAAGTTGTACGGCTGCTCATCTCCAACACTTCTTACTTCATTTGTCAAATATCTCGGTGCAGCACCGTGTTTGATTTTAAAAACAGCCATCAATGTGTTGTATGCCAGAATTTCCCTAACGTTCATCCACTGAAGGGCGTTCAGCATTGTATTTATCGGTGTATAGCGGTTACATCTCAGGGTACACGTCATTCCTTTGTTTTGTAGCCTTTGGAGCCTTTGTATTTGCTCTTGGTTGCAGCATGAAATAAGTATTGTCGCACAAAACTCAAAATGTGGTTTTACGATGGTGTTATAAGCGATTATAGCTGCCATGTCATCAATTTGTTTTCAGATTTTTTTTAAAAATCCAATTTTTTCCCCTATTTGTTTGCTTATATAGTCGACACATATGCATATATAGTCGAAACTGCTCATTCAGTTTCAATTTATTCATCTTCAGCCAAGGATTATTCGTTTTATGTCGTAGTTGATTTTGTATCTACATTCATCTGCGTCCTTTCCTTCAGCATTAATCAGCGTGTCGTCAGCGTTTCAAAGAACCATACAAAACTGTAATATCGTAGGCATATCGTTGATATATATTATAAAAAGAAGCGCTCCTGAAATTGAGTCTTGTGGCACTCCTTATTAGACCTCAATGAACTGCGATATTTTACCGTTTACTTTAGTCCGTTGTACTCTTTTTGTTATCCTGTATCTCTTTATTTATTGTTTCAAATCTAAGAAAAGTGCTATTGTTTCCTTTTTACTTCCTCCATTCTTCCATTCATTTACTAGTTGACTGCTGCTTCACACGAATAATGTGTTCTGTATCCAGATTGGTATATTGACAGGATGTTATTATTTTCAATATTTCTACCATTTGTATTTTACCACAGATTCAATGATTTTATCTATGTTCTTAAAGTATATATGGGGCAAAATTCTTCACTTTTGTTCGTATTCGTTACTTTTTCCGGGGCGTAACCATCGAATCTTTCCATGAGCTTGGGAACTCGCCCGCTTATAATGAGTTCTTTACTATTGTAAGTATGGTTTGTCCTAGATCCCAATTGTCTAGTATTGCTTGCGGGCTTATTTTTTCAAAGTCTGCTTTGTTTTTTAAATTTTTTTTACAATTTTTTCAATTTTACAATTTTATGAAAATAAAATAAACAAATTAATAAAAATGGAACAAAATACTGCGATTTCTACCATATTAATGGCTTACCTGTTGGAAAACAGCGAGGAAGAAGAATTGCCACAGAAAATCAGAAGTGTTTGGACGAAAAACTGGGTGGCCCGCCGACTGCAAGAGGGATTATATTCGAAACTGCTCGTGGAATTGCGAACTGAGGAAATGGATTTGCACCGTCATTTTTTTGCGAATGGACTCAAAGCATCCAAAAGCAAGACACGAATATGCGCGCGAGCGTCTTACGTTGACGTTACGCTATCTAGCTACCGGGGAAGCTTACTTTTTTTTACTTTTTAATTCATTTTTTTATTTACTTAAAATATTAACTTAATACTAGACAAAAATGCTTAAATCTAACTTATCAATAACATATCTACTTAATCTAACTTATCGGCCCATAGCGGGCGCTGTAAGCTTATAACTAACATTTTTCTTTTGCTTTTCAGCCTAAATTTGTCATTTGTTTCTTATTATTAATATAAAGACATTTAATTATTTTTTCAAAGAAAAAATTAAAACTTTGAACAGTAACCATTTTTTTTGTTTTATATAAAAACTTAATCTAGACTAAAACTAACTTAAACTACTTAATACTAGTTAAACCTAACTAACACTACTTAAGACTACTTAACTACTTAAACCTAACTTAATTATAATCGGGGTGGCAAGCAGTCGTTGCATATGCCCCGAGGGTTTGCCATCCCGATTCGTCATTGGGTCCAGCAAGCATTAATGCAACCATATTAAATAAAATATGGTGCATAAGCCCAGCCCCAGACCTTGTACCTAAATTTAATTTACTTAAGTACTAAGGAGTGGACTAAAAGTCCGCAAAGACCTGAGGAACTGCAGAAATACTTTCCTCGTGATCAGATACCGCCGTGCTAAAGCGGAGGAGCTCCGGAGCATTGTCGACGTACCCATCGCGGACTAGCCGCTTGTCCCGCGCGTCACGGTAGCGATGGTATAAAACCGGGATACCGTTCCTGTCTTGTATTAACCCTAACGAATCGATATAAATGAATGCCTCTGGTGGAATAAAGCCGGACATGAGCGCACTCTCCATGTACATTTCATTGGGGTAATAAGCCCCGAATATCAGGCTGTTGTCGCTACTCATCGCCCTTGAAGCGTGCCTTCGAGTCACCTTAATTAGGAAATTGTCAATTCTATTCAACTGAGCCCCATTGTATAGAACCTCGTTGCGATAATATTTTATGTACTCGGAGTCCGGCGTTCGGTACAATCCTAAGCAGGATCGGAGACAACGCCTCTCAAACAGCCGTATCCTTTCCATGTAGGATGGTGATACATTGAACCACACGGGACAACCGTAAGCGATGATCGGCCTTATGAGGGCCATGTAGCAAATGACTTTCACCCTTACCGGGGAAGCTTTCTGGTCTCTGCAGTACCTGTTCCGGATTCCCGTTTTCATGATCTCGTCTATCATTCCAAAAGTTCTAGATGCCATCTACAATTAATTGTTTTACACAATTGTCACACAAAGTTAATAGTTCAGACGGTTGGAAGACATTTGGAACAATTTTTGTACACTGTCATATATGACAAGATTGGAAGATCTTCCAATCGTCTGAACGTAGCTTTAGTTTCAAGATGAATTAAAATAAAAATGAATTAAAAAAATGCAAGCTGTAGAATCTTTTCACCACACTAATGTCAAAAATTATCTACTGTATAAAATTTTAACGCAATTGTCACACGTCCTAAGTCGGCACAATAAAGTTTTAAGATTTAAGAGGAAGTTGGTCCGAGTCGTATTTTTGAAAATGTTTGCTTATCTTGAAATGAGTATGAAAATGAAATTGAAATTGAAACCAAAACCTCTTCGAAATGTGGGGCGGGAGGACGATAGAGACGAAAACTTCTTTTTTATGCAAATTTATTAAATTAAGTGCTGACTCTATGTGTTGTGCTGAGAAATATGAAAATGGAAATGTATCCTATGATGGCATTCCCGTTCCACTTCGCCGTATGCTCCTCAAGTTGAAGGACATACGAATGCCAAGAGCATGATGATGTCAATATAAAGCGAGGGTGATGATCGTATATATGGGTAGCGAGGCAAATGAAAACCAAACGGAAGTGCCAAATGGGATTGAGACACCTTTTACTGGCCATTTGAAGTGACTTTGACTTTTGTTGTACAAATAACTTCAGGCTGTGGTTGGTACAAAAACTCACCGACTTGTTTGGTAGGCACCTGTTGATGTTGGTCGTTTTCATTGTAGTAAATGACAGGAAATGGCAGTTGAGAAATAAAAAAAAGAGGACCACCGTTTTAGTTTTCTATTTAATTGAAATGCAGAAATGCGCTGTTTCGCTGAATTTTGAGTGTCTGACGTTCATGAATGACACCATTTTCAGTGGTACTACCAAATGGATTTAAAATTATAATTTAAGGCTTTCTCTGTGAGTTCAAATACAAAGTTAGATGCTTTTTAAAATTGATTTCCTTTTTGTAATTTAGTTTTGATGTTAATGAAGTTAGTTTTGATATCAGAACTGAGGTTTTCAAGATAATGCCCAGGTTTTTGCAGAAGCATTTAACTGGTTACCGAGTCACTCTCCACCGCAGCTACACACGTACCACCCAAATGCAATGGTCTAAGAGCCAGTAAACAGCTGATGACACAACATTTAGGAAAGCCCAACCTACCGTACATGGGGTGGGAATTAGTTAAGCCCAGTAGCGGCAGGCTCAGCGAAGTTAAGTTGTGTCAGGTATGTTAATTTACATACTTACTTACTTAAGTGGCACTGCAGTCCGGACAAATAAGCCTCTTCAATTAGCCCGGTCCTTAGCTAACTGAATCCAGTTGGCTGGGAATCGAAGACTCTGCGAGCCGGAGTATTGGTGTCCATTCGTTCTAAATGTCCTAGCCATCTTAAACGTCCAATGCGGAGTTGTTTGCCCAGGAGCATGTCGCTGTACAGCTCGTTAAGTTCTTGCTTGAATCTTCGTCTCCATAGCCCGTCAACGCAAACGGGAAGATTTTTCGAAGAATTTTCCTCTCAAATCGACCAAGGATTTCTTCATCCGCTTTTAACACGGTCCATCCTTCAGCGCCGTAGAGCAGGACTGGAATGATCAAGGTCTTATATAGGAGCTCCTTAGTAGTACGAGTGTGGGCTTTACTACTGAATTGCCTTCATAGCCCAAAGAAACAGCGGTTGGCAAGAGTAATTCTTCGATTAATTTCCGACGAGATGGTGTTGTCAGAGGTAATAGCGGAGCCGAGATAGACAAAGTCCCTTACTACCTCAATGTTATATCTGTCAATGATGACGTTCTGTCCGATTCGTCGATGTTGTGTGTCCTTTCGTGTTGGCAGCTTATACTTCGTCTTGCTCTCATTTGCTGCCAAACCATTTTTTGCCACTTCCTTCTCTGTACTCGCAAACATTACGTTGAGTCCTACCAATGATGTCAATATCGTTGGCGTATGCTAGTAGTTATACCAATTTTTGCAAAATTGTGATTCTAGTGCTGGCTCGGGAGTTTTGCACAATCCTCTCAAGAGTCAAATTGAAGAAGTCACATGACAGCGCATTGTCTTGCCTAAATTCTTTTTTGGTATCGAATGTGTCGTTGAGATCGTTTCCGAACCTGATGGAGCAGCGAGAGTTCTCCATTGTATAGTTCGTCTCTATAAATACTGTCGTATGCGGCTTTGAGATCGATGAATTGGTGGTGGGTGTATAATTGGACTTCTTGGGGTTTTTCCAATAACTTGATCGGTTGCGTACTTTCCCTGCCTAAGACCACACTGATAAGGGCCGATCAGATTTTTGGTAAGCGGTTTCATGCGTTCACATACAGTGCGGTTCACATGGTTAGCCGCACCATTTTTCTCTCAATAAATTGCAGTTTTTCTGTTTGTTTTTTTCATGAACTACCAAACAATGCATCTATTGGAAAGGTTATTAAATTCTCTTCGAAAAAAAAACTAAATTCAAGATTAGTGAGAGACACTTAAGGGTTGTTTTGATCTCTTTCTTCCCACTAGTGCAAAAAAAGCTCAAATAAATCGGTTCACTTGGTTAGACGCACGAATTTATATAGTTATTTCTTAATGCTGGGTAATGCAAATTAAATTTTGTTAATGAGTAAAAGTTGTTAAAGTTTTTCCGAGTGTTTAAAGTGAATATGGGTAGAAAAAAAATGTTGACGGTGGCGGAAAAGGCAACAATTGAGGCCTACCACTCAGAAGGGTTTTCTATGCGGAAAATTGCAAGCAAAATAGCAAGAAGTGATAAAGCAGTTCGAAATTTTTTATCAAACCCTGCTACCTATGGAAAAAATAACAAAGGAAGGACAAAAACAGCCTTAACACCGCACGAGAAGCGAAAGATAGTAAGAATTGCCTCTAATTCAGCACACTCCACGATGAAAATCAGACAATTAGCGGGGGTAAGTGCCAGCAAATCAACGGTTCGTCGAGCTATTTAAGGTGGTCCACACTTAAAATTAAAAAAGTTACAAAAAAAAACCACCACTAAACGCTGCAAGAAAGGAACTTCGGTTGGAATTCGCGCGTCTTCATATGGCATGGGATACTCAGGTTGGGAGTGTTTCAAGTATGAGTACTGTGGTGTTTTCTGATGAGAAAAAGTTCAAACTAGATGGTCCTGATGGGTATAATTTTTATTTTCATGATGGGTATAATTTTTATTTTCATGGCCACCATACTCACCTGATCTAAACACTATTGAAAACCTTCGGGGATGGCTGACCCGTCAAATTTATGAAGGAGGCAAGCAGTATGAAAGCTGTGAGGAGCTTTTTGCAGCAATTAAAGAAGCCTGGTCTAAGATTTCATAAGACTATTTAAAAATATTGTATGAATCGCTTAAAAGTAGAATTTTTGATGTCATTTCAAGTCGCGGAGGTTCTACAAAATATTGAAATTGTGCAAAATAATTAAAATAATAATAATAATAATAATAATGGCAATCGATCAACTTCTTCTTTTTCAAACTTTTAACAGGTGCTTCTAACAAAGTGAACCGATTTTTTTGAGCTTTTTTTGCACTAGTGGGAAGAAAGAGATCAAAACAACCGTTAAGTGTCTCTCACTAATCTTGAATTTAGTTTTTTTTCGAAGAGAATTTAATAACCTTTCTAATAAATGCATTGTTTGGTAGTTCATGGAAAAAAGAAACAGAAAAACTGCAATTTATTGAGAGAAAAATGGTGCGGCTAACCATGTGAACCGCACTGTATTACGGCAGATAGGTACTTGTAGGCGATATTGAGGAGACTAATACTTCTGCAATCGGTGCAGTTCTTCCAACCAGATTTGGCTTATGAGTTGTTGGATGTTATTTACCAAGTCACCTCCGCCGGCTTTATAAAGCTCAGCGGGAAGGCCGTCATTTCCGGCTGCCTTATTAAAACTGAGTTTAGATATTGCTATCCTAACTTCACTCAAGTCGGGTGGTTGGCAGTTTTTGCTGTCGTTGCCAATATTGAATCGTTCTTTCTGCCTGGCAGCGGAGTGTTGTTCGTCATCGCCGTTTAACAGTCGTTTAACAGTCTGCAGAAGTGGTTCCTCCATATCCTCAGTATCGACTTTGTGTCAACTACGATATTTCTATATTGATCTCGACAGGATTCTGTTCGAGCCTTGTATATTGGGCTCTAACGTTAAACACTTTGGTAAAACTTGCGAACATCGTTCCTGGAGTGGCACCTCTGTATATCCTCGGTGGCGCACTTCTCTTGCTCTATTTTCTTTTTTCTGAAAAGCCGGTGTTCTTCCCTTTTTCTCCGCCTATAGAGATCAACGGCAGCTCTCGACTTCACTTGCAGCTTAGCCTTGTAGGCCTCGTTCTTGGCTGCGAGCATCTGTCGGCATTCATCATCAAACCAGGCCTTTCTTGCTGGTTCTCACATTCCAGGTGCAGATACGAACGTCCTAGGACCCGGCTCCATCAGTATCCACCAGTATCCGCCACCATCTCTGTTCAAGGGGTCTAACTAACCCTTGATATTCCTAGACAACCTGTTGTGCGAATATGTCGAAGCAGCTTGTCTATGTTCGCCTGGAACAGCATGCTGGGTAATCATTCCGTGCCATTCTGACCTGGCTGTTTATAGTGTTGCTTTTTTTCGTTGTGTTATCAACAATCGCGCTTATCGCTTAGCAGGCCAAATCCGGTTGGATGAGAGGGTAAAAATAAGCACTTTATGTGTAGTCAGAGTTACAACCACTGGGCATTGCCAAGTTAAAGCCAATCAGAGTCTTCCCTCGTTCTACAACACCCAACCAATCAGATTTATTAAATAGAAAAAAAATTATTAAATTTATTTTTGGTAGCGACTTTCATCAGCCACCCAGTATGATTTTAACGTCTTGTTGAAGTGACATACACGTAGTCATAGCATACCGTAATATTGATACCAGCAGTTTGTCTCCCACATAAATTAAGCATATAAAATCCAATCCAACGTGTTTGAACGTTTAATACCTTTGACACACTTATGGGATCAATACAATAGTAAACGGATGTACTACCTATGTGTCAGGAAATGCCACGCAAATGCCACGCGACCAGCATGGTATTTGTGTGGCTTACCAGCATTTTTACTGTAGTTTACATGGATTTTTGTCGCTTGCAGCGCTATTCCTCCTAAGTGTTGCATTGCAGAACTAAATTTTGTATTGCTGTTTCTCAACACATACTACATAAAGCGTGTGTCATTCAAGGTATTGGCAATGGTAACAATGCCAAGGTATTTATACCAGTGTGTCAAAGGTATTAAGCCTCTCTGCTACAAACATATCCATATCAGCACGTCCAAGTGTTGCTTCCGGCCCAGCAGATCGACACATATAACGAACATTAACGTCGAATAGTATCCATAGGGCTCAATGGCGCGATTGTTACTGCGATATGCTGCCGCGCAGCAGTTCTGGGTTCGATTGCCAGCCATACCAACACCTAATGATTTTTCACTGGACCTACTCTCGTGATGATCTGACAACTCATGAAGAATTCAACTGTCAAGAAATAGCTTATCTCCAATTTGCCGCTCGGAGTCGGCATTAAACAGGAAGTCCGGCCATCGTGCAAGAAATACACACGCACACATGAATGGTTGTGAATAAGCTCGGCCCTGGGTATAACGGGTGATTTTTAGAGGTTTGTTTTTCGAATAGAAATAAAGCTGACATCTTGTGGTTAAATCTGACAACTCTAATGATATTTATGTTCATTTTGGTTTGCCATTTCATCGTGAATAATTTAACAAATGAGCAACGCTTGCAAATCGTGCAAATTTATTTCGAAAATAATGGTTCAGTTCGCGAAGTTTAACGCAAGCTCCGTCCATTTTATGCTCAACATAATCGTCCACAGAGCAATTAATTCGGTTAACCATGGATCGTTTTCGCACTACGTTTGCTCGATGTGATAATACGCATCCGCAGGGACGTCGAACAGTGCGCACCGAAGAAACAATTGCCGTTGTAGTGCAAAGTGTTGAAGAGGACCCGAATGAATCGATTCGCCACCGTGCACAGCAATTCGTCCATCAACTTTATGGAAGATTTTGCACAAAGATCTTGTCTTACGACCTTACAAGACCCAGCTTGTGCAAGAACTAAAGCCACGAGACCATGCAATGCGTCGTAATTTTGGTGTATGGGCCGGAAATAAGATTGATCTCGATGCTGATTTTCATCGCAAAATTTTGCTCAGTGATGAGGATAATTTTTGGTTGAATGGCTACGTCAACAAGCAAAATGTCCGCATTTGGAGAGAAGGGAATCGACATTAGATCCTTGAGACACCGTTGCATCTACAAAAACTGACTGTTTGGGGTGCTCTATGGGTTGGTGGATTCATAGGGCCATACTTCTTCTGAAATGATGCTGGAGATTCAGTTAACGTTAATGGAGACCGCTATCAAGCCATGATAACCGACTATTTTGTTCGCAAATTGAGATGTGGTTTCAACAAGACGGCGCTATAGGCCACACAGCGCACGTCACAATCAATTGTTGAAGGAAGCATTCGATGAGCGCATAATTTCGCGGAATGGACCTGTTAATTGGATTCCAAGATTATGTCATTTGATACCAAAAATACAAATTTTTGCGCAACAGGCTCTTTAGTAACCAGGGCCGAGCTTTCTCACACCTAATCACATGTGCGTGTGTACTTCTTGCACGTTCGTGGGACCTCCTGTTTTATGCCGACTCCGAACGGCAGACTTGAGATAAGCTTTTCTTGACAATTGATTATACTCGGATGATTTGTCAGATAATGACGAGAGGAGGGCCAGTGAAAAATCATTTAGATGTTGCTACCGCTGGGAGACGAATCGCACTAACCATTCCGCCACTGAGCCCGTCATGATTTGATACCATTGGATTATTTTCTTTTGGGATATGTGAAGTCACTCGCCCACGCCAAAATTAACCAGAAACGTTAGAGGACTTGTAAGCCAACATTCGTGGCGTTATTGCCGACATACGGCCTCAAATGCTTGAAAAAGTGGTTAAAAATCGGACCTCTAGAAATGGCTTTACTCCAACCAGCCACGGCGGCCACATGCTCGAAGTCATATTTAAACATTAATGGCGTAAAATTATCCTTCCAATAAAGCCAAAATGATTTTCTTGTTTTTCATTTCAATTCGAAGTTCTATAGCTCTAAAAATACACCCATTATATATATATATATATTTTAACCACTCCAAATTGCCGCCCCCAGTTAACTGCCACCCGGGTCCTTTGCCCACCTTGCCAACCCCTTTGCTACGCCACTGATGGTTGAGTGCCATACTACTTTGGTAACCGATTACAACCATAAATTTTCACTTTCATCACAAAAATTGCCTCTTTCCATCTAACAACGAAACAAACAATGCTGAACGCAGTACCAAAACTCTTTTCGTTACAGAACAATCAAACAATAAAAGAGCTTCCAGAATACGTATTTCCAACAGTATACAAGCCACTTCAATTCAAGACCAAAGTCGCTTAACACCTGCTATCCTAATTTCAAACGTTCTTTGAACGTTTATGTTCGCTTCACATGACAAATGTTTATATAAAAAAAATGCTGTCAACCAGAAAGGAGGCACCTAATCGAAATCGGTACAACGTCACCATTGACAGCTACAACCTTGGTGTAGTAGGGTCCACCTCAGCACCACTATTAACTCTGACAACCTCATCTCGCCAGAACAAAAACGAGTGCAATATAAATCAAAATTTTATTAAATATCTTTTCAACATTATTCATTCATTCATCCATTAAAGCTGTAGCCTTTGTAATCTTTACCCACTCTTAATCCTATTGTCCACGACATAATTCAGGATGAATCAACTACATCATTATTGTGCAATTATTTTGTCAGTCCTTAAATCAAAAGCTCTCCAAGGTTTCATTTTTAACTCATTAATGCAACAAAAGTTCCATAAACAAATGGCTAATTTTGCAAACACCGCACATTTAAAGTGCGTATACATAACCGACTGATGTGCTTAATTACAATGTTCTTTCCACAAAATTGATTCCAATATCGGCAACCGCATTTTGATGATATTCAATATTCGCATATAACATCATTACCAGCGAATTCGGTAACAAAAACACAGCGGTCCGATGCACACAACTCAAATGGCTGCCGCATCCATTTTGATTGTCTGTGGCTCGTGGCGTTTTAGGTGGTAATGGCGTCATCCTTGATGATACGCTATGTTGTCGAGTTTTCCAATTTTGAGCAGCGAAATATCCGCATCGGAAATATGCAATTAGAATCTTCTATTGTTGCGCTCAGATAAAACAATTCCAGGATATACACAAACATGTATATGTGTGTTGGTGTTTGTGTGCTCTATCTGGCGCTCTAAATACTCAATAGTATGGGAATTTTGTTAAAATTCGAAAAATAAATTGATTCCCATCCGCCGGCAAGCCCCGTATTATCACATGCTTGGCATTGTAATGGTTCACACATGGAATTGGCCAAAGCCTTGCACAATGTAATTTTGAAATTTCCGATTGACCATCCAGCTCCAATTGAAATCGATTTACCACATCACACAAACAAGTTTCACCTTCTTCGGTTGTAAATATATGCAGAAGCAGTAGGTGGGAGACAGCTATACTCAACACTCACCACTTTAAATATTTGCACTTCAATATCCTTATCCAAACTTGTATTGATTAATACATAACGCATCTGTGGAGTGGCCGGGTTACAGTGTTGACTGATGAATACGTGTGTACCTACAGGATATATAATGTGACAAAACAATAATATTTGATTGTAACATTAGCATGCACAAGTCTGGTAGATATCGCAATTTAAAATGCATTCATAGTCATTCACATTCATTGCACACGCATTTTGATATTAACAAGAAAAAATGGGATCCAATGGATACTTTATTTTTCGATATGCTTATATTTGAAATGCGTACCCTTACAACGGGCGAAATACACATTTCCCTTCAGGAACCAGAGGCCAACTATTTTTGAAAACCATTCATATCTTCTCTAACATATAAGGCGGCTATTCAGGCGGCCGTTGATGTCGCACATAGGGGTCAAATGCATGAATTCTTGGCAAAAGATATTTTAAGGAATTTACTTAATTAGTTACTTAGGTGGCGCTAAAGTCCGGAATTAACCTGGACCTCAAGTAACACGCCTCTCCAATTAGCACGGTCCTAAGCTAACTGCCTCTAGTTGCGCACTCCAATTTGTTTGAGGTCGGTTTATATTTGTGCGCGCCACTTAAGGCGTGGTCTTCCTCTACTGCGTCCGACGTCATGCTGATAATCGAAGACTCTGCGAGCCGGAGTATTGTTGTCCATTCGTTCTATATGTCCTAGCCATCTTAAACGTCCAATGCGGAGTTTTTTGACGAGCGGCATGTCGCTGTACAGCTAGTACAGTTCTTGGTTGAATCTTCGTCTCCATAGACCGTCAACGCAAACGGAACCGAAGATTTTTCGAACAATTTTCCTCTCAAATCGACCAATGCTTCAGCGCCGTAGAGCAGGACTGGGATGATCAAAGCTAACGTGGCTTTAATATCACGTTGAGTCTTGCCAATGATGTCAATATCGTCAGCGTACGGTATTCATTGCCCCGATTTTTGGAAAATTGTGCATCTGGTGTTGGCACACTCCTCTCAAGAATCAGATTGAAGAAGTCACATGATAGCGCATCGCCTTGCCTACAGCCTTTATTTGGTATCGAATGTGTCGGTGAGGTCTTTTCCGACTCTGATAGTGCAGCGAGAATTCTCCATCGTCATCCGACCCAAACGGACGAGTTTGGGCGGTATACCAAAACTAGACATGACTCTGTATAGTTCGTCTCTATAAATGCTATCGTATGCGGCTTTGAGGTCGATGAAGAGGTGATGGGTATCGATTTGGACTTCTTGTTTTTTTTTTCAGTATCTGCCGAAGTGTGAAAATATGATCGGTTGCGGACTTTCCAGGACCTAAACCACACTGATAAGAGCCGATCAGGTTGTTGGTAAACTGTTTCAGCGTTCGCATATTACAGCAACTAGTATCTTGTAGGCGATGTTGAGGAGACTTATGACTCTGTAGTTGGCGCAGTTTAGAGGGTCTCCTTTTTTGTGGATCGGGCAAACGATGCTGAGGTTCTATTCTTCAGGCATACTTTCTTCCGACCAGATTTGGCTAATGAGTTGGTGGATGATTCTTACCAAGTCTTCTCCGCCGGCTCTTAAAGCTCAGCGGGAAGGTCATCATTTCCGGCAGCCTTATTAAGCTTGAGTTTGGATATTGCTGTCCTCACTTCACTCAGGTCGGGTGGTTGGCAGTTTTCGCTGTCGTTGCCAATATTGAATGATTCGTTCTGCTGACAACGAAATTTTGTTCGTCATCGCCGCTTAACAGTCTGTAGAAGTGGTTCTTCAATATCTTCAGCATCGACTGTGTCTCAAATACCATATTTCCTCGTTCATCGAACAGGACTCTGTTCGAGCCTTGTATCCCTGGCTTTGACGTATTACACTTCGCTAAAACTTGCGAACATCGTTCCTGGAGTTGCACCTCTCTATATCCTCGATAGCGCGCTTTCCTTGCTCTTTGTTCTTCTTTCTTAAAAGCCGGTGGTCTTCCCTTCTTCTCTGCCTATAGAGCTCATTGGCAGCTTTCGTCTTCACATGCAGTGTAGGCTTGTAGGACTTGTTTTTAGCCGCGAGCATAGGTCTGCATTCCTCAAAAAACCATGGGCTTCTTGTTGGTGGTCGCGAGAAACCTAGAAACCTTGCGGCTGATCAAATGGCTTATTGGCATAGTTGCATTTATTCTTGGCGGTCTCTTGCGATGGCATTCTTTCGATATTTCGACAGTGTTTCTGGATTGTTGTGTCGTGGTGGATATCCGCATTCTTAGCTTGGCTGCAACAAAGTTGTGGTCCGAGTCGATGTTAGCTCCTCGGAAAGTCCGGCCAAATTCTGGATGTGTGCCTCTTGTCTATCGCAATGTGATCAATTTTTTGATTTGGGATTCTCACATTCCAGGTGCAGATACGAATGTCGTTGTCTTTTTTCGTTTCAACAATAAAATCAGTCTTTTGCGAGGCTATTGGTTGCTTCGTAACATACAGTTTTTTTTTTCATTCGTGGGTAGTTAACCCAAAGCAAAGGAAGAGGGCCTGTTTCAATTTATTAGATAGCCCTAGGACAAGAGGCCATCAGTATCAACTACGGGTTTGAGCGCTGCCGTTGTCTTTCAGGGACCATGCGCTTAACAGTCTAACGTACTAACCACGAGGCCACTACAACCACGAACGAATTCCTTGATGACGAAGGAAAGACGCTCTTAGCCTGCTGATGATTGTGGCGATAAAAGCAAAATTCCCATGTCTTCCATGGTTTGCTCATGCAGCAACTGCCGTTGTCAATGTGGATTTGCCGAGTACATTAAGGAATGAGAACACTTTAGACGGTTTATTAGCTTATATGAGGATATATAGGTATAGATATCAAACTCGAATTTACCAACTTTTTACGAGGAATAAGATATATCTAAAATTTTCCAGTTTTTATGACTTTTGTTAATGAAGGCAGAACCACTAATGTCAAAGCTCTTATTAACGACATCACAAGACCTGAACAAAGTGCTCAAACTCATACAAAATCATTGAATTTCTTTGAGTCGTCTAATTTCCAAGATCCAAGTAGTTATTAAATTGTAACCAAGATCCTTCGAGAAAAGCGAAAATAGAAATGAAAATTCCCTCATACTGTTTGGTAATAAAAAAAAACCTAAGACAACCAACTTGATTGCCACTACCACTTACAACCAATTATGTATCCTAAACACATAAAAGGATCCAAAAGATAATCCTTCATGTATATACAACTACAAAACCGTGTTACCCCAGGCATACATAAACAAGACTTCAAGAGGCATAACCTGAATTAAGTAACGCGCATCGTTCCACATCAGCAAAGACACCACACCGAGCGCCGCACCGAGCCGTCCCAGCTAATGTGCAGCCCCTTTCGCATTAACAGATAATGAGTCTCTCCCTTTGAACGGAAAACTTTAACCTTAAACATGAGCCTATTCAATTACCATGCAAAGGAAATACGGAAAAATTCCTGAACATGGGAAAGGTTAATGGAATAGTTTTCCAATGTAATGGTGCGGAGGGTATTGCTCCGATTTAAAGTGTGAACTCAAAGTTTACGACTTCTCGCCGCACACACTTTCTCACTGATACCCATCCAACGCCAAAACTGTCGTGATTGCTGTAAAGTGCCTAACAGCAGCACTAACAAAAAGCTTATCAAAGGGTTTTACAACAGGCCGGACCCCGTATACAAAAGGTTGACTGCTTAATGGATTTCCCTCTATCCGCTATGCTTTCGAGCACACACATCCAAGAATTCATATTAACAGCAATGGAATGTGTATCTATATATTCATCTTCTCAGATAACTCTGTTGGTTCATGTCTGGCCTAGGGAAAAGGATACACATTGGAAATTCGTTTAAAAGACTTCTTTTTTTTTTGTGCGGGAGAGGGAGATGGTGTTAGAAAATGTGAGTGTTATGTCGTGTCATCCTTGGTGTCACGAACTTTGGAATTGACAATTAATTTTAGAATTTCGAGAAAATTCAATTAGTCATTAGGTTAGGCTGGTCGATCGTCTGACACATCAAATCGGAGTCTCATCTGATAGATGTAACCATCCAAAAGGAGGTCGCGTATTGGGCGGATGCGGATGATATGCGATGCCAATCGCAAGTGGGATGACAAATTGCTCTGCCGGCATCGGCGTTTGATTTCTTTTTCATTGTGTGCGCCGAGGTGATAAATGATTATTTTACGGTTCGTCCTGTCTTCGTTGGGTGTGGGTATGTGTACGTTTCTATGTGGGGAGTGTTGTGTTAACATTCAAATTTGCACACTGTCAAAAAAATTGAATGGAACAAAAATTATCGACTTAAAATTTGAGACAGGATACGAAGGACTCCAGACATGCTTAAAAGGGAATACAGCCAGGGGTGAATTTGGGCAATTAACAAACATGGCTCTCCAATTAGTTGGGTCTTTAGCTTGTTGCCTACAGTTGCGTACTTAAAGTTGGTTTAGGTCGATTTTTACCCGTGAGAGGTATTCCTCTATGACCAGAGTCTTTTATAACGGCTGATTTTTTAAGAGTTAAGTTTTTCAGATTGGCAGCACTGGTTAGCAATGGCGTCCAAACATCATCTGTCAAAGTGAAAAGTTTTCAGTATACTCTGCCATTTAGTCATTGAAAGACTGGAAAACGAGTAACGATTGCAAATTATTGAACTTTTTTTTTATCAAAATTCGTGCTCTTTGAAAAATGTGCACCGTTTGTTACGACCATATTATGGCGGCCAGCGATGAGGCTCATTTCTGGCTCAACGGATACTTAAATAAACAAAACTGTCGCATCTGGAGTGATGAACAGCCACATGCCATACAAGAATTACCGATTAAGAAACAAAAATTTGTTGGCGCAACAGGCTCGTTAGTACCCAGGACCTAGCTTCCTCACAATCATTCATGTGTGCGTGGTGGGACCTCCTGTTTTATGTCGACTCCGAACGCCGAAGTTGATACTACTCGGACAATTTGTCAATTCATCACGAGAGGAGGGCCAATGAAAAGTCATGTAGGTGTTGTTACGGCTGGGAATCGAACCCGTACCTTTTTCGCGGCAGTTAATCGCCTAACCATCGCGCCACTGAGCCCGCCAAGAATTACCGATGCATCCCGAAAAATTCTACAGTTTAATGTGGTTTATGGGCTGGTATGCTACCGGTCCATTTTTTTTCAAAAACGACCGTGGAAGAAACGTTACCGTCAACGACGAACGATATCGATCCATGATAAGCGACTTTCGCCCAGTTGGCTGAGTTGAACTTGGTTGACATGTGGTTTCATCAAGACTGTGTCACATGCTGCATAGCTCGTGAAACAATTGAAATGTTGAAGGATGATTTGGTGAGAAGCTTATCTCTCAAAATGGCCCTGTGAGTCGGCCGCCACAACCATGCGAATTAATGCTTCCTGATTATTTCTTGTGGGGCTATGTAAAGACGTTCGTCTATTTGGACAAGCCGAACACGATTGATTCCTAACAGGCTTACAGGATAACATAACACCCGTAATTCGTGGAACACAGGCGAAATGCACAAAAAAGTGACGCACAATTGGACCTTTCGAATGGACTATTTGAAACGGAGCCTCGGACAACATTTACATGAAGTTATCTTCAAAACCTAAATGGCAAAGGCCTATTTATAGATTTCAATAGACAATTTTTGAATATTTGATGCAAATTTGAGTGTTTTATTCGATTTAAAAAAGAAACTACGCTTAAAAATCACCCGTAAACTCGAGTATTGGCTTTATCAATAAGCGTAAGTCTTAGACCGTAGAGACAGTGGTTAAAGTAGTCGACAGCGATGCCGTTTACACTTCAATCGATGCATTCTGCTTCCGATTTAGTGCCAAGGTTAGTCGATTAGGTAAGGTTAGGTTAAGTTGTAGTGGCTTCATGCGATGGCCGTGCACTTTGAATACAAATAAATGTCCGTTGTGGTACCAAGTGGATCTGTCGACTTTCCTATATTTATTCGCTTAATTGAACCAATCAGAGCAAACTATGTAGCGAAGGAGGTTTCTGACATTGATATTGACAAGATTGTCGAAGAACAACTCTCCCAGATGAAGTTTCATTTGACTGAGAGAGCAGGACAAGAGCATAGAAGGTGAGTAATACTTTCCTCCTCTTCTTCGTCTAAGCAGCTTCTGCAGAAGTCATTGCTCAAGAGGCTTAGTCTTCTTGCGTGTGGGCCTTTCGGACAGTGTCCTGTAAGGACACCTATAATGGAGCTGATTTTTGATCTGCTCAGCATTGTCAAACAGATGGAGTTAAAGTTGACTGGATATTTGACACATTGTGCCGTTTATCCATCTGCGCTTTGCTTTCTTGATCGCATCCAGCTTGATCTGTAAATTACATGCAGCGATGGGCATACCTATCATGCGTACTGTCAGTAGAATATCGAGGGTTGTGCCCTGTCCGCCAAGCTCATCTGACTTGCAATTCCCTGGTATGTCTCTGTGGCCCAGCACCCAAAAGAGGTGAATGGTCAAATGCTTCGCCATCCCGTAAAGAGAAAGTCGGCGTTAGCGAACTGATTTCGAATTGAACAAGAATGGATTTTATTGCCGCTTGGTTGTCACTGAAGATATGCATCGCGGATATTACATTTCATTTTAGCCGGGACAAGGCTTCTTTGATGATTGCCATGTTTTCCGCCTGGAAAACGCTACAATGGTCAGGAAGGCGAAAGGATATGCTTAGGTTAAGCATCTCGAAGAAAACACCTCCATCCACTCCAGATTCTGTTTTAGACCCATCCGTGTAAATGTGAATTGAGTTATTTGTTTCGATCGAATCCGACTAGCATTCAAGGCGATTGGGAATGGTTGTCCTGCTCAAAACTGAGTTAGGTTGTGCTGTGGTCTGTTTTTTTTTTTTTTAATTTAAAGGTGATTCAGAATCCTTGTTTGCCCACCCTAATTGAGTGTCCATTGTGATGAGACTCTCTGTATCACAGCTGCACAAGCTGCGGTCTGTTTGCCTTAGAAATCTAGGGGCACTAGGCGTAGGATAGCATCTAGGGCTGCAGAGGCGGTTGTTCTAAGAGCTCCGCTAATGCATATGTAAGCTGATCTTTGAACTTTACCTAGTAAGTTGCCGTTCGAGGCTGTTTCTAGAGCTGTCCACCAGACTAAGACACTATACAGGAGTATGGGTCTGATGATAGACACGTAAAACCAGAAAGAGGTATGTGCTTGCATACCCCATTTCTTTCCGATTGCCTTTTTACAAGAGTTACGATGGCTTTCTTAGCGCATTCTTGGTTGTTGGCTTTCCATTTCAGTTACCTATCCAAAACCAGTCCCAGGAATTTGGCTGATTCTGCGAACTTGAGACTGACGTCATTAAGTTTGGCAGGGTCAATGTGCGGGACTTAATATTTTCCGCTGAAAATAACCGATTCAGTTTCCTATCCAAAACCAAACCCAGGTATTTGGTTGATTCTGCGAACTTAAGACTGACGCCATTATATCTGTCAATGGTGAAGTTCTGTCCAACTCGTCGATTTTGTATGTACTTTCGTGGTGACAGTATATATTTGGTCGTAGTTGGCGTTGTTTGGAAGGTCTCCTTTTTTTGTCGATGGCAGTTTTCGCTGTAGTTGTCAATATTGAATGGTCCGTTCTGCCTGACAGCGGAATATTCTTGGTTATCACCACTTCTGCAGAAGTGATTCTTTCATATACTCAGCATCGACTGTGTCTCAACTACTATATTTCCTTGTTCATCTCGACATGATTCTGTTCGAGCCTTGTATCCTTGGCTTTGACGTTTTAAACTTGGCTTAAACTTCTGAAAATCGTTTCTTGAGACGATGGTGTTCTTCTCTTGTTCTTTGTCTATAGAACTTAATGGAAGCTCTCGACTTCAACTGCAGCTTAGCCTTGTAGGCCTCGTTCTTGGTTGCGAGCAACTGCCGGCATTTCTCATCAAGGGGTTTGCCATTGTTATTCAATATTCGATGCCGGTGGTATGGTGTTAATGGAGAGGTTAAGGGATACGAGTTGTGCGAAGGTCTTGGCGATCTCTTGCGATTGCTGTCTTTCCAAATTTCGACTGTATTTCTGGATTGTTGTCCCGTGGTGAATATCCGCATTCTTAGCTTGGCTGCAACAAGGTAGTGGTTCGAGTCTTATAACTAATAACAAATCCGCACCCGAAAAGTAACTGTTTCTGTTCACTATGACACGGTCTCTCTTTTTGTCCGTCCCATCCCATTGTATTACCTGGATGACTGTAATGTCTGCCTTGTAGCAGTTTAGGTCTTCCGCTAATTGTTCGCTTGCACTTCTCCTGTTTAATGTTCTCACATTCCAGGTGCAAAGACGAGCGTCGTTGTCCTTTTCTTCACTTTGAATGAAATCGCTCCCACCTGTTACGAGCCCTACGGCAGTAATCCGAAAAATAACTTATCCCATGTATAAATAATAAAATACCAACCGGTACTTAAGACAGAGGCTCTGCTCTGTAAGTAATTATAAAGTCGAAAAATTCGAATAAGCGCTTCATTATGAATTATTCGCCCCCATTGCTTGGGGGGAAATCATAGCAATTCAGCAATTAACAGTTTTGGCAACAGCATTTCGACATCTGCAGAGCATATTCTTCATAATGAATTTTGGAAAACAATCAATTTTACATTCGCCATTCAGCGTAATACATATTCCTCCCCAGTTCCTACATGCACACGTATATCTCCTTGATATTGAGCCAATTAATACAGACAAATTATCCTGCCAGACATTCTGTTTATATGTGTTGTGCTTACCAACATAAAATGATTTATTTACCCTGCGCGTAATGGATTTACCATAAACGTTTCCTATTAACAATATAATCTGCCAGTGAGCACTAATAACACCCTCAGCAAAAGAAAAACACGATACTAAGGAAAAGCACAACAACAACAAATTGATATCCTTAATAATAATTGTGTGCGAGCAACGATTATGATTAATTTTTTTTTTATTTATTTCGAATACAAAAACACAGATACATCGAGCTAAAGTTCCCCATTTAAGCATCTGCTCAAGGGAGCAAAAGGCGATATGGATACCAGTCAGAATAAATTGCCAACACAACCGTGAGCAAAAATTCCTAGCACATACAACACAGCAGTGCAGATCCTTCCCCTGTCTTCATCAGCACCACGAGGAGGATACATAATTTTAATATAAATGTCATGAGCGCCAAACAATTTAACGGCTCTCTCTCTGGCCACATAAACTTTCGTTTGGCATTCCTATGTCGGAACGAAGCAACGCGTCGGGCGGACCTCGTTCCTGCGGTAGCGTAGCTGCAATGTCAGGACAGAGTGAAAAATAAAGAAAAAGACACTAAACTGGATCAGCGCACCCAATAACTACATTTTATTTGCAACCATAACTTATGTAGTTCCTCGGGCTAAGCAAGTTTATTCGCAGCCATTATAGAAGAAAAAAATTTATATACCCAGAGGAAGACATCCTTTTGCGGCTGGCAAAGCAGGAAATTTACAGGGAATAAGGATGTTAGGAGGAGATCCGGAGATGCGGCGTAGCATCCTCTCCACACGCACTGCTTTGCCGTAAATCATTTTCTTAATCTCTCTTTCGCCAATATGCTATAAATTTATCACATGTTGTTGTTTTTCTTGTTTCGCCATCCAATCCAATCCTCTTTCCTGAATAAACAACAACTGTTTAGGACGAAGTATATGTGCATTTTTAAAATTCAAATTATAATATTTTTGGGTTTTAAGCTGTTGTGTTTCTTGAAAATTTATCAATAATGGAGGACTAAGGATTATTTCTTCCAGCTATTTAAAAAAAAAACGATTTAAACTTAAGCGCCTAGACTGCCAACTGATAGCAACGTGTACAGGATCGCAGATTATGGAAGGTTACCTTGTCTCAGGCAGAGACCCTCAACGGTCGGATGGGAGCGGCAAATATGTCGAAATCGTCGGGGTATCCCAGTAGCTATTCAGATTTGTTGACGATTGAGACTTTCATTTTTACACCTACCCTACGCACCATCTGCCCCAGCACGATTTATTCAGACGAGCTGTTTCGGAACTGAACTTTACTTTCTCCAGTGTTAGGTGCCACAGCTGTTTCAGTTTTGATGATATTCCGTCATAGCTCTATAGACTTCTTTGCGATGAATACTAAAGGGTTTTTTTGTTTTAAGGTTAAGAAATTCGAATTGAAATAAAACCAAAGAAAATCGTTTAAATGTACATCAATTTGGATAATTTGATGCGCCATTGTAGTTTAAATATGATTTCGGGCATGTAGCCGATTCGAAAAATCCAAGTCTAGAGGTTAATTTTTCAACCACTTTCGAGCTTTTGGGGCCGTAAGTCGGCAATAACGTTACGAATGTTGTCTTCCAAGTCCCCTAACGTTTCTCGTTTGCGATTTCACATATCACAAAAAAAAATAATCCAATGATATCAAATCACACGATCTTGGAAGCCAATTAACAGGTCCATTACGCGAAGTTATGCCCTCATCGAATGCTTCCTTCAATAAATCGATTGTGACGTGCGCTGTGTGTCATATAGCGCCGTCTTGTTGGAACCACATCTCATCCACATTCACGCTATCCAATTCGCGAACAAAATAGTCGGTTATCATGGCTCGATAGCGGTCTCCATTAACGTTAACTGAATCTCCAGCTTAATTTCAGAAGAAGTATGGCCCTATGAATCCACCAGCACATCAAACAGTCAGTTTTTGTAGATGCAACAGCGTCTCAAGGGTCTCATGTGGATTCCCTTCACTCCGAATGCGTACCTTTTGCTTGTTGACGTAGCCATTCAACCAAAAATTATCCTCATCACTGAGCAAAATTTTGCGATGAACATCAGCACCATACACCAAAATCACAACGCATTGCATGGTCTAGTGGCATTAATTTTTGCACAAGCTGGATCTTGTAAGGTCGTAAGCCAAGATCCTTGTGCAAAATCTTCCATAAAGTTGATGGACGAAGCTCCAATTGCTGTGCACGGTGGCGAATGGATTCATTCGGGTCCTCTTCAACAATTTGCACTACAGCGGCAATTGTTTCATCGGTGCGCACTGTTCGACGTCCCTGCGGATGCGTATTATCACATCGAGCAAACGTAGTGCGAAAACGATCCATGGTTAACTGAATTAATTGCTCTGATGGACGATTATGTCGACCATAAAATGGAACTGAGCTGAGCGATTATTTTCGAAATAGATTTGCACGATTTGCAGGTGTTGTTCAATTGTCAAACTGTTCATGATGAAATGGCAAACCAAACAGAACATAAATAACATTAGAGCTTCCCGATTTGACGACAAAATGTCAGTTTTATCTATATTCGAGAAACCAACCTCTAAAAAAACACACGGTAGATAATTTACCAGCATTAACCCTGCTTCGCAGTAAGTAATCCTGCATTCCTCATGAGGCTTAACGACAAAATCTAATGAACGCTTCTCCCTAGTATGCAACTACATTTTATCAAAAATGTCAACCCTGGGTGCTGTACTCATTCCGTAACTTTAAACTTCCACGCCTATGTGAGTAAGGCTTTATTTTTGCTCCACATGCTAGGAAGTAGTACGAACAATCGTTGTTGTCGTTAAGTGGCGCTTTAGTCCGGAATGAACCTGGCCCTCAACCAACATGCCTTTCCAATTAGCCCGGTCCTTAGCTAACTGCCTCCAGTTGCGCACTCCAAGTTGGTTGAGGTCGGTTTCTACTTGTGCGGGCCACTTAAGGCGACGTCTTCCTTTACTGCGCCCGACGCACGTCTGCCTGCGAATCGAAGACTCTGCGCGCCGAAATATTGTTGTCCATTTGTTTTACATGTCCTTGCCATCTTAAATGTCTTATGCCAGGGGCATGTCGCTAAACAGTTTGTATAGTTCTTGTTTCAATCTAAGTCTCCATTGCCGGTCAACGCAAACGGGACCTAAGGTTTTTCGAAGAATTTTCCTCTCGAATAGACCAAGAATTTCTTCATCAACTTTTGATACGGCCCATGCTTCTGCGCCGTAGAGCAGGACTGGGATGATCAGGTTCTTATATGGGATCTCCATAGTAGTTCGAGTGAGGGCTATATTACTAAATTGCCTTCTTAGCCCGAACAAACAGTGGTTGTCAAGAGTAATTCTTCGTTTGATTTCTGACGAGATGTTGTTGTCAGAGTTAATAGCGGAGCTGAGATGGACAAACTCCCATACTACCTCAACGTTATACAAGGTGGCGCAAAAATAACCTTCCGATGTTTTTTGGCTGTAATTAAAAAAAAAAAGAAAAACTTTGATTCTTCTTATGGATTATTTTTATTTGGTCTTTTAATTTTTTTTACATCAAGTCGAGACCATGATGTCATGTAAATGGCCACCGCCACAGTTGATTGTCATTTCAGCCCTTTTTATGGCATTTTCCATCACTTTGGCCAAAACTTCCGGCGATAGGTCCTTACATTCTTGACGGATATTGTCTTAAAGAGCTTCAAGAGTCTGAGGCTTGTTGACATAAGCCAGCGACTTCAAAAAACCCCACAAAAAGAAGTCTGGAGCGGTCAAATCAGGCGATCTTGCTGGCCAGTGCAAATCGCCAAAACCGGAGATTAGGCGCCCGGGAAATGCATCCTTCAGCATATCGGTTGTGGCACGTGCAGTGTGTACCGTTGCACCGTCCCGTTGGAACCACATGTTTTCCAATCCCAATTCATCAAGTTGCGGCAAAAAGAACTCGTTGATCATTGCTCTGTAGCGCTCACCATTCACAGTAACCGTTTGGCCCGCGACGTCTTCGAAGAAAAAAGGTCCGATGACTCCTCCAGCAAAAACAGCACACCATACAGTGACTTTGAGCGGGTGTAATGGCTCTTCGTGGGTTGCACGCGGATTTTCAGTGCCCCAGAAGCGTAAATTTTGCTTATTTACGTACCCGCTAAGATGGAAATGGCCCTCATCACTCATGATTATTATTGATGAAAAATCATTTTCCTCTTGGTGGTGATTAAGGATGGCTTGAGCGTATGTTAGACGCGATTGCCAGTCAGCAGCTAACAGCTGATGCACCGTCTGGACTTTGTACGGAAACATCTTCAAATCTTGTGCCAAAATTCGCTGTAAAGACAGTCGACTGATACCCATTTGCGTGGCACGTCGTCTGGTCGATGTCGACGGCACTTCCATGACATCTTCGGCTACAGCAGCAATATTCTCTGCAGAACGGCTACTCCGGGGTCTGCCACGCCTGGCAGCATCTCGAGTTGTGCCAGTCTCTGCGAGGCAAGCGGCTAAACGTCGCAGTGTTTCACCAGTAGGCGTTGGACGGCTAGGAAATCTGCGACGAAATTCACGTTGTGCCAAAGTCACCGACCGATTATTGCTCAAATAAATAGTCACCAATATTCCGCGTTCTGGAGCAGTGTAGCGTAACACTGTTTATTAACGTGTATTTCGCATGTGTTTACTACACAAATGTCAAAACAGAACTGACATTAGGGGCCAATCGCAAAATTTATAGCATTTTCTGATAGGAAGATTACTTTTGCGCCACCTTGTAGTTATATGTCAATGCCGACGTTCTGTCCGATTCGTTAATACTGTGTGTCCTTTCGTGGGCGAATCCTGATAATCCTGTCCTGATAAGGGCGAATCAGGTTTTATGTTAACAATTTCAGACGCTTATCTAATACGACAGATACGATCTTGTAGGCTCTGTTGAGGACAATTTTGCCTCCGTAGGTGGCGCAGTTCAGAGGGTCTCCTCTTTTGTAAATCGGGCAAACGAGACTGAAGTTCAATTTTGCAAGCATACTTTCATTCGACCAGATTCGGCTTATGAGTTGGTACATGTTACTTACCAAGTCATCTCCGCCGGTTTAATAAAGCTCGGGGGGAAAGCCTTCGTTTCCTTCAGATTTATTATGCTTGAGTTTAGATTGTGCCACTAAGGTCGGGTGGCTTGGCATTCCGACAGTGGAATATTGTTCGTCATCGCCGGTTAGCAGTCTGCATCGACTGTGTCTCAACTACGATATTTCCTTGTTCATCTCGACAGTATCCTGTTCGAGCCTTGTGTCCTTGGCTTTGTCGATTTACACTTTGGTAAAACTTATGAATATCTTTCCTGGAGTGGCACCTCTCTATAGTATCGATCGCTCGCCTTGCTTGATTTTTTTTCTTCTTTCTCCATGGCTTCCCCGGCTTCACCCACAATTTAGCCTTATAGGCATCGTTCTTGGCTGCGAACAACTGTCAGCATTCCTCATCAAACCAGGGGTTTCTTGCTAGTGGGCGTGAGAAACCTAGCACATCAGTTGCGGCTGATCTAATGGCTTGTTGTCACCGTTGCCATTGTATTCCGACGTTCGATGGAGGTGGAATAAGGCATTAAGCGAGATGTAAAGGCATACGCGTTGCACGTTGTTCTTGGCGGTCTCTTGTGATTGCAGTCTTTAGACATTTCGACATTATTTCTGGATTGTTGTGCCGTGGTGGATACCCGCATTCATAGCTTGGCTGCAACAAGGTAGTGGTCCGAGCTAATGTTAGCTCCTCGGAATGTTTGGAAATACTAGATGTGTGCCTCTTGTATTTCGCAATGTGATCAATTTGGTTGATTTGGGAGACCGCCATATCCCCTCATGGATATCGATGTGAGAAAACCGTGTGCTGGCTATAGTTTCATTTTGTTCGCAAAGTCAATTAACCTAAGTCCTTTGCCTGACGTGTTATCGTGTAGGCTATGTTTTCCACCAATACTGCTAAAGATGTCTTCTCTTCCTACCTTTGATCTCATAGCACAAGGAGCTTGCAGAAGCAATTCTTAGCTATATCATCTTTTTCCTCCGTCGAGGCGAGACGGCATACAGGGCTTATGTTCTAGATTTTGGCCTTGTTGCGGACTGTTACAATGCGTTTGCTTATGTCTTGGAAACATAAGACTTCTTTCCTAGGGTTGGCACTTATATCAAATCTGCATCCGAATAGTCGCTGTTTCTGCTCACTATAACATGGTCCGTAGTAGATGTCACAGTTTTTCATCCTCTTTATGGCAATGTCTGCTTTGTAGCAGTTTAAGGCTTCCGTTAGTTGTTCGCTTACACCTCTCCTGTTAAATGTTCTCACATTCCAGGTGCAGGTACGAACGTCGTTGTCCTTTTTTCGTTTAGCAGGGTCGTCAACAATAAAACCCGTCATTCCGAGACTATTGGTTGCTTCGTAACAACGTTTCCATGTTATTCTCACCAGGCTAAAGAAACTAAACTTTTAAAGTATTTATTTAAGTTCGGTTTCGAAATGACCAAGTGAACCCATACTCATGTAGTCCACTTGCAGGTTTACCTCACGGACCCGATTATATGTTTTTTTTCCACATTGACGAAACAAATATTTATAGGTTCGTGAATAGCTGGTATATTGGGGTTCACCGAAAGCCGGATAATTCATTCCCCAACCTGCAATCGACTATATATTTTGGACGCACGTTAAAATTAACAGACAATCACTTTATCTTCAATATGACACAGTCTAACTCATCATACACCAAAATATTATAAATGGCATTTCAAATTGTCTCCTAACACTTTGGAACACCTCGAGTTTCAATTCTCTCACACACTCTATTTTAATGATTTCTGGGGATAACAAGCAGATGACAGTACCCGGGGGCTTTATTTATCTACCACTATATATATCACTCTATACGTTAGCCTCACCTGTATACCTAATAAAAAAAGTTCTGCCTCATTAGTAAACCTAAAAAATTAGTCTTGTTGATACATTTGTTGCATGACTAATTGTGTTTTATATGATCCGATTCTGATCTGAAAATTATTTCAGTTATTGTACAGCATGATCTAGCCGTATATCAAACACAATCTCGTTTAAGATTCTTGTGGTCTTAGAAATTCACTCGAATGCCAAACGAACCATAAAATAATATCCTTCAGCAGATAAACCACCTGAATCCAAATTAAGCATTATCCAAGCGTAACTTTACCCCACTCCCACCTGCAGCAGCACGAGTATCAACAATGAATTGAGTGTGCCTTTTGTTTCGATTTGCGAAACATTTCTGGCCCCCCGGATACATGTGCACATACCTGAGGGAGAGATATCGATCAGTGCCTATGCAGTAGCAAAAAGCAGCAAATCACACCCCATTAGACCATACACACATCCCGACCGACACACACTAGTCAGGCATTCAGCAACCACTGCATTTGCGGAGTAGGAAGCAGGAAACTTTCTAAAGGATAGTGAATAGTGGCTTCCTTTTGCCACAAATACACGTTCCGTACCTACGTATGCAGACATCCGGACTGCACTTGTTTCCTGCAACTTTGAGCAGCATTTCCTCTGCAGTTGATGCATTACAATTGATAATAATCAAACATATTGTTGCTTATGAGAGGCATTCAATTACATATCACACATCGGGGCAAACATACAATGGGTGCTACCTACCACCATTAAGCGGCATTCACTGGAAGGAGTTATCAGGCGCTGCATAACAAGGCAAATGACCATTTGTTCTGATGCACACTCCGAACTTTGTAGTTAATTTAATTGTAACATCATTTGGTATGCACTTAAAAAGTCCTGCGAGGATGCCATTGTTGCCTGAATACGGGTCAATGAGTATAGTTGAGGGTTGTCACATAACGAATTTTGTAGCAGCATTTATAATTTATCAGCAATCTTCCAAGTCAGCCGCGAACGTAAAAGCCTCATAAATATTTTTATACCCTATCCCATAGGGGTATGGATCGACTCAGAATCGATAGACTGATGAAATTTGGTACACGTGTTTGTTGTTGCTCCCAGTAGAACAAGTGTAAACATTTTTGAAATATCCAGACTGCCACCCTCCTTTTTAGAAAAACGTAGTTAAAGACCAAACCGTTCAAAGTTTTGAAAAAGTCTCTGAACTAATCAATCATCATCATCAATCATCTAATCAATCCTAATGTCTATATTTCGTCTATACAATGTTTTTTTTCCACGCCCACTTTTTGGAAGCGTTTTCAGTAAAAAATTTTAAACATGTCGAAAAAAAAATGAGAATCAATATTCTATCCAATCCCAACCGCAAAAGATGGGTGCGATTCAATATATTCTACAGACGAAATGTGCTCAAAAGCATTTAATTTCATTTGATATTCATCAAGTGCTTACATTGACTTTTGAAGTAAAACTTATTTTGGGAAGATGTGAATTGGATTTTATGAAACGAAAAAGTGTAACGAAAAACGGATCAATGCTCACTCCATCTCTGCCACTGTTTACAACCTCGATAGTGTATGCGTCTCATCCTCGTGCAAATCAACAAGAATGCAGTTTCACTTCTACCACGTGTAAGCTCACATTCCTACTTCGTAAAGAACGTACTTAAAAATGTGCCAGACTTAGGCAAGAAGTCTTGCCTTTTCAATATAACGGTTGATCCAAGTAGAGATACTTTTTTCAATAGCCTTTTTTGACAGATCACGTGTGAGTCGTGTCATGCTGTCATGTTGTTTTTGTTTAGTATTGTTTGGCATTTCATAATGGAAAGACTTACGCGTAAACAACGTTTACAAACTGTTCAACTTTATTATGAAAATTCACGTTCTGTGAGGAATGTGTTTCGTGCACTTCGCTCAACTTATGGTCAACATAGTCGGCCTACTGAGCGTACTATTCGCAACACCATCACCCATTTTGAGACCCAGCATTCATTATTGGATAATATTTGACCGAATAGACCACGTCAAGCACGCTGGGAAGAAAATATAGCGGCCGTAGCTGAGAGTGTACACGAAGACCGTAGATAGTCGATTCGGCGCCGTTCGCAGCAACTCGGACTGACGTATGGAACGACTTGCAGCTTTTTACGTCAAGATCTTAAATTGAAAGCGTACAAAATACAGCTTGTGCAACAACTGAAGCCGCTCGACCTTCCCAAGCGACATCGCTTCGCTCTATGGGCTCTTAAGAAGTTCCAAGAAGATCCGACGTTTTCGAGGCAAATTTTGTTTAGCGATGAGGCCCATTTCTGGCTCAATGGGTATGTAAACAAACAAAATTGCCGCATTTGGGACGAAGAGCAACCTGAAGAGATTGAAGAACTGCCACTTCATCCAGAAAAAACAACGGTTTGGTGTGGTTTGTGGGCCGGTGGAATCATCGGTCCATATTTCTTTAAAAATTATGCCGGTGCGAACGTAACCGTCAATGGCACCGTTATCGTGCCATTATAACCGTCTATTTGATGCCTGAAATTGAAGATCGTGATCTCGGCGACATTTGGTTTCAGCAAGACGGCTCCACTTCCCACACATCGCATCAATCAATGGACTTATTGAGAGAACATTTCGGTGAGCACATAATTTCACGTTTTGGGCCGGTCGATTGGCCACCATGATCGTGTGATATCACACCGTTAGACTTTTTCCTGTGGGGATATGTAAAGTCAAAAGCTTATGCCGACAAACCCGCTTCGATTCAGGCCTTGGAGGAAAACATCACGCGTGTCATTCGCCAGTTACCAGTCGAAATGCTCGAACGAGTGATCGAAAATTGGACTCAACGGATGGACCATCTGCGACGTAGCAACGGCCAACATTTGATAGACATAATCTTCAAAAAATAAATGCCAAAGAATATTCTTTCAAATGATAATAAACATTCTCCATTAAATTTGAATTTTCTGTGTTTTTTTCTTTAAAAAAGTAGGGAACCTCGAAATGGATCACCCTTTATTAGCGAACGCATTGTAATAATTCGCAGCAAGGCCAAATTTGTCAAAATAAGCCATACATGAGCCCACACCCCGACGGAGGAAAAATATGATATAGCTAAGGACTGCTTCTATGAACTCCTTGACAAAACCTATGAGCGACTACCGAAGTACGATGTTAAAATCGTGCTGGGAGCTTTTAACGCAAAGGTAGGAAGAGAAGATAACTTAAGCAGTATTTTCGGAAAACACGTCCTACACGACAGCAAGTCTGGTAACGGACTTAGGCTAATTGACTTCGCTACGAAACGATATGCCACTGTAGCCAGCACACAGTTTCCTCATCTCGATACCCATAAGGGGACATGGCGGTCTCCATATCAACGAACGGTTAACCAAATTGATCACATTGCGATAGACAAGAGGCACGCTTCCAAAACTTTGGATGTTCGACCATTCCGAGAAGCTAATATCGGACACTACCTTGTTGCAACCAAGGTAAGAATGCGGATATCCACCACTCCACAACAATCCAGAAATACTGTGAAAAAGTTGATGTCGACAGACTTCTCGATTAATACCATACCACCAGCATCGAATGTCGAAGAGCAATGGCAACGATGCCAACAAGCCATTAGATCAGCTGCAACTGATGTGCTAGGTTTCTCGCGCCCACCAGCAAGAAACCCTTCGGGTTATGAGGAATGGTGACAAATACTAGCAGCCAAGAACGGGGCCTATAAGGCTAAGCTGCAGGTGAAGGCGAGAGCTGCCATTAAGCTGAATAGACGAAGAAGAAGGGAAGAAAACCGGCTTTTAGAAAGAAGCAAAAATAGCAAGAGAAGTGCTCCATCGAGGATATAGAGAGGTGCCACTCCAGAAACGATGTTCGCATATTTTACCAAAGTGTTAAACGTTAAAGCCAATAACACATGGCTCGATCAGAATCCTGTCAAGATGACCATGGAAATATCGTAGTCGAGACACAGACGATGCTGAGGATATTGAAGAACCACTTCTGCAGACTTCTAAACGTTGATGACGAACGACATTCCGTTTTCTAGCATATCGAAGGAAGCGGCAAAAATAGGTTAATAGTAAATGAGGGTAACACCAGCGATATGCTGTTAACACAAAAGGACACACAACATCGACGAATTGGACAAAACCATAACCATTGATAGATATAAGTTTAAGATAGTATTTGACTTTGTCTACCTCGGACGGGATCGGCTCCGCTATCAACTCTGACAGCAACATCTCGTCAAAAATTAAACGAAGAATTACTCTTCCCAACCGCTTTTTCTTCCGGCTGACAAGGCAATTAAATAGTAAAGTGCTCTTCCAAACTACTAAGGAGATCCTTTATAAAACCCTGATAATCCAAATCCTGCTCTAAGGCGCTGAAACATGGACCATCTCAAAAGCGGATGAATAAATCCTTGGTCGATTCGAGAGGAAAATTCTTCGAATAGTCTTCGGTCCCGTTTGCGTTGCCAGGCTATGGAGACGAAGATTCAACCAAGAACTATACGAGCTGTACAGCGACATATCCCTGGTGAAAAAACTCCGCATTAGACGTTCAAGATGGCTAGGACATGTAGATCGAATGGACACCAACACTCCGGCTCGCAGAGTCTTCGATTCCCAGCCAGACGTTGGACGCAGTAGAGGAAGACCTCGCCTTAAGTGGCGCGCACAAGTAGAAACCGACCTCGACCAACTTGGAGTGCGCAACTGGAGGCAGTTAGCTAAGGACCGGGCTAATTGGAAAGGCATGTTGGTTGAGGCCCAGGTTCACTCCGGACTGTAGCGATACTTAAGTAAGTAGGTATGTTGGTTGAGGCTCAGGTTAATTCCGGAATGTATCGCAGCTCATGTTAGTAAGTGAGTACGTATTTTTTAGAGCATATTTATGGCGCTTTAAACTGTTTTTTAAGAGCATATTTCTGGTTGCCCTATTGATCATCATTCAGGATGTGCAGCTTTCCTGCGTTTAAGGCGCTACTTATAAGTGAATTCTTTGTTGTCATTGGAAAATACCTCCCATATAAGGTACTTTAGAAAAATAAACCTACCAATGCTTAGTAAGCTTTCAGAAATTTCGCAGTTTAAACGAAGAAATCAAGAAAAAAAAGAATTCGATCTCATGTCGAAACGTTAGCTTTTTTTAATTGGAACAGTTTCATCTATCCAGACCAATGCGCGCTGTTGTCCCCCTTAATGGGTGTATAGCCGGTATAGCCGGTATAGCCAACGAAAAGGCCTTTAAAATGTCATGAAATTTGTATTCAATAAATCATGATCAGACTCTCCGAGCAGGCTAATCATCGCCCAGCTAACTCAGTGAACGAGTCAATTTAAAGGATCCAAATAAATCCAATGTCACCAACTCTAAAATTCCCAGAATATGGCAAGAGCCAAACCGACATATTTCTATGCTCTTAAATAATACAATTGTCTATGTCGTTAAGGTCGTAATTTATTTACTTACTTATGTGGCGCTACAGTCCAAAATAAGCCACGGTCTCAATTATAAACATGCCCGTTGCCCAGCTCACTGCAGCCGGTCGCGCCATTTAATTGAAGCCTTGATCTGCTTAAACCTTACCTAATCGAGAAGGTAGGATGAAGGTGGTTGTAAGCCCTCAGCTATAGTAATATATAATGAGAGCGTTAACTCTCTGGGATATGCCAGAGGCAGTATTTAAGTAGCAACAGATATTTCGCTTTACATTTCAAAACGTTGAACCAATTTTATTTTTAGCCTGAACTATTTTCTATGATATTAAGTTATTAGAACACCAAAATAAATTACTGCATTGACATGTAATCCCCTGTCTAGCAACTTTTCAAAGTCTATAAATCACTCTCATTCCCATTCATATTACCTACATTCAAGAAGTTAGTGTCCCTTCAAAAACGTTAAAATTCGAACTTAAAAGCATCACTATTCCAGGTAGCTTGTGGGAATGGCAATATTGTAAAGGGAAATACATTCGCCTGCAATATCAGTGTTGGTTGTAGATAAGTCAACTCAATATTTGCAAGACCTTGCACACGAAATGTAAACTAAGTTGTTTCCCATCGGGAGTTGCAATATACAGTCCCTCGCCTTCGCATTCGCTCTCAAAACAGTTTTCAAGTGACATTTTCAATTACCATGCAATGGCATTTTAATGCACAAACATCTTTTTTCAAGTTGACACTCAAACGGGCTCCGCACAGCGCAGTGCAACGCAGAGGTGGGAAACACTCTTCCGTTGCACCATGAGCAGCAACAAGACAACCGTCCCAAAGTACACGAGGACATGTCAACAGGAAGACATTGGCAGTAGCACTGCCACATATAAATATATAGGAAATGGAAATTGGGTTGAAGCCAGTTCTTGAAGCGGAGCATGATGATTTCTTCAACCCTGAATGCATGGAGGAGCCTTAGGTACTTCAAGACAGCACCAACGACCCACATTAGCGGCGCTCTCTTCCTTCAGAATGTCTGAACAAATGATAACATGAGTGACAAACTACAAATTAATGCGCTACTGTCATTGTGAGATGTGCTTCATCATCAACGAACACATCCATAGCGCGCATTCCTTCACTTGCTGTCACATGATGAGTTATAAACTCATTGCAAATGTTTTCCTCAAGTACACACTCCATATCGCAATATGTCAACTTTCTTGAAGACAAAACTCCCCTTCTTATGATGTTTGGGCTGGAAGACCAAATAAGCTGTGAGGACGACACCGTAAGCGGGCGCCTAAAAGCATTTGCATCGCACTTTACTTGCGAAACACAATAACCGACATTGAATATGTGATGATAAGGAGCCAGAGTGTGTCCTAGTTTTCAGCTTGCTACCACAAAACGTAAAGGTAGCGCATACTGAAAATACGTACGCATACATAGACCACTTACTGTGGCAAAGTTTTATTTTATTTAACGCCTTAGGATGGAGCTGCATATACGGCCGCATAATTATTAATTGGTTGCAAGGCAAAGCATTTATTTTACTTTCGCAATTTAATTTCACAGTCAGAATCAGAACTCTTAAAAATTATATTCAGCGATAAGTGCTGAAACCGTCTTTGTACGCATAACAGTAAAGGGTCGCTTTAATTTGTGGTTTTAATTAATGGCCATTTAAAAGTTAACTTTCCTTTGATGTCATTCAAGTGGAAACGATGGAAATGTCGCATTGCGTATGTACGTGTTTACCGTGTTTAAGTAAGCTGTAGGTGTATTGCCATTTAAGCTCGGCTCAAATTACTGAGGCAAGTGAATGCAAACAATTTTTCGGAAAGCTTAATTTTGTGTTATTCTTGAATGATTATACAACAAGAGAAGTTAATGAGTCGGTTTGGCTTGAATTAACTGGAGAGAGAGGTTCTTCTATCCTACTGAATTTCCACGAGTAGATTCATCTGCGCTGTAAGCTTCTTTGAAACAGATAATTGAGGCGTTATATCTGCCTTCAATTCTAAAATCGATGTTGGGTTTGGGTTTTCATAGCTTGGATTTTTTTTGGATGGTTGGTAACATAACGATTTTCGAGCTCTTATGCGGAAAGGGGTTTGCCATCGGCTTTTTGCTCACTGACCAGCTCCTTCTATCTCTCAGTACCTAACCTGAGGGCATGAATAAAACATATGAAAAGGCTTCAATCCGATGCGCGGTTTGTTGAATATCATATCTCATCCTATTCTTGAAATAAATATCCGGGAGTGACTAAAAACTGAATGGGAAGAAAACAGCATTGTCACCACATCTTGTTTAGAATCTTTTTTGGTTCGACAGACACCGCGTTTTCCTATGGCATATGCTATGGGGTAGGGTATACAAATGGGTTTTTGGAAGAAAACGCCTCCAAACATTGGGCGAGGTTTAACATGATCCAGAACGAAATTTTTATATTGACATTATCGAAGTATTTGAATCGAAAGTTTTTTTTTCAAAGTAATTTGCAATTTAACCAAAAAAGGTTGGCAAGTGTACGATAACTTACTTACTTACTTGCTTACTTAAGTGGCGCTACGTCCGGAATGAACCTGTGCCTCAACTAACACGCCTCTCCAACTAGCCCGGTCCTTAGCTAACTCCCTCCAGTTGCGCACTCCAAGTTGGTTGAGGTCGGTTTCTACTTATGTGCGCCACTTAAGGCGAGGTCTTCATCTACTGCGTCCAACATCTGGCTGGGAGTTGAAGACTCTGCGAGTCGGAGTGGTGTCCCTTCGCCCTACATGTCCTAGCCATCTTAAACGTCCAATGGCGAGTTTTTTTTTGACGAGTTCTTGGTTGAATCTTTGTCGCCATAGCCCGTCAACGCAAATGGGACCGCGGATTTTTCGAAAAATTTTCCTTTCAAATCGACCCAGGATTTCTTCATCCGCTTTTGAGGCGGTCCATGCTTCAGCGTAGAGCAGGACTGGGATGATCAGGGTCTTATATAGCATTTCCTTAGTAGTTCGAGTGAGGGCTTTAATACTAAATTGCCTTCTTAGCCGGAAGAAACAGCGGTTTGCAAACGTAATTCTTCGTTCCATTTCTGACGTGATGTTGTTGTCAGAGTTAATGGCAGAGCTGAGATGGACCAAGTCCCTTACTACATTAAAGTTATATCTGCATTTGGTGACGTTCTGTCCAATTCGTCAATGTAGTGTGTCCCTTCGTGTTGGCAGCATATACTTACTCTTGCCCTCATTTACTGCTAAGCAAATTTTTGCCACTTCCTTTTCTATACAAGCAATATATATGTCAATATCGTCGGCGAATGCTAGCAGTTGCACCGATTTTTGGTATATTTTGCCTCTGGCTCGAGAGTTTTGCACAATCCTCTCAAGAATCAAACTGAAGAAGTCCCATGACAGCGCATCGCCTTGCCTAAATCCTTGTTTGGTATCGAATGTGTCGGTGAGTTCGTCTCCAACCCTGATGGAGCAGCGTGAATTTTCTATCATCATGCTACACAAACAGGCATGTTTTGGGCGGTATAGCATCTCTGTATAGTTCGTCTCTACAAATGCTGTCGTATAGGTGGTGGGTATCAATTTGGACTTCTTGGGTTTTTTTTTTGCAGAATCTGCCGTAGTTTGGGGACTTTCCTGACTTAAAACCACACCAATAAGGGCCGATCATGTTGTTGGTAAACGGTTTCAGGAGTTCACATATTACGACAGATAGGATCTAGGCGATGTGGAGGAGACTTATGCTTCTGTAGTTGGCGCAGCTCAGAGGGTCTCCTTTTTGGTGGACCGGGCAAACTATGCTGAGATTCCATTCTTCAAACATGATTTCAGCCGACCAGGTAAGGTTTATGAGTTGGTGGATGTTATTTATCGGCGGGAAGGCCGTTATTTCCGGCAGCCATATTAAGCTTTAGTTTAGATATTACTACCATCACTTCACTCGGGTCGGGTGGTTGGCAATTTTTGAAGTTGTTGCCAATATTGAATGGTGCGTTCTTCCATTCTTCCATATATTCCATATCCTCAGCATCGACTGTGTCTAAACTACTATATTTCCTGGGTCATCTCGTTAGGATTCTGTCTGAGCCTTGTATCCTTGGCTTTGACGTTTTACACTATGGTTAAACTTACTTACATCGTTCCTGGAGTGGCACCTTTCTATATCCTCGATCGCGCTCTTTTCTTTCTCTTTTTTCTACTTTCCGAAAAGCCGGTGTTCTTCCCTACTTCTCTGCGTATAGATCACAATTACAGCTCTGGTATTCACCTACAGCTAAGGCTTGTTGGCCTCGTTCTTGGCTGCGAGCATCTGTCTGCATTCCTCATCAAACCAGGGGTTTCTTGTTGGTGGGCGCGAGAAACCTTTCACATCAGTTGCAGCTGATCTAATGGCTTGTTGGCATAAACGTCATTGTTCTTCGACATTCGATGCTGGTGGTATGGTGTTAATCGACGGGTTAAGGGATACGCGTTGTCCGAAGGCCTTGTCAGTCTCTTGCTATTGCAGTCTTTCAACATTAAATGTTTTCACAGAATTTCTAGATTATTGTGGCGTGGTTGATATCCACATCCCTAAAAATACTGGATGCGTGTCTATCTATCGCAATGTGTCCAGTTTGCTTGACCATTCGTTGATCTGAAGAAAACCATGTCCGCTAATGGATATCGAGGTGAGGAAACCGTGTGCTGGCTATAGTGGCATTTCGCTTCGTAGCGAAGTCAATTAGCCTACGTCCGTTACCAGTCTTGTTGTTGTTGTAGGCTATGTTTTCCGACAATACTGACAAAGACGTCTTCTCTTCCTACCTTTGCCTTAAAATCTCACAATAACACGGTCCGTAGTATATGTCACAGTTTTTCATCCTATTTTTGCCCGACCCATCCGATCATATTGCCTGGATGGCAGTAATATCTGATTTGTAGCAGTTTACGGCTTCCGCTAGTCATTCGGTTGCACCTCTCCTGTTTAATGTTCTCACATTACAGGTGAAGGTACGAACGTCGTTGTCCTTTTTTCGTTTAGCAGGGTCATCAACAATGAAATCAGTCCATTCCGAGGCTATTGGTTGCTATTTTTCCATGGTTGGGTAGTTAACCCAAAGCAAAAACCCCAACCTTGAGGCCAGTTCCAATTTATTAGATACCCCTAAGACATGGGGCCACCAGTATCCATCTATCACTTTTCAAGGGGCCTGACTTTCCATTGAAATTCCTAGACAACCTGTTGTCCGAATATGTCGATGCAGCTTGTCTATGTTCGCCTGCGATAGCAGGTCGGGTATTCATTCCGTGCCGTTCTGACCTAACAGTTTATAGTGTTGCTGTTTTCGTCGTGTTTTCGACACTAGCGCTTATTGAGCAAATCAAATCCGGTTGTATGAGACCAGTACCCGATGGTTACCACTTGGAGGGTTAAAATAAGCACTTGATGTGTAGTCAGAGTTACAACCACTGGGCATTGCGAAGCTAAAGCCAATCAGAGTCTACCCTCGTTCTACAACACCTAAGGACTGAACAACACTCAAGTACTGAAGCTACATCTTAATAATTTAGTCATCGAGGGAGATGCCTCCGGATTTGATCAGGAACTAAAGAAAATGCTGGGTTTAGAAAATGACGCCGCGGCTACCTATATACAGACAATGACATAAAATGTTGTTGCAAACTCTGATACAGAGAAATCAGCTTTAAAAAAAACTTCCTTATGGTCACTTATAGTTAAGCACACAACAGTGTTATCTCGAAATTCCATACTTTACCAAGGAGTACAATGCACTCCCAGGACAAAATCGAACAAAATGTATATACAAATGTCTTAAACTGAATGAAAAACTTTTGAAATAGTGCCAAAATGAAGCTGCCACCTTTACAGACAGAATTAATATTACAAACTTTTTTAAAAATTCGCTTCTATTCCGCAATAAATTATTTCCAAATGAACCAGCGCTTAATCCAGCTCTGTCCACCCAAAAATGTAACTAATGAAATCAATTACTTACAATTGCACAAAACCCACTTGACCCATCTGGAGGCATCACCTAATGACGCTTCACACAGACTCCTTGAAGCATAAATAATAAACGAATATTGAAACAGTTAAGAAAAGATATCCTAATTCACCGTATATGGTACCGCTCTGTCCGTTAAGACACAAATCATTTCTTCGTTAAATTTTTGTTCCACTTGTAGCAACTCCCCAAAAATTAAACGGATACAAATGGCCGACAATCAATTGGTGACTTCTTATTTTCCGGGCCCCATAGTCGTTCTCGTGCACATGATATCCTTTCCAGTTCCAAAAAGGAGATCAAAACGAGAAAAGCACATCTAAACCGACACCCTAGAAGAGACGCATTACAACTCGTTCTCAAGTGCAAAGAGTGAGAGACGACAAAGAAGAAGACAAAAGCGCACACAAAAGGACATAAGTGTTAGTAGCAGAGCAGCACAAAAAGAAGGACTCCAAGAACTTGGAGACAAAAAAAATTGTTTGTTTGAGACAAGATTTATGATTGCCTCTCGTATAAGAGGACCCCACCAGTACGACGACCACCTCCTGCTTGAGACGAGAAACGTAGACTCCGGGATTATTTATGACGGTACCATGTCACATTGTCTAGGATTTTTCGCCCAGCCACCCATCCATCCATCGTCTCCGCTCATAAAGATAGAATTTCGTAATTAACGCTTGTAATAGGATCACGATTAAGTACGGTGAATATTCACTACTGACATGAAGCGCATATATCTCACTCTGGGCGAACGAAGAAGACATAACATGGACGGGGATACGAATGGCGATGTAGTAGCGTCCAATCCATCCTGGTTATAGGGATTTTTTTTAAACACCACGAGACGCAAGCTGACAACCAGTATGCTCTTAGCAATGGAAAAAACTTTTTTTTCTTATTTTATAAAATATCCCCACGCTCTCTTTCTCTCTTAGATTTGGTATAAACTCTTGGGTTGAAGGACACCCCCGAGAAGAAAGAAACAGAGTTGTTACCACGATAGAAATCAAAGCCGGGCAAAGAAAGCGAACGAAAGAAATAGGATTTTCCTTTTGTGATAAATGAGGTCGCATTAATTACACTAGCATCAAGGAGGAAGAAGAAGAGCGTAGGGTGTCGAGCGCAAACTTTTTCCGCTACCAAGCAAGGAGTAACCAGCGTGCAAATGAAAATTTCGTTTCCGCCATTCTTTTAGCATCCCAGACCCACATTTCACATCCAACACCACAACCTATCCCTCAGTAAGGATAACTTTAATCCTATTCTAAGGATTCATTTAAAAGTTTGCACGTGTTGCATTGGCTGTCTGTGTAGCGGTAGCACAGCACCACCGTATCATCATCATCACCATCATGCATGTGCATTCACACATGTTAGCTAGTTACACCATGGCTTACAGGCAGGAGAGCAGAGAGATGGGTGTGCATGTGCATCCTCTACTGCACACTAATTAAAAAATATGGAATAGTAAATGTGAAATGTGAGCTCCAACCATAGTGCAGTGGCTTTGATTTCAATCCGCCCACGGCACTACGGAACCAGTGATGGCAACCATCTCTTGGTAAACTGAAACTAAGTTGGAATTCTTAAGATCCATTGCCCGTGGTAGTTCACGATTAGCGGACAGAGATAAGGACGAGTTGGAGATAAATTCCTGTGGGATTACCATTCAGGACTGGGATGGAATTCAAATGTGTGTTTGCTATAGTGTGTATGTGTGTGAGGAAATCCCTTGTAATGAAAAATTATATCAACAAACTCCGAACACGCAAACATTTTATCGCTAGGAGGTGCGGAAGGTGCATTCAATATAGCAGACCCTCATTCCTGTACACGACTTAAATCCGACCCTGTCACTTAAAAGGGATAAACTTTGGAAATGCTCACAGAGCTTAAGGGTTTATTGAACTTTGTCGTCAACGAGGACAATTACTACAACATCCAGGCTTCAGCGAACGACGCCCTGACTGTGCCTATACACCAGACTAGGCAAGTGAATCAATTGCGCACTGCCAACGATAATAATGTTTGCTGCCCAAGGATAACTTGTATTAGCTTTCAAATATCAAGTTAAGGCAATTATTATTCGCGTACTTATTGATGACGCTATGGTTGCTACGTGGAGTTACTCATGAAAGAACGAACAAGGATGTTGCAATTTTGAAAGAAAAAAAATATGAAAGCAGAATGGGAGCAAAAAAGTCCTGCAAAGTTTGCTCAAAATCATTGAAATTTGTTTAACTTTTTTTCTCTGTCAAGTTTATTTGAAAAATGCTTTTGTGTGAGTGAGCGTAAGTGTTCAAGTGAAAATAAATTTAATCAGTTGCACAACGTGCAATAATTGATTGCATTTGAGGGTAAAACTTGTAAAGGGTGTCATTTTTTATGACAGGTTATGTTAAGAAAATGTAGTTGTAGTACTGATTATGTGATCAAACAATTACTGCGCAATCATTTGGATGCCCTGTCAAACCTGTAAAGAATGGGTAATGCGATACAGAAAGTATTTTGGTAGTTGTGGACAAGACCAAGTAAATGCTATCAACGAACAACGTTCTGTCGACACACAACCTCAAAAAAATGTAGCTGAAGATCGGAACATCTTAGAGATTGTTAAAGAGTCCGTCATCGGATTCAATATTAACCCCATAAGCGACAGCTTAGCGATGATATGACGAAGCCTTATTCTAGGAAATCGATGCAAGTTCGGCTAAACGAAACAAAATTCTTTACCCGAAACTCCAAATGTTTGCTCTATCGGACACTTATCCTACTAGTCCTACTTTGCGACGCTGAGAACCAGACAATAAGTAGGAAAAGGGAAAAAATACTAAGCACCTTCGAGAGAAAAATTCTTCGTCGATGATACAACCGCGAACATTATAAGCTGTACCAAGAAGTGAAAGCAATACAGAATGTTTAAACAACTACTACTTATCGGGCTCCCGACCCGCGAAGAGTCTCTGCATGAGACACTACAGCCTTCCATCTTCTACGATCCCGGGCTCGCTGCTTTCAGTTGTCTAGACCAAGCGCTCTGGCATCCGGGATGGCTTGGTCTTTGAAACTGAGGTTCGGTCTTCTTTGCCTTCTCGAACCTGTGGGCTGGGATTCGAAGATCCTCTTAGCTGGAGCATTATTGTCCATTCGCTCGATGTGGACCAGCCAATGTAACCGCACACAGGACCAACAATCCGCCGAAGTATTTTCATCTCGAAGGACCCAGTATCAGCTTCACTCTCAGCTGCTTATCGTCCAGCACTAAAGCAGGACTGGAAGGATACGGATTTTATAGAGCACACATTTCGTCCTTCGACTTAAGAGTTTTGAACCCAGTTGTTTTGCCAAACCGAGGAGCAACGGTTTTCTAGAGTAATTTTTCGCGGATATTCACTAGGGTGTCATTCGTGGAGTCTATTTTTACTCCGAGGTAGGATAACTCCTTAACTACCTCGAAATTGCTGTTACCAGTAGTGACGTTTTGTCGTGCTGGTGAACAGATGCTTGTTTGTTTGTTGATAGCATGTACTTAATCTTGCTACTTAGTCGCCGTGAACGCTTCTATCACGGCACGCTGGGAGCGACCGGATTATGTCAATATCGTCCGCATAGCCCAGCACCTGGACAGACCTGTTGAAAATAGTGCCTTCAGTGTTGACACCTGCCCTTCGTACTGTCTGCTCCAGTACGAGATTGAAGAAGTCACATGATAGCGCGTATCTCCTTACCGAAAGCCGGTGCATGCTTGCAATAGTTCGGAAGAGCTACTTCCAAGCTGCATGTTGCAGCGCGGGTTTTCCAGTGTCACGCGACAGAGTTGGAATCATTGTCGCCGGGATTTCGAATTTGGAAATCGCCATATAGAGCTCCTGACGATGTATGCTTTCATAAGCGGCTTTGAAGTCGATGAATAGGTGGTGAGCTTAGACTTAAAATTAGTTGGTCTTCTCTAGGATTTGCCTCAGTGTGGAAATTTAGTCACATCTACCGAAAGGTCATTCTTGATTCCAGCCTTCAGGTTCGAGAAGACAAGAAAGACCGAATATATGGTGAGCAGAAACAGCGACTGTTCGGATGTGGATTTGTTATAAGTGCCAGACTTAGGCAAGAAGTCTTATGTTTCCAAGACATTAGCGAACGAATTGTAACGATCCGCATCAAAACCAAATTCGAAAACATTAGCCTTACATGCGCTCACGCCCCAACGCAGGAAAAAGATGATATAGCTAAGGACTGCTTCTATGAGCTCCTTGACAAAACCTATGAGCAACTACCAAAGTACGATTTTAATATCGTGCTGGGAGATTTTAACGCAAAGGTAGGAAGAGAAGATATCTTATCCTACACGGCAAAACGTCTGGTAACGGACTTGGGCTAATTGACTTCGCTACGGAACGAAGTGCCACTATAGCTAGCACATGGTTTACTCACCTCGATATCCATAAGGGGACATGGCGGTCTCCAGATCAACGAACGGTCAATCAAATTGATCACATAGCGATAGACAAGCGCCACGCATCCAGTATTTTGGATGTCCGAACATTCCGAGGAGCTAACATCGACTCGGACCACTACCTTGTTGCAGCCAAGGTTAGAATGCGGATATCCACTACGCCACAACAATCCAGAAATACTGTCAAAAAATTTAATGTCGAAAGACTGCAATCGCAAGAGACCGCCAAGACCTTCGCGCAACGCGTATCCCTAAACCTCTCGATTAACACCATACCACCAGCATCGAATGTCGAAGAACTATGGCAACGATGCCAACAAGCCATTAGATCAGCCGCAACTGATGTGCTAGGTTTGTCGCACCCTCCAGCAAGAAATCCCTGGTTTGACGAGAAATGCCGACAGATGCTCGCAGCCAAAACGAGGCATACAAGGCTAAGCTGCAGGTGAAGACGAGAGCTGCCGTTGAGCTCTATAGGCAGAGAAGAAGGGAAGAACACCGGCTTTTTAGAAAGAAGAAAAAAGAGGAAGAAAAGCGCGCGATCGAGGATATAGAGAGGTGCCACTCCGTAAGTTTTACCAAGTTTTTTTTAGCAATATCCAAACTGAAGCTTAATAAGGCTACCGGAAATGACGGCCTTCCCGCCGAGCTTTATAAAGCCGGGGGAAATGACTTGGTAAGTAACATCCACCAACTCATAAGCCGAATCTGGTCGGAAGAAAGTATGCCTGAAGAATGGACCTCAGCATCGTTTGCCCGATCCACAAAAAAGTAGACCCTCTAAACTGCGCCAACTACAGAGGCATAAGTCTCCTCAACATCGCATACGAAATTCTATCTGCCGTAATATGTGAACGCCTGAAACCGTTTACCAACAACCTGATCGGCCCTTAAGTCCAAATCGATACCCACCACCTATTCATCGATTTCAAAGCCGCATACGACAGCATTTATAGAGACGAACTATACAGGGTCATGTCTAGTTTTGGTATACCGCCCAAACTCGTCCGTTTGTGTAGGATGACGATGGAGAATTCTCGCTGCTCCACCAGGGTCGGCAACGACCTCACTGACACATTCGATACCAAAAAAGGATTTAGGCAAGGCGATGCGCTGTCATGTGACTTCTTCAATCTGATTCTTGAGAGGATTGTGCAAAACTCACGAGCCATCACCTGAGGCACAATTCTAAACAAATCGGTGCAACTACTAGAATACGCCGACGACGTGAGACGTGACATCAACGTGATGTCATAGGCACGTTTGATAGTATTGAAAGGAAAGGACACACAACATCGACGAATTAGACAAAACGACACCATTTACAGGTATCACTTTGAGGTAGTACGGGACTTCGTCTATCTCGGCTCTGCTATTAACTATGACAACAACATCTCGGCAGAAATTAAACGAAGAATTATTCTTGCCAACCGCTGTTTCTTCGGGCTAAGAAGGCAATTTAGTAGTAAAGCCCTACTAGGGAGAACCTACATAAAACCCAGATCATCCCAGTCCTGCTCTACGGCACTGAACCAGGGACCTTCTCAAAAGCGGATGAAGAAATCCTTGGTCGATTCGAAAGGAAAAATCTTCGAAAAATCCTCGGTCCTGTATTCGTTGACGGGCTATGGGGACTAAGATTCAATCAATAACTAAACGAGCTGTATAGCGACATGCCCCTGGTCAAAACACTCCGCATTGGACGTTTAAGATAGCTAGGACATTAAGAACGAATATATACCAATACTCCAGCTCGCAGATATCTTCGATTCCCAGCCAGACGTCGGACGCAGTAGGTGAAGACCTCGCCTTAAGTGGTGCACACAAGTAGAAACCGACCTCAACGAACTTTAAGTGAGCAACTGGAGGCAGTTAGCTAAGGGCCGGGCTAATTAGAGAGGCATTTTGGTTGAGGTCCAATTTCATTCCGGACTGTACTTGCCACTTAATAGAAGAGATCGTCCATTATTATCAAGCGCACTTTTAAGCAATCTACACACATACTTATAACCGGGAAAGACTATTGTATTCAAATTAAAGTGAGAAATGAATAAGAAGGATCTGAAAAGTAAGATGTTGTTTCGGAAATAGTAGCAAAAGCTGCAATCCAATCTGCTTCAACATAATAACCCAACAATATTATGGTTCTTATCAATTTGTTTATGCTACCAGTAACTCTTGTACTCTTTTTCCTGTCTTGAGGCCTATGGGGTAGGCAAATCCTTCTGTTGTTGGGAAATTGGTTACAACATGCTACTTAATCGTTTTACTTGGCACCTTTATTATAATCAACTTCCTCCAATGCTTCAACAACGACAAATTGGGTCCAATAGTTTCACAGCTCCAAATTACTTTGGTGGAGACATTAGGTGCCATTTGCTATTACCACCTCGCCGAACTATCGTAAAAAAATAACACAAATAAACTTCCAAGTATTCCATTTAACCGAGCTCGGCGCAGTCAGTATGACTTTCGTCCCCAGTGCTAATGACCATTTCAAGTACCTACTTTTGACTTAATATCTTTGCCACTAAGTCCATAAACACTTGGTACCGTAAGTCCCGGTCCTAGTTTCTTATTATGTAATTTATTACGACGACTTGGAAACGCGGCGAGTATTGCTCTACCTATAATTTGCAGGACATAAAAAATTACTTAGCTACAAGGATATTGATGGACCCAGTTAAACGCAATAACTGCCATCATAACTCTTTATTGCATATCTCTTCGTATGTATAGACTTGCTCGAGGATATAGGTCGAAGGTGAACGAAATCCAAGTCATTCGTCATGTCGTCTGTGATGGTTTCTGATTTAAAAACCCGGCACATATCAGGACTATCCGACGACGGCGACGACGATTTCCGTCGGGTCTATGCTCCCGAGTACACAAATCAATAAATAAAAATAAGTGTGTCGTAAATAAATCATAAATTTATGAGTGGGGCGAGCCTCCAAAATGTCGATCTTGGTCCCACAGCAGGGACTTGTCAATTTTTCAAATATTAAAAGTTCATTCTTCATCGCTTTGTAAGACATATGCTGGCAGCGTCATCACGCGAGTACGGAGACAGTACTCGCGTGATGGCACTGCTGGCATACATACTCGTATAAGGAGATTCCCAGGATACCACCAACTATAGCAACAACAACGAACGGGGACGAAGAAGAATAAGAAGAAAAACAACAACATGAACGACACGACGAAAAGAAAATTTTGAATTTAAAATTTTACGATGTATCTTAATCTCTGCTTCGTTTACGTATCTTTGAATAGGGGACGTGAGATGAATTTAAGCCGGGAGATGAATTTAAGGCATATGAAGGTTTTTTTTTTAAGCAGGATGTCTACTCACCTTCGGATGAAAGTTGTAATCCAATCAGTTGAAGTGTATTCGCTAAAGTCTTCTAAGAGGGGAGACAATAAGGAAACGACGAAATCAACAGCTAAAAACATCTGGAGAAGGTGGGTGTTATAGGAAATTAAAATTTTTGGAAAATGACATTGATGGCAGAATATAAATGATATTAATCTATGCGTGTAAATGTTTTTAAATGGATTTATTCATCTGGTCTACCAGATACTATATGATGAAAAATGTTGCAAAAATGGAGTAGGTGAACTGTAATAATTATGGATTTCCGGGAATAAATAGGATGAGGATGACGTTCATACGGTAAGCATATAATTAAAGAGTTTTTCAATAAGAGCGCTACAAAAGTTTTTTTTAAATAAAACAAAAACGGTTTTCGATATCAATGAAATTCTTTATTTCTTTTGCATGGCCACCATGGGCACGCTTGCAGAAGTCCAGACCCTGAACCCAATTTTCGACGGTTTTCAAGCATAAATCGGCCGATACTGCTACAATTTCACGTTCGATATTCGTACGGAGTTCATCAATCGTCGCTGGCTTGTTGGCATAGACTAGAGACTTGACGTAGCCCCACAGGAAGTAGTCCAACGGCGTCAAATCGCACGACCGAGGCGGCCAAGCGACTGTACCATTTCGTGAGATAACACGTTCTCTAAACTTGGTTTCCAATAAAATTGATTGTGGCATTCGATGTGTGGCTTGTGGAGCCGTCCTGTTGGAACCACATGTCCTCCAAGTCCATATCATCCAATTGGGGCCAAAAATATTCGGTTATCATTGAACGGTAGCGATTCCTCACAGTAACGTGCCGGTCTTGATCATCACGGAAGAAGTACGGCCCAATGTCGCCGCCGGCCCATGTACCACACCAAACCGTAATTTTTTCGGGATGCAATGATGACTCATGGAGTACGTGTGGATTGCTGCCTGACCAATACCGCATATTTTGTTTATTGACAAAGCCATTCAGCCAGAAATGAGCCTCATCGCTGAAGATGATTTTTCGATGAAAATCCGAATCATTTTGAAGTTGTTCTCAGCCCAATTCACGAACATACGACGCTTCTGGTGGTTAAGCGGCTTCAGTTCTTGCGTCAATTTAATCTTGTAAGAATGTATGCCAAGATCTTTTCGCAAAATTAGCCACAACGACGTCAAAGAGATGCCCAATGCTTGAGAACGACGTGTGAGAGACACATTTGGGCTTTCTTCAACTGAAGCCTCTGCGGCAGCAATATTCTCGACACTACGGACACTTCTTTGTCTCACTGGCACGGGAACATTTTATACTGTGCCTGTGGATTCAAATTTTTCCACTAGACGCTCAATTGTTGATTTGCTAGGACGATTATGACGACCATAAATTGGACGTAGCGCTCTTAACGTTGAGGCCACTGACTCCGAATTTCGGTTGTAAATATTAATAATTTCGACTCTCGTTGTTGGATCGTATATCTTTCCATCATGAAATGGCGAACCTTACTGAAGAGAAATTTCAAAAGAGCGGCAAGAAATATGGGGTCGTTTGCTGTCCCTATCGCTCAACTTTTGTAGCGTCCATGTTGAAAAACCCGATGTATGAACAAGTTTTTACCCAGCTAATTCCTACCAACACCGACTATGACCATTCTCAGGGCCATCGCTGGGTGCTTAGTACATAAACCGTAGATAGAGTGTGAATCCCTGTATAAATTCGCGGGGACAGCAAAAAAAGATGGGGTAAGTCGTGTCCTTGAACCAATATTTTTTCCGAGACGTTAATTATTTGCTGCTTTAAAATGTTCGAACAACAGGTTATCTAAAGAATATCACGTGTTTCTTACTTACTTACTTAAGTAGCGCTACAGCCCGGAATGAACTTGGACCTAAGCCTAAGCCTACATGCCTCTCCAATTAGCCCGGTCGTTGGTTAACTGCCTCCAGTTGCGCACTCCAAGTTGGTTGAGGTTGGTTCCTACTTGTGCGCGCCACTTAAGGCGAGGTCTTCCCCTACTGCGTCCGACATCTGGCTGGGAACCTAAGACTCTGCGAGCCGGAGTATTGGTGTCCATTCGTTCTACATGTCGTAGCCATCTGAAATGTCAAAAGCGGAGTATTTTGACAAGTGCCATACCGTTTTACAGCTCGAATAGTTTATGGTTGAATCTAAGTCTCCATAGCCCGTCAACGCAAGCGGAACTGACGATTTTTGAAGAATTTTTCACTTCATCCACTTCATCCGTAGATCAGAACTGGGATGATCAGGGTTTTTTATAGGATCTCCTTAGTAGTTCGTGTAAGGGCTTTACTACTGAATTGACTTCTTAGCCCCTAGAGAAGCGGTTGGCAAGTGTAATTCTTCGTTTGATTTCTGACGAGATGTTGTTGTCAGAGTTAATAGCGGCGCCGAGATAGACAAAGTCCCGTACTACCTCAAAGTTATATCTGTCAATGGTGACGTTCTGTACAATTCATCGATGTTGTGTGTCCTTCGTGTTGAGAGCATATACTTCGTCTTGCCGTCATTTACTGCTAAACCCATTTTTGCGGCTTCTTTCTCTATACTAGCAAACGTGGCTAGTATTGGCTCGTGAGTTTTGCTCAATCCTCTCAAGAGTCAAGAATTCACCTGACAGCGCAACGCCTTGCCTAAATCCTTTTTTTGGTATCAAATGTGTCGGTAAGGTCGTTCCGACCCTGATGGAGCAGCGAGAATTCTCCATTGCCATCCTACGTTTTTGGGCAATATACCAAAACTAGACATGGCTCTGTATAGTCCGTCTCTATAAATGCTGTCGTATGCGGCTTTGAAATCGATGAATAGGTGGTGGGTATCGATTTGGACTTCTTGGGTTTTTTTCCACGATCTGCCGAAGTGTGAAAACTTGATCGGTTGTGGACTTTCCTGGCCTAAAACCACACTGAGCCGATCAGATTGTTGGTAAGCGGTTTCAGGCCTTCATATACTACGGCAGATATTATTTTGTAGGCGATGTTGAGGAGACTTATGCCTCTGTAGTTGGTGCAGTTCAGAGGGACTCCTTTTTTGTGGATCAGTTAACGATACGTAGGTTCCATTCCTCAGGCTTACTTTCTTCCGGCCAGATTTGGCTTATGAGTTGGTGGATGTTTCTTACCAAGTCGGCTTTATACAGCTCAGCTGGGAGACCGTCATATGCGGCAGCCTTATTAAGCTTGAGTTTAGATATTGCTATCCTTACTTCACTCCGCTCTGGTGGTTGGAAGTTTTTGCTGTTATTGTCAATATTGAATGGTTCCCTCTGAATGACAGCGAAATGTTCTTCGTCATCGCTGTTTAACATTCTGCAGAAGTGGTTCATCCATATCATCAGCATCGACTGTGTCTCAACTACGATATTTCCATGTTCACCTCGTCAGGATTATGTTTGAGGCTTGTATCCTTGGCTTTGGCGTTTTACACGTTGGTAAAACTTGCGAACATTGTTGCTGGAGTGGCACCCCTCTATATCCTCGATCGCGCACTTTTCTTGCTCTGTTTTCTTCTTTCTGAAAAGCCGGTGTTCTTTCCTTCTTTGTAACCTATAGAGCTCAAAGGCAGGTCTCGTCTTCACCTGTAGTTTAGCCTTATAGTCCTCGTTCTTGGCTGCAAGCATATCAGTTACGGCTGATCTAATGGCTGGTTGACATCGTTGCCATTCTTCTTCGATATTCTATGTTGGTGGTATGGTGTTAATCGAGAGGTTAAGGGACACGCGTTGCGCGAAAGTCTTGGCGATCTCTTGCGATTGCAGTATTTCGATATTAAAGTTTTCCACAGTATTTGAGGTTGTAGCGTGGTGGATATCTGTATTCATCTGTATTCGTGGTGGATATCATTATTCATTGATCTGAAGACCGCCATGTCTCATTATAGACATCGAGGTGAAGAAACCGTGTGCTTGCTATAGTGGTATTTCGTTCCGTTGTGAAGTCAATTAGCCAAAGTCCGTTACCAGACGTGTTGTCATGAAGGCTATGTTTTCCGACAATACTGCTAGAGATGTCTTCTCTTCCTACCTTTGCGTTAAAAGCTCCCAGCACGATTTTAACATCGTAGTGCGTTAGTCGCTCATAGTTTTTGTCAAGGAGCTCATAGAAGCAATCCTTAGCTATATCAACTTTCTCCTCCGTTGAGACGTGAGTTCATATAAGGCATATGTACGCGAATTTGGCCTTGATGCGGATTGTTAAAATGCGTTCGCTAATATCTTGGAAACATAAGACTTCTTGCCTAAGACTGGCACTTTGAAATGGACCGTAGTTTTTCATCCTCTTTTTATTTTCACATCGTATTCCGAAAATATGGTCTGCTACAGTTTTTCTCATTTGTAGGGGCGTGTGCACATATAAGCCTGATATTGCAAAAGGTTGTCCTGATACGGATCATTGCCAATATCTTATCGGCGTTAAGTCAATCACTGATTACCTTAGTGGGCTCTCCCAACGAATTCTTGTATGCATATTTTTTTTTGTAATCCTGTTACTATTCCTCTCTGGCTATCCTATATCCGGAAACACGGCAATATTTGCTCTTTTCAGAGCGGGGACAGATTAAGTTCTTAACTACCTCTGAGAGTGCCCACATTCAAAGTTACCACGACTGGTGAGACCGATATTATGATGATTAATGTTGACAGATACTGGTGGTCTCTAGATCCAGCCTGTGAGGTATAGAAAACGAATAAGATCTTGTAACCTTTTACCCGAGATGTCGCTAAGGGTGTAGAAGAACATTTGGTCTATCGCACGCAATCTGCCTCTTCCTAGTGTCGGAAACTTGCAGATGCAATGGGACAAAGTTTCTCTCTCATTTGTGCAATTGGCCAGTGTCCCATGACTATCGCCGTAATTATTGGGATATATATACGGGATCTATTCAGTAGATTGTTTGTTCTGTTCTTTGCGTAGGAAGGGCATATCTTCCTTGTAAACTTACTCCATTTGGAGCTGGCAGTTTTCAGGATGTTGGTTTAGATTTGTCCCTTAACCGCATTTAGCGATATATCAATCCTCGCCGCAAGTAATCCATGTAGAGCTGAGCATTGTCTGACCAACTCTTCTGCACGCTCGTTTCCTTAATTGTCCCTGTGCCATTAGACAGAGAGAAGTGAGACCCTGAAGCGAACGCCTGTGGGGTTTGATGTGTTGCTCAATATTGTCTTCAATAAATGATAGCAATTTTCAGCTATTTATTAACCTTTCTTCGTTTACTTAACTTAAAAGAATATGCCTTGCAATCCGTTAAATTCACATTCAATGACTTAACCTTACTAACGTTTATGTTTATGTTAATTAACTGAAGCGAAGAAACATTAATCTTGTGCCCTCTTAAGCGGTTACACTACTGCGAAAGAATAATAAATGGTTACACTTGCGTAAATAACATCTTTCAACATCAACGCCTAAGGACATCATATTGTCACAGTGGATAAATGAATTCTAACGAAACGAACGTCAACCATCACACCATCAGCACTTCAACCTTAAAACTCAAAGGAACCTTGGGCCTTTCCATTATCCCCTCCTGTGGGTACGCTGTTCTTTTCCTGGCTAAAATGTCAAAACCACAATCCCTTGCGCACGGTCCATCTTCCCGAATTTAATAAGAGGAATATATTTATTTCTATTGTACCGACAACATGGATCCTTTTTTATTTTGTCCTTTGCTGTGGTAGATGGCAGAATGATAGCCTCTCACACAGCGGTTAACCAGACGGCAGCATGGACTACTCGAAGAACATCACTCCATAATCAACCGCTTGGTCTCATAAATCATGTTCCGTGGGACATTCGTTGTTGTTGGCCCAATGGAAATCCCTTGCGGTACATGTATCAGTTCAGGAGATTCCATTTTTTTACCGCCTTTCCCCTACCGATTTCATTATTAAATTTCCACTTGAAAAAGAGCGCTCTCTTCAAACTCACTGAGTATCGCATATTTCAGATGGAATTACACAAACATTGTGTAAGCTTCTGGTTGATGGATTACAGGATTACACAAGAAATTCCTTAGTATACACAAACATTTCTCGCAAAGAGATTTCGTCCCTATCAACAATCGAAAATTGAAAATATCCTTGAGATACGGTGATTCGCTCATCTACACGTGCCTTAAATCCGATGCAAGTCATTTATACTGATACCAGGGCTGGATATAGTTTAGTACCCATTTCCACCCACATTAGCCGTATGCAGTGCAGCGCTCAAAGGAAGAATGGAACTACACCATTATCTCGTTATTTATAAACCAAACACAGGATTTCCTCAAAATGTACATCCGCCTCGAAATAAATGACAGCACAAACAATGCTGCTCTCTCGTAAATGGGTTTCGTGATAGAAATTCAGCTAACAACACGACGAGAAACTAAAAGTGGCCTCTATCTACATCCGGCGCTGCGGAGAGTACTGCTAGTTAAATGGACCCTCATATGCAAGCCATCCTCTTCACATACCCACACATCGTTCCCTTCGCTTGGTATACATAAAAATGGCGGCATTCATTCCACCCGGCACCATTTAAGTAAAGCCATCAAAAAATTGTTTTGGGTTATCTGTGATGTTATTAGGAAATCAGTGTCAAATTTCATCACCTCATTGAAGCTTGCTGTCTGCATAAATATCAAATGAACAACCGTTTGGTGAGAGAAGGACCACCCCCTAAAATCGCTGCAAATCCTTGGATGGCATACGAAGAAGATGAGTGACGACAAAGGATGTATATATTATTCATCACTTTGTTCTTGATTGTTTATGGTTTTTTGTTGATGTCCATTTTTTTATCGAGACTTGGGATATTTGAAACCATTTTTGTGTGTGTCTATTTAGTATGGAACAATATCGAGTTGAGGGATATCGTTTATGAGCAGGGAAGAAAGCCTTTCAAAACAATTTAGCATATCATGAAGTTGACATTATTTATACGAGTATTTGTTTTGAATAATTTTAAAACTAGCACAAGAAAGGACATCGACATTTGAACCATCAATTTTGTATCTATTTTGTATCATGAGAGCTTGATGCCGAAAAAAACTTCATTTAAATTGGATTTTATGCTGTTGATTAGCATTAACTTGAAATGTATTGTAACTTTTCCTACACATCAATTTGGTGCTTATTAATACCTCTGGTAACTACCGGATACTAGTATATTCGTTCCCGATGTGGCTCACTAAAGCGTATGAACACAAGAGTGGGACAATCCTGTACTAGAGTCAAGACAAAGGGACGTTATTTGTGTTAATAACTTAATCCTATGAAAATTGTTGAGGAGTGGCAAAGATTTTCTGTAGCAACCAATTTTATTGTTGGTGGTCATAATTAACCACACAAAAAAACGGTCACGACGTTCACATCACTATCTGAGAAGTTAAATAACTCAAAAGAAAAGCTTAAAAGTTTAAACTCTTGCTGATGATTTAAGCCGCTTACTTACTTACGCAAGTAGTGCTACAGTCCGTAAAGATCCTGGGTTTTAGCCAATATGCCCCTTAAATCAGCCCAATCCGTTGCTAACTGACTCCAGTTGGGCACTTCAAGTTGGTTGAAGTGAACGGCTTTACCGCCGTAGAGCAGAACTGTCGTGATCAGGATCTAGTGTGGAATCTCCTTAGTAGTTCGAGTGAGGGCTTTACTACTAAATCGCCTTCTAAGCACGAAGAAACAGCGCTTGGCAGGAGTAATTCTTCGTTTAATTCGAGATGTTGCTGTCACAGTTAATAGCTGAGACGAGGTATACCAAGTCCCGTACTACCTCAAAGTTATACAAGGTGGGCCATAAGAGATCACCCTGTTGAAAGATGCTCTTAATTTTTGCAAATGGCCTCCAATGTCAAACCTGTTTTGACATTTGTGGAATAGACAGACGTAAAATACAAGTGAACAAGCCATGAAGCGATACACTCCTCAAGAACGCGGAATAATCGAAGTGGACAATTTTTCAAACCAAAATCATAATGAGCGATGAGGCTCATTTCCACCTCAGCGGGTACGTGACAAGCAAAACTATCGCTCCTGGGGCACCGAAAATCCATGAGTAATGCACGAGGAGCTATTACACCCGCTCAAAGTTATTAAATGGTGCGCTGTTCACGCTGGAGGAGTCATCGTGCCATTCTTTTTTTTCGAGCAACCGATTTTTTTTTGCCGCAATTGGACGAATTACGACCGGAGGACATCTGGTTCCAACAAGTCGGAGAAATGGAACACACTGCGCGAGCCACAACCAATATTCTGAAGGCCAAATAACATCGGATGAGTTCTTTTGGCCCACCTTGCATCTGTCAATGGTGGCGTTCTGTCCAATTCTTCGATGTTGTGTGTCCTTTCGTGTTGGCAGCATTTACTTGGTCTCACCCTCATTTACTGCTTAACCCATTTTTGCCGTTTCCCTCGCTATACTAGCAAACGTGCCTATGACATCACGTTGAGTCCTACCAATGATGTCATTCTGTACTAATAGTTGCACCGATTTTTGTAAGATATTGTCTCTGGCGTTGTCTCGTGAGTTTTGCACAATCCTCTCAAGAATAAAATTGAAGAAGACGCGGCATCGTTTTTTGGTATCGAATGTATCGGTGAGGTCGTTTCCGACCCTGATGGAGCAGCCAGAATTCTCCGTTATCATCCTACACAAACGGACGAATTTGGGCGTTTTACCAAAACTAGACATGGCTCTGTATAGTTCGTCTATATAAATGCTGTCGTATGCGGCTTTGTAATCGATGAATAGGTGGTGGGTATCGATTTAGACTTCTTAGGTTCTTTTCCTGGATCTGCCGAAGTGTGAAAATTTGATCGGTTGTGGACTTTCCTGACCTAAAACTGATAAGGGCCGATAAGGTTGTTGGTAAACAGTTACTGTCGATGTTGAAGAGACTTAAGCCTCTGTAGTTGGTGCAGTTCAGAGGGTCTGCTTTTTTGGGGATCGGGCAAACGATGCTGAGGTTCCATTCTTCAATCATAATTTCATACGACTTGATTTGGCTTATGAGTTGGTGGATGTTACTTACCAAGTCGTATCCGCCGGCTTTATAAAGCTCAGCGGCAAGGCCGTCATTTTCGGCAGTTTAGATATTGCACATCACTTAGGTCGGGTGGTTGGCAGTTTTCGCTTTTGTTGACAGTGTTGAATGGTTCGTTCTGCCTGACAGCGGAATGCTGTTTGTCATCGCCGTTTAACAGTCTGCAGCAGTGGTTCTTCCATTACCTCAGCATCGACTTATCTTAACTACGATATTCCCTTGCTCATCTCGACAGGATTCTTTCCGAGCCTTGTATCCTTGCCTTTAACCTTTTAGACTTCGGTAAAGCTTGCGATAATTATTCCTGGAATGGCACCTCTCTATATCCTCGATTGCGCTCTTTTCTTGCTCTTTTCTCTTTTCTGAATAGCCGGTGTTCTTCCCTTCTTCTTTGCCTAAAAAGCTCAATGCTAGCTATCGTCTTTACCTGACACTTGGCCTTGTAGGCCTTGTTCCAGCCTGCGACCATGTGTCGGCATTCCTCATCAAACCAAGTATTTCTTGTTAGTGGGCGCGAGAAACCTAGCAAATCAGTTGCGGCTGATCTAGTGGCTGGTTGGCATCGTTGGCATTGTTCTTCGACATTCGGTGCTGTTAATCGAGAGGTTAAGGGACACGCATTGCCCGACGGTCTTAGCGGTCTCTTGCGATTGACATATACTCTTCATATGTTTTGTTTAAAATGTCCTCTATTTGTTCACCCAACAAAACAAATCGCGAAAAATTCTTTAACTAAAATTTAATAAGCAATTTGTAAGCAAATATTACAATCATTAAAAATCTGGTCGAGCACTAAAAGTTAGTCGTTTCCTTTCGTACCATTGGCACCATTTTTCAAAAATAAAGGATTTATCCAAGCAGCTATGTCAAAGTCACTGAAAGTCCCCACGCAAAAAAAAAAACGAACGGAGGTCTAGGGTTGCACCAAATTTTCGGCTCAATCGGAAGGAGATAATTGAACAAATAAAACTGATGTTTGTCGATTTGATAAAGGTTACCTCTCTACGGTAAAAGAAATTCAAAACACTGAAAGTATATATTGCCTGCAAGCTGAAGTCCTGTCCTCTCTAATTTGGAACTTAGTGGTAAACGAGCATTTAATCATCATGGAAGCAGAGGTATGCCACGTGATTTTCTACGAGGATGACGTTGCTATCACAGTCTCAGGGAAGCCCCTGCATATACTCAAGCAACTTCTCCAAAACGCAATATACAATCTTTTCAAATGGTTAGTCAATTGTGGTGGGGTGTCAACCCCCATAAGACTGATCTGGTCCTGTTTACTAGGAAATATACATTGACCTCACGTAACTAAACGGGATCGAACTTGCCTTCTCAGACAAAGCTTAATACCTGAGACTTATTTTGGAATGGAGGCTAAACTGGAATCTGAAGATAACAGAAAGTGTAAAGTAAGCCATAGTCGCACTTTATTCCAGCAAGAAAGCCGTAGCTATATGAAATAGGGATTGAATCAACCTTTGGCTCTATACATCGGTTATAAGACAGATATTTCTATTTGGAGTAGTTGTATGGTGGATAGCGCTAAAGTTAGATATAAACAGCAAAAAACTAGCCAAGGTACAAGGAACTGCGTTTCTGTATATCGTTGGTGCACTCCGTATATCACTCTCCGCAACATTTGACATTCTTTTTCATCTACAACCCATAAATCTTTTCGGCAAACAAATAGCTGCTAACGTCTTTAAGCCGTCCAACAGCCATCAAACATACAAACTGGCTGCCCGAAAATTCTAAAGGATCATACAAAAATTCCTGAGAACACCAACTACACTTTTAGCAGCTACATTTTGATAAGACTTTCTAGTTCTCCATCCCAAACTGATCGTCATGGGAGATTAACGAACCTGTTATACCGATGGCTTTAAAACAAATGAAGGAGTACGTGCTGTTGCCTTCCCCCCGTCAGCCTTAATCTTAGCCTATATTTCCATCTTCCTGATCTCTGGAGCGTGTTCCAGTCAGAGCACTTGGCGATCAAAGAAGCCTTATCCTGACTAAAAGGAAATGTAATATCTGCCAAGGATATTAGTATTTTCTCAGATAGCAAAGCGGACATAAAATCCCTGGAATCTGTCTTAACATATTCAAAGGCAACCCAAGATTGCGGCAAATCTCTGCAAGAGATGTCAAAGCAGTTTGACATTCACCTATACTGAGTTCCTGGGCATAAAGACATTTTAGGGAATTATAAGGCTGATGAACTCGCCAGGCATGGGACTAAATTACAAATCAAATGTCAAATGGCGTCTTTGGACGGAATTGCAAATAACCAAACAAAAAAGAGAAGATCCAAAGGACTGTTTTCGATCGTACATTAGCGCCGCTATAAGTGTCATCCATACTTACTTACTTAAGTGGCGCTACAGTCCGGAATGAATCTGGGCTTCAACAAACATGCCTCTCCAATTAGCCCGGTTTTTAGCTAACTGCCTCCAGTTGCGCACCCCAAGTTGGTTGAGGTCCATTACTACTTGTGCGTGCAACTTAAAACGAGGTCTTCCTATACTGCGTCCGACGTCTGGTTGGGAATCGAGGACTCGGCGAGCTGGAGGATTGGTGTCCATTCGTTCTACATGTCCCAGCCATCTTAAACGTCCAATGCAGAGTTTTTTGATCAGGGCATGTCGCTGTACAGCTCGTATCATTCTTGGTTGAATCTTCGTCTCCATAGCCCGTCAACGGAAACGGGACCGACGATTTTTTTGAAGAATTTTCCTCTTAAATCGACGAATCAGCGCCGTAGAGCAGGACTGGGAAGATCAGGTCTTATATAGGATCCCCCTAGTAGTTCCAGTGAGCGCTTTACAACAGAATTGCCTTCTTATCCCAAAGAAACAGCGGTTGGCAGGAGTAATTCTTCGCTTAATTTCTGACGAGATTTTGTCGTCAGAGTAAATAGCAGAGCTGAGATAAACAAAGTCCCGTACAACCTCAAAGTTATATCTGTCAATGGTGACGTTCTGTCAAATTCGTCGATGTTGTGTGTTCTTTCGTGTGTCATCGATAGACACTGTTTAATAGACAGACACGCAGAAAGGCTTGGCTTCCATTCTGTGGGATTCTGTATCAGCTGCATGGATGAAGAGGAAGAAGAGACAATTCTTCACTGCATTTCGAACTGCCCGGACCTACCAAACAAGAGAAAGCTCCATCTTGGAGCTTACTACTTTCAGAATCTCAGCGATTTTACAAACAGCGAAGCGAAAAGTCTCCCACGTTACAATTAAAGCTCACAATGGTTTTCTCTACGGATATTAAGGAGAATACACAAAATCCACTTGGTATCACAATGGACCAAAAATTTCTTAGTGTGCTGGCGAAGCTGGCCTAACCTAACCTAACCTAACCTAACCCACTACATACTGGCGTTGCCAGGATGTACTTGGCCGACGAAATGCTAGAAGTTTCTTAGTTACTCATTTGTTGAAGGCGTTTTTTGAGGCTTCAATTTTTAGGGGTTTAAATTCGTCGATAAAAACAATTTTTCGATAAAAAAATGAGCACTGATTTTGGAAAAAGGTTTCTTAAATCAGGGCTATCGCAAATAAATTTTCCTGGGAAACTGTTTTCATTCAGCAATCTGATTTACATTGCTGACAATTAAAATATTCCCTGGAAAAGTTATTCGCGATAGGCCTGATTTAGTAATCGTTGTTTTGTCTGTAAGTCTATTCTTAATGAAATTGCAGTGCATTCTGAACACAAACGTCACATAGACAAGCCAGTTGACATACAACAACTGTAAAAACAATTCTATTGAAAAATGTACCTTCTGTTGGATCACCTTGTCTATACATATATCTTTCAGTATGATAATTCAAAAAATATATAAATTGCATGCAATTGATCCTTATGAATTGATTATTATCAATGAAGTTTTATGAGAGTCAAAATAGACTCTCTTCTTCCATTATAGGAAGGACTTATATTTAGCAAAACTCACAATTCCGCTTAATTTTTTCCCTATAAAAAGACTGTCAACTGCAAAGTTACACCCTAGATTCCTTCCCTATACACGAAATCTCCATTTTAATATCCTTAACGCTCTGCGGCTATTTAACATTCCATACACCACCAATGACGATAACGACATGGATTTTGTTTACAAAGGTACCCTTAGAGCTAAAAGAGTAGGGCATGCGGCAAGTCAATTTTCTGTTCTCGTTTAAGTTACCTACGGGGAAAATCGATCCCCTACACCTTTCAATATGACGTCTGGCAATGTGCTGCGTTCCCAATCCCCATGAACTTGTGTATCTATTGCTCTTATCTACGTATTTAAGAAGAAAGAAACACTTTCATCCTATTTGTGATCAAGTTATAGATTGTCCAAAAGATATACGTGACTTTGGCAGAGGCAAGGAGGCCGACAGCTCTTTGGCCACTGCCACCCCATTACCGACTGATTTACCTACCAACAGTAGTGGAGCAGCAGTATACCATTAGCCGGTAGCCAAATTGTAATTAATTAGCTTCCCTGTCATGCCTGCGCTATTGTATGCGATGCTTGTAAGCCTGTGCCTTTTGGGTTGCCGAATGTGCTTGCAGGTGGGAAAGTGTAAGGGAACGCCATGGGATTGACATATTGGGGATGAGAATAAAAGCAGGACACTGCGTGTGTGCCCTATAGAATACCTGAAATTAGGCACTAAATTATATTGAAGCTCAGGACGTTCATCGTGTTTTTTTAGTGCTGAACATAGCGTAGAGGTACAGCTATGCGTCAACAAGTGTGCAGGCAGATGGTGTGAAATTTTGTAAAAGAGTACTTACGGCCTATAGCCACGTAGCACGATAAGCAAATGGGAAAGGAAATTGACGAATTTATTTGAAGTGAATTTGATAAATTTTTTTTGGTTGAGGGCGTAATTTATTAATACTGTCAGAGAGTGACAGGTACAAGGACTTGTAAGTTGATGGCAGCATTTGGCAGCAAATGGTTGGTGAGGAGGGATGGTTTTTAATCGTTTTGTGACCAAAGAAAGATATGGTAGAAAATAATTTGTTTCGATGAAGAAAGGATCTGAAAAGGGAATTTCTCTTTAGTTTTGTGTTAAGAAAACTTGACGCAATAGCAAACTCATTGTGTTAGCATTGTACTGAATCTTGTGCATCTTTATTAAATCCATATGTACTGCTGTATACAGGTATAAACTTGGGCATGCATCTTCTATTAGAACAGTTCCTAGCTATCTATAAACATTTGAGCACTTGGTTGAGGTCAATTTCTACCTGTTCGCGCCAATTAAGGCGAGGTCTTCCCCTACTGCGCCCGACTTCTGGCTGGGAATCAAGGAATCTAAGAGCCACAGTATTGGGGCCCATTCGTTCTACATGACCTGGGGCATGTCGCTGTATAGCTCATAGAGTTTTTGTTTGAATCGTCGTCTCCAAAGCCTGTCAATACACACGGGACCGCAGAAATTTCGAAGAATTTTCCACTAGTATCGATTGAAGATTTCTTCATCCACTCAAGCTTCAGAGCCGGAGAGCAGGACTGGGATGATTATATAGGATCTCCTAAGTAGTTCGAGTGAGGACTTTACTTCTAAAATGCCTTCTTAGCCCGAAGAAACAGCGGTTGGCAAGAGTAATTCTTCGTTTAATTGTTGTCAGAGTTAATAGCGGAACCGAGATAGATAAAGTCCCGTACTATCTCAAAGTTATATCTATCAATGGTGACGTTCTGTCCAATTCGTCGATATTGTGTGTCTTTTCGTGTTGACAGCATATACATCGTCTTGCCCTCATTTACTGCTAAACCCATTTTTTCCGCTTCTTTGTCTACAATAGCAAACGTGGCTATGACATTACGTTGAGTCCTACCAACGATGTCAATATCGTCGACGTATTCAAGTTGTTGCACCGATTTTTGGAAAATTGTTCTCAAACGAACGAGTTTGGGCGGTATACCAAAACTAGACATGGCTCTGTATTGTTAGTCTCTATAAATGCTGAAGTATTCGGCTTTTAAATCGATGAATAGGTAGTGTATATAGATTTGTCCTTCTTGGGGTTTTTTCAGGATCTTCCAAAGTATGAAAATTTGAACGATTCTTGGCCTAAAACCAAACTAATGAGGGCCGATCAGGTTGTTGGTAAACGGTTTCAGGCGTTCACTTTTTGCGGCAGATAGGATCTTGTAGGCGATGTTGGGGGACTCATGCCTCTGTAGTTGGCGCAGTTAAGAGGGTCTCCTTTTTGGTGGTTCGGGCAAACGATGCCTAGGTTCCATTCTTAAGGCATACTTACCAAGTCATCTTGGCCGTCGTTTTCGGCAGCCTTATTAAGCTTCAGTTTAGATATTGCTATCCTCACTCAGGTCGGGTGGTCAGTAGTTTACGCTGTCGTTGCCAATATTGAATGGTTCGTTCTGCCTGACAGCGGAATGTTGTTTGTCATCGCCGTTTAACAGTCTGCAGAAGTGATTCTTCAATATCATCAGCATCGACTGTGTCTCAGGTACGATATTTCCATGTTCATCGCGACAGGATTCAGTTCGAGCCTTCCTGGAGTGGCCCTCTCTATATCCTTGATCGCGCGCTTTTCTTGCTCTTTTCGCTTCTTTCTGAAAAGCCGCTTTTCTCTGCCTAGAGAGATCAACGGCAGCTCTCGTCTTCAACTGCAGCTTAGCCTTGTTAGCCTCGTTCTTGGCTGCGAGCGTCTGTCGGCATTCCTCATCAAACCAGGGGTTTCCTGCTGGTGGGCGCGAGAAACATAAAACATTAGTTCCGGCTGATCTAATAGCTTGTTGGCATCGTTGCCATTGTTCTTCGACATTCGATGCTGGTGGTATGGTGTTAGTCGAGAGGTGTAGGGATACGCGTTGCGCGAAGGTCTTGGCGGTCTCTTACGATTGCAGTCTGCCGATATCAAATTTTTTTTCAGTATTTCTGGATTGTTGTGGCGTGGTGGATATCCGCATTCTAACTTTGGCTGCAACAAGGTAGTGGTCCGAGTCGAGGTTAGCTCCTCGGAATATTCGGACATCCAAAATACTGGATGCGTGCCTCTTGTCTATAACCATGCGATCAATTTGGTTGACCGTTCGTTGATCTGGATACCGCCATGTCCCCTTAGAAATGTAGTGGCATTTCGTTCTGTAGCGAAGTCAGTTAGTCTAAGTCCGGTACCAGACGCGTTATCGTGTTGGCTATGTTTTCCGAAAATACTGCTATAGATGTCTTCTCTTCCTACCTTTGCGTTAAAATCTCCCAGCACGATTTAAACATCGTACTTCGGTAGCCGCTCATAGGTTTTGTCAAGGAGTTCAAAGACGCAGTCATAAGCTATATCACCTTTTTCCTCCGTTGGGGCGTGAGCGCATGTTAGGCTTATGTTGGCGAATTCGGCCTTTATACGGACTGTTACAATGCAGTCGCTAATATCTTGAAAACATAAGACTTCTTCCATAAGTCTGGCACCTATAACAAATCCGCATCCGAATAGTCACTGTTTGTGCTCACTGTAATACGGTCCGTAGTAGATGACACAGTTTTTCATCCCCTTTTTGCCCAACACATCCCATCATATTTTCTGGAATGTAGTAATGTCTGCTTTGTAGCAGTTTAGGGCCTTTGCTAGTTGTTCGCTTGCACCTCTGCTGTTTAATGTTCTCACATTACAGGTGCAGATACGAACGTCGTTGTCCTTTTACCATTTAGCATGTCATCAACAATGAAATCAGTCCGTTCCGAGGCTATTGGTGGCTTAGTAAGATTAAGTTTTTTCCATGGTTGGGTAGTTACCCCAAAGTACAACCCCCAACCTGGAGGGCCAGTTCCAATTTATTAAATTACCCCTAGGACCAGGGCCATCAGTATCCACTACGGGATTGAGCGCTGCCGTTGGCATTTAGGTTCATCCGCCACCATCTCTGTTCAAGGGGCCTGAATAACCCTTGAAACTCCTAGACAACCTGTTGTCCGAATATATCAAAGCAGCTTGTTTAGGTTCGCCTGGGACAGCAGGCCGGGAATTCATACCTAACCATTCTGACCTGGCTGTTTATAGTGGTGCTGTTTTTCGTCGTGTTATCAACACTCGCACTTGTCGTTTAGCAAGTCAAATCCGGTTGGGTGAGACCAGTACCCGATGGTTACCACTTAGATGTAAAAAATAAGCACTTAATGTGTAGTCAGAGTTATAACCATTGGGCATTGCCAAGTTAAAGGCAATCAGAGTTTACCCTCGTTCTAAGCACCACCATTGAGATCTTGCTTCCTTCATTTAATTTCAGTGGTGGGTTGGAGATGATGCTGTAAATTTAGGCACGGACTATCGAAAACACGCTACAACCGACGACACCTACCTATCATATGTAGTAGGCGCTTCAATGATACTCACATCCCTTTTTTGCATGTGATTATTATTCTGCTAGTCTTAGTGCATACAGAATTTAAAGGCTTTCATTCACCGTTATTCACACATCAGCAACATCAGCTAACTCAATCACCTATGCGCTTGAAACGCATGCCTAAAATAACGTAAGGGTTCCCCCAAGCTGCCTTATTATATAAGGCAATTTTAGTACTTTTATACTTTTGTAAATTAAATACTTTTTAAGGACCTCGCTTCTTCTCCTGGCAGTGAATGATGAATACACGCACTTAACAAATCTTCTTCCACAATTACTCCTTCAAAAAAAATCGTTTATTACATTATTCCATAAGGATTTAATGACACAGGGAAATTCCACTCATCTCATCCTTCATCTCTTATGTCGAAGGTAATTTTTGTTACAAAAAAACCTCACGTAAGCATTCTTTTGTATCCGGTCGCTTTGCATTCCATTCAAATTTCTCAAAAGCCTTCTAGTTATATCTTAAGATCCTTGTCAAAAAATTGTTAACATTGTTTCGTGTGAAAAATGTCACGCATACGCCACCTAGTATTGTCATACATTACGTGGTTATTTACAATTTTATGGTACCACGACGTGTTTGTATCTCGAAGACAATTCACTTGATTGAGTAATATTCAGCCACTTAATTAGATTCCATAAATTAGGCGTATATCCTTCACACCCACATCTACCACACACTTGCACCGCATGCGGATACATGCCAAGCTGACAAATAATTTCATGAGCGTGTTATCGAACTGATGTACGAGTATTTAACCCGTTTGAGGTGTTTACAATAACGCGTAGGAAGTACTTATGGCCTAATTAAGTAATTTAGCCGTTTGCCCATATATACACGTGAGGACGTGCATTGAAACCCAATTAAACGGTTTGGTCCTTTGTCACCGTGCGCTCTTATTGTTTTTATTCAATTGGATGCTATGGGATGGTGTCGATTTACAACAGGATCACCTAAACATATATGTGTGGTGTGGGTACTTTCTAAATTGTTTCGTAACCAATGTTACACGTCACTCAACCCTCTGACAGATGTGTACCGAAAGAGAAACCCACACAGATGTTGTTTCAAGGATACCCATTGCTATGGATGCATACATTTTCCTTATACATGTATGCTGTACAAAGTGCACACATAGTGATTCTGTTTTATGTTTTTCGTTCAAAGAATTCTACAGTTTTTTTCTTTTTTTGTTTTTTTTTTGGGCGAAATTTTCCGAACACAAGAAAAGTTTCCATTTAGTCTGTAAAACTTCTGATGTATGTGCGAAACTTTCGAGACACAAGTGCACGGAAATAAAATTTGTGGAGGATTTTAGAAAAAAAAACATCGAAACATAAGAAAATAGGAGCGCGCATTACAATGACATATGGGGTTGTGTCTTTCATGTGCTCCATGAGAGTATCTCGCTGGCTGGAACTTTGGATCAGCTTTCTGTTTATGTCTTTGTTATTAAAAGTTATTAGCAACATTTCCTGGAGCTCTGTAGATACTTTTGAGAAATCCAATTGACTGTATTGTCTCGTAAATAGGTCTGAGCTGTAAACTGTAAGCGATTGTTTGGGCGGGTAGACAGCTTGTATAGTTTAAGTGATGTTTCATTTTATGAGCTGATGTTTTTTATGAACTTCTTCCGATATTTATGTCATTCTGTCAACTGTTGCACGTCAAGTACAGAATGTAATAACATAGAGATTTTCAATTTTCAATTGTCAGTGGAGCAGTTGATTTACATGATGGTTGGGTGTTGTAGAACGAGGGTAGACTCTGATTGGCTTTAGCTTGGCAATGCCCAGTGAATGTAACTCTGACTACACATCAAGTGCTTATTTTTAACCTATCATCCAACCAGATTTGGCTTGCTAAACGATAAGCACGAGTGTTGATAACACGACGAAAAACAGCAACACTATAAACAGCCAGGTCAGAATGGCACGGCTGGTTATGGCAAACAAGCTGCTTCGACATATTCGAACAACAGAATCTCTAGAAATTTCAAGGCTAAGTCAGGCCCTTGAACAGATATGGTGGCGGATGAACCGAAAGGGCAACGCTAGCGCTCAATCCCGTAGTGGATACTAATGGCGTCCTGTCCTAGGGGTATCCAATAACTTGGAACAATGATTATATAAACTCATACAGATGACACACAGCACACAAGAAAAAATGTTCTTTGGCGGGTCGTACTGGCACAGCCCGTCGTATATTTGGATCTCGTTTCTCATGTGTTCACGGCCATACCGCCCGCCCGTACCCATGAAGCTGGTGAGCAAAAGCTTCGGTTTTTTGTTCTCAATGCGTCATCTGTATGCTTTAGAATCTTTGTTTACATCCACAAACTCATAAGCCAAATCTGTTCGGATGAATGTGTGCCTGAAGAATTGACCCGATCCACAACAATGGAGACCATCTGAACGGCGCAAACTACAGTACAATAAGTCTTAGCGCTCTTAATGAGGTTAATGAATGGACAAAATCCTGGCGGATTGCACTTAACGAGAGCAAATTGATTCATGTAGATTTTTCGTAAAAACGGACCAGCAATTTGCCAGTATTTCTCAATACGTTTCGAGTCCCTATTGAAAATGAAGCGAAATATCTCGGAATAACACTCGATTCAAAATTTAAATGGAAGTCGCATATAAAAATGAAATGCGAAGAACTTAAAAATAAACCTACAGAACTTTGTTACTCGGAAAATATTCGATAGCAGCAATTGTTATCAAACTTGATAACAAGTTGCTATTATACAAGCAAGTGCTAAAGCCGGTCTGGACATATGGTATACAACTATGGGGTTGTACCAGTGGAACGAATCTAAACATTTTACAAACATTTGAAAACAAAATGTTAAGATCATTCGTCAATGCGCCGTGGTATATCGGGAATGAAGATCTACGCAGAGTTCTGGGTATTCCCGCGGTTAAAGATGAAACGAAAAATTTTGCACGCAAACATAATATCGTTGATTGGGACACGTTAACACAACGGTCCTCCAAAAATTTGAGGAAACAAATTTAATGCGGCGTCTCCAAAGAACTTAGCCCTGGTAATTGAGGAAAAGGCAGGAACTCTCAAAGGAAAGGTACCTGCCAAACATTCATTACACATGATAAAAAAATTGCTGGATAATTCGCATACTTAGTTGCAATACAAATGCAAAAAGGGTGGTGGTTTTATTGGGATAAAGTCCCACACTACTTTGGGCCGTGATCATCGCGTTAATTGGAAAAAGAAAAGTCTCCTCAAGATCCTAGCTGTCGTTATATGTAAACGCCTGAAACCATTTACCAACAACCTCATCAGCCCTTATCAGTGTGGTTTTGGGCCAGGAAAGCCCACAAGTGTTCAAATTTTCACACAACGGCAGATCCTAAAAAAAAACCAAGTAGTCCAAATCGATACCCATCACCTATTCATCGAATTTGAAGCTGTTTGCGACAGCATTTAAACAGTAGAGCTATACAGAGCCATGTCTAGTTTTGGCATACCGCCCAAAATCTCGTCAGAAATTAAACGAAGAAGTACTCTTACCAATCGCTGTTTTTTTTCAGGCTAAGAAGGCAATTGAGTAGTAAAGCCTTCAATCGAACTAATAATTAGATCCTATATAAGACCCAGTCCGGCTGTACGGCTTTGAAGCATGGACCGTATCAAAAGGGAGGGCATTGATGTGCTATGGACTTGAAGCTACTCAGGATAGGATAGGATCTTGTAGGCGATGTTGAGGGGACTTATGCCTCTGTTGTGGCGCAGTTCAGATGGTCTCCTTTGTTCAATTATTGCGAACGATGTTGAGGTTCCATTCGTCAAGTAAACTTTCATCCGACCATATCTGGCTTATGAGTTTGGGGATGGTTCTAACCATGTCATCTCCGCCGGCTTTATAAAGCTTAGTGGGGAGGCCGTAATTTACTGCTGCCTTATTAAGCTTGAGTTAAGTTCTTGCTTTCATCACCTCAGTCAAGTCGGGTTTTTTGCAGTTTTTCTTCAATTTTATTGCTGTCACGTATGCTCCGCGTTCTTCTTCTTTTGTTTTAAGTGCCAACCACATTCAGTAAGGGTTCCAATTACAAATTTTTGGCGCCACAGGCTCGTTAGTACCAAGGTCCGAGCTTTCTCAGAATCATTCTTGTGTGCGTTTGTATTTGTTGCTCGATGGTGGCACCATAGGCCGACTCCGAACGGCGAGTTTGATACTACTCGGATGATTTGTTAGACTCTCACGAGATTCAGTAAAGATTGGTACCTCAAAAACTAAATCCAATATCTATTGAATTAAAGTTTAGATATCCATGAATATATCTATCATTGGGTTCATACATACATAAGCAATATTAATAAAAATAAAAATTTGATTATTTAGCGGTGGTGAATTTCAACTGATGCCATGCCTAAGTGTGTGCATACAAATTAATAAAAACTACGGAAAATTATTCCATGGGTATTTAACAACAGCTTGACAAAAAAACTTTATATTTTGAGAAATCAATTTAGGAGCGGTTTTTCGAGGCAAATGCACCATAGTGCATCGTCGCAAATGTTGGTGTTGGCTTCATCTGTACTCAACTATGGTTGATTTGGACAGTCCATAAAGCTGAATCTACCAATTGTTTTAATCGTCTAAAAATCGTCCTTCCCCCCGGTACAACTCTCTTGATCTATCTCTGTTCCACTGTTAAAAGGCTTGGTTTCTGATATGCAGTATCCCTGCTATAAAAATGATTACAACGGTACAAATCAGCAGACAAGCCCCATCTCCATGCCCGATGCGAGATGGCGGCAGTCAAAATGTTATCAAGTAACCCAATATGCAAAGCATACAGTTCTCAAGGTTACCATCAACGTGTTACTCCCTCTTCAGGTCGGGGATTTATGAAATATAATGGTCATATCCACTGCCACCAGGCTTTTATTATCCTCCTCCATTCAGATTGTACAAAAGTCGTGCATCTTTCCGTACCAAATCGTCCTACCTTCACAATTCAATCATCATTCATCCAGACATCAACCCATCCTATGTCGGTTGATGATGAACCATGTTTGTGGTGGTCCCGCTGTGTACGTACACACGGTTGAAATAAACATTGCTCCCCAAGACAATTCCATGATTACAACGCACCGAGCTCGTTCTCCGTTTCTGGATCCTGCGCACTTTTATCCAATTTCAGAGCAAGTCTATGAGAGCTACGTTCCACATTTATTCCCATTTCGTTTCATTTCACTGTTATTGTCTTTTAGGTGTTTGCTATTTTTTTTCTTGCGCTCCATTTTATTGCAGCCATTTTTATTATTCGCAGTTGGCCCAATTATCGCTACCACTATGATGCTGTGTATACACATCCTTAGACCTTTGTGTATAAGTATGGTAATTGGCAGCAATGGATTTCGGCTAAATGCAGTTTTCCCTTTGGTATACCACAGGGCCTGAGCATCGCATGAGGCGAGAGGTGCATTTATATAATGAAGGCCACTAGCCGCCTGGTCGTATAGCGCCTTCGCAGCAAACACGTTTACAGCTAAGAGCTCTGTAAGGCTATACCGTCGCACCTCATTTGTTTGTGCGAGGCATTTTTGCGTTCCTCCATTAATGGGATTTTGCAGAAAAAAAACACGTTTTCGCTAATGGAGTGGCCTGGTGTGGATGAGGGATGACGGTGGTTTTTCCGCCCCGTTACGGCCTGTTCGTGGGCCAACTTTTACCATAAAGTGAATAGGATAATGCTATTATGGGCCATCGCGTATAAAACACAATCAATAAAATTCTTAATCCCATCCGCAATATGGTTACAGGTTATAGGACATCGTAGGACGATTGCAGCGACGTAGGTAGGTAATCTATTACTCGGGTCCAGCCATTCAAGGACTTTCTTTTGGAAAATTTGTTTTTGAAAGTTTAATCATTTATCAAGAAGTCAAATTTTTTCAATGAAATATTGGTTGCGGAGTATCTTTTTTTTTTTAAATCCCTGCATCCCTCTTTTTGTGATGTAATAAGTTCAATTACAGATAGCAAACAACTGTATGTCGGCAAGGAGTAATGATATCATACAATGCAGCAGCGATTATTTAAAATCCTCTTTCCTTCAGCACCACGTGATCCTTGACAAAATCATTGATTATTGATTACAAAGAAATTCTCACTTTCGTCGTACAGGTGGCATCGACGCTACGTTACGACGACCCGGAGAACTTACATAAGGTGCGATATGCCAAAGGCAAAAAGGATAGTCACCGTATCGTTGTGATTGGCGATGGAACTATTTTAATTAATTTTCAATCTTGTGTCAGGTTACGAACTTTCCAATGGGTAGGTAGGCGAGGAAATTGATTTGATTATCGTTCACGCTAACAACATCTGCCACACACAGACACATACAAACACCCCGTCTAAGGAATCCTTCTTTCCTCTGGGTTTCATCTAGGTGTGTCTGCTTAGGGGTATTTTCCAATAGATTGAAAGCTAAATTGTTAATTTTCGTGGTCGCGTTACAACTATTTTCCCTTTACACAGTGTTAAGGGAGAAGATGGTATCTTGCCGTGATATTCTTGTTAATCCCATAATTAAATAGAATCGATTAATGGAGTAAATTGCTTTTTTTAGCGAAGGAAGATTAATTGAACGACTCGTTGATGCTAGTTGCACTTATTAGCATTTGTCACTCAATGTCAGGAGGGATTCTTTAAAAAAAAATTGTCTGCCCCTGTTTGCTGTCCCTCTTTTTGTGTATCATTGCTTTCTCATACTGAAGACTAATCCGTGCATTTGTTTTTTTTTTTCCTCTCTCTACATTCTATATCTCTGTATGTGCATAAGCCTGAGGATGCAATTGTGGAGAAATTCGCTTCATATAGCTTTAGAGTTCACTTAGAAGGAATCTAGGTCGACTTAAAAGATATTTATCTCTCATTTTAGACTTGCAGACTTTTTTTTTTGTACCTTGGTATTTTTATTTTTCTATGCTCTCTCGCTCACATCTTTTGTATCAACAATATTTCTTCCCTATGGATGGTTTTTCGTTTTCTTTACGTTTTTACGTTGAAAAAGAGTCGTGATAGCAGTAGTAGTAATTGAAAAAATAGGGTAGGTATAGACGAAGGCAATTATGGAACAGAGAACAGTGTATATCCGAGAGAATGTTGAAAATGCTCTTTCGTTCACATCCAGTGGCAAACTGCACAGTAAGTGGTGGCTCAGATTCCCTGTTGATGAATTAAATACTTCAAATGATTTGAATCTACCACTTATATTAAAAAATGGTGAATGCAAATACTTTCATTGAGCAAAGAACGAATTTCCAGGATACCTGGAGATTGGACTGTTTAATGAAAAGGAGACAACAATGATGAACGGAATTGAAGTGGCCCCTGAGTTAACGTTACCATGGCTTTGCATATCTATTAAGTAGATGATAAGCGGTAATTAGAAACGCACTTATCATGGACAGGCAGGGTTCTTACTTCAAAAATTGTAAGGATTATGTGGAGAACGCAAAAAGAAGATTAGGCTTAAATTTAAAACCTAACATTTCAGAATTGTGCTATGAAATTTGCCAATTTTTACATGTTTTATGTAGATAGCACAAGACGTGTACTGAATTTAGATGACATCCAAAGACGGCACATCTGACATAATATTCAGAGATGGAATGAAACTCAGACGAATCGTTTAAGGTCATTCACTGACGATAGATTAGACAGTTATGGTCTGTAAAGTACCAGACGATAAGTACCCAGCCGTAGTTCTTTTTTTGTGGAGCTTCGCTTGATGATGGTTGGGTGCTGTACAGCGAGGGTAGACTCTGATTGGCTTGAACTTGGCAATTCTCAGTGTAACTCTGACAACACATCAATTGTGCTTATCTTTAACCTCGAAGTGGTAACCGTCGGGTACTGGTCTCATCCAAACGGATTTGACTTGCTAAACGATAAATGCAAGTGTTGATACTTACTTAAGTCGCGCTGCAGTCCGGAATTAACCTGGGCCTCAACCAACATACTTATCCAATTAGCCCGGTCATTAGCTAGCTGCCTCAAGTTCGGTACTCCAAGTTGGTTGAGTTCAGTTTCCACTTGTGCACGCCACTTAAGGCGAGGTCTTCCTCTACTGCGTCCGACGTCTGGCTGGGAATCGAAGAAGTGCGAGTGTCGATAACAAGATGAAAACAGCAACACTTTAAACAGCCTGGACGGAATGGCATGGAATCAATACCCGGCCTTCTGCTCAGGCGAACCTAGATTGGATGCTTCGACATATTCGGACAACAGGTTTTCTAGGTACATATTTCAAGGGTTAGACCGCCTAAAGAGATGATGGCAGATGAACCAAAAGGCCAACTAAGAAGTATACGAGCTACACAGCGACACGCCCCAGGTCGAAACACTCCGTATTGGATGTTTAAGATGTCTAGCACATGTAGAACAAATGGACACCAATACTCCGGCTATTAGAGTCTTTGATTCCCAGCCAGACGTCGAACGCAGTAGAGGAAGACATCGCTTTAACTCAAGACCGGGCTAATTTATTTCAGCCTTATTCATGTACATTTCTTTCTGAAATTCCATTTGCGTATACGAACGTCGTTTAACATGGTCGGCAAGATTAAAATCAGTTCTTTTATGAGGCAATTCATATTTATCAGGACATGGAACTCCGCAATTGCAATTGCTCAAGAAATTGGTCGATTTATTTACTGTCCGCTTTATATGTTGTCTTACTGTTGATGACGAAACCAAATCCACTGTCAAATCCACGCAGCCAAACCAAGTCTTGATGTAAGGTTTACCCACTAAGGTGTACCCACTAGAATTCTGCTTCGGCGGATGGTTGGACTTTGGGCTGTAAGGAAACTATCCGGGAGAAACCTTTACAGATTCGATGCTCCGCCGGAAGGATTCTGACAATGTTACTCAATTATGAAAATCTTACCAACCTAAGCCATTAACAAACTTACTTACCTTAGTTTTAATAAAACATATTAATTTAAAAGGTACACGCAAAAAGATCCAATGAAATTCAATGCTTGGCATAAGACGTCTACCTTCCGGCCACCCAGAAGTACATTTTAAATTAATTTTGTTAAATAAATTTCCAGGTCAAATACCACCCTCTCATTTTTTTTGGAAAAAAATAAAAACTTTGTAACGACAGCAAATTACAAAATTACAGAGCTCCCCAATGTGCCCGTTAATCTTATCCGACAAACTTTATCCAAAACTTTCATGAATAAAAATGACCATCAAACGCTGTATCCTGTCCGCTTTTTTTTTTGTAAGTCTCCCCCCATATTCGTAACATAACCTAATTGAGAAAATGTAATCTTAAATTTGAGGAAATACGTGATTGAAATACTTCGAAGTCGTGTATGGAAGAAGTGGGACACCCTCAAGTCTAAATATAATCTGCCAACAAAATGTATATATTTCCATCAATTGCCTGAAAGCACCACGGGATCCTTTCACCCAAAAAATAGGTGTTTAATATTTTTTTTGTATAAATCCCATATCGAGGTCCAGGAAATATCAGGAAATTAATTAAATATAATGGGGAGGTATATTTTTAAGAACTTCATTGTGACGGGAGAGTGAATTTTTTTTTTATCTGCAATCCTCCCTGAACAAATTAAAAGATAAAATCTGAAAGGTATTTAAAGCCAATTGTGGGCTTTCGAATGGCCTACGGGTGGTTACATTCAAAATTCTGTCGAATGATAAACACAACTTGGCCCCATTGTGCGGTGCGATTCGACATGTCAGCCTACATGAGAACATTTCTGAAATCAAGAAAAATAAAATAAGCCGCCACCACAGAGACAAGGAGACATGATGTAATTTTGTATGTCCTTTCGAATGTCCATCAATGATTCAGCCTTCAATCGGTCGTCTCAATGATATCCCAGGCTACGCTATTGTCGATTCTTGTCATCCGTCTGTTTATTCATTTTCTTACGTTTGAACGGAGAATGTCTATATCACTCAGAATCAGTGTGCATAGCAGTTTTCCAATGCAAAAAAGAAAAAACGTTGGAAGGATGATTCGATGCCGTAGGTAGAGGACTCATTTTTAATGATAAACTTCGAAATGGGGTAGGTTCGGGTGTTATTTAAATTTGTTTGCTCAACAATTTTTTCATCCACTCGCACCATCCTTTTTCTTCGATGAATTGTGTGCCGTGTTAGAGATAAAAAAAATGGTAATTTAATTTTTCACAATAATTCATTTCGACTGAAGGACATTTTTTCCTCGTTGTGCTTTGTCCGTTTTGGTGCGTTGAAACCTTCCTCGGGGATTGCAAGCTTCGTTGACCAGGATCGACCTAAAGAAGGGATTTTTGCCTTTAATTTCCGCAAGGACAATATTTACCTCGTCGAAGATTGGGGTGCAAAAGGGTAGCTGTTTGGGTTCTTTTTTTATAAACGATTGTTATACCTAGTGTTCTTTAGTCGGCAATAGGCTGGCTTAGTCCCGACGACAAATCAAAGAGCACTGCTGGTGGTGCGGTTGTACAGTGACACCAGGTATATAAATTCTAAATGCTTATTTTTTTAAGCCCCTTGGTTGTTTTGTGCGGCCAAAGAGGTTTTATACAATCCTAATTGAAATTTCGCAGTACCCGCCGTCCTAGCTACCGCCTAAAGGTAATATAATTTAATAACCGTCAACAGAGTGTTCTGGAATAAGCCTATGATTGGATATCTTTTAAGCAGGCGGGATGTATATCTGTGTATAGTCTTTGCATCTATTCGAATTTGAATCCTGGTGTATGTATGCATGTGTTTATTCAAAAAGTAACTCACCTCTCATTGCATTCATCTTATACACAGTGGTCATCTCAGTCTGGTGAGTCTCAAATGCAGTTTTATCTTTTTTCGTTTTTTTTTTCGTTGCGCACATTCTAATCGCGATTCGAAAGATCTCGAGTGTTTTACCTCGCCCAATTAAATTAACTGAAATTGTATTTCTATCGAAATAATACCGAAATAAAAACTTTTTTAGTTATTTTACGTTTTCTTAGTTGTTAGGACCGTTTTGCGATGAAACACAGAAGTTTACCTACTACAAAACCAAATGAAAAAGTAATAGAATCGTCTTTGAAAATAAATGTATTTCCACCATGCCTTGCGCTTAGGTTTAGCTAGGTTTACATCAGACCTATTCTCACGATGTACTTTTTTTAGACTAGGAAACGTATTCATTCAGATAACCTAGCCTTATATCCGGATTATTCCCACGATGCGCATTCTTTTCGACAAGTCACTTGAGGAAGCAAGTTATCTGCTTTCTTCTCTCCAAAAACAAAAAGCAAAATGAGAACCCAACCTCAAGATTAGAGCATTAGCCAATATTTCTAAAAGTGGTGGCAAGAAGTCATATGTTTCCAAGACATTAGCAAACGCATTGTAACAATCCGCATCAAGGCTAAATTCGCCAACATATATGTCTTATGTGCGCACGCCCCGACGGAGGAAAAATATGATATAGCTAAAGACTGCTTCTACGAGCTCTTTGACAAAGTCTATGAGCGACTACCGAAGTAGGATGATAAAGTCCTGCTAGGAGATTTTAACGCAGAGGTAGGAAGAGTAGACATTTTTAGCAGTTTTCGGAAAATATAGCCTGCACGACAACACGTCCGGTAACGGACTTAGGCCAATTGACTTTGCATACGGTTTCCTCACCTCGATATCAATAAGGGGACATGGCGGTCTCCAGATCAACGAACGGTCAACCAAATTGATCATGTTGCGATAGACAAGAGGCACGCATCCATTCTTTTGGATGTCCGAACATTCCGAGGAGCTAACATCGACTCGGACCACTACATTGTTGCAGCCAATGTAAGATTGCGGATATCCACCACGCCACAGCAATCCAGAAATACTGTGAAAAGATTTCATGTCGAAAGGCTGCATTCGCAAGCGACCGCCAAGATTAAGGCCAAACTTTCCGACATGGGGATAGACCGCATCATTGAGAAAAATGGGAGACTTTTCCGGAATTTTGACTCCGCCGAGATCGTAAGGGGATATAGGGTGATCAAATGCGATGACCTATACTCAAAGGACTTCCTTATCGAGTGCGTTTCTAAGGTTAGTAACGCCTGTGATGGCTTGAAGCTAAGGCTATTCCCAAGAAGACCTAGGGCCCGCATTTAGCTACCCAATATGAAAATAAAGAGAGGAAGGCTTGTCCAATGTCTTAAATTCCACAACCCGGCGGTTGCAATGGATGACTGACCAGTCATCAAAGTAAGCCTAGAACATGCATACTCACAAAGTAACATATTAAAGCTTTTTATGTCCCAATCTTAGCTCAGCTCGAGCTAATGGTGGTCAAACTAGAGGGTGCGACCAAATCCACTTGCGTTATCTCAACGAACATGGCTCATAACGGACAAGCACCGCCAGAAGAGGGGCTGAAATTCATTGCCACAAGAGCCAGAGCGGATAATATGCTGATGGGCTGCGACGCCAAAGCAAGACATACGGTATGGGGAAGCTCAGAAAACAATGAAAGAGGTGAGTCACTTCTTGATTTACTTTTGACTACCAATTTATCAATCAGCAACAAGGGCACGACCCCAAACCTCAGTCTTTACGAGAACGGGTGGAATAGAGCTTGCCAAGATATCGCAACATACCTTATTCGTGGAGACGAGCTCTAGTGGTGTATATATTGAAGGTAGGCAAACGCGTCCACGAGACCGCGAAGGACTTTAGACCAATCAGTCTTAAGTCATTTATACTAAAAACCCTGGAGCGCGTTCTAAACATCCACATGCGAAGTTTTCTAGAAGAATATTTGCTATCCAAATCACAGCACGCCTACCTTAAGAGCAGATCAACGGAAACAGCTCTCCACGAGATAGTGCGAACAATCGAAAAATCCTTACACTATAATTAATACACTCTAGCCCGCTTCTAAGACATAGAGGGGAGTTTCAACTATCCAGGCAATACTTGGAAATACCCTATTAACCAAATTTGTCCATAGAGGAACGCCCAAGTGCCACGTCATCTCTCCTCTACTCTGAATCATGGCTGTGAATAAGATTCTAGATAAATTAGACAAGGAACCGGTCAAAGTTGTTGCGTATGCGGAAGACGTGAAGTGAAGCCAGGGGGCTGCTCAAGACAAGATTAGCACCTTGGCCGCAAGTTGTGGTCTCGTCGTAAACCCGAGCGAATTGGTGCTATTCACCGAGCGTATTCCAGGCGAAACTACTTTCTATCCGAGAGCATTGTGCGCTACTGGGGCGTGACACTAAGCAAAATATTGCTATTTTCATAGATAGCCAAGCGGCTATAAAGGCCATCAACTCGGCTACCATATCCTCCAAACTGGTACAGGAATGCTGTTACGAACGTACCCACCTTGTCGAACGCTTCAGGGTGACACTTCTCAGACGAGCTGGCCAGGCAGAGCTCAGCTCTTCACGGCTCACTTGCGGCAAGGGTCTGTTTCCCGCTAGGCGCGGTTAAGGGACAAATACACTCAAACTTGCTGAAGAAAGCCGATTACAAATAGAGAAGGCTAACGAATTGCGTCATATCGAGGACGATATGGCTCTCCTACGAAAAAACTGAAGAAAATATCTACTAAATAGAACTCGCCCATATATCTTTAGAATTACTGCGATAGTCACAGGGCACTGGCCAATTGGAGACCATGCCGTTAAACTGGTGATCAGATAGAACCCTCGATGCCGCATCCCATTTCATCTGCAAATGTGCGGCATTAGCAAGATCCAGACTGTGGACGTTAGACCAACCATTCTTCGACAACCTTAGCGACATCTCTGGGAAAAATATACAAGATCTTTTCTGTTTCTTAAGCCTCACAAGCTGGATCTAGAGAACGCCTGTATCACATCCACAACAACAATCAAAATCAAGGTCACACAAGTCCTGCTAACAAAAAGTCACATAAGTGCTACTTGGGTGAACCGCCACTTCTACATACCTACCATTAATGTAAGTCGTTGAGATCAAAAGGTCGCCCTCTTGAGCGGCTGTTCGATTCACCCTCACGAGTGTATTGCTCTAATCAGTTCTCGATGGTGATGCCTGTGACGTTGCTATCTTGGAGATAGGATATTAAAATTGTCTAATATCGGGTGTTTTTTTTAGAGGTATAGAATTTAAAATTCAAATAAAACACAAAAAAAAATCGTTTTAATGTGCAATAATTTGGCTTTGTTGACAGAATAATTTTATGCCATTATTGCTTAAATATGACTTCGGGCTTCTGGCCGTGGCGGCTGGTTCGAATAAAGCCAAGTCTATAGGTCCAATTTTCAACCACTTTTTCGTGCATTTTGGGCCGTATGTCGGCAATAACGCTACGAATGTTGGCTTCCAAGTCCCCTAAAGTTTCTGGTTTGTTGCCGTAGATGAGCGACATATCACCAAAGAAAATAATCCAATGGCGTCAAATCACAAGATCTTGTTGGCCAATTGACAGGTCCATTGCGCGAAACTATGCGCTCATCGAATATTTCCTTAAATAAATCGATTGTGACGTGCGCTGTATGACATGTAGCGCTGTCTTGTTGGAAATACATCTCATCCACGATCGTGCGATTCGGGGAAAAAATAGTCGGTTATCATGGCTCTTTACCGGTCTCCATTAACGGTAACTGAAGCTCCAGCATCAATTCGGAAGAAATACGGCCGAATGACTCCACCAGCCCATAGAGCAAAACCAAACAGTCAGTTTTTGTAGATGTAATGGCGTCTCAAGAGTTTCATGTGGATTCTCTTCACTCCAAACGCGGCAAATTTTCTTCTTGAAGTAGCCATTCAACCAAAATTAAGCCTCAGCACTGAACAAAATTTGGCGATGAAAATCAGCATCGAGATCTCATTTTCGGCCCATACACCAAAATAACGACGCATTGCATGGTCTCGCGGCTTTGCTTTTTGCACAAGCTTGATCTTGTTAGGTCGGAAGCCACGATCTTTTCTTCCATAGAGTTGATGGACAAAGTTCCAATTACTGTACACGGTGACGAATCGATTCATTCGGGTGGTCTTCAACAATTTGCGGTTTCTTCTTGTTCGACGTCTCTGCGGATGCGTATTATCACAAAGAGTAAATGTAGTGCGAAAACGATCTCTGGTTAACCGAATTCATTGCTCTGATGGAGGACTATGTCAACCATAAAATGGACGGAGCTTGCGGTAAACTTCGCGATCTGAACCATTATTTTCGAAATAAATTTGAACGATTTGCAAGCGTTTTTCATTCGTCAACCTGTTCATGATGAAATGGCAAACCAAACTGAACATAAAGGACATTAGAGTTGCCCGATTCAACCACGAAATGTCAGCTTTATTTCTATTCGAAAATAAACCAACCTCTCTAAAAAAAACACTTGTTAGTTCTAGAAAGGGTTTGGTTATCATACGCTTTACCTAGTGAAGACCGGATCCTTTCTTAAGACAACACAATGCGACAACAAGGCGACAACAAGGCGACAACTGGTCTACGTGAGTCCATGAATGAAATGAATGAAAAAATGAAAAAGTCCACGACAGTTTAACTCATAAGTTATTTTTCATCAATCCATACTTTAAAAAGCATCTGTACAACAAAATAACATTTTTTCGAGTTAAATCAATTTTCACTAAAATTTAGTCAAAATGACACCAGTGAAACATATAAGAAACAAAATATAAATAATCAATCTATCACAATACTACACTTATACTGTGTATAGTCGGGAAGTAAAAAAGTTAATGAAGTGAATGAATATGACATCTATATACACTCGGCTTATAAAATCACTAAATAAACATTTTCGCAGGCGTGACAGCACTTTTCATCCGAAATTAATGAGAAGAAAATTCCGTCAATGTCACCGCAAGCAATATATCGCATCTAAAAACGAACACACAACTGTTACAGATAATTCAAAATAATTTTTCAAAACGTATCGCTAGCGATATCTTTTGATTTATTTTCACCCGCAATACGTGGGCGCGACGGTGGCTGCTACCATATCATAAAATGGTAGATATTTACCAAAATCCACTTTTTTTTTTGGATTTTTTGTTGTGTTTTGTGAAACAGACGTATTAGCATGACCGATTCCGTGACGTCAAGTCTCCATCATTCATTCAAATCGCTTGATAATATTGAAGAATTTAAAAGAAAAATAAATCATTTTTGTTGTTTTTATTCGAAATAACAGTTTGGAGATACATTTTTAAATTCATTTTTATTTTTTTTTAAGTATTCTTTGTTTCACTTGCAAAGTGTAGCAATTTGTTGCTAACATTGCTTAGTCTTATGGCAGAAAACAATAACAGGCAGGCAGACGCAGGCCCTACCCTAGTATCCGCAAATGACCAAATTCAATTTCTGGAATCGGAATCGGAATCGGAATCGAAATCGATGCTAATGTTTACATATTCGGGACGGAAAGTGCTCGTTTGGTTGCCCAGACGCCGGAACTGAACGGTGGGTGGGGGTTGTGATGGGATGAGATTGTGTTTTATATTTTTTGGATTTATTTATTTTTGGATTTAAAATCAAATCGATGGAGGCTAAACTTTGGGTGGGACTGCTGCCTGTCGTATCCGTTTTCAAAATAATGGACAAACAGTGGGAAAACGGAAATAGGCTAGAAGTTTCTAAGGGGGTGGAGAATGATTATTAAACTTTTGGAATTGTAATCAACAATTTTGGGCTAAAATTGTGGAAACAATGAAACCAATGGGAACGTTTCATCGTATCTTATTCTTATACCAATCTTATTCAATAAATGCTTTCGCTTAATTTGTTGGCAATACTTGTGGATTTTAAATTGATAAAGTCTTGATGTTCTCGTTGAAACCAAAAGAAGGTTAAGTATAATTTGACTTGATATTGTAATCGGCGTTTCTTGGATTTTAAGTACCTCATCCTTCCGGGTTGTCTATTAAATGATCTTTCCATTCATTTAAATCCCCTTATGATAAATATAGACGAAACATAGATTGTCTATTAAGAAACTTTTTAAAAATTCCAAGCCTTTTGGTCAAAAACAACGTTTTAGTAAAAAGGAGGTCTATATACCAAATTTCATAATTCTAGTTCTCTCTCATAAAATACCCCGCCTCACTTGTCAAAATAGTCGTTTTTAACAATCCTCCTTTGAAAAGTTGGCAATCACTTACCTAGTGGCAAGATTTAACTTTGAGGAAATTGCACACGAACTCCCAACAAAAATCTTGCGAGTCAACACAAATGTGTGGGCTGGCATTGTCCTGGTCGAACACAATTCCTCTTCTTTTAGCCATTGGCCCCATCTGCGAATTGCTCTTTTAGAGTGTCTAATTGTGGATAGTACTGATCCGATTTAAAAGTTTTGCCATAAGGGAGCAGCTCATAGAAGGTGATCCCCAGCCAAAATCCAATAAAGACACGACGATTTGCATGGTTTGTCGACATTTTTCACAATTGGCCTTCCATAGCGTGGTGAATGTTTGACGTCGAAATAACTGGAAAGGAACTGACAAACCCAAAACTGAGTATAATTTGCTGTTACAGTATCATGGTATCGGACCATAATACTTTTCACTAACTTACATACTTACTTACTTAAGTGGCGCTACAGTCCGGATTGAACCTGGGCCTAAACCAACATGCTTCTCCAATTAGAACGGTTCTTAGCTGACTGATTCCAGTTGCGCAGTCCAAGTTGGTTGAGGTCGGTTTCCACTTATGCGCGGCACTTAAGGCGAGGTCTTCCTTTACTGCGTCCGACGACTGGCTAAGAATCTAAGACTCTGGGAGCCGGAATATCGGTGTCCATTCTTTCTACATGTCCTAGCCATCTTAAACGTCCAATGCTGAGTTTTTTGACCATGCTAACTGATTCCAGTTGCGCACTCAAAGTTGTTTAAGGTCGGTTTCTACATGGGAGCGCCACTTAAGGCGATTTCTTCCTCTGCTGCGTCGGACGTCTGGCTGGGAATCGAAGACTCTGCTAGCCGGAGTATTGGTGTCCATTGGTTCCACATGTCCTAGTCATCTTAAACGTCCAATGATGAGTTTTTTTTGACCACAGGCATGTCGCTGTATAGCGCGTATAGTTTTTGGTTGAATCTATGTCTCCGTAGCCTGTCAACGTAAACGGGATAGAAGAATTATCGAAGAATATTCCTCTCGAATCAACCAATGATTTCTTTATCCGCTTCTGAAATTGTTCATACTTCAGCGCGGTAGAGCAGGAAGTGGATGATCAGGGTCTTTTATATGGTCTCCGTAGTAGTTCGAGTGAGGGCATTGAATTGGCTACTGAATTGCCTTGTTAGCCCGAAGAAACAGCTGTTGGAAAGAGTAATTCTTCGTTTAATTTCTGACGGGATGTTGTTGTCAGAGTTGATAGCGAAGCTGAGCCGGGCCGAGGTAGACAAAATCCCATACTACCTCAAAGTTATATCTGTCAATGGTGACGTTGATGGGCTCAGTGGCGCGATGGTTAGTGCGATGAACTGCCACGCAGAAGGTCTGGGTTCGATTCCCAGCCGTAGCAACACTTAAAATGATTTTTTACTGGCCCTTCTCTAGTGACGATCTGACAAATCATCCGAGTAGTATCAGTTGTCAAGAAAAGCTTATGTCAAATTCGCCACTCGGAGTCTGCATAAGACAGGAGTTCCCACCATCGTGCACATGTATAGTTGTGAGAAAGCTCGGGCATGGGTACTAACGAGCCTGTTGTCCCAAAAATTTTTATTTTTTATTTGATGACGTTCTGTCTAATGAGTCGATGTTGTGTATCCTTTCGTGTTGACCGTATATACCTCGTCTTGCCTCATTTACTGCTAAACCCATTTTGCCGCTTACTTCTCCATACTAGCAAACGTGGTGATGACATCACGTTGAGTCCTATCAATGATGTCAATATCGTCGGCGTTTGCTAGTAGTTGCAGCATTTTTTGGAAAATTGTGCCTCTGGTGTTGGCTCGGGAGGTTTGCAAAATTCCCTCAACAACTAAATTAAAGAAGTCAGATGAAAGTGCGTCGCCTTGCCTTAATCTATTTTTTGGTATCGAATTGATTTCGATTTTGATGGAGCAGCGAGAATTCTCCATCGTCGTCCTACACAAACGGACGGGTTTGGAAGGTATACCTAAAGTTAACATGGCTCTATATAGCTCGTCGTATGCGGCTTTGAAATCGATGAATAGGTTGTAGTAATCTATGTGGACTTCTTGCAGAAATGTTTCTTCCATATCCTCGACATCAACTGTCTCTCAACTATGATATTTCCTTGTTTATCTCGACATGATTCTGTTTGACTAAACCAAAAGTGAGTACGATTGGCTGTTACAGTACCATGTTACAGGACCATAATACCTTTGACACATTGGTGGTATGAATACTATGGCATTGGTATCATTGTACATATTGGCAATACTTTGGGTGGAGACACACGTTTTATGTAGTAAGAGTTGGTAAATAAAAATAAGAAATTTAGTTCTTCAACGTACCATCTCCAAAGAATGGCGCTGCGATCGACAGAAATATATGTATATAAATATGCTAGTATCAAGCCACACAAACACCGCTTGGCATTAGCATTGTATTTCCTGACACATAGGTGGTACATCCGTTTAGTATAGCATTGATACCACCAGTGTTCAAAGGTATAAGCACTATTTACATTTTAGCCACTTTGCTTGCATTTTTGCCTTCTTCACGAAATAACTGCAAAATATTTAACACTTTCTCCTAATCAACGCGAGATAAGACGCAAACATGGGGTGGTTAAATTTTAAGGGCCGATGTTGAATGTGAACAACACCTAAACGTTAAGTTTTTTCTTCATTTCATTTAATATTTATCAATTTCAGACTAATTCAATTCGAACAAGGGAAAGACACACAATCGAGCAACGCGTAAAAGTTATTCAGGCATATTATAAAATAGGGCGTTCAAATCAAAATGCATATCTTGCACTTCGTGATTTTTTCGGTCAATTTAATCGTCCAAATATGCGTATAATGGGAAAAATCTTGCAAAAATTTGAGCAAACCGGGTCTATAGGAGATGTGAAAACACCAGAGCATGATCGTACAGCTCGTACTGCAGAAAATATTGCTGCTGTTCCCGATAGTGTGGCTGAAGAGCCATCCACCTTAACTCGTCGTCGGGTCCAAATCGTCTCACGCTCGTCGTTGATGAACATTGTGCATTAAGACTTACATTAGCACGCTTGTAAGGTGCAATTGACTCAAGAACTTAAGCCAGAATGGAGGCAAGGAATGGCAACAGTGGATGATCAATTTTCGAAGAAAATCATCTTCAGTGATCAGGCACATTTCCACCTCAGTGGATTCGTCAATAAGCAGAATTGCCGCATTTGGGCGAATGATAATTCAAGAGTGGGGTTTAAGGCCAGGAAAGTCTACAACCATTTAATTTTCACACTTCGGCAGGTCCTGGAAAAAAACCAAGATGTCCAATTCGATACCCACCATCTATTCCTCGATTTCAAAGCCGCATAGGACAGCATTTATAGAGACGAACTATACAGAGCCATGTCTAGTTTTGGTATACCGCCGAAACTCGTCCGTTTATGTAGGATAACGACAGATAATTCTCGCTGCTCCATCAGGGTCGGAAACGACCTTACCGACACATTACCAAAAATGGATTTAGGCAAGGCGATACGCTGTCACGTGACTTCTTCGATTTGATTCTTGAGAGGATTGTGCAAAACTCACGAGCCAACACTAGATGCACAATTTTCCACAAACCGGTACAACTACTAGCATACGCCGACGAGATGTCATAGCCACGTTTGCTAGTATATGGGTTTAGCAGTAAATGAGGACAAGACGAAGTATAGCTGTCAACAAGAAAGGACACACAACATCGATGAATTGGACAGAACTTCACCATTGACAGATATAACTTTGAGGTAGTATGGGACTTTATCTACCTTGGCTCCGTTATTAACTCTGACAACAACATCTCGTCAGAAAATAAACGAAGAATTACTCTTGCCGACCGCTGTTTCTTCGGGCTAAGAAGGCAATTCTGTAGTAAAGCCCTCACTTGAACTACTAAGGAGATATTATATAAAACCCTGAATATCCCAGTCCTGCTCTACGGCGCTGAAGCGTGGACAGTCTCAAAAGCGGATAAAGACATCCTTGGTCGAGTTGAGAGGAAAATTCTTCGAAAAATCTTCGGTTCCATTCAACCAAGAACTATACAAGCTGCCAATGGTCAAAAAAACTAAGCATTGCAGGTTAACGATGGCTAGGACATGTAGAACGAATGGACACCAATACTCTGGCTCGCAGAGTCTTCGTCAGAAGCAGTAGAGAAAGACCTCGCCTTCAGTGGCGCGCACAAGTAGAAACCGACCTCAACTAACTTGGGGTGCGCAACTGGAAGCAGTTAGCTAAGGACCTAGCTAATTGGAGTGGCATGTTGGTTGAGGCCCAGGTCCATTCCGGATTGTAGCGCCACTTAAGTAAGTAAGAACTTATGGGGTTCCCAACCCCTGAAGAGTCTCTGCTTGGGACATTGAAGCCTTTCATCCTCTACGAACTCCGGCTCGCTGCTTCCAGTTGTCTAGACCAAGCGCTCTAGGTCCGCGATGGCTTGGTCTTTGAAACGGAAGTTCGGTCTTCCTTGCCTTATCGAACCTGGGGGCTGGGATTCGAAGATCCTATTAGCTGGAGCTTTATGGTCCATTAGAGCCAATGTGGTCGGCGTGTGTTAGCTTTTTGGACTACATCCACATCTTGATAAGGCTAATAGAGTTCACTGTTATATCTTCTGCTTCATTCGTTCTCCACACACAGGACCAAAAATTTGTCAAATCATTTTTTCTCTTGAAGAGACCCAGCATCAGCTCTCCCTTCCTGCTTATCGTACAGCACTCGGCGCCATAAAGCGGAACTGAAAGGATAAGAAGCACACATTTCGTTCTTCGAGTTAGGAATTTTGAACCCAGTTGTTTCGCCAAACCGAAGCAGCAACGGTTTCCTAGGATCCCAACTAGGCTGTCATTAGTGGAGTCTATGTTTACTCCGAGGAAGGTGAACTCCTTAACTATCTCGAAATTGCTGCTATCAATAGTGACGGGTTGTCATAGGCGGTGGAGAGGTTTTTGTTTTTTTGTTGATAGCAGGTACTTAGTCTTGTCCTCATTTACTTCAAGGTTAACGTATTTCGCCTGATCTTCAATCGACATGAACACTCCTATCACGGCACGCTGCACTGGGAGCGACTGATGATGTCAATATCGTCCGTATAACCCAGCAGCTGGACGGACGTGTTAAAAATAGTGCTTTCAGTGTTGACACCTGTCCTTAGTACTATCTGCTCTAGTACGCGATATATCACATATACATATCACATGATAGCGCGTCTCCTTGCCGACATCAGGTGCATGTTTGAAATAGTTCGGAAGAGTATCTTCCAAACTGCACGTTGCAGCGAGTGTTTTACATCGTCACTCGACACAGGATTCTGAATTCGGTCATCGTCATATAGAGCTCCTGACGATATATGCCATCATACGCGGCTTTGAAGTCGATGAATAGCCGGTGAGTTTCAACTTGTTATACGTTGGTCTCTTCTAGGATTTGCTCAGTGTGAAAATTTGGTCTGTGGTCGATCTGCCGGGATGGAAGCCGCACTGGTACGTGCCGATTAGGGGGTGTTGCAGAAAGGTTTTAGACGTTCACACAGTATGTTGGATTGGATCATGTACGCGACATTTAGCAGGGATATGCCTCGATAGTTCTTACAAGACATAGGTCCATAGGTGATAGTCCAGTCACCGGGCATGTTTTCTTCCACCCATACTTTCATGATGATTCGGTGCATGCTCCCAACCAAAACATCAGCACCGTATTTTAAAAGCTAAGCTGGTAAGCCATCCGAACATGCGGCCTTATTGATCTTAAGCTTTTATAGCTAAGCCAACTTTTTCTATACTCGTGGTGGTGGAACTAGTCCTTCATTGACTGGAAGTGGGTTCTCTTCTTGCCCTATCAATCTCTCTACATGATGGTAACTTAACAGCTGCTGAAAATGCTGCCTTAACACATCTATTCCCTGCGCTTCGGTGACTAGGTTTCCTTCGCTGTCTCGAAGAGCCTGCTTTCCGGTTTTGTATCCAGCATCCAGTTGTTAGGCTAGTTTATAAAACCTCCGGATGTTGTTACGGTCGCGCTACTCTTCGATCTCCTTGAGCTGGGAAGCTGCGTAAATCCTCTTCTTTCTACGCAGGGTCTTCTTTTCCTCCCTTCTTCTACTTCGATACTCTTTTCGCACTGCCCTTGATTTGAGCTGCAGTGCTTTCTTGTGTAAGGATAACTATTATTTAATCCAATTAAAATATTCTCGAGGGAAACCTATGCCAAGGAGGATGACTTTGTGTGAAGATAATGATTAATGAGTCCCCATCATGTCAACTTTTTTGGCTATATGTCAAAATATTTTCGGCTCTTAACCTAAGCTTGAATGGTCGTACAATGACAAATTAATACTTTAATGATATTTGTGAACCTAAAATCGAATATCTTTCTGATTATTATGCTTCCACAGAAATCGCATTTTATGCAAGATTCCGTATTCAATGCCGATGCAAACAAATGGATGTGTGGGTAAGTTCTTTAAGATTTCAATTTTCTTACAAATTTTCCATCTGGGCTCCACCCAGATCTATGTTAAACATTTTTTACTTAATACGTTAAATCATTTATATAGCTGTACTAATGTATCTCCCACATAGACTTTTGTATTATTTTCAGATACAACAGATTTTATGAGTCGCGAGCAGAATTTTATTTAGATGGCACGCGCGTGGGCCGACACCATCCGATTGAATGAAAAACACAAGCGTCAAAAAGGCAGATACGTGAAGTTTAATTTTACGCCTTTGCATGGCTTTGACGTCAAGTACATCGATGGTGGATGTAGGTCGCTCAAGGATTTGTAAATGTGTTACGAGTCTGTTGATTTTTGTTTTTGTAACACTTGTGGCGTAGTTTTGGGCTAATTTATATGGAGTACACTGGAGTATGCATATTAGTTGAATTCAAATTGAAAGGACCCTAATTTGTGCGAATAATTAAGTTTGAATCTATTTTTTTTACATCAAAAGTGCACGCACGAATTAAAAAAAAAACATTCTGCATATTCCAATTTTATTGTAAAACAATATTCAGTTAATGAGTGACATGACATTTTGTAGCTTTAGCTGGAAGTAAATTAATTTAACTGTGGAAAATATTGAAGCGATTAATTTTAAATGGAACTATGATGAACAAACCTTCAAATTATCCGCTGCCATGAAATGTTTGGGTATTATATTATTAAAAGCTAAACTAAAGGGGTTTTCAGTAAGAGCGCTACAAACGTTTTTTTTTTTTAAATAAAACAAAAACGGTTTTGGATATCAATAAAATTCTTTATTCCTGTGAAAGTACGTTCGATGTCATTATGTTTGGAACTCGATTTTTTTTGCATGGCCACCACGGGCACTCTTGCAGAAGTCCAGACGCTGAACCCGATTTTCGACGGTTTTCAAGCATAAATCGGCCGATACTGCTGCAATTTCACGTTCGATATTCGTACGAAGTTCATCAATCGTCGCTAACCTGTTGGCATAGACTTGACGTAGCCCTACAGGAAATAGTCTAACGGCGTCAAATCGTACGACCGAGGCGGCCAAGCGACTGGACCATTCCGTGAGATAACACGTTCTCCAAACTTGGTTTCCAATAAATTGATTGTGGCATTCGTTGTGCGGCTTACCGCGCCGTTCTGTTGGAACCACATGTCCACCAAGTCCATATCATCCAATTGGGGCCAAAAATATTCGGTTAACATTGAACGGTAGCGATTCCCATTCACAGTAACGTGCCGGTCTTGATCATCACGGAAGAAGTACGGCCCAATGACGCCGCCGGCCCATAAACCACACCAAACCGTAGTTTTTTCGGCATGCAATGATGACTCATGGAGTACGTGTGGATTGCTGCCTGACCATTACCGCATATTTTGTTTCAGCCAGAATGAGCCTCATCGCTGAAGATGATTTTTCAATGAAAATCCGAATCATTTTCAAGTTGTTGCTCAACCCAATTCACGAACATAAGACGCTTCTGGTGGTCAAGCGGCTTCAGTTCTTGAATCAATTTAAATTGTAAGGATGTAGGCCAAGATCTTTTCGCAAAATTCGCCACAACGACGTCGCAGAGATGCCCAACGCTTGAGAACGAAGTGTGAGAGACACATTTGGGCTTTCTTCAACTGAAGCCTCTGCGGCAGCAATATTCTCGACACTACTGGCGCTTCTTTTTCTCACTGACACGGGAACATTTTATACTGTGCCTGTGGATTCAAATTTTTCCACTAGACGCTCAATTGTTGATTTGCTAGGACGATTATGACGACCATAAATTGGACGTAGCGCTCTTAGCGTTGAGGCCACTGACTCCGAATTTCGGTTGTGAATTTTAATAATTTCGACTCTCGTTGTTGGATCGTATATCTTTCCATCATGAAATGGCGAACCTTACTGAAGAGAAATGTCAAAAGAGCGGCAAGAAATATGTCGTCGTTTGCTGTCCCTATCGCGCAACTTTTGTAGCGTCCCTGTTGAAAAACCCGATATATGAACAAGTTTTTACCCAGCTAATTCCTACCAACACCGACTATGAACATTCTCAGGGCCATCGCTGGGTACTTAGTACATACCCGTATATAGAGTATGAAACCCTGTCTAAATTTGCGGGGACAGCAAAAAAAGATGGGGGTAAGTCGTGTCCCTGAACCAATATTTTTTCCAAGACGTTAATATTTTGCTGCTTCAAAATATTCGAACAACAGGTTATCTAAAGAATATCAAGTGTTACTTACTTACTTACTTAAGTAGCGCTACACCCCGGAATGTACCTGGACCTAAGCCTACATGCCTCTCCAATTAGCTCGGTCGTTTGCTAACTGCCTCCAGTTGCGCACTCCAAGTTGGTTGAGGTTGGTTCCTACTTGTGCGCGCTACTTAAGGTCCGACATCTGGCTAGGAACCTAAGACTCTGCGAGCCGGAGTATTGGTGTCCATTCGTTCTACATGTCCTTGCCATCTGAAATGTCAAACGCGGAGTATTTTGACCAGTGCCATGCCGGTTTACAGCTCGAATAGTTTATGGTTGAATCTTAGTCTCCATAGCCCGTCAACGCAAGCGGAACTGACGATTTTTCGAAGACTTTTTCACTTCATCCACTTCATCCGTAGATCAGAACTGGGATGATCAGGGTTTTTTATAAGATATCCTTAGTAGTTCGTGTAAGGGCTTTACTACTGAATTGACTTCTTAGCCCCTAGAGAAGCGGTTGGCAAGTGTAATTCTTCTTTTGATTTCTGACGAGATTTTGTTGTCAGAGTTAATAGCGGAGCCGAGATAGATAAAGTCCCGTACTACCTCAAAGTTATATCTGTCAATGGTGACGTTCTGTACAATTCATCGATGTTGTGTGTCCTTCGTGTTGAGAGCATATACTTCGTCTTGCCGTCATTTACTGCTAAACCCATTTTTGCCGCTTCTTTCTCTATACTAGCAAACGTGGCTAGTATTGGCTCGTGAGTTTTGCTCAATCCTCTCAAGAATCAAGTAAAAGAATTCATATGACAGTGCATCGCCTTGACTAAATCGTTTTTTTGGTATCGAATGTGTCGGTTAGGTCTTTCCGACCCTGATGGAGCAGAGAGAATTCTCCATTGCCATCCTACACAAACGTGCGAGTTTGGGCAGTATAACAAAACTAGACATGGCTCTGTATAGTTCGTCTCTATAAATGCTGTCGTATGTGGCTTTGAAATCGATAAATTGGTGGTCGGTATCGATTTGGACTTCTTGGGTTTTTTCCAGGATCTGCCGAAGTGTGAACATTTGATCGGTTGTGGACTTTCCTGGCCTAAAGCCACACTGATAATGGCCGATCAGGTTGTTGGTAAACGGTTTCAGGCGTTCATGTACTACCGCAAATATGATCTTGTAGGCGATGTTGAGGAGACTTATGCCTCTGTAGTTGGTGCAGTTCAGAGGGACTCCTTTTTTGTGGATCAGTTAACGTTGCGTAGGTTCTATTCCTCAGGCTTACTTTCTTCCGGCCAGATTTGGCTTATGAGTTGGTGGATGTTTCTTACCAAGTCGGCTTTATACAGCTCAGCTGGGAGGCCGTCATATGCGGCAGCCTGATTAAGCTTGAGTTTACATATTGCTATCCTTACTTCACTCCGCTCGGGTGGTTGGAAGTTTTTGGTGTCATTGTCAATATTGATGACAGCGAAATGTTCTTCGTCATCGCTGTTTGACATTCTGCAGAAGTGGTTCTTCCATATCATCAGTATCGACTGTGTCTCAACTACGATATTTTCTTATTCATCCCGACAGGATTATGTTTGAGGCTTGTATCCTTGGCTTTGGCGTTTTACACGTTGGTAAAACTTGCGAACATTGTTACTGGAGTGGCACCCCTCTTTATCCTCGATCGCGCACTTTTCTTGCTCTGTTTTCTTCTTTCTGAAAAACCCTTCTTTGTAACCTATAGAGCTCAAATGCAGGTCTCGTCTTCCCCTGTAGTTTAGCCTTATAGTCCTCGTTCTTGGCTGCAAGCATATCAGTTATGACCCCAACTTACTAGAAACAAAACTAATAGATTTCTGAACTTGTAACCGAATTTTATATAAACAAATAGGTCCTACAAATGAAAAAAAAAGTTAAAGATGCAAATGGGTATCTTAAGAACCTTGTTGAGATGGGGGAGTTACATAGACGCAATCTATTAATAAAGTAACCAATCTGAAATACATGAAAAAATCGATTACATAGTGCAACACCGGAACTAGACATTATGTCGAAGTTGCTGCACTTAAACCCTGCAGCTAAAGAGCTCTTGTTAGAATGACTGTTGTAAATTTTATTCAGGAGAATACTTTTTTACTTACTAAGTGGCGCTACATCCCGGAATTTACCTGGAACTCAACTTATATGTCTATCTAAGTATCACGGTCCTTGCGTATTGCCTCCAGTTAGTTGAGGTCTACTGTATCCTACGTCTGGCTCGGAGCATTTGCATCCATTCGCTCGTAATTCCGTAGCCATCTTTAACTTTCCATGTGGAGATTTTTGAAACGATCAATGGCGCTGTACAGATATTAAAGCTCTTGGTTAAATCTTTGACTGCAAAACCAATACAAATGCTTGGCGCAACCAGCTCATAAGCACCCAGACCCGAGCTTTATCACAACCATTCATTTGTGCGTGCGTACTTCTTGCACGATGGCGGGACTTCCTGTTTTATGCGGGCTCCGAACGGCGAAGTTGAGATAAGCTGTTCTTGACAGTTGATACTACTCGGATGATTTGTCAGATAATCACGAGAGATCGGCCAGCGAAAAAAACATTAAGGTGTTGCTAAAGCTGGGTTTCGAACCAGACCTTCTGCGCGGCAGTTCATCGCACTAACCATCGCACCACTGAACCCGTTTTTGACCCCATAGCCTGTCGGAAAGGAAACGGGATTACATTTTTTTTCGAAGAATTTGCTCAAAACTACCGACCAACGATTTCATCAACCGCTTTTAATACTGTCCACGCTTTGTAACAGTAGAGCAGAAATAGTATGTTCTTGTACATGATCTCCTAAGTAGTTCAAGTGAGGCCTTTATAACCAAATAGTCTTCTTACACCGAAGAAACATCCGATTGGCAGTGGCAATTCCTCGGTTGATTTCTGACGAGATGTCGTTGTCTTGTCAGAGTTAAAAGCTTAGGCCAGCTAGACAAAGTCTTTATAATTGCGAAGTTATATCCATCAATGGTGTCCAGTTCGTCGATGTTGTTTGTCATTTCTTGTTTACATGTTTTTAGCTATATTTACTTGCTACTTCCCTATATCAGCAAACCATCTTGTTGAGTCCGAACAACGCTTCGAATTGAATGTCAAATCGAATGTCAACACAGTTATACGATAACAATATTGTAGGCTTGTGCTATTAGTTGCATTTTTTGTTGGCTTGGAAGTCCTGCATAATTCTTGCATTAATTATGCTTAGGAAATCAGCCTCACCTTGTCGAACTCCTTTCTTGAATGTTTCTGGAGGATTTTGCCGATCCTGATGGACCAGCGAAAATTCTCCCTTGTTTTTCTACATAGACGGATGAGTTTGGGCGGTATACGGAGTTCTGGTAATAAGTTGGTGGATGTTACTTGCCAAATTACCTTAGAGCTCAGCAGGAAGACAGTCACTTTATCCAAACTTGTGTAGCTTATGTTTAGGTCGTGCTGCTGGTAGTGTTCACTGTTGTCAGCAACATTGAATGTTTTGTTCCCCTTGAGAGTGGGAGATCAACAACGATCTTTCCATGTTCATCAAAATACTGTTGAATTCGCACATGTTATCCCTATCTTTGACGTTTTAAAATTTGAAATAATTTTCAAAAACTATTACGGGTCTGGTGCTTCTCTCTATATTTCCGTTTGGGCGATTATTATTTTTTTTTTCTGAAAAGTTGGTTTCTCCCTTCTATGCATATAAAGCTCAATGGATGCTTTCGCCTTCATCTGATGTTTTGTCTCGTTAACCTCATTTTGGCTTCAACATCTGTCTCAGATATTGGATTCAGCTGCATCTTCTGACTGGATGCTGCTTCAGTTTGAATTTCGACCACCACACTGCATCTTTTCATGGGAGAATTTTGAAGTGAACGGATTTGATGTCAAATCGATTTCAAGCTTTACTGATGGTTTAAAACTGGGCGTAGGAAAGGAACGAGTGTGTTTTATCAAAGTCCCAGGAATAGCATAAATTTCATCTACCTGACCACAGCTGTGCCTTTTAGACAGTATCCGTCTCAACCGGATCGATGCTGGGGATACCTCAATCTCTACTCTCAAAATTAAAAACTAAGCTTAAGAACTTTAAAGGCATTCAATGTGTATAACGCAATGGTAAGATTTGATTGGCTACACAGGCATTAATCAACGCGAGACAACGAGCAATAACTTAATAATTTGGACTTAAAGGATATTTTGATGACTGAATTGCGGAAACACTTCCCGCAGCACACACATCTCAATAAGTGGCAAGAAAGCTACCCGCTCTTCCGATTGGTTCCTTCAGATAAAGGTTGAAAAAAAAGGAAGAAAGTTCGGGGCAATACACAAGGACATTGCAATAAAACTATAAAGCAAACCTCAAAATTGTCGTCAGCAGTGCCGTTTTGTCGAAAGTTGTGAACCAAAAACACTTTGCCCATGGATAGCATTAATGATTTCCTCGTTAGCTGCAAGACCAATGCGTTTCGCTTGTCCATCAATTGTCTTAAATATTTTTAAAGCCAGACGAATCGAGGGACCAATGATGTTGATACCTTTTGCATATCCTAGTAACTAGACAGATTTATTAATCTCTTTAGTCTCTTACTCTATTCCTTGCTTCCTAGATGGAGGGACTCTGCAACACAAAGGGTAATAAAATAAAATCTTGCCAACAAAAAAAAGTTAGGCTCCCAGCTTTGGGAAAGTAGACAACCACGTGGCTAGAAAAACATCGGAAGAGCTTTTTAGTCAGAATTTAAAGATGGAATTAACAAATATGGTTCTTATGTTATTCTTCAGAAAGGGGTTCAGAAATCCGTCCAGGGGATAGTAAAATGCTTTCTTATAAGGTCTTCATTAACGCCATAAAATAGTATTAAATGAGGTCGAAAAACGTGTGTGAATGCGCTTATCCCGAGAACTGGTGAACGGATTTTCAATGTTTTCATCTGCATCTCCCTTTAAATGATAAAGTTTATTCAAAATTCTCTTTCACGTAAAAGAGCTGAGCCGGGTTGCTAGTTAGCACATATAAGAGTAATAATGCCAATTATTTCTCTGAAGTGGCCCACAACTAAAAAGTCCAATCAAAGAAAAATGCTTAAAGTCATTCAGATTTACCTAAAGCACTCATGGTGTGCCTCCGATAATCTGATGGTTTTCCTAAGGGAGGAACCCTTGGACATCGGCATTATCCAGGAGCCATGAGTGTCAAAGGGACTCCCGGACAGACAATATAACCTGTTTTACAAACAGCAGGCCACAAACACAACTTCTGGCAGCCTTACATGAATAGAATAAGCGACCACATGTATAGAAAACGACACAGTATTGCTAGAACTACGGCAATAGTTACGGGGCACTAGCTTAATCATGTACCTTACTCGTGGAGACGTGATCGAGTTATGTTTATTCCGAAGGTCTTCAGACCAATCAGTTTAACCTCCTTTGTACTAAAAACCCTGGAGCGCGCTCTAGATATCCACATGCAAAGTTTTCTAGAAGAATCTTCGCTATCCAAATCATAGCACGCCTAACTCAAGGGAAGATCCATAGTTCTAGGATCGGCCTTAAATTGGATGAATTGGTTCTTATAGAAGTTAGATTTTTGAGCTGCTATCATTTTATTTGTTTTGTTCCTGTAACTTTTATACTCTTTTTCATAGGTTTTGTTGCCTCTATTATTTTTCCACCTTCAGTAGAGTTCATCCTTTTTTAAGGTAAGGGATTGTCCAGGGGCTATTTTTTCGTTTGTTCTGTGTTGATTTTGTGTAAGTTGATCTTTTATAAATATCATTTAGTTTGCGGACAAGTTTATTATATTACTTCTCGGCATCTTCTTCGTTACTGACTTCTTTCCAGTCTGCTTCCAAAATGTGCTCATGTACTCTGCCGTTGCATATATTAAAGTACTGACTATGTGGTTATCTGATGTTGCTAAATCATCTGCGGAGTAAAGAGTTGGGAAATGGTCGGTGATACCACTCTCGATCGCGGCGGAATTAATTTGATTATCAACTCTGCTTGCAAGGATATGATCAATTATTGATTTCTTCCCCTTCTTAAGATCTACCCGTGTACATTCAGTAATGACATTCATCAGTCTCAGTGATGCTAACATCTCCAAATAGTCTTTCACATAGTTTGAGTTACAATCATTAATATTAATATTCATATCCTCCATCACAATCATTTCTTCATTTTTTCCTATTTGACCTAAATTATTTGCAATTTCATCAATATCGAACTACTAAGGATATCCTACATGAGACCCTTATCATCCCAGTTCTGCTCTACGCTAAAGCATGGACCGTCTCTAAAGCAGATGAGGATATCTGTGGTCGATTCAAGAGGATAATTCTTCGAAAAACCGTCAGCCCCTTTTGCGTTAAAGAACTATGGACACGAAGTTCAACCAAGAACTATACTAGCTGTACAGCGATATGCCCCTGGATAAAAAAAAACTCCTCATGGGAAATTTAAGATGGCTAGGATGTAGAACGAATAGACACCAATACTCGGCTCGCAGAGTCTTCGATTCCCATTTTTTATTTTTCGGCACCGTGATTTTGACATAATACACGCATTTGGTATTATTAAGTTTTGATAAAAAATATTTTTTTAAAAGAAACTGTCAAAGCTACACGCCGATTCATATTATATTTGTAGTTATCCTTTCTGTCGTTGATATGCCATCACCTCTGTTATGCACCTTTTTAATCTTTCAGATCCCAAGATGACAACGTGTCCGAATATGAACCAACAGCTAAGCAAGGTTTTAGCATCGAAATTCTTTGCTCAAGTGTTCTAGAAGTTTGTGGAAAAAGTCATTAATAAAGTTTGTCGGAGCGTGAGCGCAGAGGTTGCTCTATCTCTGTCGCAATGATGACATCTTGTTTTTGAGATTACTTGCGTTTCTTCATCATTTGTTCAAGTTGAAAGCTACGACCACTCAATATTCCAACTGGCGACCCTCAATATCTAAGTCGATAAATTACATTGCTACCCAATGTTTTCCAAACAATTTTCCAAAAAATACCGCCGCAAGTATATCTACATCTTCTGTAGGCCTTTAAAATAGCTGTATGTTGATGAAAGCTTATTAAAAAAATTTATTTTTGGGCAAATTATCTATCATGTTTTATTTCTTAAGTTTATTTATCTGAGGATATTTTGTGATCATAGCTATTTCAATGGACATACATTAAATTATATTTTTTCTTTCAACTCGCCTACAGTATGTATTTGTTGTATCAAAATGGAAGATGTATTCTTTTTCTCCACCCATGATCCTCACCCCCCGTACCATCACCTCCCTCAAGACTATTTATTTTAATTTTCATTCGAAGGAACATGGAAAACCGAACGGCTAAACTTGCGTCAGTCTAATTTCTGTTTTTGATCGTTCAAGACATCCGACGTACGGATTCCATTAAGTTTTTTTTAAGTTTATCAATTCCTCTTGTGTTTTCTAAGAAAATAAATAAAAATGGCTGTAAGTTAATTAGAAAAAAAAAAAATTAACTAAAAAACTTAAAAAAAACTAATTAAGTTCAACTAGTACTTGGAATTAAATTACTGAAAGTGAGATTAAAATGCTGATAGTGAGATTCAATTCAAAAATACTTGGCTTTGATTTTTCTTTTTTTGCATTTCGGCTAATTTTGTGACATGACATCAAAAGTGTTTTTCAACGAAATTAATTAATTTATTTTTAATTTTTCAAATTTTGTGTGCACACGATTTTTTTTTTAATAAAATGCATCAGCTGAAGGAGATCAACAGTGCCAACCACTTTTAGGCGAATGGTACGCCCATCAATCAGTTGGGCTGACATTTTGAAGTAAACGATTTTATGGGATCAATTAATTTTTTATAATTTTGGCTGAAATGGGCGCAATAATTGATTATGTGTGTCTGATGGTTTTGACAGGTTTTATGTTATACATAGTAGCGCTTCCAGAATTTTGTGCAATTTGAATGCTTGACGAATAGTTTGACAAATCTGCGACTTTATTATTGGTGTTGACAAGTTAGTGGATATTTTTGCGACCTTCAATTTATTGAGAGGTCATTATATTTTAAGATTTTCTTTTGAATATTCGCATTGGAATTTTCCAAAAGTTCATACATACATTATTCAGCATATTCTATAACATTGAGAAAGTATAAGAAATATCTGACTTTAACGGCCCATACTGGGTTTCAAACCTAGCTTCTTCGTTAAGTTTTGTAATCGGCAGCTGTTTAAGGTTGACTCTCAACGGCAAATTTGAGAAGGTTCTCCAACAGTATACTCTTTCCTTACATACTTAAGTGGCGCTACAGTCCGGAATGAACCTGGGCCTCAACCAACATGCCTCTCCAATTAGCGCGGTTCTTAGCTAACTGCCTCCAGTTGCGCACTCCAAGTTGGTTGAGGTTTCTACTTGTGCGCGCCACTTAAGCCGAGGATTTCCTCTACAGCGTCCGACGTCTGGCTGGAAATCGAAGACACTGTAAGCCGGAGTATTGGTGCTCATTTGTTCAAAATGACGTAGCGGAGCTTTTTGAGCAGAGGCATGTCGCAGTACAGTAGTATAGCCCGTCAACGCACTCGGAACCGATGTTTTTTTGAAGATTTTTTCTCTCGAATCGACCAAGGATTTCTTCATCCGCTTTTGATACGGTCCATGCATCAGCGCCGTAGTGCAGGACTGGGATGATCAGGGTCTTATATAAGATCTCCTTAATAGTTCTAGTGAGGGATTTACTACTGAATCGCCTTCTTATAAATGCTGTCGTATGCGACTTTGAAAACGATGAATAGGTGGTGGGTATCGATTTGGACTTCTTTTGTTGGATCTTCAGAAGGCTGAAAATTTGATCGGTTGTGGTCTTTCCTGGCCTAAGACCACACTGATTAGGGCCGAACAGGTTGTTGGTAAACGGTTTCAAGTGTTCACATATTACGGCACATATCATCTTTTAGGCGATGTTGAGGAGACATATGCCTCTGTATGTGGCGCAGTTTAGAGGGTCTGCTATTTTATCAAGCGAAAATAAAACGTTAGATTAGTTTTCCTTTGGAATTAGAGCCAGGAATCCGAGCTCAGTAGTCCCATGGATTATCTTCTATATTACTGCGGTAGTAGGCATCTCGAAAGCTAGTTTGAACTTGGCCTACGTCATTATAATAGCTTCAAATATTTAAGACCTGATGTGGCCCAAAATATAATCAGAAATTCCGATTTTTGATGACTTTTTCCAACGGCGATTACTGTTTTCCATACTTCCACATATAAGATGGCTACAATACGCTGCGCGAAATGAAGGCTTTGTGTCAATGAAATATAGAAAATGAATTGGTCACAACATTTCGTTCTGATAGTTTATCAAGATTTTGTATGGTAAGACAAAAAAAACGTTTTTCGCCTGGTTATGCTATGGGGTAGGGTATATAAATGGTTTTGTACGAAAACGCCTCAAAAAAAATAATACACATACGAAATGCTTATATTTTCATAACCAATGAATTAGCTTACAAAGTTTTTTTTCGAATATTTTAAAATTATAGCGAAAAACTGTTTTCACTGAAAACGCCCCCAAAACGTGAGCGTGGCAAGAAACTTTGCATAGACGAAACATATATACATATTCTGATTTTCCTAATATGTTGTTCAGACTCACTTTCAGAACTCTATACAGTTTGGCCAAAATTAATTTTTTTTTCAAATAAAATGGGCGTGGCAAGTCGGATTTTAAATATTTGTACACTTGTTCTGCTGGGAGCAACACGTGCATTAACTTTCACGATTCTAGCTGAAAAATTAAGGCCCAAAGACTAGTGCCGTACGGACGGACAGACATGGCTAAATTGACTCAGCTATCGGTTCTGAGTCGATCCAAATAAAAGGTATATCTTGCTAAATTATTTCTTTCTGTTACAAACTATGTATCAAAACTAATATACCCCTATGGGATAGGGTATAAAAAGTCAGTAATCATGGATCTTAGCGGTCACCATTGACTGTAACGTTTGGGCCAGAATCGTTTTTAAAGAAGTACGGAACAATTATTTCACCAACCTATAAAGGACACCAAACAATCAGTATTTGTCATTTAGTTTGGTGTCTCAACATACACTTGATGATTACCATCACTCAAAATACGACGGATATGTTTTCTTACCTAAAGTACCGTATACCGTCAGATGATTACCTGAATATTTTTATACCGAGGCTCTTTTTGATAATAGGTTTGCGTATGATTATATCCTTGGCAGCGCTTGCACTGAGGAACTAATTTTGGGTCCTTACGCACGAGTTCGATTCTTACAACAATATTAAGAATTGTTTTTATTACTAGATTGGGTTCAAACTTTCAGCTTAATCTTAAGTGATTCTAAGTAAAGGCAGACCGCGTTTTATAACATGTTCTTTGACACCCCCCCCCCCCCCCCACTTTTTATGTTTGTCTCGCTGGACAATGTTACAATGTTACAACTTTAAATTGCCTGCTTTTCACATCTTTTACTATGTCACGACGCGTGTAACCCTCTGGCTACAACGTGTACAGGCCATTTAGATTTATTTTCAAATGAGTTCCATTCACTTTTATTGGAATTTAATTTGCGAGATAATAGACGGTAACTTTCCGTGTATTTTTTCTGATAAAAGTTAATTGGTAGCCCACTAATGGCAACGATTTTGTCAATGTATGCAACGTTTTAAACTCGTCCATACTGATCACATTAATTGGCGGTGGAGGCCGTTGTTTAAGACGTTTCGCGTTATTAACAATCTCTTTGTCTCGGTTTATAATTTCAGGTGAGCATAAAGCTTTCCTTTGTTTTTACCGGTCTTTTCTTGAGAATCGAGTCGGTTTCGCGACTGAGTTCTTCTTCATCCGTATGGTATTCGGAATTCACGGGGCAGATTAATTTCGGCTCATAAGGTGTTTTTCATGAACTGTTTAGAGTCATATTTTATTCCTTAAGGTGCAGAACTTCCTTACGAAGCTCTTCACAGCGCAGTTCGTCATTATTAAGCCTTATTCGAAGAACATCGTTTTCGTCCTTAAGGCTCTTGTTTTTCATTGAGTCTCGTTTTTCGTGGGCGGATACTTCAGGTGTTGTCAAGCTCCTTGAGACACATATATTTTTTTGAGATCCAGATGTAGGACACTTCGATACCCTTGAACTTTTCCGGAATGGGTTACAAAATTGCAATAATTGGCTCTCCTCAGAATCCGTAGAGCCGATCTTCGAAGAGGGTGGATTTTCCAGTTGAACTGAACTGCCACCTGGGGTGGTAAATATTTTTGTTGTACTCATTGCATATTAGTTGTTTGTATACGCAAGTTGATTTTACTAGCCTTCTACCACAGGCATGCCTTACCTCGGGTATATTCTGACCCTTACCCGAAGGGTACTTGAAATGACTGTAGCTCACTATTTTGCGTTGTCGAGGAGTATTACTCCATGCCGTTTTTTTGAACGGTATCAATAAAGGATACAACCGCGACTTCCAATGGGAATCTAAGCGAAACACCCAGTCGAATATTCAGTCCCATCGAGACATCCGTTGAAAGAGTTTCCGTAACAAAAGTCAGTTCCGATCTGAACTCAGTTTACTATCGAAGTATCCGTTGCGGAACAATATAAATGAAGCACACATTCGCGTACGTTTGACAATCTGTCAACTATGTAATTTTATAAATGTGAAAACTAAGTGAAAAAAAAAATATTTAAACAAATATAGCTTGTTGCGCTCTTGTGTTTTTTTTTTTCCTGGAGCACGATTTTGTTATATTACTCAAAATTTTGGGGTGGTTTCCATTTTCGAAAGAATTCCGCTACAATTTTCCATCAGAGAACTTCCGAAAAAATTAACGCGTAGCTGTCAAAAATTTTTGACTTAACAAATTAAGCAGTCGTGCGATCATGTGCGATGCATTTCGTTGGTAGATCTGCTCGAAATGCAAATCCGAACAGATACCTCGGTACAAAATTCTTCGTTATCGAACAAATCGGATTTTGTTCCGAACGGATACCTCGATAGGGGTGATTATTTTCCTTTCCAGTTGTTTTTTCGCATTGTTAGTCTGGGTGGGTTTTCATTTCTAATGAGTGACTCGCTCCTTGTAAGAATGACCGGAGAATAATCAGAGAAAAGATCAAAGCATTCTTCAACTTTATTTAAAATGGACGGCAGGTATTTTACAATAAAAAAAATCGATCAAATCCGGTATTTTTGTACCATCATTTGGGTAGTAAGTTGGTTTTCCCCTAGAAAACTAAACAATTGAGTATTCCATTCTTCACCGTCGAAGAGTTAGACTGGGATGGTTGTGGATTGATTATCACTATTACCATTAAGATTGACATCACAGTACTTTGCACATGAATGCAACGAAATACAGGCATAATACAGGCTGGGACAAAGCCAGATATAGACCGATAGACACATAGAAGGAAAGCCATATAACATAAACCTAAGTGGCACAGAGGAGGAGACATAGATTTATATTGTCTCATATTATCGCACAGGTGGCCTCAGATAAGCTGGCGATTTTTTTGGAAAGCTGCCGAAGCTGGGGCTTGAACCAGCGGCGTTTGGCTTAGCAATCAACAACGCATTCAAATGAGCCATGTCCACCTGCCTTCTTAACCCGAAAAAAAAACAGCTGGTGCCAAGAGTAGTTCTTCGTTGAATTTCTGACATCGTTGGCATCGTTGAGATATCGTTGGCAAAGTTGATAACGGATCCGTGGTTAAACAAATTCCTTTACTATATCAAGGATTCTGTCCGTACTGGTGTTCTCTTGCCATCGTTTTTTTATTGGTAAGCCCATATTTTGCACTTCATGTTCTATACCATTGAGCCTGGGCAACGAAGTCAACATCGTCGGGCGTTTGCTAGAAGTTGAACAGATTTATGAAACATTGCATCCTTGACGTTGGCTCAATAGCTTTTCACAACTCCTTGTTTTAGAGAATTCACAATAAAGTAAGTGTAATCCGTTTTGTATGTCGAATATTTCTAATACTGATGGAGCAGTAAGCATTATTCATTTATCCATTGCCATCCAGCATGGATAGACGGGTGCAGTGAAATAACCCCCACGAAAATAAGCCCAAATGGGACTTTTTCCAAATAAAAGGAAATAGCCCCAACGGAGGCTTTTTCATAATTCTTTACCGTTTAGCCAAAAAATGCGGATTTCAAAAATTATTACACTTGTTCTGCTATGAAAGCAACAAAGAGTATCTGAACCAAATTTCATTATTCCAGCTCATTTAAGCCGACATGGCTAAAGCGATTCAGCTAGCGATTCTAAGTCGATCGATATAATACTTTTAGTTAAATATAGCTGTTCTCTGCATAGTTGGTGACTTAAAGAGGTGCAAATACGAACGTCGTTGTCCTTATTTAGTTATTAAGTAACATAACGTGATTGGGTAGTCCAAAGTGGAACCCTTAATAATACGCCTCATTGCTCGTACACCGAGCCCGAAATGGAAACAAGCCCCGCCACGAAAAGGCAGGTGTTATTGCCATTTGAAGTTGGAATTCTATTCAAGTTTGGTGTATTCGAAGTTTGAATGTGAGTGGGGTGCTATGCTGCCCACCTGAAACCCCCTTCTTGGGCTTGATGTTGGATTTGGGATGTGTTCGAGTTTGGATGTATGCAAACGAAATAAACCACACATGCAAAAGGCATTAACACCTGCGGGACTTATTTCTATTTCCAAAAAGAAATAAGCCCAATGGAGCTTATTTCCGTTTGGTTATTTCACTGCACCAGAAAGGCGAATTTGTGCGTTATACCAAGACTACGCAATGCTCTAGTTTGTCTCTCAAAATTGGGCGGTGAGTTTCTTTTTGGTCTGCCGAAGTGTTCAGGTTTAATCCAAACCGATAAGGGCCAATCAGGTTGTTGGTGAACGGTTTCAGTTAACTTCCGATTTAGCCTTAGAATTTAACTTCTTGGCGTTTTTAAATTTTATGGGGAAGCTAAAAAATTGAAACATCGAGTTTTTTTGGGCTAATCAGTGAGACTGAATCAAAAATCATTAATTTTCCTCAAAATGTACGACAATGCAAAACTATTGGCACATCAGACCAACATATATACTCTCCTCTTCGTTTTCAAAATATGTACCACCAATGCAAACAGAAAATTAGTAATGTTTTCGATAGAGGACCCCCGTTAGACCCAAAAAAAACCATGCTAACATATGCCATACAGTACCCATATCCAGTTCAGTGCGTAACCAACCCTGAATCCTTCAGTAGCACCGTGTAATTCTCAATGGAACAATGTATTTCTTATTTATTCATGTATCGTTCTCGTACATTGTAAATTCTAAAATTAACTAGAACATTGAACATGACCCACACATGCTGGATTAATTATTGCTTCCCTAATGGAATAGGTTTTGTTTTATTTTTCGAACAAAAAAAAGCAGCGCCTCTGCTGTTCGAAACAACCCGATATCCGAGTAAAACGGACCCGAACACAAGCAGAGTGTGAACATTTCCCAAGGGCAATAGAAATCGGATAGAACGGCATTTGCTGCTCGCTCCTTTTTTTTTTAATTGAAGGCCTCTCTCCGAATCAAGGGAATCAAATTTATTGGAAAATTAAATCTCACATCGAACGTTGTAATAGTGTGGGGAATGGGCACTCGTCCAAGGCGGTTGAATCTGTGTTTATATTTAATTTAAAAACAGATAGGTCGCTCCACCCCGCAAATGTCAAATGTGATTCGCATTGTGGAGCCGGGTGTTGTGATGTTGTTGTTGTTTAAACTTTTGGACAAGTGCCAATATAATATAAGTATTTATTGACGGCCTTGGTTAATGAATTTCTGTAATGTAGGCAATTTATCGGCGGCCAGCAGCGGGTGACCAGTATAATTATCGAACAATTGTCGAATTGTTGGAAATATGAGCGTTTCCAACGTCATCGGGATGTTTCGAATTTACAATTATTGCACTGACTTAACATCTGAGAAAGGTGTCGGTATTGTTTTTGGTTTTGCATAATTAAGATTGTTTCTGCTTTAATTATTTTGTTGGTTCATTACTTTGTTGTTCGCATACATTTTTAAACAAATTGTTACCGCATTTGTGCGGGAACGAATATATATGTATATATATATTTTTTTTGTTGAAGCTTTTTACATTTTGTTTGTTGGGGTGGGGCTAGGAATGGTTTTCTTTTTTTAATTTTTATTGCTTGTATCTCTGGACTTGTGAGATACGAAATTGTGTAGCTATTAGCAGAAAATACTCATTAAATGCGCGTGCATTCGGCTTAAAATAAATAAAGTTATAAATAAAATGTTTGCTCCATTTTCAAATTCCTTTTATTCGTGTCGCAGTTCTATTTTAAATGTGTGAACATAAGCGCTGATATTTAGCCTGATGATGTACTCGTGTTGGTACAAAATTGCATCATGGTTGAATCTTTCTCACCTGAAAAAATTGGTCAAACTATTACAAATTCTTTATTTATATTTCGTAATTAGGGGTGGAGAAGCATGAGTAACTTTGAACATTTTTTCAGAGTGCACAAAGGTTAGGTTAAGTGGAGTAGATTGTCCTATTCCACAACGCACTTAGGTTCAAATTGTCACGTTGCAATGCTCTTTAGTGGTCGTTCTCAATCGGTCATTTATTTATGTCAGCCAGATTGATTATTTAAAAAAAAATGTAAAAAGAAGATTGTGGAGCGTCCAGTTGCAAAATGTTCTGTCTGTTCCTTAAGTGGCGAAGACTGGACAGCTTCATAAAACTAACAATTTCGCGATCGGAACTATTTCCCCTCCAGCAATATTAACAGAATAAAGCCAAATGGAAAATGATTTGGAGCATTCTACAGGACGTCTATAAGACTTTCTTTATAAAACCTTACCGAAACTAAAAAACAACAAAAATTAAAAATTAATTCTGTACTTTTTATTTCTTTTTTTTACAACATTTGTATTTTGGAAATTGAAGTTAAGGATGTCCTTTAAGAGGACTCCTAACAAAATGCGAACGCGTGCCCGAAGGCACGCGAACAGTTCGACTTACAATACAAAACCGTTTGATGTCGATACGCGTTTGTTACACTAGCCAATTATACTGTATGGTCAACCTAAAAATAAACTAAATGAGAATTGTTTCCCGTTAGGAAACCTGTGGTCCCACGGTGCGAAATGCTGACACGTCCAAATAGCTCACACCAAAAGTATCCGGTGGCGACGAAATATACGCAACACGATCCCAATGCACCTGGACTGTGGGAACATGTTGAAACATGAAATGATGTGTCAGCAAGTCTGGTACGGTTCGCTGGCATGCACTTATCTCGTGGGCCAAGTGCATGGTTTAAACTTTGATATTCATGGTATAATGATATCTATATATACAAGGTGGGCCAAAAGAAGTCATCCGATGTTGTCACCGCCTTCAGAATATCGGTTGTGGCTCGCGCAGTGTGTGCCTTCGCTCCGTCTTGTTGGAACCACATGTCCTACAGTCCTAATTCGTCCAATTTCGGCAGAAAAAAATCGGTTGCTCGAAAAAAAAGAATGGCACGATGACTCCTCCAGCGTGAACAGCGTACCATGTAATAACTTTGAGCAGGTGTAATGGTTCCTCGTGCATTACTCGTGGATTTTCGGTGCCCCAGAAGTGATAGTTCTGCCTGTTCACGTAACCGCTGAGGCGAAAATTAGCCTCATCGTTCATTATTATTTTGGTTGAAAAATCGTCCACTTCGTCCTCGAGATTGAGGATGACTTGGGCGTGGGGTACACTCGTTTGGCGGTCGACAGGCAGCAGCTGATGCACGAACTGGAGCTTGTACGGGAACATGCGCAAGTCTTAGACCAAAATTCAATTTAGGGACGACCGGCTGATGGCTAACTGTGAGGGACGGCGTCTGGTCGAGGTCTTCGGCGACAGCTCAACATCCTCGGCAACAGCGGCGATATTCTCGGCAACGTCTCGTGTGTTCCCATACTCTTTAAGGTTGGTGGCCAAACGGCGCAGTGTTTGCGCAGTCGGTGAGGGGATTCGCGCTGTGCCAACACTACATACGAATTGTTACGCAAACAAATAGACGCGATTATTCCGCGTTCTTGGTGAGTGTATCGCTCCATGGTATGTTCACTTGTCACGTTGGACTTGTCATTTTTGGACTTGGACGTCAGTCTAGTCCACAAATGTCAAAACAGATTTGACGTTGCCGACCATTTGCAAAAATAAGAGCATCTTCCAATAGGTTGACCTCTTTTTTTGTATAAAACACGTATGAGAAGGATACAACCAACTGTGCAGATCGTTGAACACCCCATCCCATCCCAGCCTTTAAATGAATATCCCCAAAAACAAGGCGTGACTTAAAACTGAATGAGAATGAAATAAAAAAATTACATTGTCAACGCATCTTGGTCCGATAGTATCTAAATCTTCTTTGGTTCGACAAAAAAAAGCTGTTTTTCTATGGCATAAGCTATGAGGTAGGGTATACAAATGGTTTTTGTAAGATAATGGCCTAAAAAAAAGGGCGTGGGCTAAAATTATTTAAAAACAAAATGCTTATAATGACATTATGAAAGTATTTGCATCGAAATTTTTTTTCAAATTCTTTGTTCCCAAACGTTTGGACAAAAGCAACGTTTTTTTAGAAAGTGGGCATGGCAGTGGGCGGATTTAAAATTCTTTTTACATTTGTTCTGTATGCACGGCCAAGGATCCTATGAACCGAATTCCATTATCCTTGCCCAAAATTTTAGGCTCAAAAAAAGGTGACGAACAGACAGATGAACGGACAGATGCACAAACATGACTAAATCGACTCAGCTAGCGATTCTGATTCGATCGATATACTTTCTTACTTACTTCAGTGGCGCTACAGTCCCGTATGACCCTGGGCCTCACGCACTGTGCCTCTCCAATTAGCGCGGTCCTTAGCTAACTGCCTCGAGTTGCGCACTCAGAGTTGGTTGAGGTCAGTTACTACTTGTGCTCGCCACTTAAGGCGAGGTCTACCTCTACTGCGTCCGACTTCTGGTTGCGAATCAAAGACTTTGCAAGCAGGAGTATTGGTCTCCATTCGTTCTACATATCATAGACATCTTAAACGTCCAATGCGGATTTTTTTGAACAGGGGCATGTCGCTGTAAGTCTCGTATAGTTCATGATTGAATCTTCGTCTTCATTGGCCGTCTTCATCTAATTTCTGACGAGATGTTGTTCTCAGAGTTATTAGCGAAGGCGAAGTAGACAAATCCCGTAGTACCTCAAAGTTATATCTGTCAATGGTGACGTTCTAATCTAAGAGCCATAGTTTTGATGTCCATTCGTTTTACATGTCCTAGAGATCTTAAACGTCATATACGAAGTTTTCGATCTGGGGAATGTCCCTGTATAGTTCATGGTTGAATCTATGTCTCCATTGCCCTTCAACTCAAACGGGATCGAAGATTTTTCGAAGAATTTCCTCTGAAATCGACCAAAGGTTTCTTCAGCCGCTTTTGAGACGGTCCATGCTTCAGCGCCGTAGAGCGGAATATGATGATTAGGGTCTTATACAGTAGCTCGAGTGAGGTCTTTACTACTTCATTGCCTTCTTGGCCCCAATAAATAGCGGGTGGCAAGGGTAATTCTTCGTTTGATTTCTGACGAGATGTTGTTGTCAGAGTTAGCAACGGAGCCGAGATAGACAAAGTCCAGTACTACCTCAAAGTTATATCTGTAAATGTTGACGTTCTGTCCAATTTGTCGATGTTGTGTGTTCTTTCGTGTTGACAGCATATGCTTAGTTTTGTCCTCACATACTGCTAAACCCATTATTGCCGCATCTTTCTCTATACTAGCAAACGTGGCTATGACATCAAGTTGATTGCTACTAATGATGGTAGTTGCACCGATTTATGGAAAATTGTGCCTCCGATGTTGGCTCGGGAGTCTTGCACAATCCCCTAAAGAATCAGATACCATCAAAACTGATACAGGTGTGTTGCCTGACACTAGGTGACTTGCGATGGAATGTTGAGTTTGGAAACAACACATCTAAACTTTGCCAAACATGTACCGGATTTCGACAAGCTATCATGCGATTTCTTCTATATCGTGCTGGAACAGATACTGCGTAGGGCAGGAATTAATACGGAAGGCACTATCTTCAAGAAATTCTTCCAGCTACTGGGGTACGCAGACGACATCGATATCATTGGTGGTTTCCATCGTGCCATTGTTGAAGCATTTACGTGAAAAAGCAAAACGCGTTGGTCTTATAGGTAAAAAGGGCAAGAATATATTTATATATATATATACATTATACCAACAAACAAATTACTGTCAACGCATAACCTTTGCAAAATGTCACTGCGGATAGCAACGATTGGAGGCAGTTGAAGAGTTGGAGATACGACGAAGACTGTCTCTAGGAACATGCTATTTCTGTTAAACAAAACAAATGGATGGATAAATTGACGTGTATATCTAGTGAAACTATCAAATTTGCTTTAGGGCCTACTGCTTTTTAGAAAGTAGAAGGATTAGATTTTCTGAACAACGACGGAATCCACATCTCATTAATAAGTTTTTTATAGGTGCCGGATCGTACTGGAATGAAGGAAAATCGGGTATCTGATTAGCATACTAGAAAAATGCCCTTATACAGATATCCGTCGTTAGTATGAGTGAACAGATAGTAGAATGAAGAGATCCGGCGCCATTCTTACTTCAGACAACATCCAGACATCGCATATCGCTTGTACCTAACGACTTAAAATTACGTGTTGGAAGAATCGACGACACAGAATAATTTCGCTGTGATTGTCCAGGCAGTTGAATTTCGCCTCTAATGTTATAAAGCATTTATACAGAACTTGGAGATGTTATAGCAAATCGGAATATCTTAGCTGACAAAAATCTCCAATGTCAAGCAAGCGGGTATATCTGATGTTTCCTTTTGTCAAAGTTGTATGCCCTATTTTCGGATTGGTACGTGCTAACTTTTTTGAAATAAAAATCAAAATCATAAATTTAATTAAAATATATACATCAGTCAAGTTTTATTAACAAATTATTTACAGTCAATACTTACTAACAGTTAAAAAAAGAAAACTTTAATTACTAATCACTTAAGTTATTCTTATTGATAAGCCAATCTCCATAGATAGCTGTCAGTCCTACTAGCCTAGTGTCCAAGTAGTTGTGTTCTATTTCCACGCGATTGCCGATTCCAGCTAGCTTCGCAATCTGTTGAGGAATCGAGTTCTTTGGCAAAAAGAACACAATATTCTCGCTAATTTGTCTAGACTTTTCCGCTAGAACGGAAGCACCTAAGGGCAATAGAGATATTTCAATATCGTATTCCTTCATTGAAATATACTTTGGTCCACCCCATGGTGGACTAAGAAAAACCACATCTCCCTTGAGACTATCACAGAGCTGAAGGTAGTCCCCGATTATAAAGTCAATTTTATCCGCAACTCCATAAATGTTTGCATTGTGTCGAGCATTTTTTATCTTCTCCGGATCTATATCGATCGCTATCACTTTGGAACATGTTGAGGCGAATTGAATGGAATTACCGCCACTTCCACAGAAGGCATCGATTATTGTGTCACAACGCAAACGTTCAGCCATATGAATTGCCACCTTTTCTGGTGTTACGGAGTACCAACTCTCTCGATCTAGCTGTATTCCTTCATCGAAACGGGAAAACAGTGAGAAGCGGTTGTACCAATATGTTCGCAATGATTTGTTCTGCAGGATTACTTTGGGAACCTTTCGTAATTGACGACTCTTCTTTTTCTTTTTTTTCTTTTTCTCTTCCTCTGCGTGTCGATTTTCTGCCTGAAGTATGGGTGGCATGGCTTCTTCGTCGTCCGATTCAAAATCACTTGAAAAGTACTGTACTGACTTATCGTAATTATTGTAACTTCCGCCGAATGATGTTGGAAGGCCGAGAGCTTTAAGCTGTTCGGCTTGATCGTAGAAATTTAATTCTATCTCCTCTTCGACTAATACCGGGACTGTTTCATTAATATCTTCTCTATTCGGTAAATAGAAAATGTATTGATGATAGTGTACCAATTCGAACAGTTGGTAGGTTTTGGTATATAATTCAGTGTAATGCACGTCCCACAGTTCTTGCCACGAAGGATAGTCGTCTACCAATTCGATGGGTTGCCCTTCCGTTTGCTCTGCAGCTATCGATTCTTTATTAATTTCTTGATTCTCCTCAATTTCTTCAGGTAACAAAAATTCCGAGTACTTATGGGACCAAGAAGAATGTACAATGTCTTCTCCTCTTTTCGTCCAAAATTCAATCCAATCAGCTTCTAGTTTTTCGTTATAGTTCTCGGTTACGTCAGGTAAATCCACATTGCATTCCAAAATCTTTTTAAAAATAAATAACTGCTGTGGCATGGTTATGATAGAAAAATATTTAATTAGCAAAGCATTTTTATCTCATAATTCCTTTCGGCAAGTTCAGCTCCCTTTTGAAGACACTTTATGTGACTTACGACTACTGCTGGTTGATATCTGCTCAGCAGATATTTATTGTATTCACTCTCACATATGTTATTTAATCGCAAATATCTTACTTGTTCGGCTACGTCCTTCGAAGTAAGAGGAGCTCTATTTGCTATAGGATCTTTGGTGTCATAAAATATGGCCTCTCCAACTAATTCACAGACTTTACCATGTGGGACTTGTCTGCGCAAATTACTTGTTATTATACGAAGGCGTACGGTTGCTTCTGGAAGAGAATATTTTCTAGAAAAACATTTTTATTATGAAGTGTGGAGCTGTGATTGTAAACTTACTCAGGCAGACTGGGCAGCCGAATATTTTCAATATAATATTCGGTTGATTCGGATGCAATTTTCCCTATGAGGCAACATCGGCCATAGTGGAATTCGAGGAAATTGTCATTTAATGCTAACTCTTCTACTAGAAAAAACTTTGAATGATAACAATACAGTGGAATATTGATCAACGATGCTTTATCAATCTGCTGGGACATACTTTTTTAACGAAAAATTAATAAAAAGCGTATTTTAAATGTTACACAAAAAAAGCATGTCAACTTTAAAACTGACAACTAGAAGTTGCTTTGCTGTCAAGCCATGATGTTGCTGACAAATGTTGGCAACATTCTAGATCTTGAAACTTTGTCAGACCGAACAAACCTACAGGGTGAACAACTGAGGAGTTCTGAAAAGTTGGTAATGTATCGTTCTCCTTACATTTCGTCGTTCCAGAAACGTATGTGCAAAATCTGAATTGGCGTATTGGTCCGATCTGTCACGAGACTTCTTCAATCTGATTCTTTAGGGGATTGTGCAAGACTCCCGAGCCAACATCGGAGGCACAATTTTCCATAAATCGGTGCAACTACCATCATTAGTAGCAATCAACTTGATGTCATAGCCAACTTTTTTGGTGTCGAATGTGTCGGTAAGGTCGTTTCCGACCCTGATGGAGCAGCAAGAATTCACCATCGTCATCCTACACAAACGGACGAGTTTGGCCGGTATGCCAAAATTAGACATGGCTCTGTATAGTTCGTCTCTGTGAATGCTGTCGTATGCGGCTTTGAAATCGATGAATAGGTGGTGGGTATTAATTTAGACTTCTTTTGTTCTGCCGGAGTGTGAAAATTTAATCGGTTTTGGACTTTCCTGGCCTAAGTCCACACTGATAAGGGCCGATAATATTGTTTGTTGGTAAAAGATTTCAGGCGTTCAAATATTACGGCAGATAGGATCTTGTAGACGATGTTGAGGTTAGGTCTAAGGTTGCGGTTATGAGTTTATGCCTCTGTTGTTGGCGCAGTTTAGGGGGTCTCCTTTTTTGTGAGCTTTAGTCTTAAAATTTTTCACGACTGCTAATTAGAACGGCCTCCCTTTTTTGGTTCGCCAGTTCCAGTCATGACGAGCTGAGCCATTCATTTTCAGCATTGATAGTGTTATTGCAATGTTGCGTCTCTTCCTTTATGATTTTGGCCACTACTACCACTGCGATGTCGTCGGTTATCCAATAATGTTTACTCTTCTTGCAGCTACTGGGGTACGCAGACGACATCGATATCATTGGTGGTTTCCATCGTGCCATTGTTGAAGCATTTACGTGAAAAAGCAAAACGCGTTGGTCTTATAGGTAAAAAGGGCAAGAATATATTTATATATATATATACATTATACCAACAAACAAATTACTGTCAACGCATAACCTTTGCAAAATGTCACTGCGGATAGCAACGATTGGAGGCAGTTGAAGAGTTGGAGATACGACGAAGACTGTCTCTAGGAACATGCTATTTCTGTTAAACAAAACAAATGGATGGATAAATTGACGTGTATATCTAGTGAAACTATCAAATTTGCTTTAGGGCCTACTGCTTTTTAGAAAGTAGAAGGATTAGATTTTCTGAACAACGACGGAATCCACATCTCATTAATAAGTTTTTTATAGGTGCCGGATCGTACTGGAATGAAGGAAAATCGGGTATCTGATTAGCATACTAGAAAAATGCCCTTATACAGATATCCGTCGTTAGTATGAGTGAACAGATAGTAGAATGAAGAGATCCGGCGCCATTCTTACTTCAGACAACATCCAGACATCGCATATCGCTTGTACCTAACGACTTAAAATTACGTGTTGGAAGAATCGACGACACAGAATAATTTCGCTGTGATTGTCCAGGCAGTTGAATTTCGCCTCTAATGTTATAAAGCATTTATACAGAACTTGGAGATGTTATAGCAAATCGGAATATCTTAGCTGACAAAAATCTCCAATGTCAAGCAAGCGGGTATATCTGATGTTTCCTTTTGTCAAAGTTGTATGCCCTATTTTCGGATTGGTACGTGCTAACTTTTTTGAAATAAAAATCAAAATCATAAATTTAATTAAAATATATACATCAGTCAAGTTTTATTAACAAATTATTTACAGTCAATACTTACTAACAGTTAAAAAAAGAAAACTTTAATTACTAATCACTTAAGTTATTCTTATTGATAAGCCAATCTCCATAGATAGCTGTCAGTCCTACTAGCCTAGTGTCCAAGTAGTTGTGTTCTATTTCCACGCGATTGCCGATTCCAGCTAGCTTCGCAATCTGTTGAGGAATCGAGTTCTTTGGCAAAAAGAACACAATATTCTCGCTAATTTGTCTAGACTTTTCCGCTAGAACGGAAGCACCTAAGGGCAATAGAGATATTTCAATATCGTATTCCTTCATTGAAATATACTTTGGTCCACCCCATGGTGGACTAAGAAAAACCACATCTCCCTTGAGACTATCACAGAGCTGAAGGTAGTCCCCGATTATAAAGTCAATTTTATCCGCAACTCCATAAATGTTTGCATTGTGTCGAGCATTTTTTATCTTCTCCGGATCTATATCGATCGCTATCACTTTGGAACATGTTGAGGCGAATTGAATGGAATTACCGCCACTTCCACAGAAGGCATCGATTATTGTGTCACAACGCAAACGTTCAGCCATATGAATTGCCACCTTTTCTGGTGTTACGGAGTACCAACTCTCTCGATCTAGCTGTATTCCTTCATCGAAACGGGAAAACAGTGAGAAGCGGTTGTACCAATATGTTCGCAATGATTTGTTCTGCAGGATTACTTTGGGAACCTTTCGTAATTGACGACTCTTCTTTTTCTTTTTTTTCTTTTTCTCTTCCTCTGCGTGTCGATTTTCTGCCTGAAGTATGGGTGGCATGGCTTCTTCGTCGTCCGATTCAAAATCACTTGAAAAGTACTGTACTGACTTATCGTAATTATTGTAACTTCCGCCGAATGATGTTGGAAGGCCGAGAGCTTTAAGCTGTTCGGCTTGATCGTAGAAATTTAATTCTATCTCCTCTTCGACTAATACCGGGACTGTTTCATTAATATCTTCTCTATTCGGTAAATAGAAAATGTATTGATGATAGTGTACCAATTCGAACAGTTGGTAGGTTTTGGTATATAATTCAGTGTAATGCACGTCCCACAGTTCTTGCCACGAAGGATAGTCGTCTACCAATTCGATGGGTTGCCCTTCCGTTTGCTCTGCAGCTATCGATTCTTTATTAATTTCTTGATTCTCCTCAATTTCTTCAGGTAACAAAAATTCCGAGTACTTATGGGACCAAGAAGAATGTACAATGTCTTCTCCTCTTTTCGTCCAAAATTCAATCCAATCAGCTTCTAGTTTTTCGTTATAGTTCTCGGTTACGTCAGGTAAATCCACATTGCATTCCAAAATCTTTTTAAAAATAAATAACTGCTGTGGCATGGTTATGATAGAAAAATATTTAATTAGCAAAGCATTTTTATCTCATAATTCCTTTCGGCAAGTTCAGCTCCCTTTTGAAGACACTTTATGTGACTTACGACTACTGCTGGTTGATATCTGCTCAGCAGATATTTATTGTATTCACTCTCACATATGTTATTTAATCGCAAATATCTTACTTGTTCGGCTACGTCCTTCGAAGTAAGAGGAGCTCTATTTGCTATAGGATCTTTGGTGTCATAAAATATGGCCTCTCCAACTAATTCACAGACTTTACCATGTGGGACTTGTCTGCGCAAATTACTTGTTATTATACGAAGGCGTACGGTTGCTTCTGGAAGAGAATATTTTCTAGAAAAACATTTTTATTATGAAGTGTGGAGCTGTGATTGTAAACTTACTCAGGCAGACTGGGCAGCCGAATATTTTCAATATAATATTCGGTTGATTCGGATGCAATTTTCCCTATGAGGCAACATCGGCCATAGTGGAATTCGAGGAAATTGTCATTTAATGCTAACTCTTCTACTAGAAAAAACTTTGAATGATAACAATACAGTGGAATATTGATCAACGATGCTTTATCAATCTGCTGGGACATACTTTTTTAACGAAAAATTAATAAAAAGCGTATTTTAAATGTTACACAAAAAAAGCATGTCAACTTTAAAACTGACAACTAGAAGTTGCTTTGCTGTCAAGCCATGATGTTGCTGACAAATGTTGGCAACATTCTAGATCTTGAAACTTTGTCAGACCGAACAAACCTACAGGGTGAACAACTGAGGAGTTCTGAAAAGTTGGTAATGTATCGTTCTCCTTACATTTCGTCGTTCCAGAAACGTATGTGCAAAATCTGAATTGGCGTATTGGTCCGATCTGTCACGAGACTTCTTCAATCTGATTCTTTAGGGGATTGTGCAAGACTCCCGAGCCAACATCGGAGGCACAATTTTCCATAAATCGGTGCAACTACCATCATTAGTAGCAATCAACTTGATGTCATAGCCAACTTTTTTGGTGTCGAATGTGTCGGTAAGGTCGTTTCCGACCCTGATGGAGCAGCAAGAATTCACCATCGTCATCCTACACAAACGGACGAGTTTGGCCGGTATGCCAAAATTAGACATGGCTCTGTATAGTTCGTCTCTGTGAATGCTGTCGTATGCGGCTTTGAAATCGATGAATAGGTGGTGGGTATTAATTTAGACTTCTTTTGTTCTGCCGGAGTGTGAAAATTTAATCGGTTTTGGACTTTCCTGGCCTAAGTCCACACTGATAAGGGCCGATAATATTGTTTGTTGGTAAAAGATTTCAGGCGTTCAAATATTACGGCAGATAGGATCTTGTAGACGATGTTGAGGTTAGGTCTAAGGTTGCGGTTATGAGTTTATGCCTCTGTTGTTGGCGCAGTTTAGGGGGTCTCCTTTTTTGTGAGCTTTAGTCTTAAAATTTTTCACGACTGCTAATTAGAACGGCCTCCCTTTTTTGGTTCGCCAGTTCCAGTCATGACGAGCTGAGCCATTCATTTTCAGCATTGATAGTGTTATTGCAATGTTGCGTCTCTTCCTTTATGATTTTGGCCACTACTACCACTGCGATGTCGTCGGTTATCCAATAATGTTTACTCTTCTTGGTTTCGTATATTAAACACTTCATCGTACATAATATTTCAAAGACCTGGTCCCAAAACTGATGCCTGTGGAACTCCTCCTGTGATTTCGTACGTTTTTGGTCCTCCGTCTTTATCGAAATAATTTGTTACTATTCGCGTTATTATTTCACTTCGGGATCATTAAAATGCTGGAAGTTTTGTATGTGATCTAGCAGTTAGTAGCCTCACCTCTCTGCTGATATTATATTGGAATGCAGTCTTTTTATTTTACTTTGGACAAAAGTGATGCATATATAAATATCATGTTTACACCAAAAAAAATTTCAGGCACAAATGCTGAAATATTTCATATTGTTTACAGCATCTACATACATAGTTTAAAAAAAAACACACGTACTATTTGAACTTTACAAAAAATCATTATAAAACACCTATACCCGATTTTAATATTTCTATTTATTTCTAGCCCCGTAACAAGGAACAAGAAGCTGAAGTTCTCCAATGGGTTTTCGATGTTCTCGGTGAGAAGGTGCCCAGTGGCCAATACGAAGATATTCTTCGTGATGGTATTGTCTTGTGCAAGCTCATGAACAAATTGACTCCCGGCTCTGTGAAAAAAATCCAAGAGCGTGGCACCAACTTCCAACTTATGGAGAACGTTCAACGTTTCCAGGCTGGCATCAAGAAATACGGAGTTCCCGAAGAGGAGATCTTCCAAACTGCTGATCTTTTCGAACGTAGAAACATCCCACAAGTTACACTCTGCTTGTACTCCCTGGCACGTATCGTAAGTAGTCAAATAATTTCCAAAAAAAAAAATTGCAAATTTACCCAATACAATCACTCTTGTTGTAGACCCAAAAGCACCCCGAATTCACTGGACCAGCACTGGGACCTAAAATGTCCGACGAAAACAAGCGCTCCTTCACCGAAGAACAACTGCGCGCCCACAACGCTGAGCTCAACTTGCAAATGGGCTTCAACAAGGGTGCTACACAATCGGGACATGGTGGTTTCGGTAACACTCGTCATATGTAAGGACATTTATGTCATCCTGCGTTCACCTTAATCCAGTTTATACTCATCAAAATAAAAGAGAATGAAAAAAAAATTATGTACCGACATTGCCCATTTGTTATAATACTAATTTATTTTGTTTTTAAATAATTACTAAGTTAATGTATTTTATTAAATATTTAAAGTATGATTGGTTGTATTTTTTTATACACAGGTCTCATGCCAACAAACCAACGCTTCATCACTCGTGTTACCCCCACTTGATTTTAGTCCTTAAAATAAATCTCGGTAATGACGTTTCGAATTGTCAACCATGAATTCAGCTCTGACCCTCTTCTGTGTATCTGTCCATATTAAGCAATCACAAGCATTGTAGCTATTTACATAAAACAATCCTCTTCCCTCCCGCATTTTTATCCTGTCATCACCACAAAAACCATGACATTTTAAAGCTGTCATGTGCGGGGTTGACAAACTGGCGCTTTAAAATTATATCTAGATATAAAGACGGCAAAAAAAATTAGTATTTGTCTCAGAAAAAATAGGGGAACAACAAGGCATACATATATACATAGTTATACAACTACCGCCTAAACAAACAAAGCTTTGAGGTTCGCGTTTAAATTAGCAGACACTGGAGAACCACACTTTGTGTCTACTGAAACCAAAGACACATCCAGACAAAATAAGATAAAACAAATTGTTGCGAAACACCACCCCAGTATCTGAAGTATTGTATCTGCGGACATGTGCACTCTTTACCCAAGGGGAATCTTTCACCATATCGCCCTCAATGCCTAACCTATCTCAGTCAGAGCAAACGACAAGCGGAACCTGCAAATGGTTTCGGTTCTAACGAATGTCGGTAAAATTTCATTATCTTCGGAGGGCGATTTTTTTTTTCTGTATAATTCGATGGCCTTTGAAAGTGCAAATAATTGAAGTTACTATTTTATCTGTGGGTAGGCAATTTTGAAAAAGAGATACAAAAAATGGTTATTACACTTGGGAGTGTTTTAGCACAGATAGGTATGTACTATGAAAACGTGACGAGGGTTGTCCACGGAATGGTTAAATTAAAGATTTCATGGAAATATTTTTCTTTAGGGTTGCTTCATATTTAATCGGCATTTTTAGGTAGTTAGTAAGTAGATACTTCTAGGAGAAGTGAGTTATCAATTAATTAATGTAAAGTGTCTGAAGGTGTGGTCCAACATTGTTGAATCTAAAGAAATTTTCTTTAAATAAGAGAAACCTTAAGATAAGGATAATTATTTCAGTCACGCCTTCTTATCTAATCCTGGTCGAGCAATTTTAATCGAGGCATGTCGCTGTATAGCTCGTTTAGTTCTTGGTTGAGTCTTGGTCTTTGTAGCACGTCAACGCAAACGGGACCAATAGACCTCTCGAATCGAGATTCGATTCTGGTGGTATGCTCTGAATCGAGAGGTTAAGGGATACGCGACTTGGCGGCCCCTTGCGATTGCAGTCTTTCGACATAAACTTTTTTCCAAATTATTTCTGGATTGTTGTGGCGTGGTGGATCCGCATTCTTACCTTAGCTGCAACAAGGTAGTGTTCCGAGTCGATGTTAGCTCTTCGGTATGTTCGGACACCCAATATACTGGATACGTGTCTCTTGTCTCTCGCCCCCATGTCCTCTTATGGATATCGAGGTGAGGAAACCGCGTGCTGGGTATGGTGGCATTTCGTTCCGTAGCGAAGTCAGTTTAGCCTAAGTCCGTTACCAGGCGTATTGTCGCGTACTCTATGTTTTCCGACAATACTGCTAAAAATGTCTCTTCTCTCTTTTCTTCTCTTGCGTTAAAATCTCGTAGCATGATTGTAACATCGTACTTCGGTAGTCGCTCATATGTTTTGCCAAGGAACTTGTAGAAGCAAATCCTTAGCATTATCATATTTTTCCGCGTTGGGGCGTGAGCCGATATTAGGCTTATGTTGGCGAATTCAGCCTTGATTCGGATTGATACAATGCGTTCGCTAATGTTTTGGAGATATACGACTTCTTGCCTGCACCTTTAACAAATCCGAATAATAGCTTTTTTTACTCACTATAACATGGTCCGTAGTAGATGTCACAGCTTTGCATCCGCTTTTTGCCCGTCCCATCACATCGTATAACCTGGTTGGCAGTAATGTCTGCTTTGTAGCAGTTTAGGGCTTCCGAAAGTTTTTTTTGCTTGCAGCTCTCCTGTTTAATTTTCTCACATCCAAGGTGCAGATATGAAAATGCTGTCCTTTTTTCGTAAGCGGCGTCGTCAACAATAAAACATGGTAGCTAACTCAAAGAACAACCCCCAACCTGGAGGGCCAGTTCCAATTTATGAGATATACCTAGCACACCGGGTGTAGCTGATATTGGAGCTTGTTGAAATCATCTCCATTGTTCTTCGATTTGAGATGCTTGTGTTATTTTTACCTTTGCTGCAACCTTTTAACCTTTGCTGCTACAAGCCAGTTGTCCGAGTTGATGTTAGACCCTCGGTATTTTCGGATATCAAATGTACCAGATACGTGCTTTTTGTCTATTACTCTGTAATCAATTAGATTGGCCGTTTGTTGATCTGAAGTTCGCCATGTTCGCTTGAGGATATCAAGGTGAGAAAACCGTATGCTGGCTATAGTGGCATTTCTTCCGTGGCTGAATCGGAGCTTAGTGTATATAAGCTAAGTGCAAAAATAAGCGCATAAGTTACGATCCTTCTGATTTTGATGCACTCCTATCTACTTGCGTCCAAGATGTAGTTATAGTGCCTTAAGCTTACTTCATAGAAGAGCTAAAAATATATAGCAAATGACAACAACAAATAATCCAGTCATTAAGCTAACATTTTTAAAACAAATTCACTTTACAACATTCAGAAGATAAACAAAATCCCACATAAAACCTCCCCAGCTAAATACAAATCTGGCACTGCAGCAAGCAGCGGCAAGAAGCTTAACCGCAGACTAACAAGATTCGAGTGAAACAAATCCGATTTACATACGAGAATAAATATAAATTGAAGCCGAAAGGAGCTGTGTATAGCAGGCACCAACAGAGGGGAGTCCAAATGCAGGACACCACTCGAGTAATAAATTTCGGTGCGGGTCTCTCTGTCAGCCGCAAAATAAGCACTGCAACCGGACACATTGTGGCATTCGGATGGTTGCACCTCATTTCTTCTACATCCTCGTCGCCATTGGAGTCGGCTTCTACCAACCAACAACCAGTCTCATCTCATCCGAATGGTCGTAGAACTAAACAATAATATTTACCCAGAGACTTCGAATGGACTCGGACTATCACTATGTATTGCGCTCACGGCCGTGGAGCACTTGTATACGTTCCCTCATACCAATATCACAACGAAACAGTTTTATCGCAATTTCGCCTCCGCCCCTATAAGGATTGGAGCAAGTTTTTGCAGTTGGGGTTGAACACTGAACAGGATTTTATTATACCTGCGAGCGGCAACAATTATAAGGAATACAAAGTATCTTTGGTCGTCGAATATCTTTTCTCTCCTTTTTTATTTTAATTTATCGTTTGGGATTATGCCTTCTTCTCCCTGTGAATTTATCAGGAAATATTTATGTCGCTACACTATTAGCATATAAAACAAAAAAAAAACGGAATGCCGCTGTATTATCCCTAATCTTACAATTGCCATAGCGCAATATATATAAAAAAAAAGGGAAAATGCAAACGAGAGAACCCAGGCATTGGTTGATTCTGGAGCTTATGAATATGTGATCAGTGGAAACATTATTCTTATTTTTAGTTATTTCATGAGGGTGGATCTTAAATTGAATACCGGATAACGTACGTTCTGGTAGTGATTTGTGGGTTATAAGCATGTATATGGACTAAATGTCCCTACACAAATTGGATAGAAAGCTGTGACTGGGACCTATGCTTTTAGAAATAAATATTACTACTGAATTTTATAGCCCGGTCACGTTGGTCTTAAAATTTAATTGCGATGCGATGGAACGTTTCTCGGACAGCCACCGTATTAAGATCATATTTCGTAATTTTGATATATGTAGAGTTTTTTAATTAGTTATCAGATTTATTAAATCTGCCAGAGCAGATAACATTAGCCAAATATAAAATGAAAGACTCATGCAAAGGCTACAGAAGGCTATAGGAATAATATACTGTCTACGAGCTCCTTGTCAAAGCTATGAGCGATTACCGAAGTACGATGTTGAAATCCTTCTAGGAGACTTATATGAAAGGTAGGAAGAGAAGACATCTTTAGCAGTATTGTCGGAAACCATAGCCTACATGACAACACGTCTGGTAACGGACTCAGGCTAATCGACTTCGCTACGGAACGAAATGCCTATATAGCCAGCACACGATTTCCTCACCACGATATTCATAAGGGGACATGGCGGTCTCCAGATCAACGAACGATCAACCAATTTGATCACATTGCGATAGACAAGAGGCACGCATCTAGTATTTTGATTGTACGAACATTCCGAGGATCTAACATAGTCTCGAACCGCTGCCTTGTTGCAGACGAAGTAAGAAAGCGGAAATCCACCATGCCCCAACATTCCAGATATACGAAAAAGCTTAATGTCGAAAGACTGCTATCGCAAGAGACCGCCAGGAATTTCATGTCAAGCATATCCTTTAACCTCTTGATTAATACCATACCACCAGCACCGAATGTCGAAGAACAATGACAACGATGCCAACAGGCCATTAGATAATGTGCTATGTTTCTCGCGCCCACTAGCAAGAAACCCCTGGTTTGATAAGGAATGCCTACAGATGATCGCAGCCAAGAACGAGGACTACAAGGCTAAACGGCAGAAGAAGGGAAGAACACCGACTTTTCAGAAAGATGAAAATAGAACAAGAAAATCGCGCGATCGATGATATAGAGAGGTGCCACTCCAGGAACGATGTTCGCAATTTTTACCATAACGTAAAACGTCAAAGCCAAGGATATAAAGCTGGAACAGAATCCTAACGAGAAGAACAAGGAAATATAGTAGTTGAGATTTTGTCGATGCAGCGGATATGGAAGAACCACTTTTGCAGACTGTTAAACGACGATGACGAACAACATTCCGCTGTCAGGCAGAACGAACCTGTCAACATAGGCGACAAAACAAGAACTAGCAACCACACGACCTAAGCGAAGTGAAGGTAGCAATATCTCAACTCAAACTTAATAAAGCTGATGGAAATGACGGCTTTCCGCCAAGCTTAATGAAGCCGGTAGAGATGACTTGGTAAGTAACATCCACCAACTCATAAGATAAATCTGATCGGATGAAAGTATGCTTGAAAATTGGAACCTCAGCATCGTTTGCTCGATGTATATAAAAGGAGACCCTCTGAACTGCGCCAAATACAGAGACATAAGCCTCCTCAAAAGATCCTCCTCGGCAGATCCTGGAAAGAAAACAAGAAGTCCTAATCGATACCCACAACCTATTCATCGATTTCAAAGCCGCATACGACAGCACTTATGCTGCACTTTGCGAAAGAGTGCAAAATTGTTGGTTGGTTGTTCCGCGGCCGGTAAAAATTCCCGATAAAAGATGGGACACGCAAACCCTTTTCTTAAATATATTGTCGTTAAAATTCGGGATAAAATTCTTTCGGGGGCAATCTTTGTTGTCCGCCGTTTTTGATATCCTTAACAAAAATCTGAAAAAATTATACTCTAATTGGACGCACCACCCTATTCTATACCGAGGGGAAAACATTTTCTTTTTTTTCATTTCACTGGATCGGGTTTGGTTTCCTTTTTCGCTTTTTTTTTAGTTTTCGTTCGTGCTATTTTTAGGTTTTGGAATTTTTCCGAAAAATACGTGGAGTCCAAAAATGAATTGTTCCTTGGAAGCAAAAGCGCTAAAAGTTTGAACCCTCCCAGTGCGGTGAGCTAGTCCACTATCTCGTGGTCCACCCACGAGAAGTTGAGAATCTACGAGTGAGTGATCTATATTTCACAGATCGCTCACAAAGAATTGACATTGACATTGACATCACAGTACTTCGTCCATGATTACAACGAACTACAGACACGTAACAGCACTGGCGACTGAGGCCATCGGCTGTCACAAAGAATTTTCGTAGCAATATAATTGAAATTTGAGCAGAGTAACCAATATTCGCAGTAACCATTTTCAAACAGGAGCAGTTCCATCGGAGGAACGTGGCTTTAGGCTTAGAGAAACGAAGGATCTGATAGTTAGTTTTATCAAAAAATATAAAACCATAGAAGTGCAAAATTGGCGAAGTAGAACTGCAAAACTACATTACCTACCTGGCGATCTATCCATTTTTAAAATATGGAAATCTTTCAATCAGAGCAATCAACTCAACCAAGCTACAAAAAGCTTTTTCGTATCGTTTTTAACACATGCTTCAGTTTTGGATTTAAGTACCCTTCATCAGATGTTTGCTTGACATGTTTTCAGCCCAAAGAACTTTTGAACATCAAAAAAGAAGGTGAGAACAAGGTTCAACTGATGACAAAATTTCGAATCCATAAGTTACGGGGAAAAGAATTTTTCAACACGTTAAAAGAGGAAAAAGAAGATTTATTGACAATGTCCTTCGACTGTCGGGAAATAATGACACTCCCCAAAGTTTCTGACCAAACTGTTTGTTATACTTACTTACTTACTTAAGTGGCGCTACAGTCCAGAATGAACCAGGGCCTCAACCAGCATGCCTCTCCAATTAGCCCGGTCCTTAGCCACTTAAGGCGAGGTTTTCCTCTACTACGTTTGACGACCGGCTGGTATAGTTCGTCTCTATAAATGCTGTCATATGCGGCTTTAAAATCGATGAATAGGTGGTGGGTATCGATTTGGACTACTTGGGTTTTTTTCCAGGATCTGCCGAAGTGTGAAGATTTGATCGGTTGTGGACCTTCCTGGCCTAAAACCACACTGATAAGGGCCGACCAGGTTGTTGGTAAACGGTTTCAGGCGTTCACATATTACGGCAGATAGAATTTTGTATGCGATGTTGAGGAGACTTATGCCTCTGTAGTTGGCGCAGTTTAGAGGGTCTCCTTTTTGTGGATCGGGCAAATGAAGCTGAGGTTCCATTCTTCAGTCATACTTTCTTCCGACCAGATTCGGCTTATGAGTTGGTGGATGTTACTTACCAAGTCATCTCCGCCGGCTTTATAAAGCTCGGCGGGAAGGCCGTCATTTCCGGCAACCTTATTATGCTTCAGCTTAGATATTGCTATCCTCACTTCACTCAGGTCGCTGCCGTTGCCAATATTGAATCGTTCGTTATGCCTGATAGCGGAATGTTGTTCGTCATCGCCGTTTAACGGCCTGCAGAAGTGGTTCTTCCATATCCTCTGCATAGACTGTGTCTCAACTACGATATTTCCTTGTTCATCTCGACAGGATTCTGTTCGAGCCTTGTATCCATGGCTTTGACGTTTTACAATGTGGTAAAACTTGCGAACATCTTTCCTGGAGTGGCGATTCCCTATATCCTTGATCGCGCGCTTTTCTTCCTCTTTTTTCTTCTGTTCTGTGTTCTTCCCTTCTTCTCTGCCTATAGAGCTCAACTGCAGCTCTCGCCTTCTCCTGCAGCTCTCGTCTTCACCTGCAGCTAAGCCTTGAAGGCCACATTCTTGGCTGCGAGCATCTGTCGGCATTCCTCATCAAACCAGGGTTTCTTGCTGGTGGGCGCGAGAAACCTAGCACATCAGTTGCGGCTGATCTAATGGCTTGTTGGCATCGTTGCCATAGTTCTTCGACATTCGATGTTGGTGGTATGGTGGTAATCGAGAGGTTTAGGGATAGGTCTTGGCGGTCTCTTGCGATTGAAGTCATTCGACATTAAATTTTTTTTAAAGTATTTCTGGATTGTTGTGGCGTAGTGGATATCCGCATTCTAACCTTGGCTGCAACAAGGTAATGGTCCGAGTCGATGTTAGCTCCTCAGAATGTTCGGACATCCAAAATACTGGATGCGTGGCGCTTGTCTATCGGTATGTGATCAATTTGATTGACCGTTCGTTGATCTGGAGACCGCCTTGTCCCCTTATGGATATCGAGGTGAGGAAACCGTGTGCTGGCTATAGTGGCATTTCGTTCCGTAGCGAAGTCAAGTAGCCTAAGTCCGTTACCAGACGTGTTGCCGTGTAGGCTATGGTTTCCGACAATACTGCTTAAGATATCTTCTCTTCCTACCTTTGCGTTAAAATCTCCCAGCACGATTTTGACATCGTACTTTGGTAGTCGCTCATAGGTTTTGTCAAGTAGCTCATAGAAGCAGTCCTTAGTTTTTCATCCTCTTTTTGCCCGGCCCATCCCATCGTATTTCCTCAATGACAGTATTGTCTGCTATGTAGCAGCTTAGGGCTTCCGCTAGTTGTTCGCTTGCACCTCTCCTGTTTAATGTTCTCACATTCCAGGTGCAGATACGAACGTCATTGTCCTTTTTTCGTTTAGCCGTGTCGTCAACAATAAAATCAGTTCTTTCCGAGACTATTGGTTGCTTCTTAACCGTTAGATTTTCCCATGATTGGGTAGTTAACACAAAGCACAACCCCCAACCTGGAGGGCCAGTTCCAATTTATTAGACACCCCTAGGACACAGGGCCATCAGCATCCACTACGGGATTGAGCGCTGCCGTTGGCCTTTCGGTTCATCCGCTACCAGCTCAGTTCAAGGTTCCTGACTTACCCTTGAAATTCCTACACAAGCTGTTGTCCGAATATGTCGAAGCAGCGTGTCTATGTTCGCCTGGGACAGCAGGACGGGTATTCATTCTGTTTATAGTGTTGTTTATAGTGTTGCTGTTTTTCGTCGTGTTATCAACACTCGCGCTTATCGTTTGGCAAGTCAAATCCGGTTGGATGAGACCAGTACCCGATGGTTACTACTTGGAAGTAAAAATAAGCACTTGATGTGTAGACAGTGTTACAACACTGAGCATTGCCAAGTTAAAGCCAATCAGAGTCTACCCTCGTTCTACAACACCCAACCATCCACCCACCAAAAAAAGGCATGGCTCTGTATAGTTCGTCTCTATAAATGCTGTGGTATGAGGCTTTGAAATCGATGAATTGGTGGTGGGTGTCTATTTGGACGTCTTGGGTTTTTTTCCAGGATCTGCCGAAGTGTGAAAATTTGATCGGTTGTGGGTTTTTCTGGCCTGAAACCACACTGATAAGTGCCGATTAGGTTGATACACGGTTTCAATCGACTTATGCCTCTGTAGTTGGCGCAGTTTAGAGGGTCTTCTTATTTTTATTATTTTAATAGGTATAGTCGACAGATATATTTGTATTATTCGTTTGATTGCTGATGGATGTGGTGGGTAAAACAAAAACTCCAGTGTGGTAGGTATGTTTGAGTACTGGCTGGCAAATAGAGCACCACCTCATATTAGCAGTGTGGAATTAGTTTTCCCTATTCCTGAAAACTCCTAAATACCACCTGATAGGGTGGTTGCTCCAATCAAAAAAAAGTCAAATCAAAAGAAACCATCTTGGCTGTTGATGAATATTTATCCATTTACTAGCAACACGGGTCTGTAGTGAATTCGGGATCTGATGAATGTAACGTATGTAATTTTAAGGATAGAGTCTTTAAATTTACACCATCCGCTTGGCATTTCAAATTCAATACATCAAAGAGATTCATTTTAAAATGAGGAAAATCAGGCATAATTGTCATTCGGGGTGAACCTTTTTATAAGTCTGATGTTGAAAATTGAAGCCAAACTTAAAAAACTGCCGAACTTTTTCCTCAATGGCACCAAAGCGACTGCCTTTAGGTACAAAACTCAAAGATTAAAAGCTCAATGATTTTGTTGAAAAAACACTTTGAATCTAATTGGATGTCTTTGGAATTGCTTAAGACTTACAAAGATATTTAAGATGTCAATGGCACCCACGATGAACCGGAAAACATCGAAACCGACCCTATTTCCGAGAATCATGAACCGAACCTATTAATCAGGATGTAATTAAAATTTAGTTACTCATTTTCTTATACTTTTCCTTTAATATTTTTTCTTTGCAAAGAAAATGAAAATAAGGAGGAAATTTATAAGGGAAAATTTTGTTTAAATATTATAATAAAACATGATTTACTTAAATTTTGTAATTTTTGTTAATTTATTGGAATTAATTTTATTTTTTTGAGTTTTTTAATATAAACCTGTGCTTTGGGTTAACTAGCCAACCATGGTAATTGTTGTGAAGGAAAGCCTTGGAAGGGACTGATTTTATTGTTGGTGACCCTTACTTACTTAAGGGGCGCTACAGTCCGGAATGAACCTTTGCCCTAAACAATATGCCTCTCCAATAAGCCCGGTGCTTAGCTAATTGCCTTCAGTTGTGCACTCCAAGTTGGTTGAGGTCAGTTTCTATTTGTGGGCGCCACTTAAGGCGAGGTCTTCCTCTACTGCGTCCGACGTCTGGCTGGGAATCGAAGACTCTGCAAGCCGGAGTATTGTACAGTGACGGGAATGTCACTGTACAACTTTTATAGTTTTTGGTTGAATATTCGTCTCCATAGCCCGTCAACGCAAACGGGACCGAAGCCTTTTCGAAGAATTTTCCTCTCGAATCAACCAATTATTTCTTTATCCGTTTTGAGACGGTTCATGCTTCAGCGCCGTAGAGCAGAAGAGGGATGATGAAGGTATTAATTAGGATATTTTGTGTCCTTTCGTGTTGACAGCATATACTTCGTCTTACCCTCATTTACTGCTAAACCCATTTATTCCGCTTCATTCTCTGTACTAGCAAACGTGGCTATGATATCACGTTGAGTCCTACCAATGATGTCAATATCGTCGGCATAATTATGCTACAAGTTGAACCGATTTCTGGAAAATTGTGCCTCTGGTTTTGGCTCGGGAGTTTTGCACAAACCTCTCATGAATCAAATTAAAGAAGTCACGTGACAGCGCGTCGCCTTGCCTAAATCCTTTTTTGCTATCGTATGTGTCGGTGAGGTCGTTTCCCACCCTGATGGATGGGCGAGAATCTTATATCGTCATCCTTTACAAACGGATGAGTTTGGGCGGTATACCAAAACTAGAAATGCTGTCGTATGCGGCTTTGAGATCGATGAATTGGTGGTAGGTATCGATTTGGACGTCTTGGGTTTTTCCCAGGATCTGCCGAAATGTAAAAATTTGATTGGTTGTGGACTTTCCTGGCCTAAAACCACACTGATAAAGGCCGATCAGGTTGTTGGTAAACGGTTTCAGGCGTTCACATATAATGGCAGATAGGATCTTGTAGGCAGGCGATGTTAAGAAGACTTATGCCTCTGTAGTTGGCGCAGTTCAGAGGGTCTCCTTTTTTATGGATCTTTCAGCCGATGCTGAGGTTCTATTCTTCAGGCATACTTTCTTCCGACCAGATTTATATCAGATTTTCTTTCTGAAAAGCCTTTGTTCTTCCCTTATTCTGTGTCTATAGAGCTCAATGCCAACTCTCGTCTTCACCTGCAGCTTAGCCTTGTAGGTCTCGTTCTTGGCTGCTAGCATCTGTTGGCATTCCGCATCAAACCACCCGCACAGCAATTGCGGCTGATCTAATAGCTTGTTGACATCTTTGCCATTGTTCGTCGACATTCAATGCTGGTGGTATGCCCTGAATCGGGAGGTTAAAGGATACGCGTTGCGCGAAGGTCTTGGCGGTCTCTTGCGATTGCAGTCATTCGACATAACATTTTTTCACAGTATTTCTGGATTGTTGTGGTGAGATGGATCTGCATTCTTACCTTGGCTGCAACAAGGTAGTGGTCCGAGTCGATGTTAGCTTCTCGGAATGTTCGGACAGCCAATATACTAGATGCGTGCCTCTTGTCCATCGCAATGTGATCAATTTGGTTGACCATTCGTTTATCTGGAGACCGTGTCCCCATGTCCTCTTATGGATTTCGAGGTGAGGAACCATTTGCTGCCTATAGTGGCATTCCATTCCGTAGCTAAATCAATTAGGTAAGCCCGTTACCAGACGTGTTGTTGTGTAGACAATACTGCTAAAGATGTCTTCTCTTCTTAACTTTACGTTAAAATCTCCCAGCACGTTTGTAACATCGTACTTCGGTTGCCACTATTAGGTTTTGTCAAGGAGCTCGTAGAAGCAAACCCTTACCATTATCATATTCTACCGCCGTTGGGGCGTGAACCTATATTAGGATTATGTTTGCGATTTTGGCATTGATGCGGATTGTTACAATGCGTTCGCTAATGTCTTGGAAACAAAAGTCTTCTTGCCGAATTCTGGCACTTATAACAAATTCGCATCCGAATAGTCGCTGTTTCTGCTCACTATAACCCGGTCCGTAGTAGATGTCACAGCCTTTCATTCTCTTTTTGCCCGCCCCATCACATCGTATTGCCTGGATGGCAGTAATGACTACTTTGTAGCAGTTTAGGGCTCCCGCTATTTGGTCGCCTGCACCTCTCCTATTTAATGTTCTCACATTCCAGATGAAGATGCGAATGTTGTTGTCCTTTTTCTTATAGCAGTTTCTTCAACAATTAAATCAGTCTTTTCCGAGGCTATTGGTTGCTTCGTAATAAATACTTTTCTCCATGGAATACATGAACTGGGGGGCCAGTTCCAATTTATAAGATACACCTAGGACTTCAAAAAAAAGTACCCAACCTAATCTACACTCTACACTAACCTGACCTGAGTGCGATGAGAATAATCGATCTTTACTTGACTCTTCAACCCATTTATCTATTATTATCAAATTTGTTTAGGTAATCTCGTATGTAAGGATTCGAATTGTTTGGATAGCATGTTTCTCGAATTGACTTTAGCTTAGTCCTGAAACTCGGCTTTTATCACCCCCTTAAAGACTAAAGATGCTCGACCGTACACCTTACATCTGTAAAACATCTTGAATTTCCTGAATTGATTTTCACTTCAGACACTTCCAAATCAATAAATCATCAAAATCTCATCTGAAATAATCAGAAAATTGCACTCAGGATTATAATTGACTCTTAATGTGATGTGTGATAACTTTTTCATTTAATTCGAACTACCAGTCTACCAGTGTAATGGATCTCCCACTCCATCTATCGCACTCACTGAAGCACATATCAAATTTTATATAAAAAAAAATGCACGTGTGTGTGAAGCATGTCAGCACTTATGACAATTTAAGGATACCCATCCATGACTTACAACGCATCTCTCAATTTAACTACCCGTAGCTGTGTCGTCGCCGCAACAAGGAACCCAATGTCTGACGACAACTACCCTCTCTCTGTCACCGTTGTTAACAAGTTTCTGTCAACACTTAAAAGAATGAAAGGTACGTAAACGTATATACGCATCCTTTGGAATTTAAACATTTCACTTCTTGGAAAGTACAAAGAACCGAAGAAATGTGAAAGACATTTGTGAAAGCATTTTGAGTCTGCCTGTCTTTTCTCGTCAAAAGTGCGATAGAAAACGGAATCCTGTCACCCAGCCATGTGTAATTTCTTGGTATGTGATAAATCGACAATGACATCCTCGTTATATGTATATGCGTACCTCGACGTCTCGTTCTTTGACTTTGGTCACATAAACTCCGAAAAGGAGAAGCCCCGACATTTTATGTCTCTGTGCATCAGGGCATGACATTTCGCATATTGCGACGCACTAGGCTGGAAATCCTGATCCAAATGATGATGAGGCATAATTGACATTTTGGATGGTGATCTATAATAATTATAACTCTTCAAGGATATGGCAGATCTGCAGAAACCTTTGCCACAATAAAAGACAAAAACAGTCTTAATACCTTCAACTTGTTGCCACCTAGGGAGGGAGGGAGCAACCATTGTTACATTTTACTTGGAGCACCCCCTGACAAGTTGGCCCAATGTGTTGTGTCATATCCGTGTAATTTGCACTTGAAAAATCCTCTATCGCTGAGAGCAGAAAAGCAAAACATCAGACCGTCTGCATCTGCAAAGACTTGTTAACGGTACACACGAGCTCGCTCGCGTAATTCCAAACAACTCGTTCCTAAGAAAAATAGACGGTTGGGGGGGGGTTTTGGTACAAGGTGTGCTCACACACCACATAGCAGAGATTTAAATGAAAAGTCGAAGGTACCCGCTGCATTGTTGGCCAAAAAACTTGTCGGAAGTGGCTGGCATTGTTAGGTAAAACAATGCGCTTGGCGCCATTGAGGTGGAAAAGTTCGACGACAACGCCGATGACGATAACAACGGTGAATGTGTCGGAAGGGTGCATTGGGGTAAAGAAAACATGATTCACTGGTGAAAAAACGCTTCTGCACACACCTTCGACTTTGGTAATTAGTTGCAAAATATATGAAACGTTGGCAACTTTGTTAATTGAATTTTCTAGTTAATCCTCTTTGTGATGCAACAATGCCTGGACTGGATGTTTATGAAAGTAGTTATAGCCCTGTAGCGATTCAGGGACAAAAATGTATATCTTCGTCCTGACATCGTGGGATGATAATGATTCAGCTTTTAAAGCTGTAATTGAAATAAAAATTGGTGGTCATCGGTTAAGTATGTCCTTAGCGTTGAAGTTGGTTTGCATTTTCATGCAGATTACATTCTTTGACCGTTTCGTGTCAAGGACGGGTTATTCATTACGAAACTTATTTTCGTGGAATTAAATTAAGATTAACAAAAAAACAAACAACATCAAGGGCGTTTGTTTGATGAATTTCACTGGAACTGGGGGAGGGTCATGTATCTGGCTGTAACACGATTGTTGTAATTTTGTATTGCGGATGAGTAGTCTTTATAGTCATGGACGAGGGTTAAGCCTTTCGTAAAAAGACCTTGCGCTGGAGATATAATGTAATAAATTGTAATTCCGAACTGAGGAGCTCTCACTCGTGATTGAAATTCGAAAAATAGGGTCAGTGTTAAGCGGGATAACTTGAGCGGATTTTCTTGAATGTTAATTTAAAGAACACTCAATCGAATGACGTTGAATTGATGACTCGGAAACATAAGTTCACTTTAATTTGGAGACATTGACTGCACCATTCGATGGTTCTGCAGTAGTCGGTTTTTTGGCATGTGATTGCCGATCATCAGTACCCGCCTCGCCTTCCTAGCTGGTATTACTTCGGCAACAGTGGCTATTGCTATAGGTGTTGCGGGTACTACCTCTAGAAACGCCGGTTCCGACGGTCCGCTTGCTGCAACAAGTTTGCTATTAGGCTTCCAAATGGTGTAGCCCGCCGCTCTCTAGAGTGGCCGGTCTTAGCTTTTTGTTGCCATCTTTTGGGTTAACCGGTTATCCTTTCGCTCCGCTCGCCACTTCGGCTGATATTACTTCAACATGTGAGGGTATTCCCGACAGATTTTCAGAGTCATCCTCTAGAGCAGCCGGTCTTACCTCATGGTTACCGGTATTGTCGTTTCTAATTGACTCGTAAACGTCCGAAAAGAGGCAAACCTAAAGAGGCAAGCGCTCTGGCAAGCTCGCGTCATTGTTATTGATCTGTCTGATCGCTTTTCTTGCGTTACGCATACTACTACAGCTAAACGCCGAGGCAAGAGACATCGAGTCTGTATTCCCCCTTATGTGGCTCATGGTGGTGTTGAGAAGCGTTTCGTTGGTGGTATTACTGGATTCTGTCGTAGCGGTCGATACGTCCAAATCCATTTCCGTTGCTGGGTTCATTGCCATTGTCGACTTATCTATAAGGGATTGCTCCCATGGTTTGCCAGCCATCCTTAGCTTAAACCCAGCGCTGGTTTTGGTACGGTTTGCGGCAGCCAGTGGCGTCTCAGCGTTGCTGGGTTCATTACCATTGTCGACTTATCTACAAGGGACTGCTCCCTTGGGTTGCCAGCGGTTGTCGCGGCGGCCAGTGGCGTCTCACTTGAGGTGTCAAAGATTATTTCCATAGCAGACGCTGTCATGTTTGTCATCATATCCTCCAGGGATTACTCCCTCATCCCTCGGTCCTAATGATTACTTGCGAAATTTGACTGTCGGGAGTAGAGCTCCTCCCTTGAAATCCGCCGGAAATTCGAATACCCAAAGGGAGGTACCAATCATACTCCTACTCGCGTATGGTTCACCTGATTCAGCGCTTTCGAAATTACTTGAGATGAACATGCGGTATACCTTTAAGAGTTCGTCCTCTCTCCGTACGGTCGCAGCTTCATCTTCAGAAGCCGATCTATCCGTGCGATCTAGTCCGTATATGCTAAGGAGGAAGTCTTATACATTAGCGATGTAGTTTTGGTCCCCTCCTGGACGTTCTTTTGTTTCGTTGTAAATTTCATTTGTTTCCATTTTTTTATATAATTCCCACGAGTAGCACCAGAAAGACGGTCCGTCCGCGCAGAGCTCCGCGTAAATAGGGCGATAATTAAAATCGAATGGCGCCCGATATACGGAGTTCTACCATTAGAGATTGGGTTTAAGGCTCCCAAACACACTGGTCCCAACCATAAGCACGCCGGAATAACACGATGACCTTAGCCACAACGAGGGTCGGAATTTTCGTGTGTTTGAAAGGGCGTTTGCGATGGGAGGGCTTTGGAGTTTGGGGAGGCAATCGCCATGCGCAGAAGTTTAAAAATAATATCACAGTGCAAACTTTGCTAAAGATTCAATCACATGCAAAAGTTTTGCAAAAAATTAACCGCGATGTGACAAATGCGCTAAAAGTCACCTCTCTCTAGACTGTGGAGTACCGAAACAAATATCCTTCGCCTGTGAGACTTAAATTATTCTACAACCTGAAGCCAGCGGGGATAAATAGTAAAACAATGACTTGAAAGGCTTATGGAACGATATAAAGGAAAGTGTTTAACTGAGTGATCCACTAACGACACCTAATGAAATTAAGGTTAAAGTTGAAGATTGTATAGTTCGCCTGCTGTAATATGACGCCAAATAATCCGCCTAAGCCAAATAAAGATGGTTGGGTGTTGCAGAACGAGGGTAGACTCTGATTGGATTTAACTTGGCAATGCCCAATAATTGTAACTCTGACTTCACATCAAATGTTCTTATTTTGACCTCCAGTGGTAATCATCGGGTACTGGTCTCATCCAACTGGATTTGGCTTGCTAAACGATAAGTGCGTTGACAATAAGACGGAAAACAGCAACACTTATAAACAGCCACGTCAGAAGGGCACAGAATTAATACCCGGCCTGCTGTCCCAGGCGAACTTAGCTTAGCTGCTTCCACATATCCGTCAAACAGGTTGCTTAGAAATTTAAAGGGTAAGTCAGACCCCTTGAATAGAGATGGTGGCGGATGAACCAAAAGGCCAACGGCAGCGCTCAATCCCATAGAGCATTCTGAGGGCCCCGTGTCCTAGGGGTATATACTAAATGGGAACTGGCCCTCCAGGTTTGGGGGTTGTGCTATCAGTTAACTACTCACAAATAGTAAGAAAAAGCATAATCTCGAAACAATCAATAGCCTCGTAAGGGAGGGATTTTATTGTTGACGATCCTGCTAAACGAAAAAAAGGACAATGCCTTTCGTATCGGCACCTGGAATGTGAGAACATTAAACAGGAGAGGTGCAAGCGAACCACTAGCGGAAGACCTACACTGCTACAAAGCAGACATTACTGCCATCCAGAAAGTGCAATGAGATGGGCCGGGCAAAAAGAGGATGAAAAACTATGACATCCACTATGGATCGTGTTATAGTGAGCAGAAACAGCGACTATTCGGATGCGGATTTTATATAAGTTGTTGACTAAGGCAAGAAGTCTTATGTTTCCAAGATAGGAAACCGAACGCATTGTAACAATCCGCATCAAGGCCAAATTCGACAAAGGAAAGCAGTAATAGAGGGTAAGACTAAGTATATACTGTCAACACAAAGGGACACACGAATTAGACAGAGCCTCACCATTGGCAGATTTAATTTTAGGTGGTACGGCATCGTCTCCGCTATCAACGCTATCAACTCTGTCAACAAAATCTCGTCAAAGATTAGATGAAGATATACTCTTGCCAACCGCTGTTTCTTCGGGCTAAGAAGGCAATTCAGTAGTTAAGCCCTCACTCGAACTACTAGGGAGATCTTATATAAGACCCTGATCATCCCAGTCCTGCTCTACGGCGCTGAAGCATGGACCGTCTCAAAAGCGGATAAAGAAATCCTTGGTCGATTCGAGAGAAAACTTCTTCAAAAAATCCTCGGTCCCGTTTGCGTTGACGTGCTATGGGGACGTAGATTTAACGAGAACTATACGAGCTGTGCAGCGACATGTCCCTGGTCAAAAAACTTCGCATTGGGCTTTGGAAATCATGTCATTCGAAATCTATGGTGGTTTCGAGAGGAAAATTCTTCGAACAATCTTCTTGTCTGTTTGCAATGTTGGGCTATTCGAGCTATACCACGACATGCCCCTAGTCGAAAAACTCCGAACTGTACTTTAAGATGGCTAGAACATGTAGGACGAATGGATACCAATACTCCGGGTCGCAGAGTCTTCGATTCTCAGCCAGACGTCAGACGCAGTAACAGAAGACATCGCCTTAAGTGCCTCGCACATCAACCAACTTGGAGTGTGCAACTGGAGCCAGATAGCTAGGCAGGATTGTAACGCCACTTAAAGAAAAAAATAGAAACAAAAAATGTTTAGAATCTTTTTAAAATAGAATGCTTAGCTAAATTTTCCAAGCACCGTTGTATACTAGAATAGGAAACTCGGAATTCCTAGAATCGAAGCTGAAACTAGAAGTCTCACGCGAAAGCACAGGAACCGGCTAATCGACCATAGTTCCAATACTGTCCTACAAATCTTAGATGATAACAACTATTGCGCTACAAGGAACGATACCTTTGGACTTGGCCAGATAGGGATTAACCGTCCTTCAATTGTTTAATATTATGCAGGTTCCTTTAATGCAACCGAACCTGCCAGAAGTTTTAAATTCGTGATAGAAAATAGGTTGATATATTCATCTTTGTTGCAGTTATTAACAATTCATATCGAAGGAATGTGTTTTAAGTCAGAAGGAATCTGAAACTACTATGATACTACTCTTATAGTGTGTATGAAAGATGTTCATATACAAACGAAAGGAAATTCAATAACCATATCTTTGATTGAACCGACAATGTCGAAAAAGTAATTTAAGCAGAAGAAGAACCTTTAAGAGCTGTATGCACAGCATACCTCTTGTCATGTATTCGATAAAGCAAACTTTATATTCATGCTATAGGTATGATACAAACATTGCCATATGAAAGTCACCCAAACAACTAAAATTACGTCAAGTAGCAGTGAACACGGCAAAAAAAATACCGGATAAAGGTGCGCAGAGTCTATAGAGTGTTTCCATAATTCAGGGCTTTGTTGATGATGCTGATGGGATTCCGCCGACTATACGGGACGAAGCTGAACAACCATACATTCACTTCAAAGCGAACAAGCGTGTCAAAAGCGAGAAAATCCGCTTTTCAGTATCACAGAGAAAAATATCTCGAGGCGTGGATCCAAAGGAAAGAAGATATCATGTTAAGGAGGTCGTACTGATGGTGGTACTCATACCGGCGACAAGGGACCTAAACGAACAGGTGTTGTATCGGTTCAAAAATATATCTTCCACTTGGTGGTGTCATTTGTTTTTGTTTTTAACGTTTACTTCTCCCCCTGAGTAACACCCCATCGTGCAACACACTTCCGCATGAGAAATATTCAAATTAAAAGTGTCCTCGATGTAATAAGGTATTTTCCGGGTAATTGAAAATTCTAAAATATCCTCAACACCACTGGCAAGGCAAAACACTTGTCGAACTTGTTTCAGGCGAAATTATGCGTCAAAAGGGTGCTGCTTTCGAGTTTGTAGTCGCTAAGCTTATTCCATGTATAGGCAGAGGAACATTAAAGTGAAAGTTCCGCCGGCACACAGATGCTACCCGCCGATGATTGAATTTGATTAGAAATTCTTTCGAAATTTTGCTTTCCCTGCCCCCTCCCGCCATGTCGAGGAAACGAACAATAAATATCGATCATAATCTGATAGTGGATACAAAAGTGTGAGTGAAAGTGCTTTCAATCTTTCAAATCTGAGGCACCTACATGAGTGTAGACAATTGAGACGATAAATTTTTATGCACATTGCTCCGTGAGTGGGGCAATGAATTTAATTTTGTTCGCAATAAAAATTCCTTGCTTTGACTTTGAGTGAAGCAGAAAAAGGACAGAATAATTATTATCTCAGCTCCATGTAATGGCTGTGGTGGTATGAGACCAGACGTTTAAAAGAATTTTTTTTTTTTTCAAATCGAATATAAAAGGCATTTTGACTTCAAAACTAAAGGTTGCATTTAGGGTATTTTATTTTTTTTTTTAATTGATATTTTTTTGCAATCTACCATATGTGAAAAGTGATTTTGGTTTGGGGTCAAAGAAATAAACAAAAACATACACTGCCGCTCATCATAATAGGTTCAACATTGTATCTTTATATATATTGCATTGACACACTACCGAATTAGGATGTTAAAATCATACTGGGAGATTTAAATGCAAAGATAGAAAGAGAAGACATCTTTAGCAGTATTGTCGGAAACCTGGACTACACGACAACACGTCTGGTAACGGACTTAGGCTATTTGACTTCGATACGGAACGAAATGCCACATTAGCCAGCACGCGGTTTCCTCACCTCGATATCTATAAGAAGACATGGGGGTCTCCAGATCAACGAACGGTTAACAAAACTGATCACATTGCGATAGACAAGAGAGACGTATCCAGTATTTTCGATGTCCGGACATACCGAAGAGCTAACATCGACTCGGAACATCAGACTGTTGCAGCCATGGTTAGAAAACGGATATCCACCAAGACAAACCAATCGAGAAATACTGTGAAAATATTGAATGTCAAATGACTGCAATCGCAAGAGACCGCCAAAACCTTCGCGCAACGCGTATCATCTTAACCTTTAGAATAACTCCTTACCACTAGCATCGAATGTCGAAGAACAACGCCAATCAGCCGTAACTGATGTACAAGGTTTCTCGCGCCTACCTGTAAGAAACCCCTGGCTTGATGAAGAATGAAGACCAGAGCTGCCATTGAGCTCTATAGGCAAAGAAGAAGGGAAGAAGACCGGCTTTGTAGAAAGAAGAAAAAAGAGTGAGAATACGTTAGATATACTTCTGCAGACTGTTAAACGGCGATGACGAACAACATTCCGCTGTCAGGCAGAACGAACGATTCAATATTGGCAACGACAACGAAAACTGCCAATAACCCGACCTAATTGAGGTGAAGATAGCAATATCTAAACTCAAGCTTAATAAAGCTTCCGGAAATGACGGCTTTCCAACTGAGCTTGATAAAGCCGGCGGAGATAATTTGGTAACTAACATCCACCAACTCCTTAGCCAAATCTGGTAGGAAGAAAGTATGCATGAAGAATGGAACCTCAGCATCGTTTGCCTCCGATCCACAAAACAGGAGACCATCTAAACTGCGCCAACTACAGAGGCATAAGTCTCCTAAATATCGCCTACAAGATCCTAACTGCCGTAATATGTAAACGGCTGAAACCGTTTGCCAACAATCTGATCGCCCGTTATCAGTGTTGTCTTAGGCAAGGAGAGTCCACAAGCGATCAAATTTTCACAATTCAGCAGATCCTCGAAAAAACTAAACAAGTCTCGATACCCACCACATATTCATCGATTTCAAATCTGCGTACGACAGCATTTATAGAGACGAGCAAAACAGAACCATGTCTAGTTTTAGTATACTCCTCAAACTCGTCCGTGTGTGTAGGATGACGATGGAGAATTCTCGCTGCTCCATCATGGTCGTAAACGACCTCACCGACACATGCGAGATGTTCGCTTTCATGTGACAGAAATCGCTGCAACTACTAGCATAAGCCGACGATGTTGACATCATTGGTGGAAATCAACGTGATGTCATAGCCACGTTTGCTAGTAGAGAAGGAAGCGGAAAAAAGGGTTCAGCATTAAATGAGGGTGAGACTAATTATATGCTGTCAACACGAAGGGACACACAACATCGACGAGTTAGACAGAACCTCAAAATTGGCAGAAATAATACGGCCTTACCTCCGCTTTCAACTCTGACAACAACATCTCGTCGGAAATTAAACGAAGAATAACTCTTGCCAACCGCTGTTTCTTCGGGCTAAGATGGAAATTTAGTAGTAACGCCCTCATTCGAACTACTAAGGAGATCCTATATAAGACCCCGATCATCCTATTCCTCCTCTACGGCGCTGAAGCATGGACCGACTTAAAAGCGGATGAGGAAATCCTTGTTTGATTCAAGAGGAAAATTCTACGAAAAATCGTCGGTACCTTTTGCGTTGACGAACTATGAAGACGAAGATTCAACCAAGACCTATACGAGCTCGATTTCTTTTTCAAAATGGCTCACCGTTTGGTCAAAAACAATGTTTTTGTGAAAAGTGGACGGATGATAAAAATATTGGCACTCGTTATAAAGTAACGTAAAAGGATTTATATAACAGACTTCATTCTCCTGGCTCAAAATTTAAGGCCTACAAATCGGTGATACACAGACAGACAGATATACGGACAGACGGAGAGACATTCAGATTCAGATGGGATTTCTGAGTCGATCTACCTGAATTATTGTTTGTAACATCTAGAAATAATTTAGCTTGTTTTGCCTCAAAGTGTATAGAACGACTCAGAATCGATAGCTGAGTCGATTTAGCCCTGTTTGTATGTCCGTCTTTCCGTCCGTCCGTACGTTCGTCCCCAGTTCTTGGGCCTTAAATTTTAATGATGAAATAGGGTTGTTTTTGTTTCCAGCAGTATAAGTATAAAAATGTTTGAAATCCGCCAACTGTCACACCCATTTTTTAGAAAAACGTAGTTTTTGGCCAAACCTTAGAAATTTTGAAAACGTGTATGAGCAACAATTTATCTAGACAATCCTTACATTTATATTTCGTCTATATAAAGTTTCTTGCAACGGCCACTTTTTGGGAGCGTATTAAAGTTTAAAAAGATGGCTTTAGTAGAATATTTAAATATTCGATAAAAAATATTTTGATGCAAAACAATTTGTTATGATCATATAAACATTTCGTCTATATATCATGTTAACCCATCCCCATTTTTTGAAGGGGCTTGATACAAAAACCTTTGCCCTATAGGATAACCAAGCGAAAAACGTTGATTTTTTTTTTCGAACCATAAAATATTTTGATAGACTGTCTGAAAATGTTGTGACAAATGTCATATTCAATATTTAGTTGTTTAGTTTATTTTGGGAAAGTTAACTTTGAGGATGATATAGGATAGTGTATTAAACGATCCACACTGTAGATTCTAGCCTTCTCATATGTTAAATTCTAAAACAACATCACACATATCCTGCTTCTGACATCTCAAAACCAGCGTTTACAACAGGTAATTTTTAATTTTTAATTTTTAATTTGCTTAACTTAGAAAATCAAATATTTTACCCAGCCAGGTTACGTAAACACTTGCCATTCATGTCTTGGAAATATTGTTGTTAATGAATCTTTTCGTGATAATTGTTGGTGTTTATATATAAATACAAGTGGCGTTCTTAAGTTGTATTTTTTGTAGTCATTCCGCTAAAAATCGAAACATTCATATCTTTTGCGGCACCAATAATAATTGTTTCGATTTGTTTCGGATTCGTCGAAATTGATTTTTGATCGATCATTCGCAATCGTTGACAGCACTCGAATCCCAATTAGTGTTTGAATGAAACACTTTTCGAATTCGATTGAATTCAATATCCTTTATTTGAATGAAATATAAAGTGGTTGAGGATATGATATCCTCTCGGGGCGACTGAATTCCTTACGGTAGACTAGGTTCTTCGTTTGGTTCTCCGTTACGTAAATAAACAAAGGGTAAGCTTTCCGACACGCGAACATGCAACATATAATTGACCAAGTGAGAAGCATGGGAATTCTTTATTGATCCAACGCTTTGCTAAATATTGACCTTTGATTTATTGATTGTTATGGCGAATGTAAGGCGAACGGGAAATTGAAAGCATTTGAACGAAAAGTTAAGCGCTTGGTATCAGTCGAATTATAGCAATGAGCACTGCCTCGTCCTTGAATTTCCCTTTTATTATCGTTAATTGAGTGGCATTATTCTTTAGTTGCTTTACGGTCAAGCTTGCTTAATACACAATTTCGGTTGATTTAGGTTCCAAAGGTTGATGATAACAGATCCAATCTTCAGTTGCAACTTATGTGGTGGATAATTCGTTACTTTTACCGAATTTGTCACATCAAAATCACGCTGAAATTCATTTGATAGAGATGAAAATATCGTTCACGAATGATTTTGATACATAAAAGCATTTTTTTTACAATTTTTTGCAAACTCTAGCGATTTGAATTATTAGCGAACGGCTATTCAACTAACAGCGGTTGACCACTCATTCCAAAGATTATGCTAAGACTCAAGATCGAGAAACATGAAGAATGACTTTGTTTGATGATGGCGACATTTTGTTTTTATTTTTTTATTATTCGTTTATTGGAATTTATACCTTTTACCTTGTTAACTTTCACTTACAAGGAGAAAAGTATTGTTTTCGTAAAAATATGGAACCTCTAGATTTTGATTGATGTTACATTTGGACAATAAGCGAACCCAAAAATGTGATTTTCGCAATTCCGTCATCGTTTTTGCAATTCCATCCGTTTTCTTTGAACATCGTATTAACAGGTTTTGGTGACAACTATATACCGCTCTTGGTATACTCATAGTTATTAATTTTTCAATTTCCTCGAAAACGGGTTAAACTAGTGGGTGTTTCTTTAGGGGTTGAATTTTCGAATAGAGATAAAACTGACATTTTATGGTCAAATCGGGCAGCTCTTAAGGCATTTATGTTCAGTTTGGTTTGCCATTTCATCATGAACAGGTTGACAAATGAAAAACACTTGCACATCGTGCAAATTTATTTCGAAAATAATGGTTCGCGAAGTTATGGTCGACAAATTCGTCTATCAGAGCAATTAATTCGGTTAACCATGGATCGTTTTAGCACTACGATTACTCGATGTGATAATACGTATCCGCAGAGACGTCGAACAGTGCGCACCGAAGAAACAATTGCCGCAAATTGTTGAAGAGGACACGAATGAATCGAATCGCCACCATACACAGCTTGATTAATCCTAACATATACTATGAACATTGTATGTTCAATGAACAAAATTTTGAATGTTATATGGGTCATATTACTGTATTTTCTCTTACTTCATCCAACCTAGCATTGAATGAGAAAGTTACATACGACACAGTATGTCACCCACAACTCGTTTCATTGCGGTGTCATCAAATAAGGCCATGCGACACAAGGCGTCATCTATATGACTTTATAATCTTCCGCCAATATATTTGTTTTGAGACATAAGTTAATATTTCCAAAAACTTTAATAAGGCGATCAAATATTGATAAAAAACGTCTACGACATGAAATTAGGCCCCAATGCAAAATGACCCCAAAACAAAAGCGACAGGATTTTGATGGTCGACAACTTCATGACTTGCGAATTGAATTCCCAGCTACCCCAATATTGGCATAATTTTTCATAATGAAAAATTAAAAATTTTAAAATTTTATTCGAAAATGAAAAGTCAGCCCAAACTACAAATTATTTTGGGCCTCAACCAACATGCCGCTCCAATTAGACCGGTCTTTAGCTAACTGCCTCCAGTTGCGCACTCCAAGTTGGTTGAGGTCGGTTTCAACTTGTGCGCGCCACTTAAGGCGAGGTCTTCCTCTACTGTGTCCGACGTGTGGCTGGGAAGACTCTACGAGCCGGAGTATTGGTGTCCATTCATTCCACATGTCCTAGCCATCTTAAACGTCCAATGCGGAGTTTTTTGACCATCGACATGTCGCTGTACAGCTCGTATAGTTCTTGATTGAATCTTCGTCTCCATAGCATGCAAACTGGCCAGAAGATTTTTTGAAGAATTTTCCTCTCAAATCGACCAAAGGTTTCTTCATCCACTGTAGGGTACGGTCCATGTTTCAGCAGCGAAGAGCAGGACTCTGATGATAAGGGTCTTATATAGTATCTTCTTAGTAGGTCAATTGAGCGCTTTGCGACTGAGTTGATAACAAATCCGAGCCCGCCCGAAGTAGACAAAGTCACATACTTGCTCAAAGTGATATCTGTCAATGAAGGCGTTCTGTCCAATTCGTGTGTCCTTTCGTGTTGACAGCATATACTAAGCTAAACCCTCATTTACTGCTAAACCCATTTTGCCTCTTCCTTCTCTATACTAGCAAACGTGGCTATCGTCGTGATGTCAATATCGTCGGCGTGTGCTAGTAGTTGCACCCATTTTTGCAAATTGTGCCTCTGGTGTTAGCTCGTGAGTTTTGCACAATTCTCTCAAGAATCAAATTGAAGATGTCGCATCGCCTTGCCTAAATCCTTTTTAGCATCGAATAAATCGGTGAGGTCGTTTTCGACCCTGATGGAGCAGCGAGAATTCTCTATCGTCATCCTACAAAAACGGACGAGTTTAGGTGGTATACCAAAACTATAAATGCTGTAGTACGCGCCTTTGAAATCGATGAATAGATCTTCGTTATCGATTTGCACTTCTTGGGTTTTTTTCCAGAATCTGGCGAAGTGTGAAAATTTGATCGGTTGTGGACTCTCCTGCCTGTTGGTAAACGGTATCAGGCGTTCACATATTACGACAGATATGATCTTATAGGCAATGTTAGTAGACTTATGCCTCTGAAGTTGGCGCAGTTTGGAAGGTTTCTCTTTTGTATATCGGGCTAACGATCCTGAGGCTCCATACTTCAGAGTCTGAAGTTCAGACATACTTTCTTCCAACCAGATTTGGCTTATGGGTTGGTGTAGGTTACTTGTGGGTGGCCGCGGTGTAGTGGTAATGTGTTCGTCTGTTGAGTGGAAGGTTGCGCGTTCAATCCCAACCAAAATCCATTTCACTTTTATTTAAAAGAAATAAAAGGTCGGTGTAATACCTAAAAGTATGCACATCATCTTGAAATTCTTCAAATTTAACGAACACAAGAAAAAAAAGTGACTCCCCGAAGCTAGTACGGACACCACCCATGGAGTTTAAGTCTCCACTACATCCAAAATCTTTCCTATCCTCTCTTTCTTCCCCTTCTCTAACGCTCGTACTATGGTAACATATAAAGGGTATTCATAACCCCTTGAGTACGTGTAAATTATAAAAAAAAAAAAAAAAAAAAAAGTCGTCTAGGCCGGCTCTATGAAGCTCAGCGGGAAGACCGTCATTTCCGGCAGCCTTATTAAGCTTGAGTTTGAGTTTTCGCTGTCGTTGGCAATATTGAATGGTTCGTTCTGCCTGGTTCTTCCATATGCTCAGCATCGACTGTCTCTCAACTACGATGTGTCTTTTTCATCTCGACAGGATTCTGTAGGAGCCTTGTATCCTTGGCTCTTACGTTTTACACTTTGAAAAAACGAACATCGTTCCTATAGTGGCACCTCTCTATATCCTCGATCGCTCGCTTTTCTTGCAGCTTTTTCTGCTTTCCGAAAATCCGGTGTTCTTCTCTTCTTCTTACCCTATAGAGCTCAATGGCAGCTCTCGTCTTTACCTGCAGCTTAGCTTTGTAGGCCTCTTCTTGGCTGCGATAATTTGTCGGCATTCCTCATCAAACCAGGTGCTTCTTGTTGGTGGGCGCGAGAAACCTAGCACATCAGTTGCGGCTGATCTAATTTCTTGTTGGCATCTTTGCCATTCTTCTTCGACCATCAATGCTGGCGGTATTGTGTTAATCGAGAGGTTAAGTTACACGGGTTTTTTTCGGTCTTTGCGGTCTCTTGCGATACCAGTGTTTCGACATTAAATTTTTTCACAGTACTTCTGAATTGTTGTGTCGTATTAGATATCCGAATCCTTACCTTTACTGCAATAAACTAGTGGTCCGAGTCGATGGTAGCTCCCCGGAATTTCCGGACATCCAAAATACTGGATGCGTGTTTCTTGTTATCAAGTTCGTTGATTGGTCGTTGATCTGGAGACCGCCATGTCCATTTATTAATATTATTGGGGAAACCATGTGCTATATATAGTGGCTTTCGTTCCGTATCGAAGTCAATTAGTCTAAGTCCGTTGCCAGACGTGTTGCCATGTAGACTTTGTTTTCCGACAATACTGCTAAAAATGTCTTCTCTTCCTACCTTTGCGATAAAATCTCCCAGTACGATTTTTTAAATTCGTACTTCGTTAGTCGCTCATTGGTTTAGTCACGAAGCTCGTAGAAACAATCCTTAGCTATATCATCTCTTTCCTACGTCGGGACATGAACGCATATAAGGCTTATGTTTGCTAATTTGGCCTTGATGCGAATTGTTATTATGCGTTCGCTAATTTCATGGATACATTAGACTTCTTGCCTTAGTCTGGCACTTTTCTGGCACTTACCCTTCAAATTCCTAGACAACTTCATAACTTACAATTTCGCTTCGATAAAGCACTATCGAAGCTATTTCTCGAAATTGGCTGTACTCTGAAACATGAAATACCAGTAAGTACAACGAAGTACTTGAATCGTGTTGACTTATTCTCCGATAGGTTCTCGACCTTTTCACATTTTTTTCCAATCTTTTCAATGGTTCATGTACACACAAAACCGGAAGCTTAAAAACAACCTTACAGCTGTTATACCATCATAACTTCGGTTATGCTTGTGAATTTCTTGCATAATGTCTTAAACAGGGTTCTACCTAAATAATCGACTATCAAAATGCTCAACTTATACGCTCAAGTACTACACATATAAGGCCTACAGATATAATTGCTTGAGGAGATTAAATGTTATTTACTTTTAGAGTAATAAGTTAGTTGGGTTGTTTTTCGAATACGTAGAAGCAGCTCATCTAGGTTCGCCTGGGGCAGCAGGCCAGGTATTCATTCCGTGCCAGTCTTGCTGTTTTTTGTCTTACTATCAACGCTGGCAAATATAGGCAAATCCCGTTGGATGAGACCAGTACTCGATGGTTACCACTGGTCATTGCCAAGTTAAGGCCAATCAGAGTCTACCCTCGTTCTACAACACCCAACCATGTATTTTATACAGTTTGAGGTTACAAAGCTAAATTTTGAAGTTACAAAGCTATGAGAATAAGGTACTGGCTCTGCAGTTTCTCAAAAATAAAAAATATTCAACAATTCCATTAGAAAGTATCGCCTGAAAATTTTCCGCAAAATGTTAAAAATGAGGTTAAAGAGCATTAATGGGCATCAACTATGGTGCCGCTAGCTTATCTGATATCATCTTCATAAAGTAATCGAAAAATATTAAAAAGTCCAAACAAACTACAAAAAAAAAAATATAAAAAACAGCATTAAATGAGTATTTTTGTGTCACCCTGTATAAACCAGAAAACACTGTTTATACTTCAAATTGATAAGTTCTCCTAAATAAAAACTGAGTTCAAGCCTTACATAGCCTATTCGAGCTAACAAAAATGTTTCCCTCTTAAAAATTGACCTTCCTTTCTGTCTACTCTTACACAACTTAGATCTTGGATGTCTAATATCTAACGGCTTTATCCAATTTTCTCATTTTCTAAAGAAACTCTCAATCGGATTAGCGAGATTAGTTTCAGATGATGTAGCACGTACCTCCCGACAACAAAGAAGATGCTCGGAATTTCTCATGAACAAAGGAAACGGATGTCTTCTAACTAAGCTGTAAATTAAAATGTAGACTCAAACGTTACAAACTACAGTCTTCCGCTTGTAAAACGGAACAACGCGTTTTACGTTTGAATCCCCTACATCGTGTCGCTGATGATAAACTGCATTTGGCTATCCTTGGCAGTAGGACACTGTTTGCATCTTCATTATGTGCGGACAACTTTGTCACTAAATTGAGTGGTAAATTTTTAAGGAGTTTTTCCCCAACACACAAACACACAACCCCATACTTGGGTGCAATTAACAAGCCATTACAGCTGGTGTCATACGACGCGTCGTCGTTTACATATAGAAGTTGGGTACGTGTAATGTACGTGTGGAGAGCAACCACCCGCTGCCCTTTTAAAGTTTCGCTATACGCATTCCAGTGATACACACCGACCGAACTCAGAGACAGGACGAGCGAGTGTTCTGCACCATTTTTGCTGTATATCCGCAACTGCACGAACCATGAGTGTCGACTGCTGGAACTTTCTTCAAATCCCCACAAATGAAGCACATAAATTAGAGCGTTAGAGAAATGGCAGGACTTTATCCCGTCTACGTGTTCAGAGTGTGCTATTAAATACCATGAAACATGCAGATGTGTATTTGGTTTACTTTAACAGCGGTGCGATGTTGTTAGGTAAAGGATCCTGGGGTGTGGTGGTGACAAATGGCAAAATCTAAGGAAGGTCAACTTGAACAGTTGAATCACCTCAAAGGTTACTCAGGTCAAGATCTGGTGGTACATTGTCGGTTCGCTTTATTCTCTTTTTTGGTAACACAGTCGTCGTCACCGTCGTAGTCGTTGGAATGAAATTTATTTTATCCAGATGGCATGAGAACGAATATATAGGCTCAAGGATGAAATTAATTTTTGTGGCTACGCCGATAAGAGGCTTTGGGCCCATTGTATTCGTCAGAATGATGTGTGAAAGAGGTTATACCTATCCCATTTCATGTGCTGAGAAAAATATCCCGATTTCGTGACGATTGAGATGTTTCTTGTTGGGTTTTTCATAGCTTAATCGCGGTCGAAATTATATTTGTTCGGTTGATGGCAAGTAGGTGATGAGTTAACAATGAATTCTCTTATACTTGACTTCCTTGGCTACATATATCAAGTGCCTACGTGGGAACATTAGCATGTATGATGCGTTCTTCCTATATACAAAGCAAACGGTACATAACTTTCAAGAACTTTTCGAATGTATGGCATCATGTTGTGTAAGTATAATCCTTTTTCACTTTGGTTGGTAGGTACCCCAAGCAGTCTTATGAAACACTCATCTTTTCGTTTAATTGTTCTCTAGGGATTCATTAAAATCGATTTCCATTCAGATGAACTTTGCATATACTCGTATGCTATCTAAATAAAATCGGAATACTTATCTCAGGGGATGCTTTCACATCACTTCATTAATCTGGAAAATGTATCTGGATTTGCAGTTAAAGTACATAAAATCCTATTGCTGATTGCAAATCGCTAAGCAAACAAGGAAAATCGAATTAAATTTCAATTCGAGAGAAGATGACGATGGAGGAGCTGAACAAAAATCAAATCGGACCTGCGGATGAGTTTGTTAACTGTTGTGATAGACATTTGCCTTCTATGGCTGCTATACTGGGGTACACCAACACTCCTGCAACCTGGAATCGAGTTTATTCAATATAAATATTAAAGTTTTCCGCTTCAAAAATTTCGAAGAGCAAATTCAACTGCACTTGTGTCAAAAAGAACACTAGAACCTGAGGATTTACACAATGAGAAGGACCAGGTTGGGGATTGGATGATGTAATACAAAGTCCAGCACTTGGTATTATTGATTTTTTATTAGTTGATACGAACAACTCCTAGAACATAACGTGGAGAGTGGCCTATGGGACGGCCTTTTTTGTAAGTTTAAAGGCTGATAAGTTTGTAAGTCTTTTTTTTTATTTTACTACATGAAGTATATGCTTGTGTATTAGTTTTGAACTAGGCTAACAAGAAACTAATTAGTTTTCCTGGGTATATGCGCTGAAGCGTGAGGGAGGCTTTACCAAGGCAACATACAATATCCGAATGGCAGAGGAATTTCCTTATCGTCATCTTTCAGCAAGGAGTTTATATACGGGTTACGTATTACAACAGACATTACTGCCACCAAGGAAAAACGATATCATGAGCCGGGCAAGAAGTCTTATGTTTCCAAGACATAACCTAACGCATTGTAACAATTAGAATCAAAGCAAAATTCGCCGACATAAGGCTTATATGCACTTACGCCTCAACGGAAAAAAAGATGATATAGTTAAGGATTGCTTCTACGAGCTCCTTGACAAAAATTATGAGCGACTACCGCACTACGATGTTAAAATCGTGTTGGGAAATTTTTACACAAAGGTAGGAAGAGAAGACGTCTTTAGCAGTATTGCCGGAGAACATAGCCTACATGACAATACGTCTGTTAACGGACTTAGGCTTCTTGACTTCGCTACAAAAGGAAATGTCACTATAGCCTGCACACGGTTTCCTCACCTCGATATCAATAAGGGGACATGGCTGTCTCCAGATCAACCAACGGCCAACCAAATTGATCACATTGCGATAGACAGGAGGAACGCATCAACAAACGCCACAACAAACCAGAAATACCTAGAAACAATTTTATGTCGAAAGACTGCAATCGCAATAGACCGTCAAGACCTTCGCGCAACGCGTATCCCTTAACCTCTTGATTAACATCATACCACTAGCATAGAATGTCGAAGAACATTTTCCACGATGCCAATAAGCCACCAGAAAGAAATCCCTGGTTTGACGAGAACTGCCGACAGAAGCTCGCAGGCCAAGAACGATGTCTACAAGGCTAAGCTGCAGGTGAAGACGAGCGCTGCCATTGAGCTCTAATCTCTGTAAGTAAAGAAGAAGTAAGGAATACCGGCTTTTGAGGAAGAAGAAAAAAGAGCAAGAAAATCGCGCGATCGAGGATTTAGAGAGCTGCAACTCCAAGAACGATGTTTCCGAGTTTTACCAAAGTATAAAACGTCAAAGCTATAGATAGAAGGCTCGAACAGAATCCTGTCGAGATGGACAAGGACTTGATAAGTAACATCCACCAACTCATAAGTCAAATCTGGTCGGATGAAAAAATGCCTGAAGAATTGAACCTCACCACCGTTTGCACAACAAAAGGAGACTACAGAGGCATAAGTCTCTTCAACATGGACTTCAGGATCCTATATCTGCAGTAGGATGTGAAGGCCTGAAACTTGATCGGCCCTTATCAGTGTGGTTTTAGGCCAGGAAAGTCCACAACTGATCAAATATTCATCTTCGGCAGATCCTGGAAAAAATCCCAAGAAGTCCAAATCGATACCCACCAGCTATTCCTCGATTTTAAAGCCCCGTACGACAGCATTTATGGAGACGAACTATACAGAGCCATGTGTAGTTTTGGTATACCGCCAAACTCCCAAGTTTGTGCAGGATGACAATGTAGAGTTCTCGCCGCTCTATCATTGTCGGTAACGACCGCACCGACACATGCGATACCAAAAAAGGATTTAGGCAAGGCGATGCGCTGTCATGTGACTTCTTCAATTTGATTCTTGAGAGGATTGTGCAAAACTACCGAGCCAACACCAGAGGCACACATCCATAAATCGGGACAACAACTAGCATTAGCCGACGATATTGGCATCATCATCTATACGACTCAACGTGATGCCATAGTCACGACTGCTAGTAGAGAGAAAGAAACGGCAAGAATGGGCTTAGCAGTAAATGATGACTAGACGAAGTATATGCTGTCAACACGAAAGGACACCCAACACCGAAGAATTGGACATATACAACTTTGAGGTAGTACGGGACTTTGTCTACCTCGGCCGGGCTCGGCTCTACCTTTAATTCTGATAACAACATCTCGTCAGAAATTAAAGAAGAATTACTTTTGGCAGCCGCTGTTTATGCAATTATGCAATTCAGTCGTAAAGTCCTCAACTGACTTACTAAGAAGATACTATATAAGACGCCTTAAGTGGCGCGCACAAATAAAAACTGACCTCAACCAACTTGGAGTACGCAACTGGAAGCAGTTAGCTAAGGACCGGGCTAATTGAAGAGGCATGTTGGTTGACCATAACTATGAATTCCAAAAACTATGACTTGGGAGTTGTTTACTTATTTATCCTAACTAAGACTTTAGAAGCCACCGTTGACTCAACCTTATAAATTCGTCAACTGCGAACTTGGAAAAGGTCATAGTGTGAGGACAGTGCAGATGATTCATTTTACGTACTTCCATCTTCGCATACCATTTGACAATTTGAGCATTTGACCTTTTTTCTAACCATCGAATTCGACTAAATTGCGACTTTTCCTTGTTCATCTTGACAGAATTATGTTCTTCTTCTTGATTTTTCATATCCGACAATATTTCTTGGATCAGTAACTTCTCTTTAACGTTTTTAGTTTATTTAAACATATTCCAGATAGGTGCATACTTTCAAGCCATCCTGTAAGAATATAAGTTGAGACTTCCTTTAGATAGTAAAAATATGCACATTCAGACAAGGTCGTGCCATTCATTATGCTGACAACTATTGTCCCCACTCAACCCATCTCCGGGCCATTGCTAGTTCATCTTTTCCTCGATTTCCTTCGAGTACTATTCCCATGATAATGGATACCAATGTCATTCCCATCCATGTCAACCTTCCGCTGGGCTCCAAATCCTCCTTGAGTAATTTTATTTAAAGCTTTAAATGTCACTCAGTGTTTTACCTATTCCTTACTGTCATTCCACTCTTTCCCATTGCCGGCTTGGGTTTTTCTTTCGCTTTCTGCATTCAACAACAATCACATGAAAAGGTTTTCATTTACTTTTCAACACACAATCAAGAAAAAAAAATCCCGACGAAAAGTTCACCAAGGATAACTGAGCCTCAAGGAACGGGAAACGAAATTGAAAAGAAAAGAATAAGAAGCATACGAAATAAAACGAACAAAAAAACGGTTGTAGGTATATATAACTGTTAAGTCATCGCAATAAATATTGTACCTCTCTAGGAAGACGACTATTCTAGTGGCGTAGTTCAGAGATGTCTTCTCACGCGTACGCATTTTATAATTCACCAGAGGAAAATTCTATCAGAGCACAGAGAACACATAAAACCGAAGGGAAAGAGATACATATACACAATAAGGAGCATCTTTTTGATTTATGCAACTGCTCCAGAGCTCTCCCAAAAGGGGTGGGTGGGCAGTATTTCATACACCCATCAGACATCATCCAAGTCCTTCTTTGTGCTCATCCTTGTTGTCGTGCCGGCTTCTTCAGAGCCGTTGTAGTTATCTTTTCGTTGTCGTCCCCATACCCGAACCGATACACCTACATCCGCTCACAGGCACCCGCATCATCATCATCACCGTCACCGTCGCCGTCACCGTCACCGTCGCCGTCACCGTCACCGTCGCCGTCACCGTCGCCGTCACCGTCACCGTCACCGCCAGCGTCTTTGTCAATTTAAATGCGCGAGTGAAATTCCAAAAGTCACGACACACATCGATCGACTACGAAATTATTGGGTTTGAAAGTTCCCTATTTATTTTCTTCCACACATATCCTTTTAAGAGAATTGTTGAGTCGGGTTTTTGGTGGAATGGGTTGTCAGGGTGGTCTGTGCGATGTTATGGAGCAGAGCATGATGAAAAGCATATTGTTGTGAAATTTCTATTATGGATAAAGTGAGTAAACAATTTTTTTTTATTGTTGTTGTTATGTGGGAGTGGTGGATTAACAAAAGCGGAAGGAAATTGCAATTCGATTTGGAAATTTGCCTCCGCACGAAAAAGGAATTTCCAAGCAATTCTGACAGCAAAGGAGTAGTAAAGTCATTAAAACAGAATCGCAGGAATCTCTTGGATGGGGAATGTAATACATGTTGTATAGATAAAGGATATACGAGCATGACGAATGTTTTGAATAGGATGGCTGAGCTGTGACTTATTTGAGTCACATGGAGCAGCCCTGGATGTGCAATGAAGCAATGAGATAACCACATACGGAGAATTATTAAGAGGGAACATTTTTTACCCGACCAAATGCACAAAAGGAATAAGTTGTATATAAACGCTTCATATTAATTCTAGGGAATCTGGGGAAACTATCTGTTATAACATACGGGATGAGGGACAAGGGAGTTTCATAATTGCAGGAGTTCTACAAGAGTCAGTTCTATACGACGGTATTTTCAGGATGCGAATTCTTGAAGGCTCTAAATTCAACATAGGGATATGAATTATAAGATTATAAGTCTGAGACACTGCGAATATATGATTTCAGCGGCTTAGTATTAAGCGCTTTAGTATTTAGGTCCGTTATTCAAATTGCGAAAATCAAAATTCCCTAGTTTTTTACCCTGCTCCAACTCTTGAGAAATTTTTACAAAATTCCATAACAAAACATTGCCTTTTCTCTAGGGTGACCAGATCTCATGGAGGAAGAAAAACTTTCGGAATCATGTTGGTCAGGACCAAACAAAACGATTAAACAACGTTAACCAGTGCTGCTTAAAGTTGCTTAAAAAAGCTGACATATGGAGCCATAACTCCAGAACGGTATATCAAAAGAACACGCTTAATATCTCAAAATAAAGCTAATGTTGTTCTTTAAAATTTGTATTTTGTACATTTATTGTTGTTATTTTAAATCAAACCGAGATACAACAGCTTGTAACAATCTTATAGCTCTTAGCAAAGCTTCCATTTATATATCGGTTAGATTTATAACAAGTCAAAGGCTGCTGGGTAAACACCCCTACTGACTCGTAACAACTATGCAGGAAATGCGAAGACCCAAACATCGAGGAGGAAATCGTCCATCTACTGTGTCAGTGCACCACGATCAGCAACAGCCGTAATAAACTGCTCGGCAGCTTTTACTACGAGGACTTGACGAAGCTATCAACAACCGTCACAGCACAGATCGTCAGCTTCTGGTGCAGCACGATTCATGTAAGTATGACTCTTTTATAAACGCAACTTTCTTTTCATATCCCGCAGGCGATCCGGTGTCGATACTGACGGCCCCGTGTCCTAGAGGTGTCTAATAAATTCGAACTGGCCCTCCAGGTTGGGGGTTGTGCATAACTACCCACCTATTTAAAAACAAAGCATTGTTGCGAAGCGACCAATATCCTCGGAAAGGACTGGTTTTATTGCTGACGAACCTTACTTACTTACTTAAGTGGAGTTACAGTCCGGCATTAACCTGGGCCTCAACCAACATGTCTCTCCAATTAGCCCGGTCATTAGCTAACTGCCTCCAGTTGCGCACTCCAAGTTGGTTGAGATCCGTTTTCTACTTATTCGCGCCACTTAAGGCGATGTCTTCAACGTCTGGCTAGGAAACGAAGACTATGCGAGCTGCAGTATTGGTGTACAATCCATTAGTGTCATCTTAAACGTCCAATGCGAAGTTTTTTGACTATGGGCATATCGCTGTACAGCTCGTATAGTTGTTGGTTGAATCTTGGTCTCCATAGCCCGTCAACGCAAAAGGGACCGAAGATTTTTCGAAGAATTTTCCTCTCGAATCGACCAATGATTCATCCGCTTTTGAGACAATCCATGCTTCAGCGCCATAGAGTACGACTGCGATGATCACGGTCTGATATAGGATCTCCTTAGTAGTTCGAGTTAAGGCTTTACTACTGAATTGCCTTCTTAGCCCGAAGAAACAGTGGTTGGCAAGAGTAATTCTTCGTTCAATTTCTGACTAGATGTTGTTGTCGGGGTTAATAGTGGAGCAGAAATAGACAAAGTCCCCTACTACCTCGAAGTTATATCTATCAATGGTGAAGTTAACCCCTTCGGGTTAGGGGTCAGAATATACCCGAGGTAAGGCATGCCTGTCGTAGAAGGCGACTAAAATCCACTCCCCGTATACCGAGTGTAAAGCGTATACAAACAACAAAAATGCAATGAGTACAACGAAAAGATTTACTACCCCAGGTGGCAATTCAGTTTCACTGGAAAATCCACCCTCTACGGAGGTCGGCTCTACGGATTCTGGGGAGAGCCAATTATTGCAAATGTGTAACCCTTTCGGGAAAAGTTCAAGGGTAACGAGGTCACCTACATCAGGATCTCAAAAAAATATATGTGTCTCAAGGAGCTCGACAACACCAGAAGTGTCAGCCCACGAAAAACGAGACTCAGTGAAAAATAAGAGCCTAAAGGAAGAAAACGACGTTCTTCGAACAAGGCTTTACAATGTCGAACTGCTCTGCGAAGAGCTTCGTAAAGAAATTCTCCATTTAAAGGAAGAAAATATGACTCTGAAGAGTTCATATAAAATACCAAAAACAAGTTCAAACGGCCCCGTGAATTCGGAATACCACACGGATGAAGAAGAACTCAGTCGCGAAACTGACTGGATCTTAAAGAAAAGACCAGTTAAAAAGAGGAAAGCTGTATCCTCTCCTGAAATAATAAACCGCGACAAAGAGATTATTAACAAAGCGAAACAGCTAAAACAACGTCCCCCACCGCCAATTAATGTGATCGGTATTGACGACTTTAACAAGTTGCATACCTTGCTAAAATCGTTGCCATTATCGGGCTACCAAGTAACTTCGCTAAGAAAAAATACATGGAAAGTCTGCGTTAAAGACCCTGAAAGTTACCGTCTATTATCTCGCAAGCTTAATATCGATAAAATAGAATGGTATTCTTTTGAAAATAAATCTGAAAGGCCTTTACGCGTTGTAGCTAGAGGGTTACATGCGTCGTGCTTAAAGGATGACATTGTAAATGATCTGAAAAACAGGCAATATAAAGTCATAGATGCCGTTAACATTGTCAAACGAGACCAAAAGCAAAAAGATGGCGAAGGAAATGTAATAAAACGCGGCCTTCCTTTATTTATACTCACTTTCGATAAAACAGAAAGTTTGAACAAAATCTATGAAATAAAAACAATACTTAATATTGTTGTAAAAATAGAGCCTATGCGTAAGGATTCCAAACTAGTTCCCCAGTGCAAGCGCTGCCAAGGATACAATCATACGCAAAGCTATTGTCAAAAAGAACCGCGGTGTGTAAAATGTGCCGGCAATCACCTGACGGTAGATTGTATGTCAGATAAGAAAGCTCTTGCTATCTGCATTAACTGTAAAGGCAATCATCCGGCAAATTATCGCGGCTGCGAAGTAGCTAAAGAGTTGCAAAAAAGACGGACGAAATTTAATAGTATTAATTCACAGAAATTAAATTTAAACAAGCAACAGCCTAAAATTCCGATTAAAAATATGTCGAAGAAAAAGCAGGCCATAATCGAAGAACCTAAATGTCCACAAACTACGCGGCCATCAGATATCCGTTCGGATCTTGTACATCCAAAACCAAATGTACAAACGTATGCTCAAGCCACAGTATCCAATAACGCCCAAAAAAATATCTCACCTGACCCAGTTTCAAATGTATTTTCGATTATTCTTTCAAAACTTGAGGAACAAAGCAAAACGAATAAACTTATTTTTGACAGGCTCGTTAGGCTCGAAAATAGTATTCGCAATAGAAGTACCCCACCTTTAACATGAATAGATTGCTTAAAATTCTTACGTGGAATGCCAATGGCCTTTGGCAAAAACTTGGAGAACTTGAATTATTTATGCAGGAAAAAGATATAGACATCTGTTTAATATCCGAAACTCACGCAAAGAGTAATTCGAACTTAAAAATAAAAGGTTACCTCGACTATCATGCTCTACATCCATCGAATAAGGCTAGAGGTGGAGCCTCACTATATATAAAAGAGTGTATCGAACATTCGATTGATCTTAAACTAGAAATCGATACAATGCAAGTTAGCTCTATACAAGTCAAAAGCAGACAATCCTTTCTGAAGATATCGTCTATTTACTGCCCACCACGATGCAAGGTTGAGAAAATTGACTTTGAAAACTTGCTTAATTCCCTTGGACAACGTTTTGTCATCGGAGGGGACTTTAATGCAAAACATACATTCTGGGGATCTAGATGCATATCACAGAAGGGTAGGATGCTTTATGATATAGGTAGAAAGTACAATACCGAATTTCATTCTACGGGAAAACCAACTTACTGGCCAACTGATGCTAGAAAAATACCGGATTTGATCGATTTTTTTATTGTAAAAGGTCTGCCGTCCAATCGAATCAAAGTTGAAGAATGCTTTGATCTTTCCTCTGATCATTCTCCAGTCATTTTAACAATGAGCGAGTCACTGATTATAAATGAAAAACCACCCAGATTAACAAACGCGAAAACCAACTGGGAAGGTTTCAAAAACGATATTGAAAATAATATCCGACTGGGTGTATCGCTTAGAACCCCATTGGAACTCGAAGTCGCTGTTGACTCATTTATCAATACCATCCAAAAAGCAGCATCGAATAATACTCCTCAACAGAACAAAATAGTGAGCTATAGTAAAATTAAGTACCCCCGTGAAATACAAGATTTAGTAAGACAAAAAAGAAAAGCTCGTAAAAGATGGCACCAAACTCGTGCCCCGCAAGATAAAACACATCTCAATCGGTTGAGTAATTTGCTATCAAATTCGATTAAATACTTTAAAAACCATTCAGTAGAAACTTATCTGCAAAGCCTAACCGCTGGAAAGGAATCGAATTATTCGCTCTGGAAAGCAATCAGAGTCATAAAACGGCCAAAAATCGCTGTGCCGCCCATTAGGGTAACTCAAGACGTTTGGGCAAAGAGCGATAAGGAAAAAGCTGACGTTTTTGCCTCACATCTTGAGGAAACATTTAAGCCATTTGATGGTCCGGCGCAAAATGAAAACATTAATATATTCGAGAGTACAACCGATAATAACATAGTAAGATATGCAAGTATTGCCGAGCTTAAACGGGAAATACAGAAACTAAAGCCTAAAAAAGCTCCGGGTTATGACCTGATTACAGGAGAACTTCTTAAAATGTTGCCTCGGAAAGCATTAACTAAGCTTCTTTTTATTATAAATGCAGCAATCAGATTAGAATACATACCAAGACAGTGGAAAGTCGCGGAAGTGATTATGGTTCTAAAACCAGGAAAATCACCGAATGAAATAAAATCTTACAGGCCTATTTCACTTCTTCCAATAATTTCAAAAGTTTTTGAACGGATATTACTCGGTCGCTTACACCCCATAATTGAACAGAAACGTCTTTTACCTGACCATCAATTTGGGTTTAGAAGTAAACACGGTGGACCAAGTACATCGAATTACAGATGTAATTGAGAAAGCTTTCGAAGAAAAGAAAATTTGTTCAGCCGTATTTCTTGACGTGTCGCAAGCTTTTGACAAGGTGTGGCACAAAGGCCTTACTTATAAACTAAGTCAAGTTTTGCCAGAACAATTATATAAAATCCTAGTGTCGTATCTTGAGCATAGACTCTTCCGTGTGAAACTTGGAAGCGAATATTCCGAGTTCAAAGAAATAATGGCAGGTGTACCGCAAGGAAGCGTCCTTGGACCAATCCTGTACCTCATATTCACTCGTGATATCCCACAAACAAACGATACAATAGTTGCAACGTTTGCTGACGATACAGCTATACTAGCAGTTGCCACAACAATAGAGGAAACAAATATTAAATTACAAAACGCTCTTAACGAGGTTAATGAATGGACTAAATCCTGGCGGATTGCACTTAATGAGAGCAAATCGATCCATGTAGATTTTTCGTATAAACGGACAAACAATTTGCCTGTATTTCTAAATACGGTTCGAGTCCCGTTTGCAAATGAAGCGAAATATCTCGGTATGACTAGTGTCATACCGAGATATTTCGCTTCATTTGCAAAATTAAAATGGAAGTCGCATGTAAAAAAGAAATGCGAAGAACTTAAGAATAAATACAGAGAACTGTACTGGTTGCTCGGAAAATATTCGAAGCTTAACCTTGATAACAAGCTGCTATTATACAAGCAAGTGCTAAAACCGGTTTGGACATATGGTATACAACTATGGGGTTGTACCAGTGAAACGAATCTAAACATTTTACAAACTTTTGAAAACAAAATGTTAAGATCATTCGTCAATGCGCCGTGGTACGTAAGGAACGAAGATCTACGCAGAGATCTGGGTATTCCCGCGGTTAAAGATGAAACAAAAAATTTTGCACGAAAACATAAAAAACGTTTATTAGGACACGTTAACACAACAGTCCTCCAAATTCTTGACGAAACAAATATATTGCGGCGTCTTCAAGGAACTAAACCCTTAGATTTGGCCCGATAATAACAAACCGCGCTATAATTGCGGAAAAGCAGGAACTCTCAAAGGAAAGTTACCTGCCAAACATATTATATAATCGTGATAAAAAAATTGCTGGATAAGTCGAATACTTAGTTGCAATAGAAATACCAAATGGGTGGTGGTTTTAGTGAGTAAAAATCTCACACTACTTTGAGCACGTGCTCATCGTGTCTATGAAGATTTCCACCAGCCCGGGAAAAAAAAAAAAAAAAAAAAAAAAAAAAATGGTGAAGTTCTGTCCAATTCGTCGATGTTGTGTGTCCTTTCGTGTTGACAGGATATACTTTGTCTTTCACTCATTTACTGCTAAACCCATTTTGGCCGCTTCTTTCTCTATACTAGTAAATGTGTCTTTGACATCACATAGAGTCCTACCTGACGTCAATATCTTCGGCATATGCTAGAAGTTGCACACTTTTATGTAAGATTGTGCCATGTTGGCTCGGAAATTTGGAACAATGCCCTCAAGAATTAGGCTAAAGAATTCATATGACAGAGCAGCCCCTTGCATAAATCTTATTTTGGCATCTAATGTGTAGGTGAGGTGGTTTCCGATCCTGATGGTGCAGCTATAATATTGCATCATCATCCTGGACTGAAAGACCAGTTTGGGCGGTATACTAAAACCAGACATAGCTCTGTATATTTCGCCTCCATTAATGCTGTCATATGCGGCTTTGAAATCGATCAATAGATGGTGGATTTTGATTTAGACCTCTTGGGTTTTTTTTTCAGGACATACCGAAGTTTCAAAATTTGATCGGTTATCCTAAAACCACACTGATAAAGGCCGACCAGGTTGTTGATAATCGGTTTCAGGCATTCACTTAATACGTCAGATAGGATAGGACTTACGTCTCTGTAGTTGGCGCAGTTCAGAGTATCTCCTTTTTTGTGGATCTGGCAACCGATGCTGAGGTTCCATTCTTCAGGCATATTTTCACCCGACCAGATTTAGCTTATAAGTTGTTGGATGTTACTAATGATGAGGCTGAGCTTTATAAAGATCAGCGTCAGAGCCGTCATTTCCGGAAGCCTTATTAAGCTTCAATTAAGATATTGCTATCCTCACCTAACTCATATCCGGTGATCTGCAGTTTTCGTTGTCGTTGCCAATATTGAATGGTTAGTTCTGCCTGACAGCGAAATGTTGTTCGTCATCGCCGTCAACAGTCTGCAGAAGTGAATCTCAGCATTGACTTTGTCTCAACTACAAGATTTCCTTGTTCATCTTGACAGGATTCCTTTCGAGCCTTGTATCCTTGACATTTTACACTTTGGTAAAACTTGCGAATATCATTCCGGGAGTGTTGATTCTCTACATCATCGATCGCGCGCTTTTCTTGCTCTTTTTTCTTCTCTCTGAAAAGCCCTTCTTTTTTGCATATAGAGCCAATGGCAGCTCTCGTTTCACCTGCAGCTTTAAACTGTAAGCCTCATTCTTGGCTGCGGACATCTGTCGGCATTCCTTATCAAACGAGGGGTTTCTAGCTGGAGGGCGCTAGAAATCAAGCACATCAGTTACGGACGATCTAATGGCTTTTTGGCATAGTTGCCATTGTTCTCCGTCATTCGATGCTGGTGGAATGGTATTTATCGAGTTATTAAGGGATACAAGTTGCGCGAAGATTGTGGCGGTCTCCTGCGATTGCAGTCTTTCGACATTAAATTTTTTTTCACAGCATTTCTGGATTGTTGTGGTGTGGTTGATATCTGCATTCTTACCTTGGCTGTAACAAGGTAGTGGTCCGAGTCGATGTTAGCTCCACGGAATGTTCGGACATCCAAAATTCTCGATGCGTGCCTCTTGCTATCGCAATGTGATCAATTTGGTAGACTCGTTGATGTGGAGACCGCCATGTCCCCTTATGGATATCGAGGTGAGGGAACCGTTTGCTGGCTATAGTGCCATTTCGTTGCTTAGCGAAGTCAATTGACCTAAGTCCGTTGCCAGACGTGTTGTCGTGTAGGCTATCTTTTCCGACAATACTGCTAAAGATTTCTTCTCTTCCTACCTTTGCTTTAAAAATTTCCCAGCACGATTTTAACATCGTACTTTGGTAGTCGCACATAGGTTTTGTCAAGGAGCTCGCAGAAGCAATCCTTAGCCATATCATCTTTTTCCTCCGATGGTGCGTGACCGCATATAAGGCTTATGTTGGTGAATTTGGCCTTCATGCAGATTGTTACAATGCGTTCGCTAATGTCTTGCCTAAGTCTGGCACTTATAGCAAATCCACATCCGAATAGTCGCTGTTTCTGCTCACTATATCACGGTCCGTAGCAGATGTCACAGTATTTCATCCTCATTTTACCGGCCCATCCCATCGTATTTCCTGAATGGAATCAATGTCTGCTTTGTAGAAGTTTAGCGTTTTTGCTAGCTGTTCGCTTGCACCTTTCCTGTTTAATGTTCTCACATTCCATGTGCAGATACGAACGACGTTGTCCTTTTTTCGTTTAGTAAGGTCGTCAACAATAAAATCCGTCCTATCGAGGCTATTGGTTGCTTCGTAACTTATAGTTTTTTTCCGTTGGTGGATAGTTAACCCAAAGCACAACCCCCATTTTGTAGGACCAGTTCCACATTATAAGATACCTCTATGGCACGGGGCAATCAGTATCCACTACGGGAATGAGTGCTGCCGGTGGCCTTTGGGTTCATCCGCCACCATCTCTATTCAAGGGGCCTGACTTGCCCTTGAAATTCCTTGACAACCTGTAGTCCGAATATGTCTAGGTACGTCTAGGACAGCAGTCAGGGTATTCATTCCGTGTCATTCTGACCCGGCTGTTTATAGTGTTGCTGCTTTTCGTCGTGTTATCAGCATTCCCGCTTATCATCCAGTTGGATGAGACCAGTACCCGATGGTTACCACTTGGAGGTATATAAGTACATTTGATGTGTAGTCACAGTTACAACCGGAGTTACATTAACAGTTAAAGCCAATCGGAGTCAAGCCTCGTTCTACAACAACAACCAATGCTCAAACAAAATTGCCAGCTGCATTCCTCCCATTCAACAATTCAGCCGCAATACTCTCTGCGCTATGAATGCAAATCAGTTTACCCTCAAGCCTATCGTCGGATGGACGCTATATAAACCGAACAACACGAATGTGGAATGCTCTACCAAACTCTGAGTTTAGTTTCCTTTGTGATTTACAGGCATATAAAACCAATGTGCGTCGGTATCTATCTACTCTCTCCTTATCCCGAATTTCCTTAACGCCCGCACTGTGCTAAAACATATAAAGGGCATTCATAACCCCTTGAGTGCGGGCAAATGATAAAAAAAAGCTTGATAACGCAACTCACGCTTGAAGTGAAGACTTTTGATTCGATCATACCTAGCCTTATACATTAGTTGGCAACTACACCCAATTGAGCACCCCGTCTGTAAAGATGATACTCTTGACGTGATGATATGTTCAGCATCTTAACCAATTCCAATGTTTTCACATCGACTACGACTTTCCTTCGGTACATCGATTCTTTTTAAATCGCTTGAAAGTGACAGTAATCCTCATGTAATAGTATCCTTTGAAATTATTCTCAAAAGCACCTACTGCATCCCTCGCTCTGATGAATGACTGACACCCATCCTTAGGGCATAGGCATAGATAGATAGATACTAAAAGAAGATACACATTCATTCCCACCAAGTTACACATCATGCATAAAAATTCCACGGCATTAACATAATGTACCGTAGTAAAAAAAATACACGTACGAGTATATACCGATAGGTATAAGCAGTATATTGTGTTTATTTCCATAGACACTTATATGTATAGCCAACTCACACAGTATCTTCTGTTGAAGGACGTCGAGGGGGTAGTGTAGTGTGGTTGCAAGGCATCCAGCTTTTAGCCCTCGGGTATAGTTGCTCTTTATTTATACGCGATTACTGCTCCGCTCTCCATAGTAACACATCTCATCATTTTGTTTTTATTACAAGCGTGCGCGTGTGTTTGTGAGTGTCCTTAGCTTGTTTCTGCGGCTCGTTCGCCTTTTGAAATATTTTCTGTTTTTTTTTTTTTACTTCTAGGCGCACATTTATAGAGTTTTGAAAATAAACATACTGCCAGCAGCAGGAAGGACTGTGCTCCTATCTATGCCATCCATGTGTGCCTGTCCCAGATGAGGATTATTATTGAAAGAGCGGAAGTCTTCAAGGCATACAATTACAATGGGAAAGGAAGACGACATGAGTAAGAAGCCAATGACGAAAAGCACTGAACCGTTTGATCCCAGAAATCTAATCAAATGCTTCTCTAACGAGTTCAGAGAGTAGAAATCACTTGGATCGTGATACATACAGTGTCCCGTACATTGACTGATGTGACTACTCAGGAGACCCATGAGTGCGACATCGTCGGGGATTACTACACGACTGTGATGATGATGAGAAAAGACGAATGAAATCCAAGAGCCGGGTGTAGATTGTTACACAATACAATTTGATTTGAGTCAGGAATCAGGACGATGGGTACGAGTAATGCGAAATGCTAGAACTCCTCAATGGGAAATTATTCCCGACGTCGAACACGAAATCAAAAAAAAAAAATCATCAAGTTCCTCTTTTTACGTTATAAAGTAATTAAGTATGCTGAAAGCCGGCTTAATTACGATCCCACTACCCAATTCATGCGATAACATTTATACACAGCGCCAATGTTCCACCACCCACATGGAAACCATGTAAAAGACGTTGCTCATGTGTGCGATGGATTTTTAACTCCAGCGCAGAGGTCCTCCCACTCAGTCATTTCGCATTACTTCGTTCATCTACGTTTCGTGGGAACGGTTGGTGGTGCTGATTTTATTCTGGTTGGAGAAGCCTCCTTCTGAAATTCAGGATTCCATTATTCTACAACGACTTGTGGTGGCCTGTCGTCAACTTGGGTCGAGGTGGATTGCAAAATTACTTCGGTTTCCTTTGGGTTTTCTGTCGCTTGCCTTCAAGACTTCTTAAGCCTGCTGCATTGAGGATCATGTTATTATTTTTTTTTTATAATTAAAATGTAAATTAAAAGTATCTGAAGTTATTGCTGTGGAAGGGATTCGGTTTATAATTATAAGATAACTGAAATGTGAGACTCGAAAGTTCCAATAATGCACATGTATCTCGGCCAAAAATTTCCTTTGAAATGTAGAGATATTGTGGAACGTGCTAGTTTGCTTACTTAAGGGATGCATCGGAGCATGGCCGCAAGAAGAATCCACTGGTATTTCAGTGCAATTTACTGATTAATTTCCGTTTAATCAATTTTATTAATTAAGATCGCTTTCTTTAAACATCGTTCAATATTTGGTTGTATCTTAACGGTCGTTTTAGCTTTATCCAATTAATTCATTTAATTTCAAAGCTGAACATTCATTGAAAGAGCAAAAATAGCGGTTTTTCTTGTTGAGGTATATCCACTCAGTTTTTCCGATCGACGGAAGGATATCGAAGTACCTGAAGAGCATACCTAACTCTTCAAGTATTTGGATATCCTGCCTTACTTACTTAGCCTGGGATCTACCTGTTTCTAAACAACATGCCACCTAATTAGCTAACTGACTCCAGTTGGCTTAGGTCGGTTTCTCTACTTTTGATCGCCACTTAAGGCGAGGTCTTCCTCTAGGCCTGGCTGGGAATCAAAGAGTCTGCGAGCCGAAGTGTTCATTCGTTATACATACCCTAGTAGTGTTAAACGTCCAATGCGGAGTTTTTTGACCAGAGACATGTCGTTGTACACCTCGTATAGTTCTTGGTTCAACTTTGGTCTCCATATCCCATTAACGCAAATGAAGAATTTTCCTCTCGAACCGACTAAGGATTTCTTCATCCACACTTGAGATGGTCCATGCTTCAGCGCCGTAGAGCAGGACTGGGATGATCAGGGTCTTATATAGGATCTTTTTAGTAGTTCAAGTGAATGCTTTACTACTAAATTTCCTTTTTAGCCCGAAGAAACAGCGGTTGGCAAGAGTAATTCTTCGTTTGATATCCGACGAGATGATGTTGTTAGAGTTGGAAGCGGAGGTAAGGCCGTACTACCTTAAAATTATATCTGCCAATTGTGAGGTTCCGTCCAACTCGTCGATGTTGTGCGTCCCTCCATGTGGACAGCATTATTAGTCTTACCCTCATTCACTGCTGAACCCATTTTTCCGCTTCCTTCTATATACTAGCAATCGTGGCTAACACATCAAATTGAGTCCGACCAAGGATGTCAATATCGTCGGCGTATGCTATAAGTTGCACCGATTTTCGATAGATTGTGCCTCTGGTGTTGCCTCTGAATTTATGAACAATCCCCTCAAGAATCAGCCTAAAGAAGTTACATGACAGGGCAACGCCTTGCATAAATCTTATTCTGGCATCTAAAATGTCATTGAGGTCGTTTCCGACTCTGATGCAGCAGCTGTAATTCTCCATCATCATCATGCACAGAGGGACAAGTTTGGTCTGTATACCAAAACTCGGCAAGGCTCTCCTCAGTTCGTCTTTTCATATGCTTTCGTATGCGGCTTTGAAATCTATGAATAGGTTGTGGGTATCGATTTGGACTTCTTGGGTTATCTCCAAGATCTGCCGAGGTGTAAAAATTTGATCAGTTATAGGACTTTGCTGTCCTTCAACCACACAGATAAGGGTAGATCACGTTGTTGGTAAACGGTTTCAAGCGTTCACATATTATATCAGATAGAATGCCTCTATATTTGGTGCATTTCAGAGGGTCTCCTTTTTTGTGGATCGGGCAAACGATCCATTTATCAGGCATACCATATTTGGCTTATGAGTTGGTGGATGTTTATTACCAAGACATATACGCCAGCTTTAAAAAGCTCGGGCTTTGAAGTTTTACACTTTGGTAAAGCTTCCGAACATTATTCCTGGAGTAGCTCCGCTCTATATCCTCTATCGCTTAAGCCGGTAGAGTTCAATGGCACCTCGAGTCTTCTCCTGCATCCGAGCCTTGTAGGCCTCGTTCTTGGCAGCGACCATCTTTCGGTGGTGGTATGGTGTTAATCGAGAGGTTACGGGAAACGCATTGCGCGAAGGTCTAGGCGGTCTCTTGCGATTGCATTCTTTAGACAATTACACAGTGCTTCTGGTTTGTTGTGGCATGGTGGATATCGGTATTCATACCTTGACTACAAGAAGCTAGTGGTCCGTTTCGACGTCAGCTACTCGGAATATTCAGACAACCAAAATACTGACTGCCTCTTGTCTATCGTAATGTGATTGATTTGTGTGTTGTGTTTTCCTAGAATACTGCTTAAGATGTGTCTTCTCTGCCTACTTCACGTTAAAATTTTAGTTTAAACATCGTACTTCAGTAGTCTAAGTCTGGCACTTATAACAAATCCATATCCGAATAGTCGCTGCTAGTCGCCGTAGTAGATAACACAGCGTTTTATCTTCTTTTTTCACGGCCCATCCAATCGTATTTCCTGGGTGGCAGTAATGGTTGTTTTGTAGCAGTTTAGGGCATTTGCTAGTTGTTCGCTTGCACCTCTCCTGATTAATGTTCTCACATTCCAGGTGCAGATACGAACCTCGTTGTCTTTATTCGTTAACCAGGGTCGTCAGCAATAAAATCAGTCCCTGCCAAGGCTATTAGTTACTTCGAAAAAATTGTTTTTTAATGGGTGGGTTCTTAACTTTAAGCACAACCCACAACCTGGAGAACCAATGCCGACGGTAGTGGCTCACAGCCAAGAACGAGCCATACAAGGCTAAGTTGCAGGTGAACATGAGAGCTGCCTTCGAGCTCCGACACATTCGATACAAAAAAAAAAGATTTAGGCAAGGCGATGCGCTATCACATTGTGAATTCTTCAATTTGATTCTTGAGAGGATTTTGCAAAACCCAACACCAGAGGCAATTTTCCAAAAATCGATGCAACTTTTAGCATACGCCGACCATATTGACATCACTGGTAAGACTCAACGTGATGTCATAGCCACGTTACGTGACAGAGACAGATATAACTTTGAAGTGGTACGGGACTTTGTTTGCCTAGGCCGATCTCGGCTCCCCTATCAACTCTGACAACAACATATCGTCGAAAATTAAACGAAGAATTGCTCTTGCAACCGCTGTTTCTTCGGGCTAAGAATGCAATTTGTAGTAAAGCCTCACTCCAACTACTAAGGAGATACTTTATAAGACCCTGATCATCCCAGTTCTGCTCTATGGCGCTGAAGCATGGACCATGTAAAATGCGGATGTAGAATCGTTGGTCTGTTCGAGAGGAAAATTATTCGAAAAATCTTCGATCCCGTTTGCGTTGACGTGCTATGGAGACGAAGATTCAACCAAGAATTGCGAAATGCCCCTGGTCGAAAAAATCAGCATTGGACGTTTAAGATGGCTAGGACTTGAAGAACGAATGGACTCCAATATTCCGTCTCTCAGAGTCGTTGATTCCCAGCCAGACGTCGGACGCAGTAGAAGAAGACCTCTACTCAAGCACAACTGGATGCAGTTAGCTAAGGACTGGTCTAATTGAAATGGCATGGTTTTTGAGGCCCAGGTTAATTCCAGAGTGTAGCGCCACTCAATTAAGTAAAAAGTAACTAAGTAATGTCTGTCATTCCACTGAAATGAAACGGAATATTCCAATGATTCCTATAATCAGCTGAGGAGTTAAATTTTTAATTTTATCACGTTTTGTGTTCCAATATTGTTGAATGATAACTTTACTACAGTTGACCCTTAAGAAGGCCCAGATTTATCCCGGACATATATTAGACGATGGTGCGGTGAACTGCCGCGCAGTAGGTCTGGGCTGGATTCCCAGCCGTAGCAATACCTGCATGATTTTTCACTGGCACTCCTCTCGTGATGATCGGACAAATCCTCCGAGTTGTTTCAATTGTCAAGAAAAGCTTATCTCAAATTCTCCTTTCTGAGTCGGCATAAGATAGGAAGGTCCCGTCATCTTTCAAGAAGTACTCATGCACAACTCACATGAAAGGTTCTGGGAAAGCTCGGTCTTTGGTACTAACGAGCCTGTTGCTGGACAAATTTGTATTTTTTTATTTATTAGTAACTACAAGTGAGTAAGATTTTCAGTGCTTTACTCGTTCCGAATCGCACGTATGTAATTCGGACCTAGCATTCAGATTCTTTCGGTAACCAATGAGACACACCAATCTTGTCAAATTGTATACCAATTTTTTGTATCTTGCTATTTAATGGAGGGTTTCAATCGGTGTAGAGTTAGTGTAGTTTTAGTATCTAAGTACACCCTTAAGAGTCTTAACACCCCAAGTATAAAAAAACAAAAATCCACCCATATATATGTGTTCACAAAACTGAACTATCATTCACTGATTAAATACAACAACAGTTCATATGTAATGATGACAAAATTGTATCAAATATTGATATAGACTGACAATAGTTTTTTTTATGGACAAGCACATTCGTTTGTACATGGCCTTAACGATGCGCCCATGCTTTCCTCCACAGAAAAGTTCTGCAATTTATATGCTAACTAGGCCATTCCTGAATTTGTGATGTAATTGGCCAAAATGATAAAATGTTATCTCTGTAGACAACAGACAGAATATATAAATAAATGACCCATCCAAGCACTGCAGGGTGATCATTTCCGTTACAACATCATAAAACCAATTATCATCTACATTCAGGCAATCGTAAATTATGTAGGTGAGGTTCAGATATTTCCAAAATTATTAATTTGCTTTGCCTACAAATCAAAACGTATTGATTGATGTATTTCATAGGATGGTATTTTATATCTGGCCACAATGGGATTTACTCCCTGGAGAGGACTGCAGAGAACAGACTGTTGCTATCCATCAAAAGATGTTAGACGGTCTGGAATGTAAAAAAGGACCATGACTGTCACGTTAATGAGGTTGTTTACGTTAGGGAATGTAAAAAATGAGAATGTGCTTAAAAGTACAATGTCAGCGGTAAGGTGCATACAAGGGTTGGTACAAGGATTTTTTTTTGTACCCCAGTTTAAGCGCGAAAGGAAATTATATATAAAAAAAAATACTAAATTTTTTTTTAAAACATGGTTCTAATATTTTATTATTTTTAAATAAAGTGAAATCCTTGCGAATTTGTTGAAAAAGTGGTTCCACACTCAAAATTTAAAGGGTGGTTGGATGTTGTAGAACGAGGGTAGACTCTGACTGGCTTTAACTTGGCAATCCTCAGTGGTTGTATCTCTGACTACACATCAAGTTCTCATTTTTAAGCTCCAAGTGGTAACCATCGGGTACTGGTCTCATCCAACCTTGCCAAACGATAAGCGCGAGTGTTGATAACCAGACGAAAAACAGCAACACTTAAAACAGCCAGGTCAGAATGCCAAGGAACGAATACCCGGCCTGTTGTCCCAGGCGAACCTAGACAAGCTGCTTCGACATATTCGGACAACATTTTTTCTAGGAATTTCAGGGGTTAGTCAGGCATCTTGCACAGAGATGTTGGTGGATGAACCGAAATGCTAACGGCAGCTCTCAATCCCGTAGTGGATACTAATGGCCCCATGTCTTAGGGCCTAATGTCTAATAAAATGGAACTCGCCCTCCAGGTTGGGGGTTGTGCTTTCGGTTACCCACCCAACCGTAGTAACAACAAGAACATTGTCAGGAAGCAACCAATAGTCTCGTAAAGGACGGATTTTGACGATCCTGCTAAACGAAAAAAAGGACAACGCCTTTCATATATGCACCTGGAATGTGGAATGCGAAGAGACTAAACAGCTACAAAACAGACATAACTGCCATCCAGCAAATACGATGGGATGGGCCGGGCAAAAAGATGATGAAAAACTGTGACGTCTACTACGGACCGGGTTATAGTGAGCAGAAACAGAGACTATTCGGATGCGAATTTGTTATAAGTGCTAGAATTCGGCAAGAAGTCTTATATTTCCAAGACATTACCGAACACACTGTAATAATTCACATCAAGGCCAAATTCGCCAACATAAGCCTTATATGCGCTCACGCCCCAACATAGGAAGTCGATGATATAGCTAAGGATTGCTTCTACGAGCTCCTTGACAAAACCTATGAGCGACTACCGAGGTACGATGTTAATATCGTGGTGGGAGATTTTAACGCGAAGGTGGGAAGAAAAGATATCTTTAGCAGTATTGTCGAAAATCATAGCCTACAAAGCAAGTTGATCACATTGCGATAGACAAGAGGCACGCATCCAGTATTTGGGTTTTCTGAACATTCTGAGGAGCTAACATCGACTCGGACAACTACCTTGTTGCAGCCAAAGTAAGAATGCGGATATCACCACGTCACAACAATGCAGAAACACTTTGAAAAAATTTAGGATGTCGAAAGACTGCAGTCGCAAGAGACCGCCAGGACCATTAGATCAGCCGCAACTGATGCCTGATGGATGTGCTACTTTTCTCGCGCCTACCAACAAGAAACCCCTATTTTGTTGAGGAACGCCGACAGATGCTAGAAGCCAAGAACGAGGCCTATAAAGCTAAGCTGCAGGTGAAGACGAGAGCTGTGGTTGAGCTCTATACGCAGAGAAGAAGAGAAGAACACCGGCTTTTCAGAAAGAAGAAAAAAAAAATAAGAAAAGCGCGATCGAAAATATAGAGAGGTGCCACTTCAGGAACGATGTTCGCAAGTTATACCAAAGTGTACCCCGTCAAGGCCAAGAATATAATGCTCGATCAGAATCCTGTTGAGATGAACAAGGATATATCGTAGTTGAGGCACAGTCGATGCTGAGGATATGGAAGAAAAACTTCTGCAGACAGTTAAACGGCGATGACGAATAATATTGCACTGTCAGGCAGAACGAACCATTCGATATTGGCAAAGACAGCGAAAACTGCCAACCACCCGACCTGAGTGAAGTGAGGATAGCAATATCTAAACTCAAGCTTAATATGGCTGCCGGAAATGACGGCCTTCCCGCCGAGCTTTATAAAGCCGGCGGAGGTGACATAGTAAAAAACATCCAACCTGAAGAATATAACCTCAGCATCGGTTGCCATATCCACAAAAAAGGAGACCATCTGAACTGCGAAATCGATACGCACCACCTATTCATCGATTTCAAGGCCGCCTACGACAGCAAGCATATAGACGAACTATACAGAGCCATATCTTGCGTTGGTATACAGCCCAAATTCGTCCGTTTGTGTAGGATGACGATGGAGAATTCTCGCTGCTCCATCAGGGTCGGAAACGACCTCACCGACACATTCGATACCAAAAAAGGATTTAGGCAAGGCGATGCGCTTTCATGTGACTTCTTCAATTTGGGCCAACACTAGAGGCACAATTTTTCAAAAATCGGTGGAACTACTAGCATACGACGACGATACTAACATAATAGCTAGGATTCAAAGTAATGCCATAGCCACGTTTACTAGTATAGAGAAAGAAGCGGCAAAAATGGGTTAAGCAGTAAATGAGGACAAGACGAAGTATATGCTATCAACACGAAAGGACACACAACATCGACGAATGGGACTGAACGTCACCATTGACAGATATAACTTTGAGATGGTATGGAACTCTGCCTATCTCGACTCCGCTATTAACTCTGACAACATCTCGTCAGAAATCAAACGAATAACTGCTTTTGCCAACCGCTGTTTCTTCGAGCTAAGAAGGCAATTTAGTAGTAAAGCCCTCTCTAGAACTACTAATTAGATCCTATATAAGATCCTGATCATCCCAGTCCTGCTCTACGGCGCTGAAGCATAAACTGTCTCAAAAGCGGATGAAGAATCAACGTGGACTGCGCAACTGGAGGCAGTTAGCTAAGGACCAGGCTAATTGGAGAGCCATGTTGGTTGAGGCCCAGGTTCATTCCGGACCGTAGCGCCACTTAAGTAAGTAAGTAAGTCATACCAGAAATATACAGAAAATTTCCAATTTTTTATAAAAAGTTTTGTTGTTTTTTTGTGATGTCAAAAAATTTATTTTACTAAAAAAAATTTAAAAAGAGATCAAATTGGATTTAAGAAATAAGATACCGGATATTTTTTTCTTCACAAAAATAGGACAGGACCCCTTAAAAGTGGGCGTCTGGTCTGTCTCTTCTTAAATGCCATCGTTGACTTTGTCGTCGTATTTCTTCCTATGTCGTTCAAATGGATACTATTCACTGCACACGGGGTTAAAATGTAACCAAAATATTGTATAGCACATCAATGCAATAATTTTTTGGTAACTTTTAATGAAAGTGGTGGAATAAAAGTCATTGGCACGAGTCTGATGTTTATAGATTTTTTTTTCTTTGTATCTACAATAGTAACTTTTTAATACGCCTTTTATCAAAAATAACTAAAACGAAAAATATTTTGTATTTCTTTCGATTATTCAAAAATCTAACAAGAAAATATACGAAAACATCATGTTTGCGAAGCCAACTTGTATCAACTAGTATCTATGTTTGCATTTATGAATATTTCAGGAATTATCTACCATTCAGGGATGTTATTATAACTGACAGATAAGCTAATTTTTGAGAAAATGTAGGTCGGAATATTTAATTTAATTTCAACCAGCGAAACTCTGTACATATTAAATAAACAACATTCCTATAATTTTTGAATTATCGGCTTTTAATTATAAATTCAACATGAAAATGTTGTTTTAATAACAATTATTTAACTGTCAGTTGTATTTATATTTTTATAAAGGAATTCTATTATAAAAATGATTTTTAATAATTACTGGGCAGTCAAGTGTTTTCGGTATGCTTGTTGAATAAAGCCGTTGCGAGATGATGGTGCACCTGAAATTGATTGGATGAAATTCTCGAATGACATATAGTAGCATAAACGAAGACAATGCTTGGAAATTAATACCGAAATACTGAGTCGTTTTTGAAACGATAGCGCCTGCTATAGTTCAATGAAATATATTCACTACGTTCCCCTGGCTGTGATCTATATCACACGCCCCTACCCGATGAGACTGAAGAATGGAAGAATTTTGCAACAAATTGACCGGAAAATAATCTGAAAATCGTACTTGTGGACTCCAATGTGTATCGGTAAGAAAAAAAAACTTCGGCGGGTTATCTAGTTTCGAACCACAGCCTACATGAAACGACAACTGATAATGACTTCCGGCTAAGAAACTTTGCAGCAGCAATAGGCGATATCCAGATGGTCGAATCGACAGCCACATTCGCACACTGGATGTAAACATAATAAATAGTAGGTCACAAATCGACTCTGACCATTTTCTATTCGCGGTCAAACTCAAATCTCGACAGTCCAACAAGGAGAAGCAACGAACGGTATTTACAGAAAAATATACTTCACTATGGTCAAATAGACTTGAAAGTCATGCTTATCCCAGCTAAGGACATCCCAAAGAGACCCAGGTCCCAAATTCGGTTACCCAATATGAAGATAGAGAGAGAAAGGCTCCTCCAATGTCTCAAAAACCACAACCCGGCGGTTAGAATCCTACGCTGAGACCATGGAACTCTTGTTATATATACACTTACCCGGATGAAGTGATACTAGTACTGAACCAGGCGATGAACTTAAGGCCATGGTAACGTCCAACGCTAGCAAGTGTTGGCGCTAGTGCGCTACTAAATTTAATGCCTGGGTAATCAATATCGTGTTTGCAGATCAAGCTTTTTGCTTTCGCGCTAGTCCGCTAGTCCACGCTTGTAATTTCGTAGATACAAAAAATCATTTAATTTTCATGTTTACTATCTTCAACTAGGGCGAACAATCGTCCACGGTTTTCTTACAAGAGCACTAGCGTGAACCAGTGCGGACTATTTCGGAGTAACGCGGACTAACCGCTGCCCAATGTATGCTTGAAGTCGTCCGTTTTGTGGAAACAATTCGAAAAAACTCAAACTGACTACGAACATGTGTGCCGATCTGCAGAACGACCAATATGGGGAAGTAGCTACAAAGCTCCGTAGGTTCAAAGACGTGCTCAATGAAGCAATAGTTAGTGCAATGAACTGCTGTGTAGAAGGTAGGGTTCGATTTTCAGTCGTAGCAACACCTAAGTGATTTTTTACTGGTCCTCCTCTCGTGATGATCTGACAAATCATCCGAGTAGTATCAACGTTGAAGAAAATCTTATCTCAAATTCGCAGTTCGGAGTCGGCATAATACAGGAGTTCCCGCCATTGTGCAAGAAGTACACACGCACACAAGATGGTCGTGAGTTAGCTTGGCTCTGGGTACTAACGAGTCAATTTTTTTTTCGTTTCAAAGCATACGCTTGCCATCAGAAACGGCAAAATCACTGTTGGAATTTTCTTCGTCTGTATTCAATTTACCGTTGCTTTCTGTCAGTTTACCGAATCAAAATCTGCTCTCATCCGAAAGGGGCTTCCAAACGTTGCACAAATTGGAGTAAAACCATGTTTGGTTGATCGAACGTGCTATATTAGCTGCGAAAAACATTGATGTCGACGAATTGAATTTTAAGATTCAAAGTGAAATTTCTCGCGAAACGGTGACGTATATAATAATCGGTGGATTCCATTACTTCCTAAAGATGATATCGCTAACTCTCTAATCGAGTTTGTAAAATCGTTCCACCACCTCACAATCTCCAATTAAAAGTCGGATCGGTAATCATAATCTTACGAAATATCAACCAACCACGACTTTGCAGTGGCACACAGGTTGCTGTGAAAAAGCTGATAAACAATTTTATTGAACAACAATATTTAAGACAAGTATCGGGTGTTTTTTTTTAGAGGATAGAACTTCAATTTGAAAAAAAAATACAAGAAAATCGTTTTAATGTCCATCAATTAAGCTTTGTTGACAGGAGGATTTTATGCCATTATTGGCTAAATATGATTTCGGGCCCATTTCCGACGCGGCTTGTTCGAATAAAGCAAAATCTAGAGGTAGAACTTTCAACGAGCATTTGGTGCCGTATGTCGGCAATAACGCCACGAATGTTGGCTTCCAAATCCCCTTGCGTTTCTGGTTTGTTGGCGTTGACGCGCGACTTCATATATCCCCAAAGAAAATAATCCATTGGTGTCAAATCGCACGATCTTGGTGGCCAGTTGACAGGTGCATTCAGCAAAATTATGGGCTCATCGAACGTTTCCTTCAATAAATCGATTGTGACATGCGCTGTGTGGCTTCCGAGATCAGTCAGCATAGAGATCAATCTCATTATTGGCCCATACACCAAAATCAAGACGCATCGCATGGTCTCGCGGCTTTGATTCTTGCACAAGCTGGATCTTATAAGGTCGTAAGCCAACTTCCATAAAGTTGATGGATAAAGCTCCAATTGCCGTGCACGGTGGCGAATTGATTCATTCGGGCCCTTTACAACACTTTGCACTACAGCGGCAACTGTTTCTTCGGTGGGCACTGTTCGGCATATCTGCGGATGCGTATTATCAAAAAGAGTAAACGTAGTGCGAAAACGATCCATGAATTACCGAATTAATTGCTCTGATGGACGATTATGTCGGCCATACAATGGACGGAGCTTGCAGTAAACTTCACGACTTATTTACTTAAGTGGCGCTACAGTCCGGAATGAATCTGGGCCTCAACCAACATGCCTCTTCAATTAGCCCGGTCCTTACCTAACCGCCTCCAATTGCGAGTTCCAAGTTGGTTGAGGCCTGCTTTATCCTTGTGCGCGCCACTTAAGGCGAAGTCTTTCTCTACTGCGTCCGACGTGTGGCTGGGAACCGAAGACTATGCGAGCTGGAGTATTGTTGTCCATTCGTTCTACATGTCCTGGCCATTTTAACATCCAGTGCGGAGTTTTTTTTTTATCAGGGGCATTTCGCTGTACAGCTCGTATAGTTCTTGGTTGAATCTTCGTCTCCATAGCCCGTCAACGCAAACGGGACCGAAGATTTTTCGAAGAATTTTCCTCTCTACTCGACCAAGGATTTCTTCATTCGCTTTTGAGACGGTCCACGATTCAGCGCCATAGAGCAGGACAGGGATGATAAGGGTCTAAGATAGGATCTCCATAATAGTTCGAGTGAGGGCCTTACTCCAGAATTGTCTTTTTGCTGAAGAAACTGCGAATGGCAAGAGTAAATCTTCGTATAATTTCTGACGAGACGTTGTTGTCGGAGTTAACAGCGGAGCCGAGGTAAGCAAATTCCCATACTACCTCATAGTTAAACCTGTCAATGGTGACGTTCTGTCCAATTCGTTCAAAACGGCGTCGATTTTGTTTGTCCTTTCGTGTTGACAGCATATACTTCGTCTTGCCTTCATTTACTGCAAAACCCCTTTTTGCCGCTTCCTTCTCTATACTAGCAAACTTGGCTATATCATCACGTTGAGTTCTACTCATGATGTCAATATTCTCGGCGTATGACTACTAGCATACTAGCTGTACCAGTTTTTGGAAAATTGTGTATCTGTTGTTGGTTCGGGAGATTTGGACAATCCTCTCAAGAACCAAATTGAAAAATTCACATGACAGCGCATCGCCTTGCCTAAATCCTTTTTTGGTACCGAATATGTCGGTTAAATCGTTGCCGACTCTGTTGGAGCAGCGAGAATTCTCCATCGTCATCCTCCACAAACGGACGAGTTTGGGCGGTATACAAAACTAGGCATGGCTCTGTATAGGTCGTCTTATGCGGCTTTGAAATCGATGAATAGGTGGTGTGTATCGATTCGGACTTCTTGGGTTTTTTCAAGGATCTGCTGGAGTGTGAAAGTTTGATCGGTTGTGGACTTTCTTGGCCTAAAACCGCACTGATAAGGGTTGTTGGTAAGCGGTTTCAGGCGTTCACATATTACGGCAGATAGGATTGTAGATGAAGTTGAGGAGACTTATGCCCCTGTAGTTGGCGCAGATTAGAGGGTCTCCTTTTTTGGGGATTGGACAAACGATGCTGACGTTCCATTCTTCAGGCATTCCTTCATCCGACCATATTTGGCTTACGAGTGGGGGGATGTAATTTACCAAGTCATATCCTCTGGCTTTTAAAAGCTCGGCGGGAAGGCCGGCATTTCCGGCCGCCTTATTAAGCTTGAGTTTAGATATTGCTATCCTCACTTTACCCAGGTCGGGTGGTTGGCAGTTTTCGCTGTCGTGGCCAGCGCTGTATGGTTCGTTATGCCTGGCAGCTGAATTTTGTTCGGCATCGCCGTTTTACAATCTGCAGAAGTGGTCCTTTCATATCGTGAGCATCGACTGTGTCTCAACTAAGATATTTCCTTGTTCATCTCGCCATGTATCTGTTCGAGCCTTATAACCTCGACTTTGTCGTTTTACACTTTGGTAAAACTTAAGGACATCTTTCCTGGAATGCCACGTCTCAATATTTTCGATCGCTCGATTTTCTTGCTCTTTAAAAGCCGGTGTTCGTCCCTTCTTCCCTGCCCTTAGAGTACAATGGCAGCTCTCGTGTTCACCTGCAGCTTAGCCTTGTAGGCCTCGTTCTTGGCTGCGAGTGATATGCGTTGCGCGTTGCAGTCTTTCGACATTAAATTTATTCACAGTATTTTTGGATTTTTGTGTCGTCGTGGATATCCGTAATCTTACCTTCTACTGCAAGGTAGTGGTCCGAGTAGATGTATGCTCCTCGGAATGTTCTGACATCCAAAATACTGGATGCCCGTTCATTGATCTGAAGGCCTCCATATCTCCTTATGGATGTCGAGGTGAGGAAATTTGGTTCGGTAAAGAAATCAACTAGCCTAAGTCCGTCACCAGAAGTGTTGTCGTTTAGGCTATGTTTTCCGACAATACTGCTAAAGATGTCTTCCCTTCCTACCTTTGCGTTTAAATCTCCCAGCACGATATTTAAATCGTACTTCGGTATATCATCTTTTTCCTCCGCATATAAGGCTTATGTTGGCGAATATTGCCTTGATTCGGATTGCTACAATGCGTTCGCTAGTGCTTGGAATCACAAGACTTCTAGCGTAAGTCTGGCACTTATAACAAATCCGCATCCGAATAGTCGCTGTTTTTGAACACTATAACACAGTCCGTCGTAGATGTCACAGTTTTTCATCCTCTTTTTGCCTGGCCCATCCCATCGAATTTCCTGGATGGCAAAAATGTCTGCTTTGTAGCAACTTAGGGCTTCAGCTAGTTGTTCGCTTGCATCTCTCCTGTTTAATGTTCTCGCACTCGAGGTGCAGATACGAACGTCGTTGTCCTTTTTATACCCTATACCATCGGGGTATATTAGTTTTGATACATAGTTTGTCACATAGTGAAATAATTTACCTAGATATACCTTTAAGTATATGGATCGATTCAGAATCGATAGCTGACTCGATTTAGTCCGTACGTCACCAGTTTTTGGACCTTTAAATTTTGAGCTACAATTATGAAATTTGGTACACATGTTTGTTGTTAGTCCCAGCAGAACAAGTGTAAATTATTTTTTAATCCGCCCTTTTTAGGAAAACTTAGTTTTAGGCCTTTCGGTTAATCCGCCACCATATCCATTCAAGGGGCCTGAATAACCCTTGAAACTCCTAGACAACCTGTTGTCCGAATATGTCGAAGCAGCTAGTCTAGGTTCGCCTGGGACAGCAGGCCGGGTATTCATTCCGTGCCGTTCTGACCCGGCTGTTTATAGTGTTGCTGTTTTTCATCGTGTTATCAATAGTCACACTTATCGTTTTGCAAGTCAAATCCGGTTGGGAGAGACCAGTACCCGGTGGTTACCACTTGATGTTTAAAAATAAGCACTTGATGTGTAGTCCAAGTTACAACCACTGGTCATTGCCAAGTTAAAGCCAATCAGAGTCTACCCTCGTTATAGAACATCCAACTATCACTTATGACGTACCTAGCCCTAGCATTTCGTCTAATAGAGGGTCGTGCTAACCATCTCATATCATGTCAACAAGCGCACCTGTTGAAGTTCAACGCACTCTCGTATTTCCTGACTAAGGTCTATTACTCACCGGATATACTAAACAACCTTACAAACTTGTGAACATTCGCACTCAGGTATTTTCCTCGATTCTTTTTCATTTTCAATATATTAACCTGGCAACACCATTCGCACACACACAGGTACTCATTAATTCAACTCTTGCCACGCCGCAGAACTTACACGCGGGCAATGAAAAAATGAATTAATTAAAGACAATCCAACGCACACCATCTTCCACCACCGCCGCGCCACCCCCAAAAAAGAGGGAAATTAAACACACATACAAGCAAAAGAAAATGAACAAAAAACAGAGAAAATAAAAACCGGGACCCAAATCCAATATTAGTTAAAGCGAGCAGCAATGCGACCCAAAATTTCTACAAAAATCCTGTCAAGAGAAGAGATGGTGACCCCAATTTCATCATCACCCACTGAATCCGGTTAATTGGATGTAGTTCAGGTTCCACTCCCAGTGGACTGTAAACAATAAGCGAGATTTCCTACTCATTTGACACATTCCACGGATGAGGTTACATCTATTATGAGCCGTGATGAGCTACATGCTTTATCCACCAGCGCGCTCTCAAAGCTCCAGCAAGACGAAGAAAATACTCTCTGGCTGCAAACGGCGACTGTCTGGAAAAATCATGCGCAACTCCATCGGAGCTAGCTCCTGGAACTTCCACACTCAACTCTGTTTTTTTTTTTCTGCGGGTTACTATAGGATTTCCTCCTTAGTCTTCGGTATCATTTCGTACGGCGTGAATGTCCTGCCGTCGATTAGAGTCGTCGTCGCGTTTCTTTTTGTTATCTTCCTCTCATGTTCATCTCAGCGAAGAAAGGAGTAAACAAGGATTTAGGCTCTCGTTGTTGTTTTTCTCCGTTTTGTGTCTGCTCATTTGTGTAAGAATGTGTGTTGTGTTCTAAACTCCAAGGATATCTATATATAAATTTAAATATAAAGATCGACCAAAAATAGTATCCGAAATCGGTTTTAGGCTGGATATATACAAATAAATCAGCTAAAAGCGCGATAAATGTCCTAGATAGTTAAGTTTTACTGTGAGAGTGAGTGTTTAATATGCTTGTGAATAACAATTTACTACCACCCGGCAGAGGGTAGTATCCAGTTGAGGCATCAACAATTAATTTATTGTCCAAGGCATAACTGAGTTTTTCTTGTAAATTATCTTAAATAAATTACATGCTCCTTTGCCAATAATTCACACGTCTCTCGTGCCATATAAATGTGTGTCAAATAAATGTCTTAAGGATACGTTAAGATATACACTTGAAACGGAATAAAAAACACACAGCAACGGAAAAGGATATCATTCACTCAACTCGGCACCCCTTTACCTACCCTACTTTTCTGCCTACAAAAAAAAGGATACACAATCTCCGTTTCACTGTCAACTAAGGATAAATAAATAAATATACAGAAAGCGACGAGAAAATATCCCCAAAATCGAAATAAAAATAAAAAGGACCTGTGTCCTTTGTGTGTTTTGTGCATTTTATTATACGCAACAAAATATTTAAAAAAAAAATCGACATCCAAGTGCATATTTTCTGTATGTGTGTGTATGCACATTCAGGTTACCTACTGGTAGTGTTACCTACTTTGCTTTGTGAATGTGAAATGTGCAGCCGCCATCATACCTAGAGAAGTTCTAGGGTACGTGTGCAATTCATTTCGGATTTTTTTTTCCATTTTCATTTCTCCATCGGTTCTCATTTTTTCATCCATGTAGCCACCCCATTCGTCTGGCAAGGATACAACCAAACGCAACGATCAAGAGTGAAAAACAAGAAGAAGAAAAAAAATCCAATATGCTAAATGTGTGCGTGTGATTGAGCAAAAGAAATAAAGCCTAAATGGGCCACCTAAATACATTGAAAAGTGAAAATTGTGATAAACAACTGAAAAAGAAAACCCATTCCCCGTTGCATTCCGACAACGCCATTTATACACAATTATTCTATGCCATCGGGTTTGTGAGTGTATGCTGTACAAGATTTTTCTAATAAGCCCCCCGCGCGTACCCCAGCTGCTGCAGCAACCTAAATACTAACGCCGACGAGCAAGAAAGCACGCTTCAATCTTATTCCCATAGGAAAAAGGGACACGACAGAGAGGGAGATCCAGTTAGTCTCTTGTGTAGGACGATAAATACCACGCAAAACCCGGTTAATTACGAATGCGAAAGGATTCCAACAGCATCGAGGTAGGTACAATGCATTCTAGGACTGTGTGTGTTTGTCCACCTACCCCGTCATATTTCGCAAATTGCCCTCGCGCCATGACATGAAAATTATTGTCGGTGCAAAAACAGGGTGCCATCTACTAACCTCCCACCACCAACACTCGCTTCCGACACCTATCGTCCTTCCGTCGCGCTCTAAAAACTTGCCAACATTCTTCCTCGCAGAAATTAATAATCTCCATTAACCTAATTTAAGTTGAATCACCGACGAGTCCGGTATAGCATAACAACCCTTCAGTGTGTGTGGGTGGATATGGATGGGTTGGTGTTAGCAAAGTTAAGGTAACAGCAGGAGGAAGGAACAAAAAAGAAAAACAAGAAGCAAACGGTGGTAATGATCGATAAAGATAAATTGATTTTCCCTGAATTACAAAGGAGGTGGCCTTCCCACCTGCGATCCCAAGCTCCAATGTGTCATGGGCTTCGCATGTGTGCATGCTGTTGATTCTTGTATTGAAATAAACGATTTATATCGGTCGATAGCAATTAGGTAGCTGGGACTATGGGTGGGAGGTTGTGCTTTACTGAATCAAAGTGGGTATACGTGTGGGTGTGCGATAAGAGATAACGTGACAGCGACGTGAAGACATAATTCACCAACAACAAATAAAACAGTGAAATGTGAACATCACATTATTTTATTTTACCTTTTCCCATACTCGAAATCAAATGAGATGTTATATCCTTTTTTAAGGATTTCTTAAAAATTTTCCTTTCTCAAATCCTCTGCTGAACGGTTGGAAGAGTTTTGTGGCAAAGCTGATTGATGAACAGCAGGTCTACCCAGCAATGGGTTCGATACATTCGTTAAGTTGATGTTATTTGTTAAATTGTATAGTCCGAAGGATCTCCTTGTAATTTATTTTCTTTTTGGGGGCAAATGGCTTTTAAATGAGTTCTTGGTCGATGCCAATTGACCCGTAATGGGGTATAGTTTTTTTTTTTTAACAACATATGTGATGTATCTGTAGTGGAATCTGATCAAATCGAACATTCCAATAGAAATTTTTCTCACTTTTTGCACAGGGTGGTTCATAATAAGCGTTATGGTTTAATAAATGCGTGTAAAGTTATGTGCCAACAATTTTAACGCATTCTAGGAAAAGGATTTATATTCTGAAATTACATGCAACTTCACTATTTCTTTACTTTGAGAAAATCGGTTTGGAAATAACGCCGTACTCCGTATCGCAATTAATAATAACTTCTAGGGAACTAAACCTTTCCTTTGGAATACTCCGTAGTTGGAATAAAATTTCTGTTACGGTCACGATTATTAACGTATGCGTAATTAACATCTCTAGTAACGTTTGATTTTTTAAGCGTTTTTAAAAATCGAATAAAACACTGTAATTTGCATCATATATTCAAAATTTTTATTGTAATCGATAAAAAGCCCTTTGTAATTTACGTTTTAAAGACAACTTCATTTAAATGTTGTCCGCGGATCCGTTTCAAATGGTCCTTTCGGAATGTCCAATTTTGAGTCACTTATTTGATTATTTCGGCCTGTATTCCCCGAACTATGCGTGTTATGTTATCCTGTAAGGCTTCAATCGTGTTGGGCTTGTCCACATAGACTAGCGACTTTACATAAACCCACAAGAACTAATCAAGAGACGCTAAATCGCATGATCTTGGTGGCCAACTCACAGTGCTATTTCGAGGGATAAACTACTCACCAAATTCATCCTTCAAAATTTGCATTGTTTCACGAGCTGTGTTGCATGTGGCCCCGTCTTCATAGAACCACATGTCAACCAAGTTCAACACAGCCAACTGGCGCAAAAAAAAGTCGCGTATCATTGCTTGCTATCGTTCGCCGTTAACGGTCACCTGTCTTCCACGGTCGGTTTTGAAAAAATATGGACCGATGATGTAACCAGCCCATAAACCACACCACACTGTCGTTTTTTCGATGAAGCGGTAATTCTTGTATGGCATGTGGCTGTTCATCATTCCAGATGCGAAAGTTTTGCTTATTTACGTTTCCATTGATCCAGAAATGAGCCTCATCGCTGAACACAATTTTTCATGGAGCTGTTCTAAGGCCCATTCAGCAAAAATTAGACGTGGATGGTGGAAATCACAAAAGACACGATGAGCACGTGCCCAAAGTAGTGTGGGACTTTAACACCTCTAAAACCACCACCCTTTTTGTATTTTTATTGCAACTAAGTATGCGACTTATCTAGCATTTTTTTTATCACGAGTAATGAATGTTTGGCAGCCAACTTTCCTGTGAGAGTTCCTGCTCTCTCCGCAATTTATAGCGCGGTTTGTTATTATTTGGAGACCCTTGTGTTAACGTGTCCCAATAAACGGTTTTTATGTTTGCGTGCAAAATTGTTCGTTTCATCTTTAACCGCGGGAATACCCAGATCTCTGCGTAGATCTTCATTCCTTATATACCACGGCGCATTGACGAATGATCTTAACATTCTTTTCTCAAAAGTTTGTAAAATATTTAGATTTGTTTCACTGGTATAACCCCATATTTGTATACCATATGTCCAGACCGGCTTGTTTAATAGCAGCTTGTTATCAGTTACCAGTACAGTTCTCTGAATTTATTTTTACGTTCATCGCATTTCTTTTTTACACGCGACTTCGAGTGTCGTTCCAAGATATTTCGGTTCATTTGCAAATGCGACTTGACCCGTTTTTAGAAAAACAGGCAAATGGTTTGTCCGTTTATACGAAAAATCTATATGAATCGATTCGCTCTCGTTAAGTGCAATCCGCCAAGATTTTGTCCATTCATTAACCTCGTTAAGAGCGTTTTGTGATTTCATATTTGTTTCCTCTATTCTTGTGCCAACCGTTAGTATAACTGTATCGTTAGAAAGCGTGGCAACTATTGTATCATTTGTTTACGGGATATCACGTGTAAATAGGAGGTTCAAAAGTGGGCCAATGACACATCCTTGGGGTACTCCTGCCAATATTTCTTCGAACTCCGAATATTCGTTTCCAAGTTTCACACGGAAGAGACTCTGCTCAAGATACGACACGAAGATTTTATATAAAATTTTTCAGGCAGAAGTTGTCTTAGTTTGTATAGAAGGCCTCTATGCCAAACTTTGTCAAAAGCTTGCGACATGTCAAGAAATACGGCAGAGGAAATTTTCTTCGAAAGGTTTCTCCATTACATCAGTAATTATTTGAACTTGGTTCACAGTCGAATGTTTACTTCTTAACCCAAATTGATAGTCTGATCAATAACAGGGTGCAAGCGACAAAAACTTTTGAAATTATTGGGAGATTTGGAATAGGTCTGTAATATTTTATTTCAATTGGTGATTTTTCCTGGTTTGAGAACCATAATAACTTCCGCGACCTTCCACTACTGTCTTGGTATGTATTCTATTCTGCACTTACAACGTACAGAAGTTTAGTTAATGCTTTTCGAGGCAACATTTTACGAAGTTCTCCTGTAATTAGGTCATAACCCGGAGCTTTTTTAGGCTTTAATTTCTGTATTTCCCGTTTAAGCTTGGCAATACTTGCATATCTAACTAGATTACTATCGGTTGAACTCTCGAATAAATTGACGTTTTCTGATCTATCAAATGGTTTAAATGTTTTCTCAAGATTTTTGGCGGAAATGTCTGCTTTTTCCTTACCGCTTTATTGCCCAAACGTCTTGAGGTAGTAGTTGGTGGCACAGCGTGGTTGCCGTTTTATGACATCAATTGCTTTCCAAAGTGAATAATTCGATTCTTTTCCAGCGGTCAGGCTTTGCAGATAAATTTCTACTGCATGGTTTTTAAAGTTTGTAATCGAATTTGATAACATGTTACTCAACCGATTGAGATGTGTTTTATCTTGCGGGGCACGAGTTTGGTGCCATCTTTTTCGAGCTTTTCTTTTTTGTTAGGTCATTTGGTAGGTGGTAGATCATTTGACTTCAATTCTTGCACAAGTTGAATTTTATAGGCTTTCAAACCCAAACTGAAACGTAAAATGTTCCATTTGGTTGAGTAACACATGCCCAATTGCTGACATTTCACGATCTTCATTAACATTAGACTCTACGACTGCAATATTCTCTTCGGTACGCACTGTACGCATGCTAGTCGAAGGTTAAATGTCTAACAAAGTACATTTGGTGCGAAGTTTGGTGATAAATACACGAATTAATGATTATCCAGGTCGATTATGACGACCATAATATGGTCGTAACAAACGGTTCACATTTTTCTCAGAGTACGGATTTTGATAAAACATTTCAATAATTTGATCGTTCGTAAGTCTTTCATGATTAAATGGCAGAGTATACTGAAAACTTTTAACTTTGACAGATGACGTTTGGACGCCATTATTAACCAATGCTGCCAATCTGAAAAAATGTACTCCTAAATAATCAGCTGTTATTTGCTTATTTACCAAGATTCATTGACTCAAGTGTACTTTTTATTTTGCTCGTCTTCCTACCCACATGATCTGCGACAAAATTTGAAGCTCTGAAAGTTTACCGTTACAGTATTCTGCTCATTTTATATTCGTTTGCTTCAAATTCTTTTGCAATTTTTGTTTCACTTGAATAGCAAATTTGCTTTTAAGTTTTATTTACGTTGTACAGATCACCGGAAAAATATATTTAAACAATATTTTAATATTTAAAATATATTTTAGTAATATTCAATAGTAATGGGTCGTGGTAAAGCCTTAACAATTGTCGAACAAATAAAAATAACAATTTATCGAGATTGTGACCTTCCTGTGACTGAAATAGCAAAAGAAATTGTAAGAAGTAGAAAAGTCGTATATAATTTTGTTAGGAACAATTCAAGTTCCTGTAGTGTACTTTCCGATGCAGATAAGCGATCTATATTGCGCAAGGCTTCCGATTAGCATGCCTCTGACGACAAAATAACAGAAAAACTTGGAGATAATGCAAGTAAAACTGTTGTATGGTGGGTGTTTTCAAAAACCCAAACATCCTAAGCCCCTGATGTTGAAGAAGAAAACCTCTATATAGCGAAGCTTTGCTTAGTTTCTGAAGAAACTATGTTTCGTGGAACAGAGAGTGACATTGCGTTACGTTCTCTGATGAATTTTTCTGACTGAAGTGGCGAAATGAACCTGGGAATCCACCAACATGCCTCTCTAATTAGCCCGGTCCTTTGCTAACTGTCTTCCCTCCTGCGTCCGACGTCTGGCTGTAAATCGAAGACTCTGACTGGGAGTATTGGTGTACAATCGTTCTACATGTCGTAGCCACCTGAAACGTCCAATGCGGCGTATTTTTACCAGGGGCATGTCGCTGTACAGATCGTATAGTTCTTGGTAGAATCTTTGTCTCCATGGACCGTCAATGCAAACGGGATCGGAGATTTTTCGTAGAATTTTCTTCTCGAATCGACCAATTATTTCTTCGTCCGCTTTTGAGGCGGTCCATGAGCAGGACCGGGATGCAAGGAGCAGGACTGGGATGATCAGGGTTTTATATAGGATTTCCTTAGTAGTTCGAGTGAGGACTTAACTAATGAACTGCCTTTTTAGCCCGAATAAACAGCGGTTGGCAAAAGTAGTTCTTCCGACGAGATGTTGTTGTCAGAGTTAATAGCGCAGCTAAGATAGACGAAGCCCCGTACTACCTAAAAGTTGTATCTGTCAATGTTGACGTTTCGTATCGATTTGGGTTTCTTGGGTTTTTTTCCAGGATCTGCCGAAGTGTGAAAATTCGATCGGTTGTGGACTTTCCTGGCTTAAAACCACACTGATAAGGGCCGATCAGATTGTTGGTAAACGGTTTCAGGCATTCACATATTACGGCAGATAAGATCTTGTAGGCGATGTCGATGTCAGTAATCATTGCTCTATAGCGGTCACCATTGACTGTAATATTCTGGCCGACATCGTTTTTAAAGAAGTACGGATCAATTATGCCACCAACCCAGCAGCTTTTTTGAATCTTACGGTGTTTCAACATACACTTGAGGATTATCATCACTCCGAATACAGCAATTTTGTTTATTGACGTATCCATTCAACCAAAAGTGAGTTTCATCGCTAAATAAAGTTCGCTTATGAACATTGGGATCAACGTCAGAACTCCTTGCTAGGTGATCCTGTGGCTTCAAATCTTGCACGAGTTGGATTTTGAAGTGTGGATGGACTTTATGGAAGATAGACATATACAATTCCTGTGCACGGATAGACTGGTCTTCCTCTACGCTTAACTCTACAGCAGCAATGACCTCTTCTGTACGCACTTTACGACGTCTCCGTGGATGCGTGTTATCATTTAGAGAAAACTTGGTACGAATTAATCTCTTCTGATGGACGATTATTTTTACCTTAAAATGGACGTAGTGTGCGATGCGTATTTCGAACAGAATCATGAATTTCAAAAAAATTTGCACAATTTGGTAGTGCTGTGCAGACGTCAGTCTAATCATGTTGAGTTATCGAACCAAATTAAAAATTGATCACTTCACGCTGACAAAATTACCGCCAGTTAGTCGATGGAGGAGAGAGAAGATTGGATGGCAGATCGAGTAGTATACAAAAATCTGCATAATTTGGAAGCGCTGTGCAGACGTCAGTCTATTCATTTTGGTATATCGAATCAAACTATAAATAAATCACTTGACAACTGACGAAATTGCCGTCAGTAAGTCGGTGAAGGAGAGAGAAGATTGGATGACAGATCAAGTCGAACACACGAATAGACATTATGAACCGCAATCAAACTCCTCCTTCTCTACTAAGGACAATTGCTAGAATACAGCGATCTTTTCGAAAGACGTTGTTAAATGTGTTATTAATAAATTCGGAAGTGACAGTCACTTTACCAAGTTTCAAAAAATACAAATTTTTGGCGCAACAGGATCGTTATTACCCAGGGCCGAGCTTTCTCACAAACATTCATTTGTGCGTGTGTAATTCTTGCACGATGGCGGGAACTCCTGCTTTATGCCGACTCTGAACGGCGAAATTGAGATAAGCTTTTCTTGACAATTGATACTAATCGTACGATTCGTCAGATCATCATGAGAGGAGGGCCAGTGAAAATCATTTGGGTGTTTCTACGGTTGAGAATCGAACTCAGTCCTTCTGCGCGGCAGTTCATCGCACTAACCATCGTGCCACTGTGCCCCATAACCACGTTTTATTTAATAATAAAATATCATGGAACGCTGATGAAGAAGATAGAAACAACTTGTCCATTAAAAGCCTGATATTTCCAATATTTTGATAATAAAGATAAAAGTTACATTGAGATGTACGGTCACTTCATCGTTTTTAGGATGAATAATCGCCGGTTCTGAGCAGGTTACGTCAGGTGATGTTCTTTCGGGTAGTGGGAAAGAACGAATTCATGAACTAGTATTCTTTCTTTCGATATAAGCTGATAACAGTTGTCATCAGGGTCTAATATTTCCGATCTTTCTTCCTTCTAAAGATTAGTCCGGCACCCATCGTTTACTGCAACAAAATGACATCTGATGGCAGCCATATATAAATTGTAACTAAAAAATTAGCATACCTAATGCAATTACATAATATGTTGTTACATTATAACAAATTCATACAAAAAAACTCCATTCATATCGTGCGGATGTTATTTGGCGGAAGGTAGTTTTAATTCCCCATATAATTGTTGATCAGCATCCGCATCAATTCATCATTTGGAAAGTTTTGAAATTTCATCCCAAGGTATCTCTCAAGCGCAAACAAATTACTCGTTCGTGATGCTTTATGAAATTGAGGTCGTCCTTGATCTCAACATCTCTTAACCAATGCGGTAATCCCCACAGACCATCTTTTGTCTCTTGTTCTCATTAATGCTCCATCCATTTGTGTTGAAGCTGATGATTCATTCATTCGTGTGTGTTTTGGTTCGGCTTTGAAATTTACCCCTTTGTGTGTCGTCATTCGAAATTCGTCCGGTTTTGTTTTTATTAATGGTCCTTTCCAAAACTTCCATAAGACTCAGTGATGGAAATAATTGTGGAATTCAAAATTTTAGAGAGTAATTGCCAAAACAGAGGGTGTCTATCTTCTAATGACTCAATCTGGGGCAGATGAAAATTGATATTAACAGAAGCTGAATCGGCTGGATTCATTTTTAATTCGTATAAAGAGTTTGTTGTACTGTTTGAACACAAGAATTTGGCATTTAATTTCATCGGAATTCAAATTACTTCCAAGTCAACTGAATCTTAGTAGATCCAACCGCACACATGTAGCTGCAAGGGGTAGAACATAAAAAAAATCAGAAAACAACATCACGCTGTCTATATTGCCATATAAATTGGATCATTAACATATATACGTGATAAAAAACTCATAAAATCCACATGAATTATTACATCACTAGCCCATGCTCCTGCTTGTCTTACTTTCAGACTAAAGTCTACTTCTATAATATACAAATCCTTTTCACGCTCATATTGTATTTACAAATATATCGCATCCTCCTAGTAAAATAGGAAAAAAAAAATACGAAAACTTTTCCATTATCCCAGGTCAAGGACATAAGGCATACGAGTGTTATTGAGATGGATTATTAGGGCACCTCTCCACTACAGGGGACTTATCGATCAGAGATTGGTTGCTCTATATCAATGTCAAAATCGAAATACTACTGTCATCCCTATCCGATGATTTGAATCGGAATATTTTTGTTGAATAATGAGGCAGATATCCTATGAAAGGACTCAACGAAAGGCATTCGACGTGATGATGATTTCATATATATCGTATTCAATATTGACTCGTGGCGGTAATTTCATGATGTGGTATACAAATTGACAGTCGGTTTTGTTTTTATACGTCGTATTGTATGAATAAATAAATTGTCATGTTAATTATATGCATTTACTGATTTGAGAAAATGTTTTGCAAAAAAAAATGTTATTTCAACCGAATATATAATGAAGGAACAGGCGTACTCGTACTGTCTGGTTTAGCATATCAAATATTCGAAATTTAATTTCTACGAAAAAAGCAAATGTGTGGGTGTAAATTTATACGCCAAAGAGTTTTTATAGGTATCCAAATTTGATAAGGGAAAAAAAATTAAAAAAAAAAAAGAATCGGAGTACTGGACTAAATACAGAATATGTATGGAACGCTTGATGTGGTTGAGGAGATTTCAGAATTATATTTAAATTTTGAAACAACCTAATGCACTTACCTATTTTTTACTACACTATGCACACAAATATATTTATTTATCCAACCAGAGTATGAAAACACACTCACGACCATTCGCTGTAACTACACATCAATTGTTCTGGTCTAGTTTAACCGGATTTGACTTGTTGAACTTATAAGTGCGAGTAATTTCCACAGAGAGAAAAATAGAAAAAAAAATCCGGAATATAAAGTTCAGAATGACGGGGGCGGAATATTCAGTCAACTGTCCTCAGGCTAATATACAACATCCCCTGAGGAATGTTAGAATTTACTTACTTAATTAAGTGGTACTACAGTTTGGAACGAACCTCAACCAACATGCCTCTCCAATTAGCCCAGTCCTTAGCTACCTGAATCCAGTTGTGCACTCCAAGTTGTGCGCGCCACTTTAGGCTAGGTCTTCCTCTACTGCGTCCGATGTAAGGCTAGAAATTGGACCGACAATTTTTCGAAGAATTTTCTCGAATCGACCAAGCGTTTCTTCATCCATTTTTGATACGGTCCATGCTTCAACGCCGTAGAGCAGGACTGCGATCATCAGGGTCTTATCGTCAAAAAAATTATAAAAATTAAAAATTTAGGTAAATAGGATCTCCTTACTGGTTCGAGTGAGGGCTTTACTACGAAATTGCCTTCTTAGCCCGAAGAAACAGCGATTAGCAAGAGTAATTCTTCTTTTAAATTCTATAGAGATGTTGTTGTTAGACTTAATAGCGGAGCCGAGGTAGGTAGAGTCCAGTATTACCTCAAGGTTATATCTGTCAATGGTGACGTTCTTTCAAATTCGTCGATGTTGTACGTCCTTTTGTGGTGACAGCATATACTTAGGTTAGGTTGTAGCACGAGCGATGCACGTGCACACTTAGACCATAAAGGTACTTTGTGGTACCACGTAGATCTGTCGACTTTCCTATATTCCTTCCATTCAGAGCTAACTATGTAGCGAAGGAGGTTTCTGATATTGATGTTAGATAGCTCACCTAGATTGTACAGCACATACTAAATCTTGCAAACGTGGCTATGAAATCACATTGAGTGCTACCAATGATATAAATATCGTCGGCGTATGCTAGTAGTAGCACCGATTTTAGAACATTGTGCCTCTGGTGTTGGCGTGGCAGTTTTGCACAATCCTCTCAAGAATCAAGTTGAAGAAGTCACATGACAGGGCATCCTTTTTTGGTATCGAATGTGTCGGTGAGGTCGTTCCTGATTGAGTAGCGACTACTCCATCATCGTCCTATACAAACAGTCGAGTTTGGGCGGTATACCAAAACTAGTCTCGATAGTTCGATGATTAGGTGGTATGTATCGATTTGGACTTCTGGGTTTTTTCCGAGATCTGCCGAAGTGTAAAAATTTAATCGGCTGTGGACTTTCCTGGCCTAAAACCACGCTGATAAGAGCCGTGGTGTAGTGGTAATAGGTTCGTCTGTTGAGTGGAAGGTTGCGCATTCAATCCCAGCCAAAATCCATTGCACTTTTATTTAAAAGAAATAAAAAGGTCGGTGTAATACCTAAAAGTATACACACCATCTTGAATTTCTTCAAATTTAACGAACACAAGAAAAAGTGACTCCATGAAGCTAGTTCGGACACCACCCATGGAGTTTAAGTCTCCACCACATCCAACTTTTTTTTTTAACGTTTATTTACTCACAAAAATTTTTTTTTACTTAATTAATAGCCTAAATAAACTTAAAAGCTAAACATATGAACTGTGACAAAGTAAATGACCATTATGGTTCGCAATACATGTTTTATTGATTTTTTTTATATAACTATGCATATGTTTTGGTATTGAATATTATTATAATATTTGTAATTTTTTTATTTGTAAATAGGAAAATGTGAATAGAAAACCTATTAGAAGACAGTCGCAACTTTTTTTTTATTTTATATATAACTAAAACTTACAAGACTAACTTAACCTATCTAAACCTATCTAAACCTATCTAGGCCCTGTCATGTGATCTTTATTCCATCGGCTAACAAGCAGAGAGTAAGCACAACGCTTACTTCTCCCAGTTATCGCTAGATCAAAAATCACATGTCAGGGCCTAGTTTTACTTAACCCTAAGTTTCGGCTTCAGCCCAGCCTAGCCACCAGTATTTATCTCTATTTAACCTTTTAGTGTTATTTTTATCGCATTCAGGTATGCCAATGCAGTATCTCATTCGATCAGTACTCCCACCCCCCGACTCAAAAGGCTCGTAAAGGATCCTTTTATCTGTTGCTCTCCTTGCAGCATGGTATATGATTGGGACGTTCGTTGAGTCCGATAGGTAGCCATATGCATCCAGAAATAGGAATGTCACTGGCGGAATGTATCCGCTTTCTAAGGAATTTCTGAAATACCGAGGATTCGGATAGAATAATCCAGAGATTAATTCGTTTTCGCTAACATTTGCCGAACGAGAGTAAGTGATTCCTTACGAGGTCGAGTATGACATTGTCAATTCTAGATACACCGGAAGCATCCAGTAGTCTTTTGTTTGAGACGTAGTGCCTAAACTCGGAATGTGCACTCCTATATAACTGCATGCAAGCTCTGAGACATTTGCGCTCGAACACTCGAAGCTTTTCCATATACGATGGGTTAATGTTCCACCACACTGGACTCGCATAAGTCAGAATTGGACGAACGAATGCTTGGTAACAAATGACCTTCACATCGGATCTTAGATAGTTGGAATAAAATAGGCTTTTTAGCGACATGAATGCCGCTCTTGCCTTCTCTAATTGAATATTTAGGTGCTCATTATAATACAAAAACTTGTCCAAATGAACACCTAGATATTTCACAACGGTCCTTGACTCGATCTGAAGACCATTTGAACTCGTTATTTTTAGATTTCTCCAGTTACGTCTCAAGTCTGAATTACCACGTCTTATTGGGGTGCGGAACAGTATGGTTTCACATTTCGTATAATTGATTTTAAGTTTCGATTCGGAGCAGAAACCTTGAAACCTATCAAACTTGTTTTGAAGTTGAGTTTGGATGTCTTCAATTGTCGAGCAGCTTGCATACAGTGTAGCATCGTCGGCAAATGCCAGCGAATTGTCGAGTTCCCTAAGTATGTCAGAAATGTAAATATTAAAAAGCTGTGGAGCAGTAACTGTTCCCTGCAGAAGACCATTAGTGACCTTAAAAACTTCAGCTGTCGTGTATTCTCTATCTGTTACGACAAATTTATTTCCGTGTATCATGGATGTTATCATCTTTGTTAGATGAGAAGGAAATTCATATCGAATAAGTTTATAAATTAATCCGTCGATCCAAACCGTGTCAAAGGCTTTTTCGATATCTACCAGGCAGGCAGCTGTACATCTTTTGGCGTTAAGATTACAGTTAACATCCGAAATCAGTTTCGTAATAGCATGCACTGCCGAGTAATTTCTTTTGAACCCAAATTGATTCCGCGGTATAATCTCCTTTTCATTACAGACGAACAAAATAGACTTACTAATAACTACCTCAAAGATCTTCCCGATATTAGGCAGGAGACTTATTGGCCTATAATTAGAAGGATCAGAAGGATCCTTTATCTTTTTAAAGTCTCCACTACATCTAAAATCTTTCCTATCCTCTCTTTCCTCCCCTTCTCTAAACGATCGTACTATGGTAACATATAAAGGGTATTCATAACCCCTTGAGTACGTGTAAATTATAAAAAAAAGAGGTTGTTGGTAAACGGTTAACAGGCGTTGATAAATTACGGCAGATATCCCGTAAGTTGGCGCAGTTAAGAGGGTCTCCTTTTTTGAGGATCGGGAAAGCGATGCTAAGGTTCCATTCTTCAGGCATTCTTTCATCCTAACACATTTGGCTTATGAGTTGGTGAATGTTGCTTACCAAGTCATCTCCGCCGGCTTTATAAAACTCAGCAGTAAGGCCGCATTTTCTGGCAGACTTATTAAGCTTGAGTTTAGATATTGCTATTCTCATCTTTTCAGGTCACCTGGTTGGCAGTTTTCGCGGTTGTTGCTTTTTGTTGCTTTTTGTTGCTGGCTTTGGTGGCATCTCTTTCCGTTCCGGAAAAGCAATTAGCCTAAGTACCTTATCAGACGTGTTGTCGTGTATGCTATGTTTTCCGACAAAGATGTGTCCTCTTCCTACCTTTGCATTTAAGTCTCGATCGCCGCTTTTCGTCATCATGTAACGTTTTGTAAACTGTGGCTTATAAAAATCTTTCCATGCTGTAGCGCCCTACAGTACCGCATGTTAATACAGTCAACGAAAGTGGGAGGTTTTGACATCTTGCTTTTCGTCTTATGGTCATGGTAGGTAGGTAGAGGTGTACCGAATTAGCATAAACCCAAGTAGCACTGATGTGCAATTTTGCTACCAAGACGCATGTGACCTTATTAAGATGGTTATTGGGGATGTAATACAAGCGGTAGCTAGATCCAGCCTCTATTAGACGAGGTGTCACCAAACTTGTCTAATGCACGCGATCTGGCTCTTGATAGTGCCGAACATTTGCAGATGAAATACGAGGGGGTCTCTCTCTCATTTGCGTTCCCGCAATTTCAAGTTTGGCCGCATGGTCTCCAATTGGCCAGTGTCCCGTAACTATCGTCACGATTCTAGCGATATCTTGGCGGGTTCTATACAGTAAGTCGTTTGTTCTTGTCGTAGGTAGACCATACCTTCCTCGATGTTAGGTCATTTTTTAACCTTCCACATTTGGAGTTGGCCTTTTTCAGAAAGTATGAGTGCATTTCTCCCTTAACCGCACCTAGCAGGATATGGACTCTTGCCGCAAGTGAGTCGTGAAGAGCTGAGTTCTGCCTGGCCAGCTCGTCTGCACGCTCGTCTGCACGCTCGTTTGCTTCAAGGTCACTGTGGCCTGGGAGAAGTGTGACCCTGAAGTGGTCGCCCAGACGGGCAAGTTCGTTCCGGCATTCCTGTACCAGCTCGGAGGAAATGGTAGCCGAGTTGATGGCCTTAATGTCAGCTAGACTATCTACGATGATTGAAATATTTTGCTTTTGCGTAGTGTCACGCCCAGGAAGGCGATACTGATATTTCCGGTGATTCCGAGTAGACACCGAACCCCACACTGCGGTTCATCTTAGATCCGTCGGTGTAGATGACCGTGTCGAAATCTAGGACTACTTCGTTACTCATCCACTGCTCTCTGGTAGGAAAACCTACGTGGAAGCATTTCTTGAAGCGATAGGGACAGCAAACGACGCCATATTTCTTCCCGCTTTTTTGACATTTCTATTCAGTAAGGTTTGCCATTTCATGATGGAAAGATATACGATCCAATAACTAGTCGAAATTTATTAAAATTTACAACCGAAAATCGGAGTCAGTGGCCTCAACGTTAAGAGCGCTACGTCCAATTTATGTTCGTCATAATCGTCCTAGCAGATCAACAATTGAGCGTCTAGTGAAAAAATTTGAATCCAGAGGCACAGTACAAAATGTTCCCGTGCCAGTGAGACAAAGAAGTGCCCGTTGTGTCGACAATATTGCTGCCGCTGAGGCTTCAGTTGAAGAAATCCCAAATGTGTCTCTTACACGTCGTTCTCAAGCGTTGGGCATCTCTGTGACGTCGTTGTGGCGAATTTTGCGAAAAGATTGAGCTCAGCAGTATATTGAGCTCAGCAACAACTTGATAATGATTCGGGTTTTTATCGAAAAATCATCTTCAGCGATGAAGCTCATTTCTGGCTGAATGGCTTCGTCAATAAACAAAATATACGGTATTGGTCAAGAGGCAACCCACACGTACTCCATGAGTCATCATTGCATCCCGAAAAAATTACGGTTTGGTGTGGTTTATGGGCCGGCGGCTTCATTGGGCCGTACTTCTTTCGTGATGATCAAGACCGGCATGTTACTGCGAATGGGAATCGCTACCGTTCAATGATAACCGAATATTTTTGGCCCCAATTGGATGATATGGACTTGGAGGACATGTGGTTCCAACAGGACGGCGCCACAAGCCACAATCAATTTTTTGCAAACCAAGTTTGGAGAACGTGTTATCTCACGAAATGGTCCAGTCGCTTGGCCTCCTCAGACGTGCGATTTGACGCCGTTAGACTATTTCCTGTGGGGCTACGTCAAGTCTATGGTCTATGCCAACAAGCTAGCGACGGTTGATGAACTTCGTATGAATATCGAACGTGAAATTGCAGCAGTATCGGCCGATTTATGCTTGAAAACCGTCGAAAATTGGGTTCAGCGTCTGGACTTCTGCAAGCGTGCCCGTGGTGGCCTTTCACTTTCACAGGAATAAAGAATTTCATTTCATTTAAAAAAAAAACGTTTGTAGCGATCTTATTGAAAAACCCTTTATATGTGTTGTGTAGTCTGTTAGAAACGTGACCATGCAGTCTAGTAACTCCTGACTCCTTGAGTCTTACTGAGCTGCATAAAGCGGTATCTTTAATGCGTAGGTCGAGAGACAAGAGATGCAATGGTACGGTAAGGGCATCCTATGACGCCTACCTTAGCGCGCCCGAGGTGCCTAGCTATTCTTTGCAGCCATTTTAGTTTTGTGAGGTTGTAGCCTTTGCTCAAAGCGGGCCTTTATACTAGTGAGCCGTATGTGAGAATTGGACGTACAACTAGTATAAACATCTACAAGGTCATCTTTGGTTGAGGTACCTATTTTGTTCCAAAGGTTTTGCTGCAAGCACAGAAGGCAACACACGCCGTTCTTACTCTATGTTCGAATTTTTGTTTCCAGGTAAGTTTTGGGTCAACCTTGATACCCATGTACCTATCGCTGGAAGATAGTGTGAGTGGTTGGCCATTTAAACAGGGAAGGGAAAACGGGAATTTTCTTTATTCTTTTATCTAGAATTTTGTTCATAACTATACGTCAGAGCAGAGAAGAGATGACGATACCCTGTGGCGTTCCTCTATGGCCAAATCTGGTTGAGTGGCTATTTTTCAGTGTTGCCTGGATAATTCTTGTTCCGAGCATAGAGACTATCTATTGCCTATTAGATTCCTCTATACCTAGCTGTTTCAGAGATTCAAAATAGCTGCAGTAAGGACGTTGTTGAAAGCTCCCTCTATATCTTAGAAGAAGGCTAGAGTGTATTTCTTATAGTGTAAGGATTTTTGGATTGTCTGCACTACCCCGTGGAGAGCTATTTCCGTCGATATGCCCTTGATGTCTAGAGCGCGCTCGAGGGTTTTTTAGTACTAAGGAGGTTAGATTGATTGGTCTGAAGTCGTTTGCGGTCTCATGGCCGCGTTTGCCTACCTTCTGAATATATACCACTCGAGCGCGTCTCCACGAATAAGGTACGTGGCTTAGCATTAAGCAGCTTCCAAAAATTGACGCCAGCCATTGCACTGTTAGATCTCGCGTTCTCTATATCATAACTAGCAGTATGCCGTCAGGCCCCGGAGACTTAGACGGAGAGAAGCTGTGAATAGCCCAGGAAATATTATTATTATTGAATTATATTGCTGTTTTGTGTAGTTTGTACCTGCCGAGATCTCCCAGGTTCAGTGTCGCTGCATCCGGGAAAGTGTGCATTTAGCAGGAGTTACAGGGTCTCGGGAAAGGTTTCTCTCCACCCTCCAGTGGAAGATGTGTTGGAGTATTCCTTTCTTAGAGTTTAACTTAGCCTGGCGGAGTCCTTGAGTGTTTCAATAGAATGGCAACAATCCATCCAGGCCTCCCTATGGATGTTCTTATGGCTTTGTTGTACAGACTTTGTTATAAGGTTGCCAGAAGTTGTAATCGTGACAGATATTGAAGATCATCTGGTCATGAGACACGAGAGATCTTCATTTCACCACGGGGGAATTTTATATATTTGGCTTAACTGGATACGAGACTTTGTATGGAATGGTCAAAGGATTACGCTAGGAAATGCCTTTCTCACACTTGTAGTCGATTCAAAGGGTTACAAAGTAGTCACCAAAGTTGTATTGACTGTCGAAAGGAATTATGAATTTAACATGAGATTATGGTGATAGGGGATTACACAACCCAATAGTGGCCAGTGCTTTTGTAAAAAAAAACTTCAAGAGTGCTAAGAGATCTAAAATCTGTGCAATTTGCACTTTAATACTGATAACATCATACAATGGGACTACACCAAACATCCGTAAGTTATGAACGCCACTAACCCTTCAGATCCAATGTTGAAACTGTTTGACACAAAAGGATACCCTTTTCATCCAACTTGATGCTGCATCTACAATGAAACACAGAATCTGATAAATTTCTTGTTCACTCTTCAAAGAGGAAGGATAAAGGAAAATGAAAAGCAAAAAATGCTCCAAATATCTGAAGGGATGTCAATCGGAAATTTCCAATAATTTGGGTTATTTATGTTTAGATTTTTTATCCCACAAATAAGTTCACAAAAAAGCTATACCGAAGAATTCACTTATTGATTCTTTTTTTTTTTTTGTTCTGTTTGCTTTTTCCCTTTTGATTGCTTTAATTGAGTAGTTCCTAAAGGACATTCAATATCGATGTGTTACTGCACGAGTGAACAACTTTTAGAAGAATAGAAAAGGAAACTATGTACCATCACTAAGTGCCTACTCCGTTTTCTCATCAAAGCTATCGAGAATGTCCTTTTCCAATAAACGCACAATGGTGTGGGAGGCTTACGGTTTAACAATAATGCTTGTAAGTGAAATGTAGGTGGCATGTTTGCATATAATAACGGCAATCGATTGAAAGTATTTGTACATCTAGATGTACCTACAAGTTGGGTTAACCTTTAGTTTTATTGGTTTTTGATTTATTCTGCCCCAAGTATAGGTCGGCGCAGGTATTGGATTTCAAACAAAATGTATCTACAAACTAAATACACATCTTTGATGAAAAAAAAATAAACAAAAAAGACATTCTGAGCATGGAACTTCATCGTGTTGAAAGCTCTACTCAATTTATCAAAACCATGACGGGGCTTAGTGTCAGCACTGTCAACTGTCTTTGATATACAAAGTGAAATAATCTTTCAATCTAAATCTTCCTTATCGATGGACTCAAATGGAGATTTTTTCTAAGAATAATCAAATAAGTAGAAAATCCAATCCACAGACAGAAGCTACTACACAAAGCTAGTAGTGTTAATAGAATCGACAGCAAGACATCAAAGGATGTAAAGCCTTTTAAACCTTTGGAGAACTATATGTTAATTGATTTGTTTTTTGTTTTAACAATAAATGGTTTAATCAGTTTTAGAAATGATCTCTCCATTAAATTAGTATAGGGACCCATGGTGGCTTGTTTATTAGTTACGTACAAAAATATAAAAAAAATATTATTCTATGCAATATGCAATATGCAATATATATTATTAAGACGAGGATTTCCTATACCGCTTTTGACGTCTGGCTGCTAATCGAAGACTCTGCGAGCCGGAGTATTGGTGTCCATTTGATCTATATGTCATAGCCATCATAAACGTCCAATGCGGAGATTTTCTACAAGGGGCATGTCGCTGTACAGCTCGTATAGATCTGAGTTGAAACCACAGCCCGTCAACGCAAACGGGACCGAAGATTTTGCGTCTCGAACCGACGAAGGATTCCTTTATGGTACATGCTTCAGCCCCGTAGAGAAGGACTGGGATGATCAGGCTCATATACAGGAACTCCTCAGTAGTTCGAGTGACGGCTTTACTACTCCATCGCCCTCTTAACCCGAAGAAACATCGGTTGACAACAGATGTTTTTGTCAGAGTTGATAGCTGAGCCAACGTAGACAAAAACCCGTACTACCTTAAAATGATATCTTTCAATGGTGACGTTCTGTCCAATTCTCGATGTTTTGTGTCCTTCATGTTGACAGCATATACTTAGTCTTACCCTCCTTTACTGCTAAATGCATTTTCGCCGCTTCCTTTTCTATACTAGCAAACGTGGCTAAGACATCACATTGAGTCCTACCAATGATGTCAATATCGTCGGCATATGCTAGTAGTTGCACTGATTTATGGAAAAATGTTTCACTGGTGTTGTCTCCTGAGTCTTGCACAATCCTCTCAATAATCAAATTGAAGAAGTCACATGACAGCCTAAGGTCATTTCCGACACTGTTGCGGCAGCGAAAATTCTCCATCGTCATCCTGCACAAACGGACGAGTTTGAGTGGTATACCAAAACTAGACATGGCTCTGAAAACGACGAATAAATGGTGGGTATCGATTTGGACTTCGTGGGCCTTTTTCCAGGATCTGCCGCTGTGAGGAATTTTGATCGGTAGTGGACTTTTTTGGCCTAAGACTATACGGAAGGGCCGACCAGGTTGTTGGTAAACTGTTTTAGGCGTTCACATATTACATCAGATAGGATCTTGTAGCCGATGTTGTGGAGAATTATACCTATGTAATTGGCGCAGTTCAGAGGGTCTCCTTTTTTGTGGATCGAGCAAATGATAGTGAGGTTCCATTCTTGAGGCATGCTTTCATCCGACCAGAATTGGCTTATGAATTGGTGGATGTTACTTACCAAGTCATCTCCGCTTACTTTATAAAGCTCAGCGGGAAAGCCGCAATTTCCGGCAGACTTATAAAGCTTGAGCTTAGATATTGCTATTCTCCTCTTACTCAGTTCGGGTGGTTGGCAGTTTTCGCTGTAGTTGCCAATATTGAATGGTTCGTCCTGCCTGACAGCGGAATGTTGTTCATCATCGCCATTCAACAGTCTGCAGAAGTGGTTCTTCCATATACCCAGCATCGACTGTGTCTCAACTACGATATTTCCATGTTCATCTCGACAGGATTCTGTTCGAGCCTTGTATCCTTGGCTTTGGCGTTTTACACTTTGGTAAAACTTGCGAACATCGTTCCTGGTGTGGCACCTCTCTATATCCTCGATCGCCGCGCTTTTCTTGCTCATTTTTCTTCTTTCCGCAAAGCTGGTGTTCTTCACTTCTTCTCTGCCTATGGAGCTTAATGGCAGCTCTCGTCTTCACCTGCAGCTTAGCCTTGTAGGCCTCGTTCTTGTCTGCGAGCATCTGTCGGCATTCCTCATCACACCAGAGGTTTCTTGTTGGTAGGCGCGAGAAACCTAGGACATCAGTTGCGGCTGATTTCATGCCTTGTTGGCATCATTGCCATTGTTTTTCGACATTCGATGCTGGTGGTATGATGTTAATCGAGAAGTTAAGGGATACGCGTTGCGCGAAGGTCTTGGTCTCATGTGATTTCAGTCTTTTGACATTTAATTTCTTCACAGTATTTCTGTAGTGATGTGGAGTGGTGGAAATCCACTTCTTACCTTGGCTGCTACAAGGTAGTGGTCGAGATTAGCTCTTCGGAATGTTCGAACAGCCATACTGGATCCGAGCCCCTTGTGTATAGCAATTTGATCGATTTGGTTAACCGTTCGTTCATCTGGAGACCGCCATGTCTCCTTATGGATATCGAGGTGAGGAAATCGTGTGCTGGCTATAGTGGCATTTCGTTTCGTAGCGAAGTCAACTTGCCTAAGTCCGTTACCAGACGTGCTGTGGTGTAGGCTATGTTTTCCGACAATACTGCAAAAGATGTCCTCTCTTCCTACCTTTGCGATAACATCACCATCCACAATTTTAACATCGTACTTCGGTAGGCGCTCATAGGTTTGGTCAAGGAGCGCATATAAGGCTTTTATTGGCGAATTTGGCCTTGATGTTGATTGTTACAATTCGTTCGCTAATGTCTTTGAAACATAAGACTTCTTGTCTAAGTCTGGCACTTATAAAAAATCCGCATCCGAATAGTCACTGTTTCTGCTCACTATAACACGGTCCGTAGTTGATGTCACAGTTGTTCATCCTCTTTTTGACCGGCCCATCCCATCGTATCTCCTGCATGGCAGTAATGCCTGCTTTGTAGCAGTTAAGGGCTTCCGGTAGTTATTCACTTGCACCGCTCGTGTTCTTACATTCCAGATGCAGATACGAACGTCTTTGTCCTTTTTTCGTTTAGCAGGGTCGTCAACAATAACATCAGTGCTTTCCGAGGCCATTAGTTGCTTTGTAACCTTTATTTTTTTCACAGTTGGGTAGTTAACCCAAAGCACATCCCCCAACCTGGAGGGCCAGTTCCAATTTATTAGATACCCCTAGGACACGGCGCCATCATTATCCACTACGGGATTGAGAGCTGCCGTAGGATTTTCGGTTCATCCACCACCATTTCTGTTCAAGGGGCCTGACTGACCCTTGAAATTACTAGACAACCTGTTGTCCGAATATGTCTAAGCAGCTTTTCTAGGTTCGCCTGGGACAGCAGGCCGGCTATTCATTCCTTGCCATTCTGACCTGGCTGTTTTAAGTGTTGCTGTTTTTCGTCTTGTTATCAAAACTCGCGCTTATCGTTTAGAAAGTCAAATCCGATTGGATGAGACCAGTACCCGATGGTTACCACGTGGAGGTTAAAAATAAGCACATGATGTGTAGTAAGAGTTACAACCACTGGGCATTGCCAAGTTAAAGCCAAAGAATTTGGTAAAAAAAAGGGAAAGTAAAGGGCTTATGCACGGGATGACCCTTGAAATTGCTCGTACAGAATGTCAATTATGGATCCCAAATTCTGCAATTTTTCTCACAAATTCCTTCCTCCAAAAATTAACCTCGTTTGTAGATATGATTATTTTGTTATGTTTGAACGGGTTTTCCCGTACACTATCACGTTATGATTTGACCGATAAACGTACAATCTGGAGGACGGTTATGTGCTTAGGTTCCTTTTTTTTTTCAATCTCATGTTTTATGATTCGAAAGAGCTAGTTTTTGCCTGTCTTCACCTTTCAGCTTGTGAATTTCCGGAACTTAATAGAATAATTTAATAATTCATGCCGACCTCCTTCTCGAGAGCAGTCAGACTTTCACGGGCCTCTAGATATAAAATGCGCAAACCGTTTCTCAAACGGAACACTGATTACAAATTCTCCCATTAACGTTATGCGTAAATTGTTCAACCCTATAATCTTTCATAGAACTACTACACCATGTCTACTAGAATCTATAAATCATCGAGTATATCTATTGAAAGACCCTATAGATTGCCAAAAAAGATGACTTTCTCTTAAGCACTGCTCCACTTGACTCTTTTAATCTCTCTTGAGACGTTTCACAATTTACCTATTGTAAACTTTTCAATATTTTTGTTTTCTTAAATATCTTCAATTTCAACAAGAATATCTTTTTCATACCTACCCAGTTTGCCGAAACATCTTTAATCTTCATTGAGATGGGAAACAATCCGATGACAGACACTTGGAAACAGCATGTCCTTCGCAAAGTTACTCGATTATTTTCCACATTCGTAGGACAAAAAAGTTCGCCAACAGTGTTAAAAAGGAGACACATATTCTTAAGAGTTTAGTGTTCCCTTTTCTGTTATCCCCTTAGATCTATATCAACCAACTACAACAATCCAATAATAACTTAAAAGCTTAGCCAAGCAAGCATGAGTTTCACCACCCTGTTTATCAATGTTAAACAATAGTTTGTCTCAGACAGCTTATAACAAAAAAAAAAACTTTTCCCTTCATTTATTCCGTTAAAAACGAAACGATACGTCCCCCAGGAGAATTCGTCGGAAAATTAATGACACTACGCCACACACACATTTGAAGTAAAATCCACAAAATGTCGTTTTCTTTTCAATAAACGAGTCCCATTTGGAAAAAGCCTCGAGTCGAGAATTCGACAATCGATGTTCGATAAAAATCATGTACATCCAAAATATATGGATGTGTATGTAAATTGCCTGCTAGATGTTACATGGCACCAGATACAATGAAAATAAAAAAGGGGAACTTTCTCCACCCTCGTCTGTAAATTGAAATAAACCAGTAATTGCCGAGTACATTTTGACATATGTCAACTCGAAACAACAGAATGCGTGGGGCTTGTAAGCTTGTCCTCTATGGCGTCAACAATTCGTCAGTTGACACGAATATTTGCGCTCAACTACTATCAATATGTTGATCAAATTGTCAGAGCTCGCCTTTACACGGTCGAAGTACTCTAGTAAGTGTAATCAATTTTGAGGGCTTATGTCATTTTTTGTTTGGCTCTTCTAAAGGTTAATAAATAATGATCCTGAGTGATTGTTGCAGTCGCCAATTTGTCACACATACGAGGCCGAGGATGTGTATGGAAGGATGGTTTTAAAAATTCCACGAAACAGCAATAATTCGCAGCAGACTTATTTAGGCCATATGTCAGGCGGTTGATGATTTTCATAAAATTACACCGTTCGTAGGTACCTTTTATTCGTGTGCCGTTTGAGAAGATTATCCTCAGGGCTCAGGTTGTATTGTGTAGCGTTTTCAATACCAGGTTGTTTTTTCTTCCCCCATAAACATGTAAGGAACATTTTGTTTGATTGGATAGCATTTTATGATAAAATTTGGTTGCCCTTTACAAGGTAATCCAGCACGTGTAACATGAAAGGAGGAGCTTTATACTTTAAAATGTTATTGTGGGACGAAGTTCTTAAATGCGTGGTACAAGTGAGCTGCCCTTTCAGTTGTTATACATTCAATTGTATTGTCAGACAAAGCCACACAACCTACAAATTCACATTGCAAATCTGCCAACAGTTCGAAATTTTTTTGGATGGAGTAACCTTCGATCGGCATCAGCATTAAAAAGAATAAGGCGGTGGATGTAAAACATCCCCAAAACAACTTGCCCGCTATGCCCACCACTTGCGATACACAAAAAATCTCAGTATGTGCATTAGTAACTACTAACGTTGGATCGAACTCATGTTCGAAACTGCTAAAATTACTGGAAAATGTAACTTGATGTAAAAACATATGAGAGACCTTCGCGCAACGCGTATCCCTTAACCTCCCGATTAACACCATGCCATTATCATCGAGTGTCGAAGAACAATGGCAACGATGCCAACAAGCCATTAAATCAGCCGCTACTGATGTGCAAGGTTTCTCACGCCCACCAGCAAGAAACCCTTGGTTTTATAAGGAATGCCGACAGATGCTCGCAGCCAAGACCGAGGCCTCAAAGGCTAAGTTGCAGGTGAACCGGAGAGCTGCCATTGAGCTCTATAGATAGAGACGAAGGGAATAACACCGACATTTCAGAAAGAAGAAAATAGATGGAGGATATAGAGAGGTGCCACTCCAGCAACTATGCTCGCTGGTTTTACCAAAGTGTAAAACGTCAAACCATGGATAACAGCCTCGAACAAAATCCTGTGAAGGTGAACAAGGAAATATCGTAGTTGAAACACAGTCGATGCTGATATATGGTAGAACTACTTCAACAGACTGTTAAACAGCGATGGCGAACAACATTCCGCTGTCAGGCAGAACGAACCATCCAATAAGAGCAACGACAGCGAAAACTGCCAACTACCTGACCTGAGTGAAGTGAGGATAGCAATATCTTAACTCAAGCTTAATAAGACCGCTGAAAGTGACGGACTTCCCTCCGAGCTTTATAAAGCCGGCGGCGATGAATTGGTAAAAAACATCCACCAACTCATAAGCCAAATATGGTCGGAAAAAAGTATGCCTGAAGAATGGAACGTCAGCATCGTTTTCCCAATCCACAAAAGAGGAGAACATCTAAACATCGCCTACAAGATCCTATCTGCGTCATCTGTGAACGCCTAAAACCGTTTACCAACAATCTGATCGGCCCTTATCAGAGTGGTTTTAGGCCAGGAAAGTCCACAACCGATCAAATATTCATACTTCGGCAGATCCTGGAAAAACCCCAAGAAGTCCAAATCGATACCCACCACCTATTCATCGATTTCAAAGCCGCATACGAAAGCATTTATAGAGACGAACTATACAGAGTTCGTCTCAGTATACAGAGTCTTGGTATACCGCCCAAAATCGTCCGTTTGTGTAGGATGACAATGGAGAATTCTCGCTGCTTCATCAGGGTCGGAAACGATCTCACCGAAACATGCGATACCAAAAAAAGGAATTAGTCAAGGCGATGCGCTGTCATTAGACTTCTTCAATTTTCTTGAAAATTCTTGAAAGGACTGTGCAAAACTCACGAGCCAACACCAGAGGCACAATTTTCTAAAATTCGGTACAGCTACTAGCATACGCCGACAAAATTGGCATCATTCGTAGGACCCAACGTTATGTCATAGCCATGTTTTCTGGTATACAGCTCATTTAGTTCTTGGCTGAATCTTCGTCACAGCGGTTGGCAAGAGTAATTCTTCGTTTAATTTCTGACGAGATGTTCTTGTCAGAGTTAATAGCGGAGCCAGTTCCACATTGCCAGCTTGTACTCAATCTCCTCCTGTACTTGAAAACGTAAGACATCCATCCACGCTTTCGAAACTTCTGCGCGTGTTTTTTCATCTGTCAGTACTCTTCCGAAGTAGAAAAACTACAGTATTTGTCCAACCCATCCTTTAAAAAGGTCCTTCTGAAAAGTTCATCTCCTCAACGACCGTTAAAAAGGTTTTTGTAGCAACGGATTACTTGATGTCATATATCACCAAAAAGTTTAACCAATCAATCCACCTTGATGTCGAAAACAAGGTGGTGGCACTTGATATTTCAAAGGCATTTGACAGGCAATGACATAAACCCTTTTGTCGAAAATTTGTGCTTCTGAAATTGATGAAACTCATCTTCTATGGATTAGAGAAGGTTAGAGGTTAGTAAGGTTAGATCTCATTGGCTGCACGCGATGCTCGTGCACACTTAGATCATAAAGGTCAATTGTGGTATCACGTGGATCTTGCGTACAGCAAGGACACCGATTTTGGTGCTGATATTTGATCTGTTTAGCATTTTCAAACAGATGGATCGCTTCTGGTGTAAGTTTGGCCATATCCATCTTCGGTTTGCTGTTTGATCGAATCCAGTTCGATCTGTAATTTACATGTAAAATAACTACTTGTGGTAGAATATAAAAGGTATTGCCCAGTCTCGCAAGCTCATCTGCCTTGCAATTAGGGACTACCTCCAAAACATTTATTTCAAGTAATTTTGGTCGGTTTTTAGTCAGCTACTAATCGAATAATTGCTGGTGTTCTCCTGGTTTCCGTTTTTTCTCCAACCCTCTTTCCTATTTTTATAAATCTCTAGTCTGCAACTTCAAATTCAATGCGTTCCTTACTGATGACAGTACACTTATTCGTTCTTATTCGTTTTCAAATCCAAAGCCTTCATCATCGGGCATGGACTCAAAACGGCCAAATATGTTTATTTCCAGAAATTCCGACCTCAAATTTAATAGTAACGACCTTCGTAGGAATCACCACATATTCTTACTCGCAAAGAAGCAGCGAAATATATAGCTTTCCTTACAGATGCAAGAAAACTTTGGCCTCTTTTGATCTGAATCTAATATTTTGCTGTTCAGATGCAGCAATAGATAATTGCTACTACCCTACTGGAAAAAAAGGAGCTTGCGATAAAAGTGCCAGAAGACACATTTAATAACGAAATTTATCTTGCCTTATACTCCGCTTATCTACCATAATTTTAGCAACAAATTCTCAAATGAGACTGCCACATGCCGCGGCTCAATAAAACTTGCCGTGTCATGAATCCTAGTCAATTTACCCTCAAGCCTATCGTCGGACGTAATATGAAATATAAAGATCCATTCTTGAGGGCGTTATCTAAGCGCTATAAGTTATTCTAAATGGAAAGAATTTTTACTATGGATAGTGGAGGGTATCCTATATTGTTTCATCATTACAGCAATCTCTAAAAGTCTTTTGTAAGATTCATACCATACCACAGCATTCCAAACACAAGTCTCAAAGTAGCACACTGCCTTCCAGAGATAATAATGAAAATTACTATGCAAGGGGTGACAACTAAACTTCTGAGCGCCCATTACCACCGACGTATACCGTCAGATTTAAAGATGTTTTACGAAGTACAAACTAATGATGGTACTACAAGGACAACCACCCACAAACTCCCACATAACGACTTTAACATGCCACTCTACTTATTTTTGTACAAAGTGATAGAAAGAGAAGTCCATTTAAATCTTTGTGCTCCCACAAAAACATGACTTTCATCTAAAGCTGAGTTTTACCGCCCCACAGTAGATAATTTAATTTCCCACCTTCACGAACACCTTTCCTAATAAGTCACGTCCGTCGACGACTTCTGAGAACATTGTGGAAATAAAAATAATATAAAAAAAAATTACCGCCAACAACTTTTCCGCATGCCTAATATTTTATCGTTCGCACCTTTCCCAAGCAGGTCGAACGCCGAGCAGCGGGGATAATTAAAACGAATTACACGAACCAACTAAGTGCTTCCATTCTTATCCAGTTGCTCAGTATGCCTGTCGGTGGTTGCAAAAATCCAGCGCGAATATAACAAAAAAAAATTAATTATTTTTCCTTCCAACTAATTATGTGGTTTTATCGCAAACCTCAATTAACGCAAATGTACCGACGTACTTTAGTATTCCGGTTTTGTATCTTATTTCAGCTTTGTTCCATTTCACTTTTTTTTTTTTTAGTGCACATTTACATATCCTGTTTCATAGAACCTGGGCGGAACAACTGCCTTGAGTTAGTATGTGTAGATGCGTTTGATTGTGGAGAAAGGAAAATCCGCTTAAACCGGAAAGATTTCATATAGCAGTTGCCGGTCTACAGTGGAAGGTACTTCAGTAGTAGAGAATACCGCCTTAAGCCGAGTAGACTCTTGCAGGGCATTATTTAACCTATTCTTCCTGTTTTCCTGACAACGCGCAATGCACAATGTTAGCAGAGAATATGACCTACTAGTCTACATATTATGAAAACATTTAGAAAATTGTGAAGGGCAAATATTTGAGGCCATTTTGTACCCAGATACGGCGGCTTGATACAACTGTTCGTCATATAAATTGCTACTATCTCACAATATATGCAAGTATTATTGGAAGTTCTTATAATTTTGGATCGTCCAGAGAATATTTATTGAAACTAACGTTTTTCCACTAGCAGCTTGGAGATTTGACAACTTTTGGGTAGAGTAATTGAAGACCACTAAAAGGAGACCCTCCGAACTGCGCCAACTACAGAGGCATAAGTCTCATCGAATTCGCCCACAAGATCCTATCTGCCGTAATATGTGAACGCCTGAAACCGATTACCAACAACCTGATCAGCCCTTATCAGTGTGGTTTTTGGCCAGGAAAGTCAACAAGCGATCAAATGTTCACACTACGTCGGATTCTGGGAAAAACCCAAGAAGTCCAAATCGATACCACCTATTCGATCGATTTCAAAGCCGCATACGACAGCATTTATGGAGACGAACTATACAGAGAAATGTTTAGTTTGGTATACCGCCCGAATCCGTCCGTTAGTGTAGAATGACGATACAGAATTATCGCTGCTCCATCAGGGTCAAAAACGACTTCACCGACAAATTCGACACCAAAAGCGGATTTAGGCAAGGCGATGGCCTGTCATGTGAATTCTTTATTTTGATTTTTTATAGGATTGAGCAAAACTCTCGAGCCAACACCAGAGGCACAAGTTTTTAGCATATGCCGACGTTTGTTAGTATAGAGAAGGAAGCGGCAAAAATTGTTAAGCAGTAAATGAGGGTAAGACGAAGTACAAGGTGGCGCAAAAGTAATCCTCCTATCAGAAAATGCTTTGAATTTTGCGATTGGGCTTAGCAGTAAATGAGGGTATGCTGTCATCATGAAAGGACACACAGCATCGAAGAATTGGACAGAACGTCACCATTGACAGATATAACTTTGATGTAGTACGGGACTTTGTCTATCTGGGCTCCGCTATTAACTCTGACAACAACATCTCGTCAGAAATTAAACGAAGAATCACTCTTACCAAACGCTGTTTCTTTGGGTTAAGTAGGCAATTTAGTAGTAAAACCCTCACTCGATCTACTAAGAAAATCCTATATAATACCCTGATTATCCCAGTCCTGCTCAACGGTGCTGAAGCATGAACCGTATCAAAAGCGGATGAAGAAATCCTTGGTTGATCTGAGAGGAAAATTCTTCGAAAAATCTTCGGTCCCGTTTGCGTTGACGGGATATAGAGACGAAGATGGAACCAAGCTTCAACGACGAGCTGTTCCGCGACATGGCCATGGTCAGAAAACTCCACCTTGGACGTTTAGGATGGCTAGGATATGTAGAACGAATGGACACCAATACTCCGGCTCGCAGAGTCTTCGATTCCCAGCCGACCTCAAACAACTTGGAGTGCGCAACTGGAGGCAGTTAGCTAAGGACCGGGCTAATTGGAGAAGCACGTTGGTTGAGGCCCAGGTTCATTCCGGACTGTAGCGCCATTTTAGTGAGTAAGTTAGTTCGGTTTGACTTATGTTTCACTGGTAATGAGAAATTGATTTTTTTGTTTGTCAAAATACTTTTTTTCGAACTTTTAAGTTTTCCCAACATTTTGAAAAAGTGGAGTTGTCTGGTTCTAACGCTGGCACCTTCAATTTCAAATTGTTTCATTTTACTCATCCGCCAACTGACAAACAATTGAAATTGCTTATGACCTGTTGTCCTAAAATGTCAGAGTAGCTCTTGTAGATAGTCCAATCCGCCCACTGCATTTTCAGAATTATTTCGTTGCTATCTTCGGAAAAGGAAAGAAAAAGTTTTACGCGTCTCTCATCTACTGTCATCAAGACTTTACAAAGGGGATTAAAGTCAATCTACAGCCAAAGTATCTTCCTTAATCACCGTAGATATGGGTATCAAAGGGTATTATGATTATTAAACAAAAAAAAAAAAACAAATTTATTGTTAGTTCCCCCATGAAATGTTGCAATATTTGGAAGGGAATGAATCCTCCATACAAAGATCCACTTCATTGGATTATTTGCTTTAGTGTTTCATTGTAAATCACTCAACTTTGTAAAAGACTCATTTAACTCCCCAACATCTGCTTCTATCAACCCCTTTCATTGTATGTAACAACATCCCTTTACCAGTGAGGAAAATATGCATGCATAACTTATTTTGCTCATTAGCGTCTTGTTTAAGCGAAAGTGGTCACATTTTCAGAACAATGTGCCACTCTTTTATATTTACCAACATGCATTATACCCTCACTAGTTACCCACGTTTGCATAACAACACTGGCTTATACTTTTCAATTTTACAAACACCTCCGTATTCTCTTGTTTCAAGCTCAATAGGTTCCGATGAAAGCAAAACAAATGGTACAACATTCCGGGACCACTATCTCACAGAAATAGAAAATGTTTTCCGCCATAAATACCAAATGACAATCCGTCCATAATACACCATACATCATGATAGCCACATTGTGCAGCACTTACATTAAGACTTGAACAAAAAATAAATACGTAAGCCCGGCACCAATGTATCTCTCACATTGTCCTCTGCTCACATTAGCTTGGCTTTAAAATCACCATACCAACAAACAAAATGCAAAAAGAATAGAAATATATAACACCCACACAAACGCACGCAAACACTTCCACATGTGCTGGAGGATAATAGCAACTCGCTCCACACACGATTGCTGTGCGAATAATAAAGCTTTGTATATAGTTTTTCACTTTTCCATCGCGAACTAGAGGGAACAAAAAGAATGCAAAATGTAAGTACAAACAAAAGTTAGTAAACAGCACATATAAACACACATTCCACATGAAACAGAGAGAGAGAAAAAAACTCCAAAGCCATAGCTTTCCTTTATTGTTTTCTAGGCGGAGAGTTTTTATTTATATGTCGAAAGGAAATCCACAGGAGCAGGACCAGAGGCACACACAAAAACGGCAAACAGTGAGCAAAAAAAAAAAAATAAAACCCCCAACTGTACTCGTATCTTAAAGTGAATATCCATACCATACGAGGATGTGTGCAGCAAGAAACGAAGCATCCTTTTATCTCCTTTTGGACCTACTATCTCTGCCAGAGAGTTAAACAAACAAAATACACCAAACTCCAAGGGTACATTGTGCTGCACCAAATGCACCAGCAATCTTTTGCCTTTCTTAGTCCTGATGTTGTAAAAGGATTGCTTATTCGAATGCATAAACAACGGCGTCTTGGCTAAATGCCATTTAAGAAACAGAGGAAAACTTTCTGCAGCCCCCCAATTCCACTTTCTTTAAGCGAGGGGGCCGGGAAAAAGAAAGAACTCAGCCCAGGAAATGCAAGCGGAACACCTCTGCTCCCGAAAGACGCAAGATTCAGAGAGTTCCCTTCATGTCTGCCGGCATGCATTTCATAACGCTACAGAGCGCATTTTGTACAAAATAAGAAAATTAATTTCCCACAGAACATTCCAAAGTCATGGTGCTGCAGAGTGGCTTCCACTTCCATTTCCACCGCCACCTCCTGATGCAACCTATAATTTCTTTGGCGATTTAACAGCACCACTGCGGTTACAAAGCCCGGTGCAGGATAGTGACTTCATTTCGCTGAACCGTGCAAAGAAAGGGCAAATCTAAAAGTGGATCTCGTGACAGGTCCCACATCCGCTGTAAGCGAGTGAAAAACTTGGCATTTTCTTCCTTACCCAACAAGAGCCATGTGTGTGCACCGCCGAGTCACTGAGGGAAACGCGCGGATACGAATAAGTATTTCTTTCATAATCAGGGGGTATATAGTGCCCCACCAAGCCTGTATGTGGTGGCTTGGCTTTGCCATTCCCTTTGTGGTTTGATTTACAGGAAGAGCACACATTATTGTAAAACGTCAATTTAGTATGCATTAGCTGGTGTATGTTGAAACACACACCACATTCATAGCCACCCTTACCCAACCACACATGTACATATATCCCGAGCAAGGGACAACTTTATGCGGTATATGGGCACCATGTCGTTCATGGGGTCAATGGAATACTTCTTATGGAAAACTTTTCCAATTTTCTTCCTTTTTCCATCGCCCCTTGGCGAACAAGGATGTATATTCAAAATATGACGTTTCACTGCAGGCGATACCATTATACACAGTACAAGTGGTGAGTGGTTTAATACAAAATTTTGTGAGGACTTTGATTAGCATTAACATGACCATGACTGAGGAGTGAGAACATGTTAAAGTTCCGACATGTGGCGCAGGAATGCATCTCCTTCCTAATGCAGGGGATGTTTTGAAAAAGAAAAAACTTTTTGGTGGTGGTGAAAAGTTTTCGCAACTGCGGTTGGGACAATAGAATCTGGATTGTCCCAGGGTACATTTCTTTTGTTTCTTGCAAATCCCCCAAACACAAGTAAGGTACCTTACTAGAATGGAAGAAAGTTCAAATACTGGGTGCGGTTACCTTGTGAGTTAATTTTTGTTTTAACATTTGGGAGCTTAACTGTGGTTTCGTTACAGCAGCGTGGCAAATTGAAAATGAAAAGAAAATCGCACTTGAAAGGGAGGGATTACAAACAAGAGAATGGTTATGAGATATATTCAATCTGCACACATGTGAAGCGTTTATGGTTAGGGCGTTGCTTTGAATTTTAAGGTCAAATGGGTTATTTTTCTGGGCACCTATATCAAAAATTTATTTAAAGTCCTTCATAAGTGGTAAAAACTCAAAAATCTGATACTTAGGATCTATAGGGAAGCAGTCTGTTAGGCAATGCAATGACATGAGAACACAGGCGTTTTATTCCAGTTGATGTCTACCAATTCCGAGTGTGTTATCGATCGGATAAAGGGGATTGGATGTATTCCCAACAGTGATTCCTGAAGTAACAGTTAGGCTGCAAGAATAAATGAGCTATTCTGATGTATTCGGACATCATTTCGTAAAGCAACTTGAGGCATTGAAAAGAGATGGTGGCGGATGACCTGAAAGACAAACATCTTATGGATGGATTAACTTTAAGATAACCTCCTAATGGATGGATGTCATACAACAAAGGCAAACACAGATGGGAGTCAACTCGGCAAACCGCAGTCGTTATACATATGACAACACAATATTGGTAGCCGTTGGATACTGGTTTTTTACAACCTGGTTTGACTTGCTGGACGAAAAGTGACGAAAAACAGCAACACTTATAAACAGCCAGATCAGAATGGCACGGATTGAATACCCAGCCATCTGTCCCAGGCAAACCTAGACAAGCAGCTTCGACATATTCGGCAAACAGGATGTCCATGAATTTCAAGGGTAAGTCATGCCCCTTGAACAGAGATGGTGGCAGATGAACCGACTGACCCACGGTCAGGCCATCCAGGTTGGGGTTGGGGTTAACTACCCACCAAAAAGAACCATTGTTATGAAGCAACCAATAGCCTTGGAAAGTACGGACTTTATTGTTGACGACCCTGCTCAACGAGAAAAGCACAACGAGGTTCGTATCTGCACCTGGAATATGAGAACATTTAACAGGACAGGTGCAAGCGAACAACTAGCGGAAGCCCTTTATAGCTACCAAGCAGACATTACTACCATCCAGAAATTACGATTGAATGGGCCGGGGAAAAAAGAAGGAAGAAAAACTATGATGTCTACTACTTGACGTCTACTCTGTTATTGTGAGCAGAAACAGCTAATATTCGGATTCGGATTTGTTCTAAGTGCCAGACTTAGGCAAGAAGTTATATATTTTCAAGACATAAGCCAACGCATTGCAACAATCCGCATCAAGACCAAATTCATCAACATACGCGGTCACGCCCTGAAGGAGGAAAAAGAAAAGGATTGCTTCTACGAGCTCCTTGACAAAACCTATGGGTGACTTCTTATGTACGATGCTAAGATCGTACTGGGAGATTTAAACGCAGAGGTAGGACGAGAAGACACCTTAAGCAATATTATCGGAAAACATAGCCTGCACGACAATACGTCTGGTAACGGACTAAGACTAATGGACTTCGCTACGGAATTAAATGCCACTGTAGACTGCACACGGTTTTCTCAATTATTTATCCATAAGGGGATATGGCGGTCTCCAGATCAACAAAGGGTTAACCAAATTAATCACATTGCAATAGACAAGATGTACACATCCAGTATTTTGGAGATCCAGAAATTCCGAGGAGCTAACATCGACTTGGACCACTGTAGTAAGAATGCTAATATCCACCATACCACGAAAATCCAGAAATACTGCGAAACAATTTAATTTCGAAAGAATGCAATCGCAAGAGACCTTCGCATAGCCTCTCGACTAACTCCATACCAACGGCATCGAATATCGAAGAACAGTGGCAACGATGCCGCAACCGATGTGCTAGGTTTCTCGCGCCCACCAGAAATAATAGTTTGATGAGAAATGAGGTCAGATGCTCGCAGCCAAAAACGAGGCTTTCCAGGCTAAGCTGCAGATGAAGACGAGAGCTGCCATTGAGCTCTGTAGGCAAAGAAGAAGGAAAGAAGACCGGCTTTGTAGAAAGAAGAAAAAAGAGCAAGGACAGCGCGCGATCGAGGATATAGAAAGTTGCCACTCCAGGAAAGAATTTCGCAAGTCTTACCAAAGTTTAAACGTCAATGCCAAGGATACAAGACTCGAAAAGAATCCTGTCGAGATGAACATGGAAATATCGTAGTTAACACAATCAATACTGGGGTTATGGAGGAACCACTTCTGCAGACTGTTAAACGGCGATGACGAACAACATTCTGCTGTCAGGCAGAAGGAACAATTTGATATTGACAACGTCAGCGAAAACTGCCAACCACCCGACCTGAGTGAAGATAGGATAGCAATATATAAACTCAAGCTTAACAGGGCTGCCGGAAATGAAGGCCATCTCGCTGAGCTTTATAAAAACGGCGGAGATGTCTTGGTTAACAACATTCACCAACCAAAAGAATGGAACCGACAATGTGAACACAATTTCACGCATGTTAAGTCCTTAGCCCCTCCCATTTTAAGCGGAGGTTTAATTTAATGATGGTGGGAATGGGTATTCAATGATTCACACAGCTGATTGTAGCCCTCTCATTATGTTTGAAGTACACATCATTAAAATATTAATTCAATTAAAATTCCATGTCTGCCTTAAGACGAAAATTACTTGATATGCCAGAGTCAACCAGCAAGCTTAAAATTTAACTGTCTGCTAGAATATGGTAAAATTTATGTCGAAGGTATTAGTCGCATATATCATGCGATTATGTTTCCATACCCTAGGTGCAAATAATATTTCATTGTTCGAGTATCTCAGAATGAAAAGGAGCAATCGACGACTTAAAGATGTAAGACGATTACAATTTCCACACCTTCACACACGAACAAACATATTCTCATGTCTGAAACCACCATGCCATCAGCAAGGATTCCTGTCGTAAGTACTTATCTATACCGACTAAAGGCTATTTAATTATTTCCAAAGTCGTTATGTGGGCGAGGTAAGAGGTAAAACGTGTTCCTTTCAAACTTTTTAGCTTCCATAAATTTGCTTGAATATGTTTATTTAAATGAATAAATGGTAATCTAATTTATGTATCTATTAGCGTACCAATAAATTCTGAGGGACTTCAAGTTGTCCGTGGGGGAGCATAACTGTCTGAAGATATTAATACTTATTTTTGGTATTGAAAATTTATTGAGTACTTATCTAGCCCTGTGGCGTATACGTAACATTTTTTTGACTGCGAGGACACAATCTTTAATTGAAACACTCGACTTTATATTTTGTTGTGTACTTAGCGTCAAAGGATTCGACTCATTTAACAAGCTTACGCCAAGTAAATGATGTGGGTGATGAGGGGTTTCTAAGTGTATCTAGGTTTTAAAATTTTATTTGAGGGCCAAAGAAACTGTCAAAAGTTTTAAGTGGCAGTGTAAAGCGGGTGAAGGAACTTGATGTGCATATTAAAAGTGATTTTGATTTTGATGGTGCAATTTGGAAGAGCTTTCTCACTATGGTAGACTATGGTAGACTATCCACTCGGGAAAGTTCAAACACGAGAACAATATTCAATTGAAAGGTTTTTCTCCATATTTTTCCATCGCATATGTCAATAAATGAGTTACATAGCTTAGCAGGTCAACAGCTGAGTGATTCTTTTAGAACCTATTGCCTACATCTTATAATAGCAATCCTTATTAGATAGTAAAGGAATAGTTCTGTAGATTTGAAGCATGCATACCTTTTAGAAATGGAGAAATTTTTGAGTAATTGAGGAAATTCTATTTTGGTGCGCTAATATGCTGTAATTACTTACATGCTTAAGTGGCGCTACAGTTCGAAATAAACCTGGGCCTCTACCAACATGCCTCTCCAGCCCTGTCCTTAGCTAACTGCTTCCAGTTGCGCACCCCAAGTAGGTTGAGGTCGGTTTCTATTTATGCGCACCACTCAAGGCGAAGTCTTCCTCTTCTGCGTCCAACGTCTGGCTGGGGATCGATGACTCTGCTAGCTGGAGTATTGGTGTCCATCTATTCTACATGTCCTAGCCATCTTAAAATTCCAATGTGGATTTTTTTGACCAGGGGCTCGTATAGTTCTTGGTTGAATCTTCGTCTCTACAGCCCAGAAACACAAACGAAACCGAAGATTTTTCGAAGAAATTTCCTCTCGACCAAGGATTTCTTCATCCTTTTTGATTCAGCGCCGTAGGGCAGGACTGCGATGATAAGGGTCTTTTATAGGATCTCCTTAGTTCGAGTGAGGGCTTAACTACAAAATCGCCTTCTTAATCCTCAGCGATTGGCAAGAATAATTCTTCGTTTAATTTCTGACGAGATGTTGTTGTCAGAGTTAATAGCGGAGCCGATGTAGACAAAGTCCCTTACTACCTCAATGGTATATCTGCCAACGTAGACGTTCTGTGCAATTCGTTGGTGCTGTGTGTCCTTTCGTGTTGACAGCATATATCAAATCTTACTTCTTACAAGCAATCGTGGCTATAACATCACGTTGATTCCTACCAATGATGCCAATATCGTCGGCGTATGCTAGTAGTTGCCCCGATTTTTGGATAATTGTGCTTCTGGTATTGGCTAGTGAGTTTTGCGCAATCCTCTCAAGAATCAAATTGAAGAAGTCATATGACAGAGCATCGCCTTGCTTTACTCCTTTTTTTGGTATCGAATGTGTAGGTGAGGTTGTTTACGACCCCGATGGAGCAGCGAGAATTCTCCATCGTCTTCCTACACAAACGGTCAAGTTTGGTCGGTATACCAAAACTAGACATGACTCTGTACAGTTCGTCTCTACAAATGCTGTCGTATGCGGCTTTTGAATCGATGAATAGATGGGGGGTATCGATTTGGACTTCTTGTTTTTTTTTTTTGAATCTTCCAATGTATGAAAATTTGATCGGTTGTGGACTTTCGTGGCCTAAAACCACACTGATATGAGCCGATCAGATCGTTGGTAAACGGTTTCAGGCGTTATAAAGCTCAGTGGTAAGGCCGTCATATTGGCAACCATGTTAAGCTTAAGTATAGATAAGTTTAGGTATATATGCTATCCTCACTTCAATCAGGTCGGGTGGTTTGCAGTTTTAATAGTCGTTGCCAATATTGATTGGTTCGTTCTGCCTGACAGCGGAATTTCTGTCGTCATTGCCTTTTAACAGTCTGCCTAAGTGGTTCTTTCATATCTACAGCATCGACTATTTCTCAACTACGATATTGCCTTGTTTATCTTGACAGGATTCTGTTCGAGCCTTGTATCCTTAGCTTTGACATTTTTTTCTTTGATAAAACTGTGGCGCCTCTCTATATCCTCGATCGCGCGCTTTTATTTTCCTTTTTTCTTCTTTCTGAAAACCCGGTGTTCTTCCCTTCTTCTTTGGCTATATAGCTCAATGGCGGCTCTAGTAGGCCACGTTCATGGCTGCGAGCATCTTTCGTCATTCTTCATCAAACCAGGGGTTTCTTGCTAGTAGGCGCGAGAAACCTGGCATATCAGTTGCGGCTGATCTAATGGCTTGTTGGCATCGTTGCCATTGTTCTTCGACATTCGATGCTGGTGGTATGGTGTGAAGTTCTTTGCGGTCTCTTGCGCTTGTAGTCTTTCGACATTAAATTTTTTCACAGTATTTCTGGGTTATTGCGGCGTGGTGGATATCCGCATTCTTACCTTGGCTGGAACGACGTAGTGGTCCGAGTTGATATCAGTTCCTCGGAATGTTCAGGCATCTGAAATATTGGATGAGTGCCTCCTGTCTATCGCAATGTGATCATATCGGTTACCCATCCGTTGATCTGGAGACCCCCATTTCCCCTTATGAGGAAACCGTGTGCTGGCTGGCATTCGGTTCCGTAGCGAAATCAATTAGCTTAATTCCGTCACCAGACATGTTGTCGTGAAGGCTATGTTTTCCGACAATATTGCTAAAGACATCTTCTCTTCCTACCTTTGCGTTAAAATCATAGTCGCTCATAGGTTTGGTCAAGGAGCTCGTAGAAGCAATCCTTAGCTATGTCATATTTTTTCTCTTCGGGGCGTGCGCATATAAGGCATATATGTTGGCGAATTTAGCATTGATAAGGATTATTACAATGCATTTGCTAATGTCTTGGAAACATAAGACTTCTTGCCTAAGTCTGTTTTAACACATCCGAATCCGAATAGTCGCTGTTTCTGCTCACTATGACACGGTCCGTAGTGTTTTCATCCTCTTTTTGCCTGGCCCATCCCATCGTATTTGCTGGATGTTTGGATGTAATGTCTGCTTTGTAGCAGTTTAGTGCTTCCGCTAGTTGTTCGCTTGCAACTCTCTGTCGAACGTCGTTTTCCTATTTTCGCTTAGCAGGGTCGTAAACAATCAAATCAGTCCTTTCCGAGGCTATTGGTTGCTGCATAACTATGTTTTTTTCATATATGAGTGGGTAGTTAACCCAAACCACAAATCCCAATCTGGATGGCAAGTTCCAATTTATTAGATACACCTAGAATATATGGCCATCAGTATCGACTGCGGGATTGAGAGCTGCCCTTGGCCTTTCGCCTCATCCGCCACCATCACTTTTCCATGCCCTTTGAACAGAGACTTACCCTTAAATTTCCTAGACAACCTGTTTTCTGAATATGTCGAGGCATCTGGTCTAGTTCCTTGCCATTCTGACCAGGCTGTTTGTAGTGTTGCTGTTATCAACATTCGAGACCAGTACCCGATGGTTACCACCTCGGGTTTAAAATGAGTCCATTTGCTGTGTATTCAGATTCGTCCCTCCTTCCCTTTGAAGCAATCAGATTCTTCCCTCGTTCTACAACACCCAACCATCATCTCTGTTGTCTGGTTGGTTCTATTTTGTCGTTCGATTCTTACATCCACTTATTTCAGCCTTTTAGAATTTCGCAAACGTTTGACGAAATTTTAATGCTCCGTCCATCTTAAGAAAAGTCAACAGTTCACAAGTATACTTTTTTGACTGCAGGTCCCGTAATGCATTTTCTTGCTGTTAGGGCAAATAGACGATTTGAATAACCCAACAATGTGTGATCGATACTGATTGTTTTTAACCACTGAAAACCATCATTCCAAGGGACGGCGATTGGTTTTGGGGATCGTTTGCTACCAGAACGCTAAGACTCATCAGCTTCCCTTTTAAGTCCAGTCGCCACCGCACTTCACAAAAACTAACATCGGGATTGGATGTGTCGAATCTTGCCTCTCGTAAATGTGCCTCCACTTATAGCAGATATATTACATTCTCCCGTACCTATCGCCAACAAAAAAAAACTTCTAGGAAACACTCTATTATGCTATTCGCTGTTGCGCCTCTTAAAGTATATTCAGTCAGTCCTGAGCCGTTTTCTACTGACTATATATTCCCCAGGAATCTCCATCAACCTGTCACCTATAACAGTATGCCAAACTCAACGTCTGATAACATTTATCATCAACAATACATTCAGGGAGTGATGTTCATAAGCTCCAAGAACCCACATGAAATATAAACGAGGCATTGTCATCATTCATGCCTAAATAAGTTTCAAGAAATCTATAGAAAAATGTATTTCAATTTATGGCTGACAAACTCTATAAATAATACAAACATTTGTACTACCTATACATGTGTAAAAAAAAAAGAAGTATCTCATATGCTGCGCCAAATAAAGGTTCGTAATAACGTTTGTTTTGTCCTTATTAATCATGAGATTCGCTTTTGTTCGAGAGTAGAACAAATTAAGCTTTAAATTGGCACGGCAGGGTTATGCTATTGTGTTGATTATACAAACTAAATCCTAGCGACAAAAACTCAACGGTCACGCGATTTTTATATGTGTACCGTCATTAATTTTGAAAACACGAGAGTGTACATACACACAAACAGCACTCATATGCCAACACTCATCCAATTAATATAAACCTATTATATAAATTAATTAATAATAACTATGGCCAATTAATTATTCAGCTAGAATAAGCCTATTACATTAATTTGAATTGTGATAACAGTGAGTTCTATTTAATCGAGCGGTTTTTAGACAGCATATATGATAGTTGGAGGTGGTTTGTGGAATGTCCGACACACTGTGATTAAAACATTTTTGGATAAGGGAAAGGTTTGCTTTAATTGGAAATGCTGATTCAATTTTACATTAAGATGATATCATATTTTTGTAATCATAAAACTTGGTTATGTTAGTTTAGGTATGAAGGGTTGATATGCAGAAGATAATCGCACTTTAAACAATGTAATTTCATAGTTATGATCTTTGCGTGTAAATCCCTTGTCTTTAGACCACCTTAAATGAGATAATATTCAACCAAGATTTTAAAACGTAGGGACACATGTACGCCTAATGCGTTCATCTTTAAGATTCTCTTATGTAGAAAATAAATATAAGTTAAGTACAGTCATCAAGACGAACTATATAGAGCCATGTCTAGTTTTGGTATTACGCCCAAAGCCGTCTGCTTATGTAGGATGACGATGGAGAATTCTCGCTGCTTTATCAGGGTCGGAAACGACATCACCAACACACTCGATACCAAAAAAGGATTCAGGCAAGGCGATGCGCTGTCATGTGACTTCATCAATTTGTTTCTAAGTATATGCTGTCAACACGAAAGGACACACAAAATCGACGAATTGGACAGAATATCACAGAGATATCTTTGAGGTAGTAAGGGAGTTTGTCAACCTCGGCTCTCTTCAGAAATTAAACGAAAAATTACTCTTACTCAATCGCTGTTTCTTCGGGCTAAGAAGGCTATTTAGTAGTAAAGCTCTCACTCAAATCCCAGTACTGCTTTACGGCGCTGAAGCATGGACCATATCATAAATGGATAAAGAAGGATTTTCTCGATTCGAGAGGAAAACTTTTCAAAAAATCTTCGGTCCCGTTTGCGTTGACGGGCTTTGTTGGCGGGATAAATTCTTCCACTCGGGAAACTCGGTTAGCAACGAATGTGCACCACCTGCTGGAATGTTGACGAAGCCAGGCTAATGCAACAGATGAATCAGTCCATCAGTCAATATTGCGAACCCGCTTATCAAGAACAACTTTCCATGAGCCATTAGTTGCGCCGTGAGGCCGCGCACAGCTCCGCAGCATACGCAGCTTCCGATGCGTCTGCAAAGCCATGCAAGTCCGTTGTTGCGTTTGGGTCACCTCGGTATTCTTATTGCTGCCAAACTGGAGAGATTTGCGCGATAATTCAACCATTTTTGTCTAACAATTAATGGAACTTTTTCATCCCAATTGATTTTGGTTTTCCAAAGACTTTGAAATAACATTTCTGGAATGACTGTGCCTTAGAGGATCGAAAAGCTTTGCAGCAGCTGCAAGTAAAAGACATTTAGTGAGAACATTGACATTTAACTCATAAGCCTGGACGATATATGCAAAGGCATCTGAGGACGGATTCCACTGAAGTCCCAATGTTTTGACGCTTTCGCAATCATTTTTGTCTATTACCTCGAACGCTGTTTTTACTTCACGCTACTTATGTGGTATCGAATTAAGGACGGCAGTAGAATTCGATGACCATTTCCGTAAATGAAACCCACTACGATAAGGCATGCTAGCCAATCCACTATGTAGCTGTTTCAGTTCCACTTCGCTGGAAGACCCATTGAGGAGGTCGTCCATATAACGGGTGATCCAAGTAGAGATACTTTTTTCAATAGCCTTTTTTGACAGATCACATGTGAGTCGTGTCATGCTGTCATGTTATTTTTGTTTAGTATTGTTTGGAATTTCATAATGAAAAGACTTACGCGTGAACAACGTTTACAAATTGTTCAACTTTATTATGAAAATTCACGTTCTGTGAGGAATGTGTTTCGTGCACTTCGCTCAACTTATGGTCAACATAATCGGCCTACTGAGCGTACTAATCGCAACACCATCACCCATTTTGAGACCCAGCATTCATTATTGGATAATATTCGACCGAATAGACCACGTCCAGCACGCTGTGAAGAAAATATAGCGGCCGTAGCTGAGAGTGTACACGAAGACCGTAGAGAGTCGATTCGGCGCCGTTCGCAGCAACTCGGACTGACGTATGGAACGACTTGGCGCATTTTGCGTCAAGATCTTAAATTGAAAGCGTACAAAATACAGCGTGTGCAACAACTGAAGCCGCTCGACCTTCCCAAGCGACATCGCTTCGCTCTATGGGCTCTTGAAAAGTTCCAAGAAGATCCGACGTTTTCGAGGCAAATTTTGCTTAGCGATGAGGCCCATTTCTGGCTCAATTGGTATGTAAACAAACTAAATTGCCGCATTTGGGACGAAGAGCAACCTGAAGAGATTGAAGAACTGCCACTTCATCCAGAAAAAAACACGGTTTGGTGTGGTTTGTGGGCCGGTGGAATCATCGGTCCATATTTCTTTAAAAATTATGCCGGTGCGAACGTAACCGTTCGTGCCATGATAACCGACTATTTGATGCCTGAAATTGAAGCTCGTGATCTCTGCGACATTTGGTTTCAGCAAGTCGGCGCCACTTCCCACACATCACATCAATCAATGGACTTATTGAGAGAACATTTCGGTGAGCACATAATTTCACGTTTTGGGCCGGTCGATTGGCCACCAAGATCGTGTGATTTCACACCGTTAGACTTTTTCCTGTGGGGATATGTAAAGTCAAAAGCTTATGCCGACAAACCCGCTTCAATTCAGGCCTTGGAGGTAAACATCACGCGTGTCATTCGCCAGTTACCAGTCGAAATGCTCGAACGAGTGATCGAAAATTGGACTCAGCGGATGGACCATCTGCGACGTAGCAACGGCCAACATTTGATAGACATAATCTTCAAAAAATAAATTCCAAAGAATGTTCTTTCAAATGGTAATAAACATTCTCCATTAAATTTCAATTTTCTTGTGTTTTTTTCTTTAAAAAATTAGGGAACCTCGAAATGGATCACCCTTTAGAAATCACATTGAACCGGTTCAGCTGCTGCGGGGAAATCATGGCTTTCGTCTTTGACGACCAGATAGGATGCAGATGCGACGCCATATATCACCGTCAATAAGCGATAATCTTTGACTAGATCTGCCGGCGAACTGCGCCAACCAATGCGCTTGAAGTCCATATGTTCTTTGTGAAACCTTACTTGTCGGTACATCTTCTCCACATCACCAATTAACGCGAATCGATGGCACCGAAATCGGAGTAATGTGGAAGAGTCCAGGTTGCAGCTGCGGAACCACAAGTTGCGCATCATTTAAGGAAAATCCAGACGTTGTTAAAGGTGAGGCATGAAAACAACCCTCAACTTCGTTGTCGTTCTGCATTCCTTTACCACTGCCCAATGCGGCATGTAAAAATACATATTGCGAGTGAAGCGGTACATCTTTAGCAAACATCTTCTCCATTCGATATAAAGCTCGAACAGCTGCGTCTCGAGAATTTCCAAGTTTAATTTCCCACAACAGAGCGTCCATCGGATTGGCGACTATGTGAACTTTTGAAGATGTCTTCGCATAGATCTTCTTCACCATTAAGAAATTTTGATTCGGGCAATTCCTCTACCTGCCAAAACTTGGTTACTGCTTTCGTTAGAGCGGTATCCGAACGATTAGTAACGATGTTTGAAAATGCATAGGCGGTGAGGGTGGGTAAGGTGGTGTGGGTTTCCGAAGAGTACCTATCCTTGAGTTGACTGCTGTGCAATAGGAGAGTCTTTAGGTCTACCAGCTTACCCTTCAAGAAGAAAACGTCCTATCTGGTCACAGCCTATTAAATGCTGCCGGCACATGTTGAACAGTTCCTCTGGGGCGACTAGCGGCAACGGCACATATACTTTCGATTGTCGTCGTAGACGGCTTAATATCAAGCTGTAGTCGTTCAACGCATGTCTTGGCGATGAATGTGAAATGCGATCCGTTGTCAAACAATATTCTCACTGGCTGAAAACGTCCGGAACTCTCCCTGACTTTGGCAAGAGCAGTGCTTAGGAGAATTTGCTGATCCGTGTTGAATACATTAGTTGATGAAACAACTGCGACTGGTTGCGGAGGCTCCTCCGTATGGAGCAGCGTATGATGGTGAGCTTGGCATAATCGGCAAGTGTTCGTATTGCGACATACATTTTCTTGCTGGACATTTGACAGATAATTTTTACACAAAGATTTTTCTTGTGCGACGAGAATTCTGCGAGAAGTTGGCAATGCTCTGAATTGCTACCAACCATAAATCCTGTGTTTTCCACCGCATAAATCACATCCAGAGTTTTTCTTTTGTGATGGTGATGCGAAAGCTGTTTAAGACTTCATTTTGGACTTGAAAACTTGCTGTTGGTTGATTGGGTTATGTGACTTGACAGGTTTCAAGAACATCAACAAGTTAAACAAGTGACGATGGCTTTCATGGTCAAGTCTGCTCACAGTAAGATGCACAAGCCAGTCATCCCAGTTGGTAACGGGTCTACCTAGCGATTTCAGCGATCTATAATTCTCCTGGATGTTGCCAAGCAATGATCTGATACCTGTGGGTGACTTCCACTCAGACAGTCATCCAGAGAAATGATGCAAATCAATTCGCGGCAGCTTCACGTCCACATGATGGCTGGATTTTTTGGGGCTTATATTGTTGGAGTTAGCCTTTATTTAAAGCTGTGCTCTTGTGTAGTTGGAGAATGCGATCCACACTCGCCACAGGTGTCATCAACCTCACCCTGCTCGTGGCTGAATTGCTCCTATTGGTAGGTCAAAAGTTTCAGGAACGATTCAATGTCCGCTTCGACATAAAATTCTGCTTTCTTGCTTGAGTCCATGAGACGCTTAAGCGCGTTCCTCAAAACGGCTCGTCTGGTGGTACACATTCGGCGGTGAACAAAGACAATGAGCGAGAATGAAACGGGAAATTACAATTTATTCTGGCCAGATGCCAAGGTATTTAACTTCACTTCTCAATGCCATCGGCTGTCCATGCTGTCTAATGATACGAAATTTTTTCAGTTTTTTCTGGTATCTGTAGAAGCTCAATGCAAGCTCAATGTTCTAAACAAAATCGGTCCTTAACAGAATCATCGCAATATCCCTTAATGTGATGGATGTCACGTTGTAAAAGTATGTTGATGACCCTGATTTTGGACCTGATCTAGATTATCTGCGTACGCTTTAGCGAGTTGGATTTCACCGCCCCCTGTTGTAAACCGTTTTTACTGTCAAAAACTTTACTCGAAGTTACGTTTAAACATTGAACAACGAACTTCTTTCCCATAAGCATTTAAAAATCATATATAGCATGGGCTTACGCATGGCTAGTCTGGTCAGCTTGTAGAAAAGCCCCTCTAACCATACGGTGTCGAAGGCCTACTCAAAGTCAACCAGACAGGCCCCTGTGCATTTTCCTTTGGAGTTATTGCATTGGATGTCGGAGACTAGTTTCAACGTAGCAGAATGGTGACATGCCTCGCTCGATAACCAAACTAATTTTCAGGAGGAATTTTGTTTTCCTCGACCCAGTTAAACAGAGCTCTATTGACTATCTCTTCGAATACCTTGCTTACATTCGGCAGAAGGCTTATGACCGAAGATTTGCAGGGTTTGTTTTATCCTTGTCCTTTTTGTGTATAGAATTTACCACCGCCGTTTTCCAGTGTACCGGATAATGTGCGTTATTCAGTTCATTGTTAAACAGGGTGGCGAAAAATCGACGGCTCCGACCACATGTTAAACAAAACTAAAAAAAGGCGTGTGTTTTCAAACTTTTGCAACTTAAAAGTTATGTTGATCAGCTTTACCTTGGTGGCCCGCGTTGCTGAGGTCTTGAACTCCATCTCTAACGTAGCTTACGCCACTTAATTTCTCCGCCGCTTAGGGTGTGTCCAGTTATATGGCAGGATAATTTTGTTTTTATCAGCAGTACCTTAATGGACTAATTTGTGAGTTCTAAGGTGTCTAGCAGAATGTTTTCTCTTTGTTTTCCTCCTTTACATTTTCGTAATAAGCCCGGATATATATTCTGCGCTTAAAAAAATCAAAGAGGTTCGAAAAACTTCGTTAGAAAAACAGCTTTTATGTAGATTTTGCAGGCTTTTTGTCCAAAACAAGACCTAGGATGATTGACGAGAGCCAGATTTATTACGCAAGGGTCTGTGTGTGACTACTAACCTTAGAAATGCCAATTAAGTTTTTTACTAGTACTTCCTTCCATCACCCCACAATTCATTTCAATACCTATTATCAACAGTTAGTGTTCCTATGGACCGAAGCGGGATTGTCGAACCGAACCGACCGTCAATAGACCTATTAAAACTAACTTTACCTTACCTACGTTTGGTGTTAGGTGAACGGGAGTCGGATTCGATCGAAACAAATAACTCAATTTACACCAACACGGATGGGTCTTAAACAGAATCTGGAGTGGATGGAGGTGTTTTCTCCGAGATGATTAAACTAAGCATATCATTTCGCCTTCCCAACCATAGTAGCGTTTTCCAGGCGGAAATCATGGCAATCAAAGAAGCGTTATCCTGGCTGAAATGGAATGTTATATCCAAGCATCTTACCAAATTAGCATCTTCAGTGAAGCCAAGCGGCAATAAAATCCCTGGAAGCAATCTCGTTCAATTCGAAATCAGCCCACGAATGCCGCATGTGTCTTAACGAGATGGTGGAGCATTTTACCATTCACCTCTGTTGGGTGCCGGACCATAGCGACACACAAGAGAATTGCAAGGCAGATGAGCTCGCCAGACAGGGAACAACCCACGATATTCTACCGCTCGTAGACATGATAGGTATGCCCACCACTGCATGTAATTTACAAAACAAACTGGATGCGATCAAGAAAGCAAACCGCAGATGGATTAACGGCACAACGTGTTAAATATCCAGGCAACTCTGGCTTACCTTTAACCAGAAGCGCTTGATCTGCTTGACAATGCTGAACAGAGCAAACATAAGCAGCATTATCGGTGTCCCTACAGGACACTGTCCGATAGGCCTACAGGCAAGAAGACTAGGTCTCTTCAGCAATGACTTTTGCAGAAGCTGCTTAGACGAAGAAGAGGATGAAAGAATTGCTCACCTTCTATACTCTTGTCCTGCTCTCTCAGTAAAAAGGAAACTTCATCTGGGAGAGTACTCCTTTGACAATCTAGCTGCCTCATATCAAAGAATGCCTTGGGAACAAAAAACAGAAACTTTTGCTCACCAGCTTCATGGTACGGGCGGTATGCACGTGCACATAAGAGAAAAGAGATCCAAATATATATGCTAGTATGGCCCGCCATAGAACAATTTTTCTTGTATGCAGTGCGTCATCTGTATGGCTTTATAATATTTGCTAACAGCAATGTCAGAAACCTTCTTCGCTACAGAGTTAGCTCTGAATGGTTTAATTAGGCGAATGAATATAGGAAAGTCTACAGATCCACGTGGTACCACAACGGACCTTAATTGTCTAAGTGTGCACGTGCATCGCGTGCAGTCACTTCAACCTAACCTAACCTACCTTTCCTAACCTTAAAAAAAATTGTTAGTCACGTCATCATGAATGCCTGTGAACAAAAACCTTGGTCCTGAATCCCAACACTCCTGTTGATACTAACATTTGTATTTTGTTGCAAACATAGCTATGTAATAGAAAAAAGGATTAAAGAAAGCGTGTACCCGTTGATTTCAGCAATCATCTAGTAATTTTTTTTTTGTGGTAGTCAGCAACAAGGTCGATATAGAATGAAACGAATGATTTCGCAGATTTGCGGTTATTTCCTCCAGAAATACTATTTATGATACTCTCTGGAATTGGAGTTCAATTTAAATCCGAACACGTCCTTGGGCTATTTCATTGAAAATGTAACAAAAGATCTCAATCAAAATTCATCTGTCTTCTGAGGCCTGCCTCGACGACTACAACAGCTGCTTCCAAGAATCTTCAAGCATTCACATGTCACAACATATATATATATATCATTCGATGTTCGGTATCCTTGAGAAGAATTCGATAACACAACTCGATAAATCCAAAATAATTGTTTACAAACATACAATGCATACCTAGTTAGAGTGTCCCTTAACCAAACACCAATGAAATCTGATAAGTTAATAAAAGATGAAAACACAAATCCAATGATGCCTAATCAGATGAGTTATGAGTATAGATGTACCATCCAAGATTGTTTATATTAGAAATATTTATTCAATCAACCAAGAAGACTGTCACATCCGATAGAATGGACCTTAAATTAAAGCTTCCCTTTCCCGCATAACCCCACTCAATATATTTTTTTCTCCAAAACTTAACCTTTTCTTCTTCTTCTTCTTACAGATCACCTTAAAGACCATCGACTATATCCAGAAAAACATGCGACTTCAACATCTGAATAATTCATCCAAAGTCAATAGCAGATAGTTTCCAACTTTAATGTCATGCCATCGGATCCGGTTGGGACTTGTACCGTTCTACTTTAAAAACACACAAACATGTTGAACAGATGGAAAAGATAGTTCAAAGAAGCGCACCATCCCCCTCACATACACACACGCACACCAACAACTAATTCAACGAAAGCATACCACCCCAAGACGGTGTAGTGTGTGACTAAGACGACGCGCCGCACAAGAAGAAAGGACCCACTCGTTAGGAGGCCAGATGGTTATAAATATGACACCATCCCGAGACACATGCATGACAACACTATGCATCCTGGCAATGGTCTTCGCTACAAAATCAGTCACATGTTCCACTTTAGATATTTACAAAAATGCCCGTTTGGGACATAGGATAGTACAGACGCGATACGGTCGATTGCACGGCCTAATCCTGCCTTTAGATAATTTTCGATTTTTACGCTCGGTCGAGGTATTTCTGGGTGTGCCATACGCAACACCGCCAACAAAGCAAAATAGGTGAGTAATCAGAAATCTTTTTTGCAAAAAAAAAAAAAAAAAACTTTTAACACAGCCCCAACCGCCATCATAACCCTTATCAATTTCGAAATGTAGCCGTATTCAAAAAGGTTTCGCAATAAAATTCGAATGAGTGAGTTCAATTTAAATAAAACACCAAAAAATTAAGGCGAACTAAACAAACCGCCCTCACTTTTCCTCACAATTACAACGAAAAACGAATGCTGGCCAAGGGCAACGTTGCTAGCAAAGGACGACGAAAGAAACAAACAAAGAATATCGGAAACTTGCGCAAACTTTGCGATATTATAAACAGCATCTGGTTGTCGGTAGCTGGATACCGTTCGTTTTATTGAATTAATAAGCAGCACCCACGACAACAAAATCAGTATAGGGCCGAGAAGGAAATAACGTTTTTTTTTTGAATACAGGATGAGGATCCTCCCTCGATTCCTTAGCATGGTGGTGGTCCATTCTGGTCTTCTTTTGTTCGCACAAAGAGAGGGAGCAATCAAATTAGTGAATGTTCAGTGCTGAAATATTGCTGAAATATTGCCTAATGCATTATTTAATATATGTAGGACATTCCTGGCGCCGGCTTTTGTCATGAGCTTGTTACAAGGACAAACAATGGTGGACATGCATATTGGCAAAATAACTTTTAGCCACTTGCTGACTTTAGGTTTTTTCGTTTAATTTTAAAAATACAACTTAGCTGGTGGATTACATTCATGGTCAGATACATGATCAAGTCTTGTAAAATAACATATAGCCACTTGCTGACTTTAGGATTTTCATTTAATTAAAAAAATAAACTTAGCTGATGGATTACCTAATGGCCAAATACAGGATCGAGTCTTGCATTCGTCATGCAGACGAATATACGCCTTCCCTCTAGCAAAACCATAGATCTAAAGGGTGATCCATTTCGAGGTTCCCTACTTTTTTAAAGAAAAAAACACAGAAACTTCAAATTTAATGGAGAATGTTTATTATCATTTGAAAGAACATTCTTTGGCATTTATTTTTTGAAGATTATGTCTATCAAATGTTGGCCGTTGCTACGTCGCAGATGTACCATCCGTTGAGTCCAATTTTCGGTCACTCGTTCGAGCATTTCGACTGGTAACTGGCGAATGACACGCGTGATGTTTACCTCCAAGGCCTGAATCGAAGCGGGTTTGTCGGCATAAGCTTTTGACTTTACATATCCCCACAGGAAAAAGTCTAACGGTGTGAAATCACACGATCTTGGTGGCCAATCGACCGGCCCAAAACGTGAAATTATGTGCTCACCGAAATGTTCTCTCAATAAGTCCATTGATTGATGCGATGTGTGGGAAGTGGCGCCGTCTTGCTGAAACCAAATGTCGCCGAGATCACGAGCTTCAATTTCAGGCATCAAATAGTCGGTTATCATGGCACGACAACGGTCGCCATTGACGGTTACGTTCGCACCGGCATAATTTTTAAAGAAATATGGACCGATGATTCCACCGGCCCAAAAGCCACACCAAACCGTTTTTTTTCTGGATGAAGTGGCAGTTCTTCAATCTCTTCAGGTTGCTCTTCGTCCCAAATGCGGCAATTTTATTTGTTTACATACCCATTGAGTCAGAAATGGGCCTCATCGCTAAACAAAATTTGCCTCGAAAACGTCGGATCTTCTTGGAACTTTTCAAGAGCCCATAGAGCGAAGCGATGTCGCTTGGGAAGGTCGAGCGGCTTCAGTTGTTGCACAAGCTGTATTTTGTACGCTTTCAATTTAAGATCTTGACGTAAAATGCGCCAAGTCGTTCCATACGTCAGTCCGAGTTGCTGCGAACGGCGCCGAATCGACTCTCTACGGTCTTCGTGTACACTCTCAGCTACGGCCGCTATATTTTCTTCACAGCGTGCTGGACGTGGTCTATTCGGTCGAATATTATCCAATAATGAATGCTGGGTCTCAAAATGGGTGATGGTGTTGCGAATAGTACGCTCAGTAGGCCGATTATGTTGACCATTAGTTGACCGAAGTGCACGAAACACATTCCTCACAGAACGTGAATTTTCATAATAAAGTTGAACAATTTGTAAACGTTGTTCACGCGTAAGTCTTTCCATTATGAAATGCCAAACAATACTAAGCCAAAATAACATGACAGCATGACACGACTCACACGTGATCTGTCAAAAAAGGCTATTGGAAAAAGTATCTCTACTTGGATCACCCGTTATGTTGGTTATAAAATGAATAATAATGCCCGTAAGCAATTGGGTTAGATGTATCAAGAAAACAATATCCAAACTCTATTGCCAAATCAGGGATTTTTCATAACACCCCAGCTTCATCTTTTGTATGAAACCTAGGCACGACCAAATATTTAACACAGTTCTCAAATTTGGTATTCGGCGCCGAAGTAAGTGCAGTAGCAGTGTGTGTATTTACTTTATTAATCTCTATCCAAAGATAATCCGCCGTATAGATGATTGTTCCCTTACTTCAAAGCTGCAAAATGTGGCATAGTGAAGACTTATTAATGATCTGCCTTTTTGTTGCAGATATTATAATCGCAGAAGTTGAGAGGAGTTAAAAGAAATCATCCCTAGCATTTCAACAACCGATTGATCACACAGCTTCCGCTTATCGCCACTGTCTATCTAACAACGACGCAAACAACGCTAAACCGAAGTTGTTTTTGTTACAAGACAAGCAAACAATCGAACGAACTTCCGGAATTCCCACGGATAATAAATCTACAACAATTCAGGGCGCTCCTGAAGCGTTATAGGTTTACTCCACCTGAGAATAGTTTATAAAAAAAAAGCTAGCCAACATTATTAAGGAGGATGAACCCTAGAAATATATCCCTTCAAACTGAGTATTTCGCGTAACGATTTCTTCAGAAACTGATCAGATGAAGAAGGGGAGAAATTAGACAAAAGTCCCCCGCATGTGCGCTGCTCTCTCGTAATCAAGAAAACGTACCTAAGTGAATACGTCTACATGGATATAATTAATAACTTACTTCTCTGCCTCAACAATCCGGAATGAACCTCGGCCTAAATCTATATGCCTCTCCAATTAGCCCAAAATTTAGCTAGCTGCCTCCAGTGGCGCACTCCAAGTTGGTTATGGTCGGTTTCTACTTGTGCGCGCCACTTAAGGCGAGGTCTTCCTCTACTGCGTCCGACGTTTGGTTGGAAATCGAAGACTCTGCGAGCCGGAGTAATGGTGTCCATTCGTTCTACATGTCCTAGCCATCTTAAGCTTCCAATGCGGATTTTTTTCGACCAGGGGCGTGTCACTGTACAGCTCGTATAGTTCTTGGTTGAATCTTCGTCTCCACAGCCCGTCAACGCAAACGGGACCGAAGATTTTTCGAAGAATTTTCCTCTCGAATCGAGGAATCAACCGCCTTTGATACGGTCCATGCTTCAGCGCCGACGTAGAGTAGGACTGGGATGATCAGGTTCATATTAGGTTCTCCTTTGAGGACTTTACTACTGAATTGTCTTCGTTGCTCGAAGAGCGGTTGGCAAGAGTACTTCTTCGTTTAATTTCTGACGAGATGTTGTTGTCAGAGTTAATACCGCAGCCGAGGTAGAAAAATTCCCGTACTACCTCAAATTTATATCTGTCAATGGTGACGTTCTGTCCAATTCGTCGATGTTGTGTATCCTTTTGTGCTGACAGCATATACCTTGTCTTGCCCTTATTTACTACTTAACCCATTTCTGCCGCTTCCTTCTCTATACTAGCAAATGTGGACGTCATAGCCACGTTGGGTCTGACCAATGATGACAATATCGTCAGCATATGCTAGTAATTGTACCGATTTTTGCAAAATTGTGCATCTGGTGTTGGCTCGTGAGTTTGCACAAGCCTCTTAGGAATCAAATTGAAGAAGTCACATGGCAGCGCATCGCCTTGCCGAAATCCTTTTTTGGTATCGAATGTGTCGGTGAGGTCGTTTCCGACCCTAATGGTGCAGCGAGAATTCTCCATCGTCATTCTACACAAACGGAAGAGTTTGGGCGGTATACCAAGACTAGACATGACTCTGTATAGTTCGTCTCTATAAATGCTGTCGTATGCGGCTTTGAAGTCGATGAATAGGTTGGTGGGTATCGATTTGGACTTCTTGGGTTTTTTTCAGGATCTGCCGAAGTGTAAAAATTTGATTGGTTGTTGACTTTCCTGGCCTAAAACCACACTGATAATGGCTGATCAGCTTGTTGGTAAACTGTTTCAGGCGTTCACATACGGCATATAATATCTAGTAGGCGATGTTGAGGAGACTTCTGCCTCTGTAGTTGGCGCAGTTTTGAGGGTCTTCTTTTTTGTTCCCGAGGCTGAGGTTCCATTCTTCAGGCATACTTTCTTGCCAGGTTTGGCTTATGAGTTTGTGGATATAACTTACGAAGTCATCTCCGCCGGCCTTATAAAGCTCAGCGGGAAGGCCGTCATTTTCGGCAGCTTGAGTTTAGATATTGCTATCATATCTTCACTCAGGTCGGGTGATTATTCCTTCTTCCTGACAGCAGAATGTTGTTCGTCATCGCCGTTTAACAGTCTGTAGAAGTGGTCTTTCCATATACTCAACATAGACTGTGTCTCAACTACAATATTTCCTTGTTCATCTCAACAGGATTCTGTTCGAGTCTTGTATTCTTGGCTTTGATGGCTTACACTTTGGTATAACTTGCGAGCATCGTTCCTGAAGTTGCACCTCTCTATATCTTCGATCGCGCGCTTTTCTTATTCTTTTTTCTTCTTTCTGAAAAGCCGGTGTTCTTCTCTTCTTCTCTGCCTATAGTGCTCAACGACAGCTCTCGTCTAAACCTACAGCTTAGTCTTGTAGGCCTCGTTCTTGGCGGCGAGCATATGTCCGCATCCCTCATCAAACCAGGGGTTTCTTGCTGGTGGTCGCGAGAAGCCTAGCACATCAGTTGCGGCTAATCTACTGGCTTGTCGGCATCGTTGCCATTGTTCTTCGACATTCGACGCTGGTGGTATGGTGTTAATCAAAGGTGAACGCATAAGCGTTGCGCGAAGGTCTTGGCGGTCTCTTGTGATTGCAGTCTTTCGAAATTTAATTTGTTCACAGTATTTGTGGATTGTTGTGGCGTGGTGGATATCCGCCTTCTTACCTTGGCTGCAACAAGGTAGTGGTCCGACTCGATGTTAGCTCCTCGGAATGTTCGGACATCCAAAATACTGGATGCTTGCCTCTTGTCTATCGCAATGTGATCAATTTGGTTGACCGTTCGTTGGTCTGGCTTTAGTGGCATTTCGTTCCGTAGCGCAGTCAATCAGCCTCCGTCCGTTACCAGACGTGTTGTCGTGTATGCTTTCCGACAATGCTGCTTAAGATGTCTTCTCTTCCTACCCTTGCGTTAAAATCTCTCAGCACGATTTTAACATCGAGCTTCGGTAGTCGCTCATAGGTTTGGTCAAGAAGCTCATAGAAGCAATCCTTAGCTATGTCATGCCGCCTTGATGCGGAACATGCATTAACAAGTATCTTGGAAACATAAAACTTCTTGCCTAAGTCTGGAAATTATAACGAATCCGCAATCGAATAGTCGCTGTTTCTGCTCACTATCACACGGTCCGTAGTAGTCACAGTTTTTCATCCTCTTTTTGCCTGGCCCATCCTATTTCCTAGATGGCAGTAATATCTGCTTTGTAGCAGTTTAGTGCTTCCACTAGTTGTTCGCTTGCAGCTCTCCGTCGAACGTCGTTTTCCCATTTTCGTTTGGCAGGGTCGTCAACAATAAAATCAGTCCTTTCCGAAGCTATTGGTTGCTTCGTAACCGCTAGTTTTTTCCATGTTCCAATTTATTAAGTACCCTTGGGACATGGGGCCATCAGTATTTGCTACGGGATTGAGCGCTGCCGTTGGCCTTTCGGTTCATCCAGGGCAGAATGGCACGGAATGAATAGATGGTGAACACCATCTCTGTTCAAGTGGCCTGACTAACCCTTGAAATTCCTAGACAACCTGTTGTCCGACAGCAGGCCGGGTATTCATTCCGTGCCTTTCTGCCCTGGCTGTTTACAGTGTTGCTATTTTTCGTCGTGCTCTCAACACTCGATGGTTACTATTTGGAGGTTAAAAATTAACAAAAGGGTTCTTCAGTGCATTATAAAGGATCATCAATACATTCAGATACAATAGTTCGAATTCCACCCGTGAAGTAAAGTACCAGTGCATAATACTTTCCTATTTCTATCGTCCCGTATATTTATCACAAAACGACCCCAAAAGAGAAAAGCACTTTTAGAGATCCTGCATATGACTTTGATCATTCTCCGAGTGTCACTTTGCTGAAGCATGAACATGTCAAAAGCTGAAATCCTTGACCTTTTCGAGAGAACAGTATGGAACCGTTTTAAATACAAGGACTAACTTAAGATTTGACTTTCCGTTTTCGACGAGATGATTTTGTTCTTACATTTTGCTTTACTTTAAGATCCCTCCAGGGACAATTGAATTTCAATATAGCATCTGTCGAAGCAGATGATTTTATTGCTAGTGGCAGTTAAAAGTACCGCTATTGATTTTTAACATTTGACTCTGCAGGTATGTGTGTTCCATGCGTCATCCCATATATAAAGGTTTAATCATAGCTCAGGCATAAATTTAACCAGAATAACGTCTACCCAAGGTAAACTCATTCGTTTGCGGTTGAAGAAACTTTTAGAAAAATTCCACCACTTGCTTTTGAAGCGACCTTCAAGTGCGCATTTGTTTTCGACAAATTTCCACAGGATGTACCTCAAAATAGCAATTTTCCTGTGAATTCATCTTGTCTTCCCATTCTTATTGTCAAGAATACCGCAAATCTCAGCTATACGTGAATGTGTGCTTTCATCTAACCTATGGAACCATTTAATGACAAGTTTCTCCGAAGTACCTATACCATTCTCACCCTCATGTCAACTTCATTAATGATTTTGCCCGTTTTAAAGGCGTTCCTCGAATTCCCATCCGAAATTATTTGCCTGTTATTTATGCAAGAGCAAATGTAATTGCCCTCAAGTACAGGAAGAGGATACTGCTTTTCTGCACGAAAACGATAGGTTGGTAGCTGCCCAACCACCCAAAAGCAACGTCGACATTCATTTCTTTTTAATTACTTCCGTCCTTTGAAGCATCCCTGTGTATATTTCCAAACTCTCCTGTCATTCTCATTGATATGTATTTTAATTTGATTTTCTCGTTTTACAGATTTAGTCCGACACGAGCACCAGCACCATGGGACGGGATTCGGATATCGGACAAGTATAGTCCTGTGTGTCCACAGCGCCTGCCAAATATTCAAAACGAAACTGCCGCTTTAGAGAAGATGCCAAAGGGACGACTAGAGTACTTGAAGAGACTTTTGCCATTTCTGCAAAATCAATCAGAAGACTGCCTCTACCTAAATATATTCTCACCGACTAATGGTAAGTCACAGATGGACAGACATCTGTCAAGGAGGGGGTAAAAAATCAAATGTCATTATAGGTGATGGTAATTCATTTGTCCTTTCGTCAAGGATGGTCGTATTCTATTTTACTATGATATCCAGTCAAGAACGCGAATTATAGCTTCATCCCGTTGTCAATGTAAATTATCCAGAAGGGCGAATGATACTCATATCTCAGGGATACACAAGAATTAATTTAGCATGTCATTAACAAGGACTTGTATGAATGGTATTGTCTGTCAATAATTCGCTTGGCTGAAATTGGGAATTTAAAGCTCCTTGCCTCATGCAGAGAATTTTATTTTGTTGTGTGTGTGGTTTCATTTGAAATAATTTACAATTACACGTGTGGGAAGGCATCCATCCATCCCGTCGGGGACGGGCTGTTATGCGGTTTTGAATTAAAAATTAAACCGAGTTGTTGTATGTTGTTAATTGTGTGTGGGAGGCGGTATGGGATTATGGACTAGATGATGTTAATGTTGCCCATGTTTTGGAGATCAATTAACGAGGTGAATTGACAACAAGGATGGCGGAATAATGAACGTAAATAGTTGTGAATTATGCTTAATCAGTGAAATTAAAATTGGTTGTAGTGAGTGCTATAGGTTGGCGGTTTGGCAGGAAAGTTACGAGATCTATGTTTAATAATCATTAGAACATTTTTTATGGTCATTTAGGGATATTTAATGAAAAATAACTTGAAAAACTAACTACAACGTACAATGGGGTCAAATGGTAGTTTTATGAGCTCAAGCTTTGGACTGCCCTATGCGTGTGTTCGAATAAAACTTTGCACACTCTGAGAAGGGAACAAAAGGAAGCTGATGTTTTAGAGCGATCAAGTAAGCGATCAACTTTCACCTTACATCTTGTATTTAGTGGCGAAGGAATTGTGTTTTTATAAGCAACAATGATGACAGTTCAGAGTCGATCGTAGCAACGTTCATGGGTAACGGTGGAATCTTTGTTTTCGGCGGCATAATTACACCCTTTAAAATATAAACCACCTGTTTATGACCTAATAGAACAAACATTTCTAGGTATATTCAGACAAAGCTGATAATGAACTCTAGCTAGATATATATTGGTCCGATAATCTTTTTAAAAGGCTGCCTCGACATAAATATACATATGTACGTAGTCATGTAGAATAGCTAATTTAAACTTCAAATCGGCATTTGATTTTATACGGCTGTGCAATCCAATCAATCAACAACAACTGCTGTGTTTTTAAACGACCGAACATTGACAGCAAATCTGCTTTTAACGAATTTATAACTTTCCATCTCCAGAAATGAATCCCAGCATCCTCACCCTGAAATCCTCGTTGCGGGAGATTTCAACGTTCACAAATCTCCGTGGCTTTAACTGTTGTAAGGCATGTTGCAATCTTTGGTAAGCTAGCTTACTACACCCAGTTTAAAAATGAGCCTATAAACATACCAGTTAAAAAAAATCAAGGCTCTTACACTTCGGATTTGTTTCTAGCCCCTTGACTTCTAAATACACCACAAATGTACCATAGCACATGCATTTCAGTACGTTTACATACCTCGTTGTAGAACGAGGGTAACCTCTGATTGGCTTTAGCTTGTCAATGCCCAGTAGTTTTAACTATGACTACGATCAAGCGCTTATTTTTAACCTCCTCCGGGCACTGGTCTCGTCCAACCGGATTTGTTGACTATTCGGATGCGGATTTGTTATAAGTGCCAGACTTAGGCAAAAAGTCTTATTTTTCCAAGATGTTGGCGAATGCACTGTAACAATTCGCATTAAGACCAAATTCGCCAACATAAGCCTTATATGTGCTCACGCCACGACGTATGAAAAAATATTATATAAGGAATGCTTCTACGAGCTCCTTGGCAAAATGAGCGACTACCGAAGTACGATGCTCAAATCATGCTGTGAGTTTTTAAAACAAAGGTAGGAAGAGAAGACGTCTTGAGCAGTATTGTCGGAAAACATTGCCTACACGACAACACGTCTGGTAGCGGACTTAGGCTAACTGACTTCGCTATGGATCGAAATCCCACTATAGCCAGCACACGGTTTTCTCACCACGATATCCATAAGGGGATATAGCAATCTCCAGATCAACGAACACCACGCCACCAGCATCGAATGTCGAAGAACAATGGCAACGATGCCGACAAGTCGTTAGATAAGCCGCAACTGATGTGCTAGGTTTCTCGCGTCCACCAGCAAGAAACCCCTGGTTTGATGAGGAATGCCGACATATGCTCGCAGCCAAGAAAGAAGCCTACAAGGATAAGCTATAGGCGAAGACGAGAGCTGCTATAGGCTCTATAGGCAAAGAAGAAGGGAAGAACCACGGCTTTTCAGAAGGAATAAACCAGAACAAGAAAAACTCGCGATTAAGGATATAGAGAGGCGCCACTTCAGGAATGATGTTTGCAAGTTTAACCAAAGTGTTAAACGTCAAAGCCAAGGATGCAAGGTTCAAACAGAATCCAGTCGAGATGAACAAGGAAATGTCGCAGTTGATTTCACAGCCACATGCGACAGTATTATAGAGCTTTTTACGAGCTTTAAAGAGCCATGTATAGCTTTTGTATACTGCCCAAACTCGTCCGTTTGAGTAGGATGGTGATGGAGAATTCTCGCTCCTTCACCGACACATTCGACCCAAAAAAAGAATTTAGGCAATGCAATGCGCTGTCAAGCTACTTCTTCTTGATAGGATTGTGAAAACTACCGAGCCAGCACCAGAGGCATAATCTTCCAAAAATCGTTGCAACTACTATCATACGCTGACGATATTTCCACCATTGGTAAAACTCAATGTCTTAGCCACGTTTGTATAGCGAAGACTAAGTATATGCTGTCAACATAGAAGGACACACAACATCGACGAATTGGACAGAACCTCACCATTGACAGATATATCTTTGAGGAGGTACGGGACTTTGTCTACCTCAGTTCCGCTATTAACTCTGACAGCAACGTCTTGGCAGAAATTAAACGAAGAATTACTCTTGCCAACCGCTGTTTCTTCGGGCTAAGAAGGCAATTCAGTAGTAAAGCCTTCACTCAAACTACTGAGGAGATCCTATATAAGACCCTGATCATCCCAGTCTTGCTCTACGGCGCTGAATCATGGACCGTCTCAAAAGCGGATGAAGAAATCCTTGGTCGATTTGAGAGGAAAATTCGTCGAAAAATCTTCGGTCCCGTTTGCGTTCACGGGTTATGGAGACGAAGATTCAACCATGAACTATAAGTGCTGTACAGCGACATGCACCTGGTAAAAAAAAACTCCGCATTTGATTTTTAAGATGGCAAGGATATGAACAACGAATGGACACCAATACTCCGGCTCACAAAGTCTTCGACTCCCAGCCAGACGTCGGACGCAGCAGAGGAAGACCTCGCCTAAAGTGGCGCGCACAAGTAGAAACCGAACTCAACCAACTTGGAGTGCGCAACTGGGGGCAGTTAGTTGATTGGAAAGGCATGTTGGTTGATGCCCAGGTTCATTCCAGACTGTAGCGCTTCTTAAGTAAGTAAGTAACTAATAGGGCCACTTTTTGCGTTTGGTGATTTTAACTCCGTATACGTAGTCACGCTTATTCGTTGCAGTGTTTTGGGTTTTGCCAGTCCACCGTTAGCCACCTATTTGAAGATTATATCCTACTTCTTCGCTTATGCATGTTATAAGGACTAATCTCCTCTTTTATTCACTTGCTTCAAACAAAGATCACATTAATTCCTAAAGAAAAAGAAATTAAAAAAAATTTAGGGACTTAGTTGCCCGATGGTTAGTGCGATTTATCGCAACGCAAAGATCTGGTCTTGATTTGTAGTCTAGCAGCACCACTGTCCCTGATTTAGCGATGATCTGACACATCATCCGAGTGAAATCAATTTTCTATAAAAGTTTATCATAACTCAGCCGTGGGGATTCCTCCGTCGTGCATAAATAGTTGTAAGAACAATTTAGGCCAAAGGTCCTAAAGAGCTTGTTCGCCTAAAAATGTGTGACACTTTTTGGGGTAATATGCTTAGCCCATTTATGAAACCTGACAGGATTGATCGCTCAAAATTTCTGAATAAAAAATTTCTAAAATGACATAAAACTCCTCTAGGATCTAGTCATACAAAAAACAACTCAATTGTGCCATCAAATAAGCTGTATCGTGTTTCGTGACTGGCAGCCTCGGTACCTATGCTTACGCAACCGTAATTGTGGTTTCCAAACCCGAGTCGCCACAATTTCGCTGCGACAAACTAACATAATTTGTCTCTGTAGCATTAGTGTCAACCAGGTATCCTTGAAATCGCATGTGCCTATCCTAAATATTTTAAGAGAATGATCCTCTGCAAAACAAAAACGTTATATCATCTCTTCTTCTATTCTCTCATTTCAGCGGCTTCCGCAGACAAGAAATTACCAGTAATTGTGTTTCTGCATGGCGAATCCTTCGAATGGAGCAGTGGGAATCCATACGATGGTAGCGTGCTTGCCAGCTACGGTGAGGTCGTCGTGGTAACACTTAATTACCGCTTAGGTATTCTAGGTACGTACTAGCAATTTCATATCCTTTGTTCTGAATTCCCACACCTATCCTTTTCACCACAAAACCCGGTTTTCTCATATCATCCACCCGCACACACTCATGTATGTGCGTGTGTGTGTGTATCCTAGTTCCATATCCCATTTGAATGGATACTCCAATCACGGTGCTAAATGTGAGCGTGTGTATCCTATCATTTAACCATTAAGCTCGTCACATGTGTGTGACGGTGATTTGAGAAACGATGTTTCTGTCTGTCTGTTCGCCATTATCCTCGTCGCAAATTTAATTGCGACCAAGCCACAACGGCTGCAGTTCAAATTGACGAACAAAAAACAAATGGCCAAACATTCGTCCGCTTTTGGTGCACTTTAGTCCCGTTTATGGTGCAAAACACAAACGCCTTTCGCTAACCAATACAAAACTCACCCTCTCCTCTTTTCGGTGGTGTGTTGTGCCACGACAGGTTTCCTGAACGCTAACCCAAGTCCACATACACACGCTCGAGTGGCGAACTACGGCCTAATGGATCAAATGGCCGCACTGCACTGGATCCAGCAGAACATCCAAAAATTTGGCGGCGATCCAAATTCGGTTACACTGGCAGGCCACGGGACCGGTGCTGCGTGCATAAATTTCCTTATGACGTCGCCGACAATGGTGCGCGGTCTCTTTCATCGGGCGATACTGTTGTCTGGGTCGGCGTACTCCTCGTGGGCACTGGTCGAGGATCCGGTGATTTTCGCCCTCAAATTGGCAAAAGAAGTTAATTGCTCCATACCAGAGGATTTAATTAAACATCACGAGCAGATTGTTGACTGTCTGCGTGAAGTCCCACTCGAGGATTTGTACGGAGCCGATATACAAGCGCCGAACTTCTTGACATCGTTTGGACCATCGGTAAGTACCTTTGTAGTGATATGTGTAACTTTTTGTTTTCTTTTGTGTTTGTTAGTCCACAGGCGTTTGGTTGCGTTTAGAACGTGTCTTTTGTTTATGGGCTATGTAAATGTATGTGTGTGTGCAGGGTAAGTACACTTGGACAAAAAGAGCAGAAGGACACTGTATAAACGATGAATTATACGCTCTTAAGTAGGACGCAAAACGCCTCTCTGCCCGGAGGGAAGCAATCGGATGTGGGTGGCTGAGAATAAAAAGGATTTGTTCCTTGATGACGTCATTGAAGAGGATTTACATCGAGCCTTAAGGATGGTAGTTTTGATATTTTTTTAGAAAATGACTTAGGGTAGGTATGTTGTCACACAAACGAGAGGTCAACGCTTGTTGACTGTAATGAAAACCCATTGACTCAAGTGAAAGGAAATTACGATTTCAATTGAAGACTCCATGCAATCTGAGGAGACTTTCGTTAGATACCGTGGGTGGTTTACATAAAGCCAAGCCATTATTAATTGATGTTACTCAGTATATAGAGTTGTTGCGCTAAGACAGGCTTTTAATTTTAATAATCCGCACCAGTGACAGAGTTTTTGGAGGTTCGAAGGTTGGGGCTAATATATTCGATAAAGTATGCGACGTTAAATCATGGTCCACATACGCGATTGTAAATGAGTTTAATCCTCGAAGGGCTAAATCAAGAAATTTTATAGGTGGTGCCTCTACTACCAAAATGTAATAGAGCTCTGACTTGTCAATGCATATATGTTTGAAATTTCCTGTTGTGACATTACTATCTCTTTGGTTGCCGATAAGAGTAATCAACGTAAAAAGCGGTTTCCAATAGGGACGGGTCGATGTTGACTGTCTGTTGCGACCATGTTATTTTAGTGATGTCTGTCAAATCTTTTGTTGTCCCTGATTCTAAATCACTATAGCAAATTATACGATTGAAAATCACGTTCAAATAAAAATTCACCATCAATGTTGCTTGATGAAAATTCATGATATTATAAGGACCAAATTTCAATAGCTGATTCGGATAGCTTTAACATTTTAGTTTTTATTTTTCGAACCTGCTTCAATGAGTGCCATATGAAAAAAAAAAGAAAATAATTTCTGACATGTTGTCAAAAAATTAGTTTTTTATTACCGATAAATCGATAATACAAGTTAGCTACTATAGGTGTCGTTAAAACTTCTATGTGGACGATAGGGTGGAGACAACATACACTACTAAATTGCCTTCTTAGACCGAAGAAACAGTGGTTGGCAATGTCAATGTTGACGTACTGTCCAAATCGTCGATGTTGTTTGTTTTTTTTTTGTTGACAGCATAGCCTCATTTACTGCTAAACCCATTTTTTCCGCTTCCTGTTCTATACTAGCAAACGCGGCTATGACATTACGTAGAGTCCTACCAATGATGTCAATATCGCCAGCGTATGCTAATAGTTGCACCGATTTTTGAAAAATTGTGCCTCTGGTGTTGGCTCGGGAGTTTTGCACAATCCTTTATGGGATCATATTGAAGAAGTCACATGACAGCACATCGCCTTGGGTAAATCCCTTTTTGGTATCGAGAATTCTCCATCGTCACCCTATACAAACGGACGAATTTAGGTGGTATACCGAAAATAGAAAAGGCTCTGTATAGTTCGTCTCTATAAATGCTGTTGTATGCGGCTTTGAAATCGATGTGGTGGATATCGATTTGATCTACTTGTATTTTTTTCCCAGGATCTGCCGAAGTGTAAAAATTTGATCGGTTGTGGACATTCCTGGCCAAAATCAACACTGATAAGGGCCGATCAGGTTGTTGGTAAACGGTTTCAAGCGTTCACATATTACGGCAGATATGATCTTGAAGGCAATATTGAGGAGACTTATGCCTCTAACAGTTCAGAAGGTCTCCTTTTGTGGATCGGGTAAACGATGCTGAGGTTCCATTCTTCATGCATATATTCTTCCGACAAGATTTTGCTTATGAGTAGGTGGTTGTTACTTACCAAATCATCAAAGCTCAGCGGGGAAGTCGTAATTTCCGGCAGCCTTATTAAGCTTGAGTTTAGATGTTGCTATCTCTCTCTCACTCAGGTCGGTTTGTTACAGTTGTTGACAGTTTTCACTGTCGTTGTTTAACTGTCTGCATAAGTGGTTCTTCCAATTCCTCAGCATCGACTGTGTCTCAACTACAATATTTCCTTATTTATCTCAATAGGATTCTGTTCGAGCCATTTATCCTTTGCTTTGACGTTTAGCATTTTGGTAAAACTTGCGAACATCGTTCGTTGATCTGGAGACCGCCATGTCCCCTTATGGATATGGTGGTGAGGAAACCGTGTGCTGGCTATAGTGGCATTTCGTTCCGAAGCGAAGTCATTTAGCCTAAGTCCGTTACCAGACGTATTGTCGTGTAGGCTATGTTTTCCGACAGTACTGCTAAAGATGTCTTCTTCTCCCATCTTTGCATTAAGATATCCCAGCACGATTTTAGCATCGTACTTCGGTAGTCGCTCATAGGTTTTGTCAACACAAAACTTCTTGCCTAAGTCTGGCACTTATAAAAAATCCGCATCCGAATAGTCGCTGTTTCTGCTCACTATAACACGGTCCGTAGTAGATGTCACAGTTTTTCATCCACTTTTTGCCAGGCCCATCCCATTGTATTTCCTGAATGGCAGTAATATCCGCTTTTTATCAGTTTACGGCTTTCACTAGTTGTTCGCTGAACGTCGTTGTCCTTTGTTCGTTTAGCCGGCTCGTCAACAATAAAATCAGACGAGGCTATTGGTTGCTTCCTTGATTGGGTAGTTAACCCAAAGCACAACCTCCAACCTGGAGGGCCAGTTCCAATTTATTAGATACCCCTAGGACACGGGGCCATCAGTATCCATTGCGGGATTGAGCGTTGCCGTTGGTCCTTCGGTTCATCCGCCACCATCTCTGTTCAAGGGGCTTGACTAACCCTTGAAATTCCGAGACAGTCTGTTGTCCGAATATGTTAGAGCAGCTTGTCTAGGTTCACCTGGGCTAAAAATAAGAACTTGATGTGTAGTCAGAGTTACCACCGGGCATTGCCAAGTAAGAGCCAATCAGAGTCTACCCTCGTTCTACAACACCCAAAAACCATCATCGGATTAAATGATGCAGAGATTATTTTGTTTCCATATAAATTTGTTGAACGAGCAAAGTGATTCCTTACAAGGTACAGTGTTACATTGTCAATTCTAGACACACCGGAAGCATCCAACAATTTTTTTTACCTTGTGCCTAAAATCGGAATGTGCACTTCTGTACGTCTGCATGCAGGCTCTGAGGCATTTGCTCTCAAACACTCGGAGGTTTTTCGTATCCGATCGGTTAATGTTCCACCAAACAGGACTAGCATAAGTCAGAATTGGACGAACGAATGCTTGCTAGCAAATAATCTTCCCCTTGGATCTAAGATATTAGATCTTGCGTATTCTTACCCTCATTTACTGCTAAACCCATTTTTGTCGCTTCCTTCTGATGTTTACGTTGAGTCCTACCTATGACATCAATACCGGTCGCTTATGCCAGTAGTTTCACCGATTGGAAAATGTTGCCTCTGGTATTGGCTCGGGAAATTTGCACAATCCTATCAAGAATCCAATTGAAGAAGTCGCATGACAGCGCATCGCCTTGCCTCAATCCTTTTTTGGTATCGACCTCGGTTAGGTCGTTTCCGACCATGAGACAGCGAGAATTCTCCATCATCATCCTACACTAACAGACGATTTTGGGCGGTATACCAAAACTAGACATGGTTCTGTATAGTTTGACTTTATAAATGCTGTCGGTGAATAGGTGGTTGGTATCGATTTGGAGCTCTTGGTATTTTTCCAGGATCTGCCGAAGTTTGAACATTTTATCGGTTGTAGACTTTACTGGCCTAAACCCACACTGATAACGGATGATCGGGTTGTTGTTAAACGGTTTCCGGCATTCACTTATTACTCAGATAGGATCTTGTAGGCGATGTTGAGGAGCGTCTCATTTTTTGTGGATCGGTCAAACGATGCTGATGTTCCATTCTTCAGGCATACTTTCTCCCGACCACATTTATCTTATGAGTTGGTGGATGTTTTTTACCAAGTCAGCTCCGCCGGCTTTTTAAAGCTTGGTGGGAAGGCCTTCATTTCCGGCAGCCTTATTGAGTTTAGATTTTGCTATCCTCACCTCACTCAGGTCGGGTGGTTGGCAGTTGGCAGTTGTTGCCAATATTGAACGGTTCGTTCTGCCTGACAGCGGAATGTTGTTCGTCTTCGCCGAGGTCTGCAGTCAGTCTGCAGAAGTAGTTCCTCCATATCCTGCTTTTGAAATCGCTGGATTCTTTTCTATGAAGTGCCGTAGTAGGTTGATTTGATTAGATGTTAACTTTCGGGCCTGTAACTAGACTGAGAGGGACTGATGAAATTGTTGGTTAATAGTTTTCTGTTCTATTTTTTCTTCTTAATAAAAAGACGGTTTTCATCCTTTCTGATTTGCTAATAGAAGCTATCTTACCTGCTATCATTAAATCCTACAACGTTGCCTTGTAGGTCCTTTTTCGTCGGTTCCATGGTGGAGAATGAAGGAAACGTAGCATGCCTTTTGTGTCTGATCTTAAGGAATATTAACGTACAAAGGCGATGTTTAAAAATCTAGTCCCTCTATGTTTGATGTAGTGGATTAAATTGAGGTTTCAATCTCTAGCATACTTTCTTCTTGCACTATTTTACAAATGGAAAATAATTCTCGTTCGGGAAGTTAAAACTCTTGGTGGTCATCAGTCATCACCAGGAAACGGCTTTTGGTGACCTTCCCTTTTTCAGGCTTTTTTAACAACATTGGCTTTTTCTGCCTTCTTATTCTTAACTGATAGATAGATATAGATATATTTCTTAAAAATTCAATACAAAATTTTAAGTTGCGAAATAAGTGTTTATAAGTTCTTTAAGTATAGAATTTCAAAAAAAAAAGGAAGACATTCTGTATTTTTAGAACAGAGTACAAAAAATAGTGTTGAATGTGTCACCAAAGAGCTATACAAAATTTAAAAAAAAAAGTTTTGGGTGGGGTGATGCAATGGTATCTAATTAATTTGGGTGATCCTATAAAAAATTATGCAATGGTATCTAATTGGAGAATTAAAAAAATTCAACTAAAATAGATGAAAGCAGATTACTTTAGAGAAGTTAAAAAATGCTCTGTTATGACGTAATTTCAAAAATGTTTGAATACAAAGATTATATAAATAATTCATTATAATTAAGAATTTTAAACCAGGATGTCTGAGGGAATAGTTATCAATTTTTTGATTGACAAGCCAGTGTTTTACAAGATTTGAAGGCATTCCAGGCGTTGATATTTTTCTGATTGACTGAGCAAGCTTATTATATAAACGATATGAAGGTACAGAATAAAAAATGCTATATCCGGAAGTAGGAAAACTTGGTATGGGAACTATATTTGAAAAGTTTCCACGTAGATTGTTGTTTGAAATTAACCGAAAATTACGATTCCCAAACTTCATAAAAAAGTTTTTTTTTAACACCATAAAACAAAAGTAAATGACGAACTGGAAGAATTTTCTGTTCACAGAACAATGAAAATCTAATATGCCTACTAGGTTCGCGACAGATTTTCCTTAACATAATTTCTGAAGAATTGTGTTTCGATTTTGTTTGCATAAACACCACCACAACATGTAATTCCATACTGCATACTATAATACAAGGTGGCTGATGAATGTTGCTACACTAAGAAACTCCAATAACTTTTTTTTTCAGTGTATGAAATTCATTTTTGTATTATTCACGTGAAAGCTCAATCAAATATATGAAACATAGCTTGACTAGATTTAAAAATAATGTAATTTAAATGCCCCCCTGCTCGTTGATGGATGTGCTGCATCTTACCAAAAAGTATCTCATTACTGTTTGGATAGTTGAGACAGGAATAGCCGCAATTGTTTCTCGATTGGGTTGCCTAAAATCATTCAAATTTGTTGTTTTTGCTTTGTAGACTTCCTGTTTGCAATAACCCCACAAGAAAAAGTCAGGTGCAGTAAGGTCAAGCGACGTGGGGGGCGAAAGTAATGTGGAGTTTCTGGATATCAGCTTATTGGGAAATTTTCTTCGCAATGTGAGGAGTTTCACCGTCTTGTTGAAACCACACAGAGTTGAAAGAAATTCTCATTCGGCGTAATTCTGGATAGAAAAACTCTTCCAACATGCTCAAGTAACGGTCTCCAGTAACCGAAACGGTTTGACCTTTTTTTTGGGAAATTTTTGTAGAAATTCTGTCATAACAGGCCCGGCTCTGTGTTGAGTTGCACCATCTTGCTGAAACCACACAAAGTTAAAAGAAATTCTCATTCGGCGTAATTCTGGATAGAAAAACATTCTCAACATGCCCAAGTAACGGTCTCCAGTAACCGTAACGGTGTGACCGTTTTCTTCGAAGAAGTAGGGCCCGACAATGCAGCGTGATGAATCTGCACACCACAATTTCGTCGCATGGGCTATCTGTGAGTTGGAATCACTTCATATTCGACAATTTTGTTTATTTATGTTGCCGTTTAAATCGGAACAGGCCTCGTCAGACATAAAAAGACAGTTCAACATGTTTCCGTCCTCTTCCACCATTTGAAGCATCTTCTGGCAAAATTCGAAGCGAATCAGCAAGTCTGCTGCGTTCAGTTTGTTGTTTTACATGGGAATAAGTCCAAATCATTGTGTATAGTTGACTGCAATGACTGTCTGCTTATACCCATTTGAGCAGATAAGCGTTTTATCGAAACTCTTGGATTGTTTTGTATGGCAGCAGCTACAGCAGCGATTGTTTCCTCCATCCGAACTGAAGAGTTTTAACGGAAAGGTCTTATTTCGACTGTCCCATGCTCGGCAAAATTATTTACAAGTTTCGTTATTGTCCATCTGCTCGGAGGATTGCCGCCAAACGTGAGCCTATGCTCTCTTCGAACCGAAACTATGGACTCCAGTTCGTGATAGCGGGGGACAATCCAAATTATTGTTTCAGTTTCCTCCGTCCGAACTGAAGAGTTTTGATGGTTAGGTCTTCTTTCGACAGCCCCCTGCTCTGCAAAATTGTCAACAAGTCTCATATGGTCCATCTACTCTGAGGATTGCAGGCAAACGTGCGCCTTTACTCTCTTTGAACCGAAACTTTGTATTCCAGTGCTTGATAGCGGGGAAAAATTTAAATTCTTGTTTCAGTGTCTAGCGATGGTTTCCTCCATCTGAACTGAAGGGTTTAAATAGTAAGGTCTTCTTCCGACTGTCGCATGCTCGGCAAAATTACTAACAAGTACATTATGGTCCATCTGCTCGGAGGATTTCCGCCAAACGCGCGCCTATACTCCCTTTGAACCGAAACTTCGCACTCCAGTGCGTGATAGCGGGAGACAATCCAAATTCTTGTTTCAGTGTCCAGCGATTGTTTCCTCCATCTGAACTGAAGGGTTTCAATAGTAAGGTCTTCTTTCGACTGTCTCATGCTCGGTAAAATTGTTAACAAGTCTCATTATGGTCCATCTGCTCGGATGATTGCCGCCAAACGTGCACCTACTCTCTCCTTGAACCGAAACTTAGGACTCCAGTGCGTGATAGCGGGGGACAATCCAAGTTCTTGTTTCAGTGTACCAGTTGCCATGTTTGTTAAATCTAAAAATCAATCTGCAAAATAAAAAAAATATAACCAGATTCATTAAATAGAATTTTTTGTTAGTAGCGGCTTTCATCAGCCACCCTGTACTTAACATCGAATGGATAGACAAGCTTTCTGATGGATTTTAATCAATTTGCAATTCTTTCTCTCAACGGATAGCTTTCTCAATTTCGTATATAATCCTTCAACTACTTAACCGGAAATTCCTCTCAACAATAAATCCATAAGATCGGCTTATTTGGTGCCAATTACGTAGCAACGTCCATAACACGACACGGACAGGTTATACTCTTTAAGCTTTGAATTATTTTCAACTTTCAACAATATAACTATCTACAATCTGTATCTTTTCAATCATAAAATCCCATGAATTCTGTATTCCACTTAACTCTGTCGAAACTATCTCAACTATAGGACGCTTTCCAGGAAAAATAATAAAAAGCCCGAAACAGTGTTTGACAACATAATAAAATTTCAAATGAGAAGGAGAAAGTTTTAATGGTATATTTTCAAGTATCCTGCTCCTGCACACACATTTACTCCTTAACGTGGTAAAAAAGGAACCAACAATCTACGTAAACGTATCTATCTATGAATTTAAGCATTTTAAACGATTTTCCTCTACAGACTCTGTTGTCATGTTTTATACTGTGCGTGTGTGTTTGTTTGTTTTTTTTTCTTTTTTTTGTAGATTGATGGTGTTGTCATACGACCGGGACACTCCAATCTTGATATCGATGATTTAATGACTCGCAGTCCGAAACGACCACCAGAAAGCAGTGCGGGATACTATGATGTCTTGTTTGGCGTCGTTACGGGGGAGGCAATATGGCGGTTCAGTGCGCATGATATCCAAAATGGTTTCGAGGGCGAACGACGTGATAAAATTATACGAACATATGTCCGGAATGCCTACAATTATCATTTGAACGAGATTTTCTACACGGTAAGTACCAACGCGTATATTGATGGGTCATCATAATAGTCGCAGCGGTGTCAGATACAGATTCAGGTATATTTATCGGTATTATTGTCAGGCAGCTGGTTCAGTTTTTTATTCTCTGTCCTGTAGTTCGTTAAGCATTAAAAAAATATACCGCTCTTCAGGTTGACATATTAATGAGCCAGTGTAAGCCACGGGGCCTATCTATACGGGCCACTTCAATAAAGTTAGTAATGGCCTTTTTTGTATCAACAAACAGTTGCTAGGTTAATGACTCTCAGACTATAAACAGTTAAGTGGTAACTTTATAACATAAACCACACAAATAAAGGTAATGCGGATATAATTACTTAGTTTATCGATTGCTGCGGGTTTTCTTTACCGAAGGAGTTAAACTCTGCCGGGCGTCTTCTAGGCCACCTTACTGTGGCGCATTGTTGTCATGCATATTCCAAGTGGGTCAGTAGATTTTATTGGCACTGAAAGTAATAAAAAGTAACCTATAGAAATACAAGTAGCGATTGTATGCCTCAAGATTATATTCATGTTTTGCCCTCGGGAGTACAAAAGCGTTGTCATTTAACCATTTTGAGTATGATCTAGTACTTTTTTCCATTCAAGGAATAGTTGTAAAGGTCCATTCCGCGAAATTATGCGCTCGTCGAATGTTTCCTTCAATAAATCGATTGTGACGTACGCTGTGTGGCAGGCAGCGTTTTTCATTTGTCAACCTGTACCTGATGAAATGGCGAACCAGACTGAACATAAATAACATTAGAGTTACCCGATTTGACCACAAAATGTCAGTCTTATCTCTTTTCGAAAAACCAACCTCTAAAAAAAAATCCATCACAAGATAGAGAAACAACTTGAATCATACAACTATGTGACAATCGCAACATTTCTCTCAAGTCTCAATTTTTTTAGAAATTCTACCCAAAAAGATGGATATGTTACTTGAATGGCGCACGTGCTGACATAACTTATTCACTTTTGAGACAGATCTACTGCGAATCACATTTCTAAGAAAAAAAAAGTTGTACTACAGGACAGGCTTGACAGATTGCGCGATTTATAGCAAAACATGCGATTTTTTCTCTATTTTGCGGTAAAAAATTGATTTTACGGTGTCTGAATTGTTTGCGGGTTTTTGCGATATTTTGTATCGTTATTGATGATTTCAGCAAAACAAAATACTAATATAAAATATTTTATCAGATAATTTCTTAGAATTTGAAATTAAAAAAAAGCAAGCTTACATAAATTTATTTAAACACTAAGAATTATAATAGTAGATAACAATGCAACATAGTGCTAGTTGCTAGGTTAGGTAAGGTTTGATAGTTTGTTGACGCCCAAGTATGTCGTCAAATAGCGATACCCTTTATTGTACCTGAAAAGAAGAAAGCTGCGTTAGTAAAAAGAGTGATACTTATATGAATTGTGTTGCTCGACCACGACTTGCAGTAGAATGTGCAATACGTGTTGTGGCTAGATCCGTCAAGTCCTGGTAGTAGAAGTTGCCGGGGATTTCTTTAAGGCTAAGCGCGAGTGTTGATAGCAAGACGAAAAACAGCAACACTACTGTCCGAGGCGAACCTCGGCAAGGTGCTTTTATTGTTGACGACCCTGCTAAACGAAAAAAGGGCAACGACTGCTACACAGCAGACATTACTGTTATCCAGAAATACGATGGGATGGGCCTGGCAAAAAGAGGATGGAAAACCGTGACATTTACTATGGACCGTGTTATAGAGAGCAGAAACAGCGACTATTCAGATGCGGATTTGTAACAAGGGCCAGACTTAGACAAGAAGTCTTATGCATTGTAAAAATCCGCATCAAGGCCAATTTGCCAACATTCGCCATATATGCGCTCGCGCCCCAAAGGAGGAAAAATATGATATAGCTAAGGATCGCTTCTGCGAGCTCCTGGACAAATACTTAGAGCGATACCAAAGTACGATGTTAAAATCGTGCTGGGAGATTTTAACGCAAAGGTAGGAAGAGAAGACATCTTTAGCAGTATTGTCGGAAAACATAGCCTACACGACAACACGTCTGGTAAAGGAATTATGCTTATTGACTTCGCTACGGAACGAAATGCCGTTATAGCCCTCACACGGTTTTCTCACCTTGATATCCATTACGGGACATAGCGGTCTCCAGATCAACGAACGATCCTCCAAATCGATCATATTGCTATAGAAAAGAGGTACGCATCCGGCATTTTGGATGTCCGAACATTCCGATGAGCTAACACCGACTCGGACCACTACCTTGTAGCAGCTAAGGTAAGAATGCGGATATCCACTACGCCACAACAATCCAGAAATATTTTGAAAAAATTTAATGTCGAAAGACTGCAATCGCAGGAGATCGCCAAGACCTTCACACAACGCGTATCCTTTAACCCCTCGATTAACACCTTACCACCTGCATCGTATGTCGAAGAACAATAGCAACGACGCCAACATTCCATAAGATCATACGCATCTGATGTGGTAGGTTTGTCGCGCCCTGCATGAAGAAACCCATGATTTGATCAGGAATGCCGACATATGCACGCAGCCAATAACGAGACCTACAAGGCTAAGCTGCAGGTGAAGGCGAGAGCTCTAAAGGCAGAGAAGAAGGGAAGGACACCGGCTTTTCAGAAAGAAGAAAAAAGAGCACGAAAAGCGGAGACTTGCCACGCCAAGAACGAAGTTCGCAACTCTTACCAAAGTGTAAATCATCAAAGCCAAGGATACAAGGCTCGAACGTAATCCTGTCGAGATTAGCAACGAAATATAGTAGTTGAGACACATTCGATACATAGGATATGGATGAACCACTTCTGCAGACTGTTAAACGGCGATTACGAACAACATTCCGCTGTCAGGCAGAACGAACCATTCAATATTGGCAACGACAGCGAAAACTGAAAACCACCCGAACTAAGTGAGGTGAGGATAGCAATATCTAAACTCACGCTTAATAAGGCTGCCATAAATGAAGGCCTTCCCGCAGAGATTTAAAAAGCCGACAAATTGGTAGACCCTCTGAACTGTGTAAAATACATAGGAATAAGTCTCGTCAACATCGCCTACAAGGTCCTATCTAGAACAACCAACAACCTGGTCGGGCCTTATCAGTGTGGTTTCGGGCCAGAAAGTCCACACCCGATCAAATTTTCACACTTCGGCAGATTCTTGAAAAATCCCAAGAAATCCAAATCAATACCCACAACCTAATCATCGATTTCAAAGCCACATACGACAGTATTTATAGAGATGAACTATACAGAGCCGTGTCTAGTTTTGGTATACAGCCCAAACTCTTCCGTTTATGTAGGGGAATTCTTGCTGCTCCATCAGGGTCGGAAATGACCTGACCGAAACGTTCGATGCCAAAAAAGGCGATGCGCTGTCATGTGACTTCTTCAGTTTGATTCTTGAGAGGATTGTGCAAAACTCCCGAGCCAACACCAGAGGCACAATTTTCCAAAAATCGGTTCAACTACTAGCATACGCCGATGATATTGACATCATTGGTGATGTCATAGCCTCGTTTGCTAGTATATAGAAGGAAGCGGCAAAAATGGGTTTAGCAGTAAATGAGGGTAAGATTAAGTATATGGCTGTCAACATGAAAGGACACACAACATCGACGAATTGGACATAACGTCACCATTGACAAATATAATTTTGAGGTAGTATGGGACTTTGTCTATCTCGGCTCCGCTAATAACTATGACAACAGACAACAACATCTCGTCAGAAATTAAACGAAGAATTACTCTTGCAAACCGCTGTTTCTTCGGTCTAAGAAGGCAATGCGGTAGTAAAGATGCACTCGAACTACTACGGAGATCCTATATAAGACCCTGATCATCCCATTTCTGCTCCACGGCGCTGAAGCATGGACCGCCTCGAAAGCGGATGAAGAAATCCTTAGTCGATTCGGGACCGAAGATTTTGCGTTGATGGGATATGGAAACGAAGTTTCATGCAAGATCCTTACGATCTGTACAGCGATATGCCGCTGATCAAAAACTCCACATTGGACGTTTAAGATGGCTAGGTCATATAGAACGAATGGACACCAAAACTCCGGCTCGCATAGTCTTCGATTCCCAGCGAGACGTCAGACGATGTAAAGAAAGATCTCAACTTGAGTGGCGCGCACAAGTAGAAACCGACCTCAACCAACTTGGAGTGCGCAACTGGAGGCAGTTATCTAAGGACCGGGCTAATTGGAGAGGCATGTTGGTTGAGGCCCAGGTTCATTCCGGATTGCAATGCCACGTAAGTAAGTGTTGCTGATCGCCGGGCAGTGACACTTTAGGTGATCAATGCCCTCCTCGACGTTGGTGCGAGTCAGTTAGGTGAATCCTGTGGATCCAGCACCTGATGACCCAGCAGATTGTGACCTGTTATGACTCTCACCGCTATAGAAGTGGAAGCTCTGTTCAGAGCTGTAAGCTTGTTAGATTTGCCACCGCTTATTTCCGGCCAAAGGTTTTTAGTGTGTTTGCATGTGTTGCTGTTTTGCCACCTAGATTTTGCTTCACTTTGCGTGAATCTGGTTGGTTTCTGTTTATTGAAAGCAAGTGGGGTCTAACCCTATTGTCGCATAAGGAGATGCAGCTATACAGATATGCAGCTATACGATTTTTCATTTCCTGGAATGTTATTTTGTCCTGGCACCCAGATAATTTGGACTTTGTTCTGGCGGTAGCGTCCAACTACTCGTGATTTTATTATGTTCGATGCTAGAGCTTCTATGGCTATGGCTTCTATCTTCTTGTGATGTATCCAATACCCTAGCCGATTTGGCAGCTTTGAGTGTTGCTAGGATCTCTGCTTGGAAAACACTGCACGAGTTTGCAATCGAATGTAAGTGCTTAACCCAATTCTGTCGGAGTAGACCACAAAGCCCACACTTCTTTCCATTTTAGATCCATTGGTATATATTGCTACCACATTTTTTTATGACCATTCGCATCTACTAGGTATTCTGATTACGTTGTGATATGGGATGGTGTCCTATTCTCATATTCTAATAATTTCAGTAGAAGCTGTGACCAAATGTTTTGATACATTACGATGTAAGCTTCTTTGAGGCGTGCTGCGCTATTCGCTGCTGTGTCAACCAGATGTAGGTCGATTGGGGGGAGATTTAGAATTGTTTTCAAATCTGCTGTCGGGCTGGCGCGCATAGCTCCTGTTATAAATACACATGCTGTTCTTTGAACCTTTGTCAGTGCAGTCATAGGTTCGTCTTTTTCATTGAATTCCACCAGACTAAGCAACCGTAGGTGAGGATTGCAAGACGACAGTTGTGTTTAGCAATTTCGTAACCTTCGGGGAGGGACCCCATTTTTTACCGCAGATTCTACTGCAGCTGTTTAGTGCAATATTAGCTTTCTTTACCCTTTCGTTAAGGTTCCAGTTTAGCTTGCTATCGAAAATCATTCCAAGCTATTTGGCACTTACTGACAGTGCGAGGGTGGACCCTCACAGAGTCGGTGCCGCAAACTCTGTAGTTGATCTCTTGTTAGTGAAGAGAACTAGTTCTCAGGCCCAGGCCGCAAGGTTCTGACCTTCTGTTGAGTATGTTAATGCTAGTTTGCATCGCTTTGAGTCGATGGGAATATCCCACTTGCCATGAGATCAACATCGTCTGCGTAAGCCACTGTTTTTATTGCGGTGGTTTCTAATCTCCTCAATGCTTCGTTGACTACCTGTAGCCAGAGAAGTGGAGAAAGTACTTCCCGTCGTTATTATGCTCTTGGTGCAATCTCTCAGTGATGATGAAATGATGCGTGTTTTAAGCAAGGTTAAGGTCATGATCCAGCACCTGATGACCGTATCTATTCCTGCTTTTCCAGGTGCTATCCCGATTGCTTCTGTTTTTATGTTGTTAAAAGCTCTTTCTATGCCTATGAAGGCTGCTAGTGTATATTTTTTTGGAAACAGTGATTTTTCTATTGTTTGCACTACCTCATGCAGCGCAGTTTTTACCGATTTGAATTGGATGTAGGCATGTTGGTTTGGGGATATGTAGTCTGGATTCAAGTTACTACGGATTTGAATGTCTAGAAGTCTTTCCAGTGTCTTCAGTAGGAATGCGGATAGGCTGATTGGTCTGTATTCTTTCGCGATTGTGTGACTACATTACCCTGCTACTGGTATAACTATCATATTGATTTCATGCTTTGGGAAGGTAATTTAATAAATTACTGCCATCAAAGACTATTTCGTACGAAAGTTTAAAACTCAACTTTAAAGAGGGAAATAAAACAATATACGTAGTGCGAATTTACAGACCACCCGGATTTAGTAAAAAAAAAACTTTTATTAATGAAGTAGAAAACCATATACGACAAATGAGGAAAAACGAAGAAAATATTGTTGTGGGCCATATGATCATTAATATTCGTGACGTACAATCTAATTACACAAAAGACTATTTGGAGATATTAGCATCATTAGGATTTATAGATACTATTACAGAATATACACGAATCGATCCAGAAAATGGGACTAAGACACTATATCGGTGATACAATAACTCTATTAAATAGTGCCAACATTGCAATGTATATTTGTAATGGGAAAGTCAACCAATATATCCGTGAAGAAAATTGGGAAGAAGTTCTGGATGAAGATGATGTAGAAAACTTGTACCACAAGCTAACTTCCAAGCTGCAACATATAATATGGCAACCCTAACGAAAAAAAAAACCTAGTACCTGGATGAGTCTGAGTTGGATTGAGAATTGCAAGCTAGAGGATGAACTTTACAGACGCTTGAAAAGTAATAGGTTCAACAAAAGTTATAAATCTGAATACAAAAGATTCAGAAACAAAATAAATAAAGAAATAACCCGACAGAAATCAAACTTTTACTAAAATCAATTCAATGAAGTCAAAGCTGATTCTCGGAAAACATGGGGACTAATAAATCAACTTTTAGCAAGAAAAAAGCCAAATATTGACGATAAATTGTCAGCCAATTTTCCAACGGATATATCTATACTGATGAATGCTTGTGCTAGCGCTTTTTCAAAACAAACATCCGATATAATACATCACTGTAATACCAAAACATCGGTTAAACAATATAAAACCGTATCAACTTCAATATTCGCTAGAGCTACTGACATAGAAGAGGTTTATCGGATTATTAAAGGATTCGAGCAGTTGACATAAAGAAACCTGAAAACATATTTGCTCCTATCCTGTGCAAGTTCATCAACCTCAGCTTGACGCAAGCGAAAATTCCAATAGACCTCAAAACGGCAGTAGTAAGACTAATCTTCAAAGGAGGAGTAAAAAATGATATCAAAAATTATAGATCAATTTCAATCCTAATGGCTATCGGAAAATGTATGGAAAGTGTTAGTATAGAACGATTGCAGAATTTTATATCCAAGCACTCTCTCATACATAATAGTCAGTACGGCTTCCAAAATAGTAAAATCTACAGGAAATTCTGGCTGAATTTGCAAAGCTTGAACAGAAGCCACCATATACTAGTACTGATTATGGACTTCAGTAATGCTTTTGTGCTCAAGGTATGCTGAAAGTCACGAAAAGCTACAACTGCTATGGAAGAAGAAAACTTCAGTTCAGCGTTCCGGATACAATCAAAGAACTACCTCGAGAATTTTCCAACATAACCTCTATTACCTCTGTTATAACTTGTAAAAATGTATATTATGAAAAATAAAATGTGGGTAATAGAAAAACAAACCAAAAAATCAAGGAAATACAAATAAACTTCCGTGGTTACTAGAATTAAACGAACACATTAAAAATATTGACTCCCCTGATGTTAGGTCGGATACCATGTCCGAATACATCCAAATTGCTTTCTCTCTTTCTTCTTATTTTCTGTCTTCTCTAATTTTTCACCATGCTCGCAAATGAAGGCTATGTATGAATCAATCGGACGGAAAGTCTAAATCGATAGCTTAAACCTCGAGGTAGTACCTTGGATCCGCTTTTCATTCAGAAAAGGACGCCTCACCAGAATTCAAAGATTGATAACTCCTATTTTTTTGCAATTGAAATTTCTGTCAGTATCAGCCGCCATTGCTCTTATTTCAGGATTTAATGTATCACTCATCGCGACTCGCAGGTGTTCTTCTTTTACGGTGACAAGTTTGTCAGCGGGTATTCTTATCTTCTTGTTGAGAGCTACTAATTGTGGTGAGTATCTGATTAGCTTGATAGCACTATAGTTAGTTTACCAGGGCTTGCTAAGTTAGTTATTGCTATTCTAACTGGCTTACCCACACATGGCATGGACTTTTCGTCTAAAATATCCGTTATAGACAGTTGTCATTCTGCAGCTCTGTACTTTTCGGTTTAATGCTCAATCGCATAGCTTAATTTATAGTTATATCAAAGGATTTCAATTTCCTTTGAGGTTGACTCTAGTTACGTTTTTCATAATTTTTAACAAAAAAAAAATCATGACGAGGTGGTTTATACACACACTCATATCATCTGGTCCCCATGTCCTTGATTTTCTGTGACTTCATCTGACGATTCGTGGAATTTCAGTTTAAAAAAAAATCAAACAAACTTTATACGCACGAATTTGGCTTCGTAGATTGTTTATCCTTCAGAATCAGGAGCTTAAATCTCCAAGGACAACTCTGCTGACTACGGGCATTGCTCGGAATTCCTCTTCACGATTTCATAAAAACATTATCCCTGCCGCTTTCCTTTGTTGTCAGTTTACTTTCACCACACAAAAATCAAAATCCAAAGTTCAATTGTCTGACATTCAATTTAAAGCCAAGTCTGAGATGAAAATACTTCCACCTCACTTAACTCCTCGTATTGCAAAATCCAAATGTCACACATCCCACACATGCAACGGTATCTCGTTGTTGAGTACGTGGGTACCACTGTAAGTAAGCGATTTTGAGCAAGGCAACAATCATTACATCAAGAAGACATAAACGCATATAATTCCCATGATAATGCCCCTAAACAGAGCACCTGAAAACCTCGACTTTTGTTCCCACTCTACAGGGTGTGGAGAATTGCGTCAATAATTGTGAGTGCAAAGACACTAGCTTCAAATCCTTGTACATTTCAACAATGGCGCATACATTTCCATCAGGACTATTCACTTATACATACACACACACACATAGTATCAAATATCAAACAGATTTTATTTGCATTATTATTGTTATTATCATTTCGCCTCCCCGTCCAACCTCATCGCCCATAGTCCTGGTTTCATCGTCGTTCTCATAACACTCTTTATCGTATGGCGTATACGCAACCAATACAATTTACTGGTACCCGTTATACTAGGGCATATACGACGTAACCCATGAAATATGTACCCGCATTATATGGTCGGTACTGCGGCAGGGATTGGGATCCTGTGAACTGGGGACTGTAATAGTAACCCAAAATCCACATACATGACCATAATTCTCGTTCATATAAAATTGAATGCATAACCCATGTCTCCGCCTCAACCATCATCACTCATATCACTCGGCACTGCCTCGGGCTTTAGCAAGCTTAGAGTAAGACAGAGTAAGAGTATACGCACACCCAGCGGGGCATATGCAAGGCGGAAAGGCAGTCAATCAGTCAAGCAGGACCCTTCCTCTGGCGCTGGGTATTTGCGTTTGTGAAAATCTTGATTTAAAGGGAGAATTTTCGTGTCCTGGAAGTGTAAGGCATCGTTACACATGCGGATACACACATCAAAGGCCCCGACATTCATACGTATTGCCTCTGCACTATATGGTGCGTCACGAAGGACACAAACACACACACTGTTATCGTTTTCGGTCGTTTGGTCGGTATACGCATGTAATGCCCAAGGCGGAGGAGCGGAAAGTGAACGACTCCTATTATTGTGCTCAACAAATATTTTATACCGACAAATAAACATAAGATTATAACTTAGTATTATTTATTTTTGCTTTTGTTTGTTGGGCGGTGTTACATTTGTTATATTGCTACCAGATCATGTGAATAAAAGTGATTTAATATTTGTATGTGTGGGGGTTGTAGGACATAAGTGGTTAGTTACGTATGGATTGGCTTTTGGTGATATTTTGAAATTTGAACTCACTCCATATTGGAAGTAAAACCGTAATTACATCGAATATTTCTGGGCTTATTATCTCCGTGGAGTAAACTAGTTGTCCGATTATATCTATATAATCCTTTGTAAAAAGGATGTTGAGTTTCATTATCGAGGACTAAAATTGGATTGACCTTGTTTTAAGTACAATCTTAAGGCCCAATTGTACTAATTCAGTGACTCATACAACCTGATTTGACTTGTTAAACGATAAGTCAAAGTGACTAGATGAACTGCTTCCACATATTCGGACAACAGGTTGTCTAGAATTTTCAGGGGTAAGTTAGGCGGATGAACCGAAAGGCCAACGGCAGTGCTCAATCCCGTAGTGGATACTGATGGCACAGTGTCCTAGTGTTCTCTAATAAATTGGAACTGGCCCTCCAGGTTGGGGGTTGTGCTTTGGGTTAACTACCCATTCATATAAAAAATATGTTACGAAAACCAAAAGCCTCGAAAAGGACGGATTTTTTTGTTGACGACACTGCTAAACGAAAAAAGGATAACGACGTTCGTATCTGCACTGGGAACGTGAAAACATTAAATAGGAGACTAGCGGAAGCCCTTAACTGCTACAAAGCAGATATTTCTGCCATCTAGGAAATACAATGGGATGGGCCGGGAAAAAAGAGGATGAAAAATTTTACATCTACTACGGACCGTGTTATAGTGAGCAGGAACAGCGACAATTGGGATGCGTCTTTGTTATAAGTGACTTAGGCAAGAAGTTCTATGTTTCCAAGACATTAGCGAACGCTTTAAAACAATCAACATCAAGACCGAATTCGCCAACAACATAAGCTCACACCCTAACGAAGGAACATAATGGCGGTCTTAAGATCGACAAACGGTCAACTGAATTGATCACATTGCGGTAGACAAGAAACACGCATCCAGTATTATCCAGTATCCAGACTACTGTGGAAAGTTTTGCAATTGAAAAAATTCAATCGCGCCCACCAGCAAGAAATCTCTGGTTTGATGAGGAATGCCGACATATGCTCGGAGTCATTACCGAGGCCTACAAGGCTAAGTTGCAGGTGAAGACGGGAGCTTGCATTGAGCTCTATAGATAGAGAAGAAGGGAAGCACACCAGCTTTTCAGAAAGTAGAAAAAGAGCAAGAAAAGCGCATGATCGAGGTTATAGGGAGGTGCCATTCCACGACAAATGTTCGCAAGTTTAACCAAAGTGTAAAACGTCAAAGCCAAAGATACAAGGCTCGAACAGAACCCTATCGAGTTGAACAATGAAATATCGTAGTTGCGACACAGGATACAGAAGAACAACTTCTGCAGACTGTTAACTGCGATAACGAACAACATTTCGTTGCCAGGCAGAACGAACCATTCAATATTGGCAACGACAGCGAAAACTGAAAACCACCCGACCTTAGTAATGTGAGGATAGCAATATCTAAACTCAGTCTTACTTAGGATGCCAGAAATGAGGACTTCCCGCTGAGCTTAATAAAACGCGCGGAGATGGCTTGGTAAGTAACATCCATTAAATCATAAGCCAAATCTGATCGGATGGAATGGAAAATCAGCATCGTTTGGTCGATCCACAAAAGAGGAAGACCATCAAAACTGCGCCAACTACAGAGTCATAAGTCTCCTCAACATCGCCGACAAGATCCTATCTGCCGTAATATGTGAACGGTTGAAACCTTTTACCAACAACCTGATCGGCCCTTATCAGTGTGATTTTAGGCAAGAAAAGTCCACAACCGATCAAATTTTCACACTTCGGCAGATCCTGTAAAAAACCCAAGAAGTCCAAATCGATACCCACCACCTGTTCATCGATTTCAAATCCGGACATGACAGCATTTATAGAGACGAACTATGCAGAGCCATGCCTAGTTTTGGAATACCGCCCAAACTCGTCCGTTTGTGTAGGATGACGTTGGAGAATTCTCGCTGATCCATCAGGGTCGGTAACGACCTCTCCAACACATTCGAAACCAAAAAAGGATTTAGGCAAAGCGATACGCTGTCATGTAACTTTTTTAATATGATCCTTGAGAGGATTGTGCAAGCCTCCCGAGGCAACACCAGAGACACAATTTTCCAAAAATCTGTGCAACTACTAGAATATGCCGACGATATTGATATCATTGGTAGGACTCAACGTGATGTCATAGCCATGTTTGCTAGTATAGAGAAAGAAGCGGCAAAAATGGGTTGAGCAGTAAATGAGGGTAAACTTAGTATATGCTGTCAAAACGAAAGGACACACAACACTGACGAATAGGACAGAACGTCTCCATGAGTAAAGCCCTCACTCGACTTACTAAGGAGATCATATATAAGTCCCGACACTGATCATCCCAGTCTTGCTCTACGGCGCTGATGCATGGACCGTCTCAAAAGCGGATGATGAAATCCTTGGTCGATTTGGGACGAAAATTCTTCGCAGAATGTTCGATCTTTGCGTTTACGGGCAATGTAGAGGAACATTCAACCAAGAACTATACGATCTGTACAGTGACATGCCCCTGGTGAAAAAACTCCGCATTGGAAGTTTAAGATGGTAAGGACATTTAGAAGGAATGGACGCCAATACTCCGGCTCGCAGAGTCTTCGAATCCCAGTCAGACGTCGGACCCAGTAGAGGAAGACCTCGCCTTAAATGTCGCGCACAAGTTAAAGCCGACCTCAACCAACTTGGAGTGCGCAACTGGAGGGCAGTTAGCTAAGGATCGGCCTAATTTGAGAGGCATGTTGGTTGAGGTCCAGGTTTATTCCGGACTGTAGCGCCACTCAAGTACGTACAGTGCGGTTCACATGGTTAGCCGCACCATTGTTCTCTCAATAAATTACAGTTTTTCTGTTTGTGTTTTTCATGAACTACCAAACGATGCAATTATTGGAAAGATTAATAAATTCTCCTCGAAAAAAAAATAAATTCAAGATTAGTGAGAGACACTTCACGGTTGTTTTGATCTCTTTCTTCCCACTAGTGCATAAAAAAGCTCAAATAAATCCTATTGGCCTATAGTTAGAAAGATCAGATGGTTCATTTTTCTTTTTGATTATTGGTAACACCTTCGACATTTTCCAACAACTCGAGAAGTAGTAGTCATTAAGAAGATTGTTATTGCCGTGTGATGTAAATTGGTACATGAAGCACGATGTTTGGAATGTTATCCAAACCACTTGGTTTTTGAGTATTTAGTTTCCTAAATATTTCAGTCGGTTCGTCAAGGGTCGTGCAGTATTTGGAAGTCTGTTCATATGTAAGCTCGTCAGCTTTTAACCACTCAGAAAATTTCAGTAAAGTAGGGATCTCTCTATTGTGAGATCTCCTCAGTTCATATCTTACTTTAATCGATTTGCAGCTTGGAAGTTCCTTGGAATGAACCGCTTCAAAATGAGAGCCAACTATTGTTGTTAATTTAGATTGGTTACCTGAATATCGGTTTATCAATCATAATTTCAATAAAACACCTTAAGATTTATTGATTTTCCTGGAGTGGCACCTCTCTATATCCACAATCGCGCGCTTTTCTTGCTCTTTATTCCTCTTTCTGAAAAGACGGTATTCTTCTCTTCTTCTCTGCCTATAGAGCTCAACGGCAGCTCTAGTCTTCACCTGCAGCTTAGCCTTGTAGGCCTCGTACTTGGCTGCGAGCATCTGTCGGCATCTGGCGGCTGATCTAATGGTTTGGTGTCATCGATGCTGGTGGTATGGTGTTAATCGATAGGTTTAGGGATACGCGTTGCGAGATGGTCTAGGTGGTCTCTTGTGATTGCATGCCTTCGACATTATACTTTTTCACAGTATTTCTTGATTATTGTGGCGTGTTGGCATTCGTACCTTGCCTGCAACAAGGTAGTGGTCCGAATCGATGTTAGCTCCACGGAATGTTCGGACATCCAAAATACTGGATGCGTGCCTCTTTTCTTTCACAATGTGATCAATTTGGTTGACCGTTCGTTGATCAGGAGACCGCCATGTCCCCTTATGGATATTGAGATGAGGAAACCGTGTGCTGGCTATAGTGGCATTTCCTTCCATAGTGAGGTCAATTAGCCTAAGACTGTTACCAGACGTTTTCCGACAATTCTTCTGAAAATGAATTCTCTTCCTACCTTCGCATTAAAACCTCCCAGTACAATTTTAACATCATACTTCGGTAGTCGCTTACAGGTTTTGTCAAGTAGCTCGTAGAAGAAATTCTTAGCAATATAGCTTATGTTGGCGAATTCGGCCATGCAAATGTATATCGAATATAGCTAGAAGAAGACGTAGATATTTTAAAAATGAAAAATATCGAGTTGTCCACTCAGCATTCAGGTGACGATATACAATTCACCAAGACGTTCTAAAACTGCAAAGCTGTTTTGATTGCACTTATTTTAAAATATTCCTTGACATCTAATCTAGCAGCTTTCAAAATGTAGCTTTTCAATTTAAACAATATTTCCCTTTAAAATTATCTGCAATGTCAAACGCTACAACAATTCCCTTATTAAGTCCAGAGATTGCTTGACAGAGCACCTCCTTGAGCTTACCACGCCTGATGTTAGTATGCCCTTCAACATCGCCTGTATCAATTCCACAAGAGTATAATCAATCTTCTCTGGAGTGAGAATAGATTCATTTATCTAGAAAACCGAGGTTGCGAAAGCATCACGCAGACCACCCTAGTTCTCCTGGGGAGTACAGGCTAAGACTTTTATTTCGTTTTTAAGTTTTTATCGTCTACCAACAACACAAAATTTATATGTTTTGGATCATATTTCGGGTCTGAAAAGTTATTTTTTTATATTTATTTCCAATCAGGATAACGTCAAATCGGGATACGGTCGCATTCTCAAAATGACATCGACAAACTAACAAAAGTTCTCCACCGCATCCATCTGTTGACGGGTACTATAACTTTTCTCCTGTCCCCTGACTGAAACAACAACTTTTTCTTGTTAAGCTTGGTCTAGTCAATATAATCCACCATATAACACATGCCACAATATCCTTCCATTCCATACTAGACAATCAAATTCAAATAAAAAAAAAAACTAAAAAAAAAATGTTATGTGACCCATAAAAATAATTCTCTGGCAACTAAAAAAAAATTTTTTCCACACTACCACCACACTGAATTCATTCGTCCTGTGTTTTCTTTTTCTATCCACAACCTAGATTGTCAACGAGTACACGGACTGGGATAGAACATCACAGCACCCAATCAATACCAGGGACACAGCGGTTGCTGCACTGTCCGATGCTCAATTTGTGGCACCAATTATTCGCACTGGTGATATGCTGGCGGCCACACCCTCTGGCGGTGGCAGCGGCAATAGCGGAGGTGGTGGCATTAGTCAAGACAAGTCATCCTCATCAGGATCGTCGACGTCGTCGTCGTCATCGTCCGCGTCATCCTCGTCCTTCAGTTCGGGACCCAGATGCTATTTCTATGTGTTCGATTACCAGACAAAGGATGGCGACTACCCGCAGCGTATGGGCACAGTTCACGGCGAGGACTTGCCGTACATATTCGGTGCTCCGCTGGTGGATGGTTTCAGTCATTTCCCAACCAACTATACAAAATCCGAGATAGCATTGTCCGAGGCGGTTATTATTTTTTGGACGAACTTTGCTCGCACTGGGTAAGTTAATTGGACAGATGAAATTTATGGGTTTTGTGATAAGTGCTCCGCACTCTGATGGAATTAGTGCCCATTGGAGTGGGTGGCCAAATGGAGGGAGGTGAGTATGGACATTGAGTGTACACAAAGTGTTGGATTTGGAGTTATTTTTTTATTTTTCCCTCTTTTCTGTTGGAGTAAAAGTTAGACAGAGCCAAGGACAGGGGGAGGGCAGATAGATTGTACGATTGCAAAATGTCTCATAGTTAATAAAGGGATTTAAAAGTGATTTATTTTTGGGAATTACATTGAACGGGTTTTTTGCGGGATTAGCAGAGACAGATCCACAGATGTATTATAAAGTGAAATGTTTTTCTGCTTATCTGGAACCGAGATAAGTGCTTTGCCTGTCTCAGGGCTGATCTAGTGGTAGGAGAAGGAGAGGTTAGTGATTCATATGGTTGGTTACCTACCACCTACATCATATATGCATATGCCGATTAAAAATGTTTTTATTACATACGCATATACTTTAAGCTGGGACTTTGAATGAAACAAAAAATAAGAGACGACGAAAAATGAGAAGCAATTAGGCAGATAATTCTTGTCGAATCCAATTTCTAGGTATGCTCCTCACTGATTTTTTTTTTTGTGTTGCAAATATTTCTCGAAATTGTTGGAAGAAGGGACGCAAACTGTTGGAAAAGGAGTTAAATAACAGTCATGGAAGTACGACGATACCTACATATGCGGCAATAAGGGTACATTTCGACAAGCTTAAGTGAGTACAAGGAACTTGAAGTATTGGGAGCAATAGGACCATCAGATCATTCCCTACTCAAACTATAACGCTACTTCTTCACCTTCTCCCTCAAGACCTCCTTATAAAAAAGGATGAAATGTGCGGCGTAGTTAGACTCAAGGAATTTGGTTGCTGGACCACTTAATCCTTCGCAAATAGCAACATTCTTGTTGTCATGCCAGTCGGATTCCATAAGCTACTGGTTTTCCAAGAGGAGAAGATTGGAAAAATGCAGCAGTTGAACAAGACTTTAACACACTCATACACACTGATGAGAACAATATGGACTGTGGGTCCAGGTGTTTATTTAGATACACTGAAACTTAAGAAATCATATTTTCTTCATACTCTTCTAGCGTATTAAAGACTGTATGACTGTTAGGAAGGCATGTAACGTGATTAGAGACGGCAGCACGCCAAACTCAACACCGGTATTTTTGTTCACAGCCAAGCCGCTACTAAAGTCATTATTTCGACTTCGAGGACATTCAACCTTTTACTTCAATGCCTGACAAGCAGACCTACATAGGGAGTCGGTACCAAGTCACTGGAATATGGGTTTCAGGTAACAGTGACATATATGGAAACCATGAAGCTGATAGCTTAGCCTTTCTGCGTTTGTCTCTCCTGAGCTCAAGAGCTTTCAGCATATTAAAAAAACACACAATGACAATAGTAGGGGTGGTGGCATCAGGATCGGTGCTGAGTAGTCTTATGTCTCTGTAATTGGCGCAGTTCACAGGGTCTTCTTTTTTATGGGTCGGGCAACGATGCTGAGGTTCCATTCTATAGGCTTTCATCCAACCACATTTGGCTTATGAGTTGGTGGATATTAATTACCAAGTCATCTTCGCCGGCTTTACAAAGCTCAGCGGGGAGGCCGTCATTTACTGCAGCCTTATTATGCTTGAGTTAAGATACTGTTATCCTCACCTCCCTCAGGTCGGGTGGTTGCCAATTTTCGTTGTCGTTGCCAATATTGAATGGGTCCTTCTGCCTGACAGCGGAATGTTGTTCGTCATCGCCGTTTAACTGTCTGCAGAAGTGGTTCTTCCATATCCTCAGCATCGACTGCGACTCAATTACGATAGTTCCTTGTTCATCTCGACAGGTTTCTGTTCGAGCCTTGTATCCTTGGCTTTGGCGCTTTACACTTTGGTATAACTTGCGAACATCGTTCCTGGAGTGGCACCTCTCTATATCCTCTATCGCTCTTTTCTTGCTCTTTTTCCTTCTTTCTGAAAAGCCAGTGTTCTTCCCTTCAGCTTAGCCTTGTAGGCCTCGTTCTTGACTGCTAGCACCTGTCAGCATTCCTCATCCTGGTTTGATGAGGAATGCTGACAGGTTTCCTGCTGTTGGCCGCAATAGTGACATTTCGTCCCGTAGTGAAGTCAATTAGCCTAAGTCCGTTAACAGACGCATTGTCGTGTAGGCTATGTTTTCCGCTAAAGATGTCTTCTATTCCTTCCTTTGCATTAAAATCTCCCAGCACGATTTTAACATCGTACATCGGTAGTCGGTTATAGGTTTTGTCAAGGAGCTCATAGAAGCAGTCATTAGATATATCATCTTTTTCCTCCGTTGGGGCGTGAGCGCATATAAGGCTTTTGTTGGCGAATTTGGCCTTGCTTATGACTTGGAAACATAAGACTTCATGCCTAAGTCTGGCACTTGTAACAAATCCGCATCCGAATAGTGGCTGTTTCTGCTCACTATAATAAGGTCCGTAGTAGATGTCACAGTTTTTCATCCTATTTTTTCCCGGCCCATCCCACCGTATTTCCTGGATGGCAGTAATGTCTGCTTTGAAGCAGTTTAGGGCTTCCGCTAGTTGTTCGCTTGCACCTCGAACGTCGTTGTCCTTTTTTCGTTTAGCAGGGTCGTCAGCAATAAAATCCATTCTTTCTGAGGCTATTGGTTGCTTCGCAACAACGGTTTTTTTTAATTGGGTGGGTAGTTAGCCCAAAGCACAGCCCTTAGCCTGAAGGGCCAGTTCTAATTTACCAGATATCCACTATGGGATTAAGCGCTGCCATTAGCCTTTCGGTTCATCCGCCACCATCTCTGTTCAAGGGGCCTGACTTAAATTTTAAATTTCCAGACAACCTGTTTTCCGAACAAGACGAAGCAGCTCATCTAGGTTCGTCTGGGGCAGTTGGTTAGGTTCCGTGACATTCTGATCTGGCTGTTTATAGTGTTGCTGGCTATCAACACTCTCACTTATCGTTTAGCAAGTTAAATCCGGTCGGATGAGACCAGGAGCCAATGGTTGGAGGTACAAATAAGCACATTTCATGTATAGTCAGAGTTTGGACCAATGGGCATTGCCAAGTTAAAGCAATTCAGGTTGTAACCTCTTTCTACAACACCCAAACATACGGATGTCGAATGTTCATATAAAATCTCATTTCACATATTACATGATTCCGTTGCATTAATGGCAACTATCGAAGATTCCCTAAATGAGATTCATCTTCAAAAACATGTCCAGCCTTGCAACACTGGTATTTGCCCAACATAGTTGAGTAATAACCACTTCAATCAGTAGATACCTATCATAGAGCCATTTACCTTTCTATGGGCACTTTTTATATCTCTAATCTTCAGGCACCTTCTGCATCTCAAAACCCCAATCTCATCAACACTCATAAGTAAACATCGAAACCCTAACAACTGCAACCACCGAAATACCACTTACTGCCTGATTTCGTCAAATCCAATTTCAAGAGTTCTTCCCCAACCTTCAGCGATCCATTCAAATTCTACTCGTTCCTTATGACGAAGTAAACAATCGGAAGTGACGCTTCCCGGAGCGACTTAATCGATATGTTGGCATCAAAGTTTCATCGAAATACCGCGCCTGCTTAGGCATGCTGTTATCGATGGATACGTTCAACCAAACACAAATCCAATTCCCATTGAGTAAACACATTTTCTAATCAGTGAAATAACTTCCTTGACACACATGTCCTTATCTCTTTTGCAGGAATCCAAACGAACATCATCGTCAAGACTCTGTATTGCCGGCATCGAAAGAGCGCAATAGATTCCGCAGCATAAACTGGGAGAGTTATGATCCGCTTCATCAGAAGTACTTGGAAATTGGTAAGGACATGTGTATGTGTACACACTTGAGTCACACTTCATTGAACCAAACACTAAAGAGCATATGCCGCCAGCAGCACGTAGTACACAATAACTAACATTCGTCTCTTTCTGGTGCAGGAATGAAACCGCGCATAAAGAACCATTTTCGGGCCCATCAACTATCGATTTGGCTACGACTCATCCCGGAGCTACATAGGGCCGGCATGGAGGATGTTATCGCTCGTCACAATCTATTCAAAAATCACGACGATATGGATCTGTATGAGGGGCCAGTTAAACCGGATCCATTCACATCCCGTTTGCAGATTGTCGAAGATGCTATCGGCAAAAAGGGCAGCCGTAGCAATTCCTCCTCCAGTGGATACGCATCCGGCGTTTTGGGTGGTAAGTATACGAGGCAATATGTCACACATACATATGAGTTTTTGTTTATTTTGTTCGCTGTGAACGTCTTTTTCAAAGGGCATGTCAGTGTGATTTTTTGGTCCAGCATTCGCCCCCTGCTTTGGTTTGTTCATTAAAGTGGCGGTGAATTATTAGTAGAGAGTGGTCCTCAATTCATCATGGTGACGACGAGATCGTGATGCTGACGATGACGATGACGACGACGACAAAATTGCGAATTGGCCTACAAAGGCAGTGGGCGTACGATTTGAGTGTTCGATGTAGTTCACTTCAACCTTGCAGTCTTCAGTCTCTAGTGTTTGTGGAAAAAGCACACGCTTGTGAACACTGTTGTTTTTTTTTATTTGTTCTGCACGTTGTCCCAATAGTAGAGACTGACCAAGGAGGACGTGGCAAGGTTTTTGTCCTTCTCGCTGTGTACACTCGAAGCGGATGATAAACATTTCACTTTGAGGATGGTTTTCACAATTCAACGAGATGAAGGACCATTGAAGGTCTCCCACCCACCTAGCCAATCACTCTAATTTTCTGTTGTTGTGTTTGTTTGTTTTTTTTTGTAACTCGTTTTTGAATGCGAAAAAATATACTCCCGCATGCTCCTTCATCAGAGCATCCAATGGACTACATACATAAGTTCACTAAAGATTCACAGGGATGTGTGTGCATTTTTTTTTCTTCTCAATGATCGAAAACTTTTCAACACAATTATATGCTTACTTTGCTCTTGTGACGAAGTTTCTTTCTTCCTGGTACGCTTTTCTTACAAATAATGAAGTATTCGTATCCTGTATTGATGCTGAACATCGCACGTGGATATGATGCACATCATTTGAAACTCGTTTATAGAATATTTGGTGGTTGGTAACCCGTGTAAAGTCTATGAAAAAAACTTGGAACGCTTGCGAAAAGTATCGTAAGAGTATTTCAGTTCAAGTCAGTTTCGACAAGGAGTATCATTAGGAGTGAGGACTCTTGAAGCATATCCGCAAGAAGCAAGAGTCTGCAACAATAAACGTTGTTACTTGTGAGGTGATATTCTATGAGTCTTATTGCCCCTGTGTTATTCAGAACATGAGCGACGGGGATATTGACAGTGTAGAAGTTTTGTCAGAAAAATGTTTGAAATTGCGACGTTTTTTGGAGCGGAATTCGACACCATTTTTTTGCTGCTAATCAGAAATCTTCTTCAGGATGATGTGACATTCGCGTTACATGCTCACAGTAGTGTGAGAATAAAATCAATACACCCGTCATAAATTTAACATTATAGACCTATACAAGGCCTCAAACCTAGATTCTCTATTCATTTGCATTTGAGACGTTATATTTTTTGCCACAAAGGATGGAACATCCAGCTTAACGACGATTCCGAACGGCGAATTGGAAATGCTCCTTTTAGCGTCTTTATAATGGATGACTTCACGGTTATTATTTGTCAACTTAGAACAGCTTCAAATAGATCCATTTTATATCGAAAAATGGTTTTTAGGGACAAAGCTCATTTTTGGTTTAACGATTCAATGTTTGGTGCGATTTATGGGCAGGCGGCATCATCGACCGTGTTTCTTTAAAAATGAGTAAAAATTCACCATTAATGGTGCACCCAATTAAATTTTATTTTGACCATTTTTTTATGAGTATCAATAATTTCGGATCACGAAGATGGCCCCCGAATGAATTTTTCTCCCGAAATTTAACAAAATAATATTTAAGAAAGGGGTCACGTGTCCCGTCATTTCTCGGGATTTTGTCGGCTGCGGAACAACCAACGAATTGCACTATTTTGACAAACTCGAATTCATTATTAAAATTCACAAGAAAAAAGCAAACGTTTGGCGCAACAGGGTCGTTAGTAACCAGGGAATAGCTTTCCCACAACCATTCATGTGGGCGTGTGTAATTCTTGCATATATGTTTGATTGACCGCGACCAATCCGAAAACCGAACTTCCCGAACTATGGTGGCGAAGATTTAATATCAGAAGGAAGAAAGGAGGGCACCGCGATTTCTCAGAATATGAACAATTTGAAAAGATGAACTGTCAAGAAAAACAACATTTCCGCGAACTATGTTGGCGGTATGGCGTTTATATTTTGGGGTCTAGGACTTTGCTTTGAAAAACAACATTTCCGCGAACTATGTTGGCGGTATCGCGTTTATATTTTGGGGTCTAGGCCTTTGCTTTTGGTGTCGCTGATGTTTGGGACACGTTTCGTGGTCATTTTCGACAGCCTTTGTCGGTTTGACAGCTGTCGGCAGCATGGCAGCTGCCTCTAAACACATTAGCAGTTTTCTTTGGACTGTCCTTAGACAGTATATCCCATTACTTTGTTGTTCTTGTTTGTGTGTATAGTGTGTTGAGAGTGTTTGTAAAGGGTGATCCATTTCGAGGTTCCCTACTTTTTTAAAGAAAAAAACACAGAAAATTCAAATTTAATGGAGAATGTTTATTATCAATTGGAAGAACATTCTATGGCATTTATTTTCTGAAGATTATGTCTATCAAATGTTGGCCGTTGCTACGTCGCATATGGTCCATCCGTTGAGTCCAATTTTCGATCACTCGTTCGAGCATTTCGACTGGTAACTGGCGAATGACACGCGTGATGTTTTCCTCCAAGGCCTGAATCGAAGCGGGTTTGTCGGCATAAGCTTTTGACTTTCCATATCCCCATAGGAAAAAGTCTAACGGTGTGAAATCACACGATCTTCGTGGCCAATCGACCGGCCGAAAACGTGAAATTATGTGCTCACCGAAATGTTCTCTCAATAAGTCCATTGATTGATGCGATGTGTGGGAAGTGGCGCCGTCTTGCTGAAACCAAATGTCGCCAAGATCACGAGCTTCAATTTCAGGCATCAAATAGTCGGTTATCATGGCACGATAACGGTCGCCATTGACGGTTACGTTCGCACCGGCATAATTTTTTAAGAAATATGGACCGATGATTCCACCGGCCCACAAACCACACTAAACCGTTGTTTTTTCTGGATGAAGTGGCAGTTCTTCAATCTCTTCAGGTTGCTCTTCGTCCCAAATGCGGCAATTTTGTTTGTCTACGTACCCATTGAGCCAGAAATGGGCCTCATCGCTAAACAAAATTTGCCTCGAAAACGTCGGATCTTCTTGGAACTTTTCAAGAGCCCATAGAGCGAATCGATGTCGCTTGGGAAGGTCGAGCGGCTTCAGTTGTTGCACAAGCTGTATTTTGTACGCTTTCAATTTAAGATCTTGACGTAAAATGCGTCAAGTCGTTCCATACGTCAGTCCGAGTTGCTGCGAACGGCGCCGAATCGACTCTCTACGGTCTTCGTGTACACTCTCAGCTACGGCCGCTATATTTTCTTCACAGCGTGCTGGACGTGGTCTATTCGGTCGAATATTATCCAATAATGAATGCTGGGTCTCAAAATGGGTGATGGTGTTGCGAATAGTACGCTCCGATTATGTTGACCATTAGTTGAGCGAAGTGCACGAAACACATTCCTCACAGAACGTGCATTTTCATAATAAAGTTGAACAATTTGTAAACGTTGTTCACGCGTAAGTCTTTCCATTATGAAATGCCAAACAATACTAAACAAAAATAACATGACAGCATGACACGACTCACACGTGATCTGTCAAAAAAGGCTATTGAAAAAAGTATCTCTACTTGGATCACCCGTTACATGGCCGTCCGCCTGAACACATCGGTTGCACCTCCGTTCCTCCAGCGTTGGGGGAAAGAGATCATCTTCTATTTGCAATCGAACATAACTTTTATTGTTGCGACTTGTGACGAGGGATTGTCCTCCCCCACCCATCGAACTTTTCGGACCGCTCCTGTCCGATGCGGCCCGTCGCGAGTATCCCACGTCCCTTGGGATAAGACGACGGCGTTTTCTCGTGGACTCCTGTCGAACGTTTTGTATGATGTTTGCTCTGACGTGTGTCACCCTAATCGCATTAGGGCTACGCCGAACAGAGTTGGGCAATTTTCTTCCTGAGTGGACTCCTCTGTCGCACCCGTTATACCTGTTATTGGTTGCACTACAAGATCTGAAGGTCGTTGACCAGTGGCTGATCGAACCCTGGCTGACTGCCAAAATACAAAAAAATTACAAATTCTTGGCGCAACAGGCTCGTTAGTACCCACGGCCTAGCTTTCTCACAACCATTCATGTGTGCAGGATGGCGGGACCTCCTGTTTTATGACCACTCCAAATGGCGATGTTGAGATAAGCTATTCTTGATAATTGATACTACTCGGATAATTTGTCAGATCATCACGAGAGGACGGGCCAGTAAAAAATCATTTAGGTGTTGCTACGGCCGGGAATCGAACCCAGACCTTCTACGCGGAAGTTCATCGCACTAACCATCCCACCACTGAGCCCGAGGCTACCTGCCACTATTTTTTAATTCTGGGTTTGCGTGACCACTTTGTAGATCTTATGTGACCTCTATTTAATGTGACAGTGACACTGTTTGCTGTCAATATCATCGACGTACGTTAGTTGCAAGAATTTTACGAATAGCTGATCTCCAGGTGTGGGGTCGAGAGTTTTCCCACAATCTTCCCAAGAACGATTATAAAAAGTCACCCGAAAATGCATGCAATTACTAACTTTAGTAGTGCTACAGTTCGGAATGAACCTGGACCTCAACCAACATGCCTCTCCAATTAGCCCGGCCCTTAACTAATTACCTCCAGTTGTGCACTTCAAGTTGATAAAAGTCGGTATCTACTTGTGGGTGCCACTTAAGGCGATGTCTTTCGCTACAGCGTCTGATGTTTGGCTGGGTATCGAAGACATAGTATTGGTATCCAATCGTTTCAAGTGTCTTAGTCATCTTCAACGTAAAATGCAGAGTTTTTCATCCTTGTTTAAGTCGCTGTACAGTTCCTATAGATTTTGATTGAATCTTCGTTTCAAATGATATCAAGGATATTTGCACCCGCTTTTGATACGTTCCACACTTCAGCGCCGTAGAGAGAACTGGGATGATCAGGGTCTTTTATAATATCTCTCAATGGTGACGTTCTGTCCAATTACTCCGTCGTAATGCTTTTGAGTAATTGTCCTACGGTTGAAAAATAAGTTTACCAGGCTCACTTGGTAAAAATAGTGCAAACAAAAATGTCCTTTGATTATAAATTTCCTACTACAGTGAGTGATAGCGGCGCAAAGCGCGAGTCAGCGTCTCATCATCCCAAATGTCCGTTTTTATTAAATCCCATAAAGGGCTTTTATATTCCTATCTGGTTTCATCGGTCACAGTGTAGCCTACATCTGGGCTCTAAATGTTTACAACACCAAAGAGTACCACATCACATCTTACAAACTGCATCCCTACCTCGTTGAGTCCTTTCTCATCCTAAGGACTAACCACAAGATGACGTTAATTAAAGTTCAATTATTTTTGTAGCGGACATACTCGTACATCACTATCCTTACCATGCACTCCATATAAAGCTCGTCCTTAGATTACATAAACCATTCCACATCATTCTCCTAGCTGCAATGTAATGAATCGATTACTCACTACATTCAGCACGTTTGTTACTCCATTCTGCAATTTATGTCGTTTCTCAATTTGACAATGAATTCCATTACACACAGCTCGTGATTCGCATTATTCATTCTTCCGGTGTATCCAAGCAGCTCCTAGATATCATATTCTAGGCAACAATCTCGTTGTCTTCTTTTGTGGAAATCGTGTGCAGGCTCCCCTGCAAATCCCATAGTAACGGCGAGAGCTATATACTTTCAAAACAGTCTACCATACCCTGCAATGGCAATGAGATATAGGACCTCCCCCACAATACATGCACATTCACACATGCTGAGGAGCGCAATTATTTCACACACTCTATCGAACTTCTTCTTTGCACTTGCAGGTATCACAACGGTGGAACCCAACATATTTACAACATGCATCCCGTTGGCTGGCAACTATTCCGGCACAGTGTTCGCACCAACCACCATTGTTAATGCAACCACAGATACTTTATCTGGTTTCGAGGCAGCCGGCTATGCCGCCTACTCGACAGCTCTCAGCGTCACAATAGCAATCGGATGCAGCCTGCTCATTCTGAACGTGCTAATATTTGCCGGAGTGTACTATCAACGTGACAAGACCCGGCTCGAGGTGAAGACACTCCAGAAGCAGTACCAGCAACGAGGAATGCACCAACAAGTGGCGTTCGATCCTATTAAACATGCCCACTATCATATGGGGCACTCACAGAGTGCGAATGTCATCGTCGACGTGGAGAACCACGATCAGGGCACAATCCTACTATCCGGCGACGTTAAGTCGCAGCCCCACATCTGTTCGAATACAATGCAAATCGGTGGTAGCTGCGGCATCCAGACAACGAAAATGCCAACGAATGTGAGCGCTGCAGATGTTAGTAATGTCAGTAATAGTGGTAGTAATGTCACGTATGCCGTGAGTAGTAAGCAGCAGCAACAACAACAGCAACAGCACCAACAGCAGCAGCAGCAGCAGCCTTCATCGCGTGAACACATGCAGCTGAAGGGAGCACAGACTTTTGGCAGAAATATCGGTGGAGGCGGTGGTGGTAATTTGAATAGTTCGCTGAATGTGGGCGGTGGAATGACGGGCGGCAATGGGAACAGCGCTTATAATCCCGGTATGATGACTCTGCCAAAAGTGGGAACAATGCATCACTCGAACTCCATGAACTATGGTCGCAATTCGACAGGGATGAGCGGCACTAATAATGCCAGCAGTGGTGGTGGCAGCACCATCGTCAATAACGCCGTAGACTGTATGACTTTACCTAGGAATTTGTCCTCCGCATCTCGTCATAGTGTGGGTAAGTACGAAATCCTTTTGATATGACATAATTCTTCCAATTTTTTTTTTGTTATTCCCGAATACCAATTAAGGAAAGAATTACTCAGTAGGCGAAAAATGATTTTTTGTCCTTTGCAGAATTTTAAGTGCGGAACTTTTTATGTTTTATTACGCAAAGGACAAGTCGCCAATTGCGGAGTATTTCTCTAGCGGTTAAGCGAATATTTTTTTTTTTTGAAAATCCGGAAAAATGACGCTGACCAGCAAAAGCCTCGTATATGGTGATGGGTCGTAAAGTGAATTCGACCCTGGTTAAGAGCAAATCCCACAGGCCATAAACATTGAAGTGGAAAATGGACGAGAGGACAAATTAAGGTTTTATGTAAAAAAAAAGAAAAATCGTTGAGAAGTTTTTTTATGTGGAATCCTATTAATATACATATTTGTATAATGCGGCGTTTGAATGCCGAGTGGTGGGATAGCTGAGAGCATTGTTTTCATTGGAAACAATACGTTTACCATATTAGGATGGTACATACAGGAGTATATTTTCTCAAGATATACATACGTACGCCATCGTATTTACACACACCTACCATAACCTGAAATTGAATATTCCTTGAGAGCAGAACAGATGGTGCATAATCGGATGTTTTTGTGCGTCTACAGATGCCAGCTGAATAGATATACTTGTGCGTTTTAAAAAAAAATAAACGTATATCGTCCTTGTTCAATAAATGTCTTGTTGGTTAACTTTTTTGTCACATAACTCAAAGCAAAACTAACTGGGTTTCATTTAATAGCTTAGAAGTGAGTCGATAATTTAAAGGGTGTCCCGAAATTCACACAAGATTTTAATTTACAGGCAATTGAGCGGTGTAGTATTAGCAACCATAAATGCAAATCACACGAATTCACTGTTTGGTGCGGATTATACAGCTTTGGGCCAAGTAGCTATGACTCGAATTCGCGACATGATAACCGAATTCTTTCAGCCTAAATTGGATGGTATTGATGTGGACGATATGTGGTTTTAAAAAAATAATGACACATGTCATACGGTCCCTGAAATAATACAATGCATGACCTTTTTTCAATTATTCACTCTTTCGTTTCGGTAATCAGAATTGACATCCAAAATCATGATATTTGACACCACAGAAGTTTATTTCTATGAAGTAGTTCGGAGTCAAAGGCAACTACCCACAATCCACCCAAAAATTAAGGGAGAAGCTTCAACTCTCGATCAACGAAATTCAGCTACATTATTGCAGAATTTGATGGAAAATGTCGACAGAAGAGTGCGTATGCCCAGTGAAGCTGTGGAGTCTATTTGCAAGTTGTGCTATGTCATAGATGTGCTATGTACTTTATGTTTTCGTACCGAACTCCGATGGTGCTTCCCTTCCCGTAACCGGTAAGCTGAAGATATCGGGAAAGGTCGATAGTCCTCTACCGGCACTATCACACGCGCTGGTGAAGGCCTAAACACCCTTAAAATCGGTGCCTCCCACTTACCAAAAATTCCCTTCGGGGTAAACCCACCCATCAACGTCATCCACTTTAATAACCGAAGGTTACAGGACCCTTGGGCAAGTCCGGGGCAGGTTAACAGGTGGGGTGCCCAGCCATCTTGTGATCCAGGCATGATCATCCGCTCGCTAGCTCAACGGCGGGTATGGGATCTTGCCACAAGACCTGGACTGGGGTTACTTTATTTTTACATGCCTGTAAAATTGCAAAAAAAGAAGGTGATTTGCTATCGCAACCGTAACCGAAATCTCAAAAAATAATACACACAAGATATTTTGTAATACGGGGAAGAGTTAACGATGAAGATCCTCTTCGAGCTGGCCCACCCATTATTTAAAATGAATTTGCTTCCTTGGCCACCGCCTTACTTACCTACTTAAGTGGCGCTACAGTCCGGAATGAACCTGGCCCTCAACAAACATGCCTTTACAATTTGACCGGTCCTTAGCTAACTACCTCCAGTTGCGCACTCAAAGTTATTTAAGGTCGGTTTCTACTTGGTAACGCCAATTAAGGCAAGATTTTCCTCTACTGCGTTCGACGTCTGGCTGGGAAACGAAGACTCTGCGAGCCGGAATTGGTGTCCATTCATCCTACATGTCCTAGCCATCTTAAACGTCCAGTGCGGAGTTTTTGACCAGAGGCATGTCGCTGTACAGCTCGTTTAGTTCTTGGTTGAATCTTCGTCTCCATAGCCCGTATTGAATTGCCTTCTTGACCCGAAGAAACAACGGTTGGCAAGAGTAATTCTTCGTCTAATTTCTGACGAGATGTTGTTTTCAAAGTTCAGATCTGGCTTATGAGTTGGTGAATGTTAATTTCCAAGTCATCTCCGCCAGTTTTATATAGCTCAGTGGGAAGGCCGTCATTTCCGGCAGCCTTATTAAGCTTGAGTTTAGATATTGCTATCCTCACTTCACTCAGGTCGGGTGGTTGGCAGTTTTCGCTGTCATTGCCAATATTGCATGGTTGGTTCTGGCTGACAGCCGAATATTGTGATAGTTAACAGTTAGCTGACGTGGTTCTTCCATATCATCAGCAACTAGGATATTTCCTTGTGCAACTCGAAAGGGTTCTGTTCGAGCCCTGTATCCTTGGCATTGACGTTTTACACTTTGGTTAAACTTGCGGACATCGTTACTGGAGCGGCATCTCTCTATATCCTCGATAGCGCGCTTTTCTTGCTCTTTTAATTCTTTCGGAAAAGCCGGTGTTATTCACTTCTTCTCTGCCTATAGAGTTCAACGGCAGCTCTCGTCTTCAGCTGCAGCTTAGCCTTGTAGGCCTCGTTCTTGGCTGCGAGTATCTGTCGACATTCCTCATCAAACAAGGGGTTTCTTGCCGGTGGACGCGAGAAACATAGGACATCGTTTGCGGTTGATCAAATGGCTTGTTGACATTGTTGCCATTGTTTTTTGACATTCGATGCTGGTGGTATGGTGTTAATGTTAATCGAGAGGTTAAGGGATACGCTGCGCGAAGGCCTTGGCGGTCTCTTGCAATTGCAGTCTTTCGACATTAAATCTTTTTGCTGTGTTTATGGATTGTTGTAGCGTGGTGGATATCGGCATTGTTACCTTGGCTGCAACAAGGTAGTGGTCGATGTTAGCACCTCGGAATGTTCGGAAATCCAAAATACTGGATGCGAGCCTCTTGTCTATCGCAATGTGATCAATTTGGTTGACCGCTTGTTGATCTGGAGACCGCCATGTCCCCTTATGGATATCGAGGTGAGGAAACCTTGTGCTGGCTACAGTGGCATTTCGTTCCGGAGCGTAGTCAATTAGCCTTAGTTTGTTACCAGACGTGTTATCGTGTAGACTCTGTTTTGCGATAATACTGCCAAAGATATCTTCTCTTCCCATTTTTGCGTTATATCTCCCCTGTTTCTGCTAATTATAAAACGGTCCGAAGGAAATGTCAGTTTTTCATCCTCTTTTTGCCCGGCCCATCCCATCGTATTTCCTGGATGGCAGTAATGTCTGCTTTGTAGGGCTTCTTAAGCTTGCACCTCTCCTGTTCAATGTCCTCACATTCCAGGTGCAGCTGCGAACGTTGTTATCCTTTATCCGTTTAGCAGGGCCGTCAACAGTAAAACGAGTCCTTTGCAAGGCTATTGGTTGCTTCGTAACATTTAATTTTTTCCATGTTGGGGTAGTTAACCCAAAGCACAATCTCCAACGTGGAGGACCAGTTCCGACATAATTAATTTTATAATTTTAAAATATAAAAACCAAAGTTCAAGTGGACACGAGTCTTGACAGTGGACAAAAATAGACTGAGGAAGTCCTCAAAAAAACTCAAACGTATTTATTTTGATCCCTGTGTCAGAGGAATATATAGTTTTTGAAAGACTTCCGCAAACGTGCCACCATCTGCTACAAACAAGCACACGATCACATCTCGTCTACCCCTGGCTTTACTGCAGAAGCAACGTACACACGAGCGATAAATTTGCATCAAATGTTTACCTGCAATCAAAATTTACATGTGTATAAAAAACATTAGGCTGCAATGAAACATTTTTCCAGGAAAAATTTGCAGCAATAATGTCGTTTGTCGTGTGAACACTTTTTTTGCATTAACTGTTTGCGTGTTGCAGCTGTATTTTGCCATTTTCTGCAATATTTCGCGAAAAAAAACTCAACTGAAGAGCTACTAAATAAATGAATCGTTAATTATGACACATTTCCCGTATTACGGAATGTTTTGACAGTTCATTACAGTAACACATTTTGTGATTTTGGTTCTTGAAAGGGCAAAAAAAGCTTCAAAGTCATTCTTAAGCAGTCGTAAAAAATTTAAATTTATTTTTCAGCTTATTCAAAAGTTGCTGATGAAATCCTAGCTCAGTTCTTTTTGCTTACCAGTCTCTTTTCTAATGTTTCTACTGCTTGGATCTATCTTAAACGTTTCAACATAGCTTATGCTATTTAAGTTTTTTTTCAAGAAATTATTTCGTTTTTGTCAATTTTTATCGCACAGTTCCAAACAAACTATTGACTACTGGAACTGTCAAATATTTTGAATGTGATAACTAAGAGAACGTGATAGATCCGGTTCAACTTTCTTAAAAGTTCTTGAAGGAGCGCCCAAAAATAATTTTCTTTTACTTGCAATAAGAAAATCGACTTTAGGAAATTGTCCTCATATGATTTCGCAAACTCTATGAAGTCCTCGTTCTGGAAACGTAACATGAGTGAGTTTTGGGTAAAATACTTCAATTAAAATTATATTTAGCACGTCATATGCAGATGGTAAAAGGGTTTACTCGCAGCTGAGTATATAGGGAGCTACACATTGAAACCACCTGCTGTTGCGTAACTGTTCTATGAATTTGCGCAAAAATTCTTTGATGAAAAAATGACAAATAAAATAAAATTATTTAAAAAAAAATGCGAAAATATGACCTAAAAACGCAAAAATACAAAAATATTCCAAAATAAGGTCTTAAAAGTGAAATTCGCAAAAACATGCATTTATACGAAAAATATGCACAAATACGTCCTAACGATTAAAACTCAAAACGATAGGTGTTGTATAAAACGTTTTTCTGTATAATCCAATATCCAATTGTTGCGTTTTGTAGGACGAGGGTAGACTCTGATTGGCTTAAACTTGGCTATGTCCAGTGGTTGTAACTCTGACTTGACATCAAATTTTTTTTTTACCTACAATGGTACTGGTCTCATCCAACCGAATTTGACTTTCTAAACGATAAGTGCGAGTGTTGATAACGAGCAACAGCAACACTATAAACAGCCAGGTTAAGTTGGCACGGAATGAATACTCGGCCTGCTGTCCCAGGCGAACCTATATGACCGCTCACCAGCAAGAAACCCCTGGTTTGATGAGGACTGCCGACATAAACTCGCAGCCCAGAACGTGGCCAACAAGGCTAATCTGCTGGTGAAGGCGAGAGCTACCATTGAGCTCCATAGCAGAGAAGAAGGGAAGAACACCGGCTTTTCATAAAGGAGACAATAGAGCAAGAAAAGCGCGCTATCGAGAATATAGAGAGGTGCCACTCCGGGAACGAAGTTCGCATGTTTAACCAAAGTGTAATACGTCAAATCCGAGGTAAGAATAGAATCCTGTCGAGATGAACAAGGAAATATTGTAACTGAGACACAGCCGATTCTGAGGATATATAAGAACCACTTCTGATGAATGTTAAACGGTGAGGACGAACACCATTCCACTGTCAGGCAGAACGAACCATTCAATATTGGCAACGACAGCGAAAACTACCAACCACCTGACCTGCGTGAAGTGAGGATAGCAATATCCAAACTCAAGCTTAATAAGGCTGCCGGAAATGACGGCCTTCCCGCTTTATAAAGCCGGCGGAGACGACTTGGTAAGTAATATCCACCAACTCATACGCCAAATCTGGTCGGAAGAAAGTATGCCTGAAGAATGGAACATCAGCATCGTTTGTCCGATTCACGAAAAAAGGGGACCCTATGAACTGCGCCAACAACAGAGGCATAATTCTCCTCAACACCGCCTACTTAATATGTGAGCGCCGGAAACTGTTTACCAACAACCTGATTGGCCGTTATAAGTGTGGTTTTAATCCAGGAAAGTCCAAAGTTTTTTTTTGAAATTTTTACACATCGGCAGGTCCTTGAAAAAACCAAGTCGATACCCACCATCTACTCATGTATTTAGGCAAGGCGACGAGCTGTCATGTGACTTCTTCAATTTTATTCTTCAGAGGATTGTGCAAAACTCCCGAGCCAATACCATAGGCATAATTTTCAAAAATCGTTGCTACAGACCTCGGACGCAGTAGAAGAAGACCTCGCCTTAAGTGTCGCGCTCAATGATAAAACCGACCTCAACCAACTTGGAGTGCGCAACTGTAGGCAGTTAACTTAGGACCGGGCTTATTAGAGAGGCATGTTTGTTGAGGCCCAGGTTGTCTCTGGACTAAAGCGCCACTTAAGTATGTAAGTAACCTTCACCATCTTTTTCGATGTACAAGGTGCTCAAGTTTCTTATTTGGAGGTCAAAGTACGAAAATCCTTTGAACAAAATGGAAGATAATCTAAATGAGCTTCTGCGATTTTTTCCCTTATACCTCCGTTCTGAAGGCTCTGATATTTTCAAATGCTATTTTGCTGGTCCGCTTTGGCACTGTCCTATTACCGTATGCACAATATTTTCTTTCGTCCAAAAGAAGGTTCTTTACAACCCCTACGCATAAAATCGAAATCGCCTACTTTGACTTAGACTTATATTTTTCCATAGACATTAGCTTATAACAACGCTATTAATGACCTTTTTTCGACCGGGACACAAGTCCAACATAACAAGACCAACACTAACGACATCAATTCAGGAAAAAGAATATTGTCAAAGCATTCATTGGACCTTGTAGCCTTTTTTATAATAAAAATCCAATCTTTGTACGAATTTGACATCGTAATTGGGTAATCATTTCCACACACACACGCACAATATATCGACACACAAAAGCACTCATCATATCCCCTTCAATAGTTTCCCTTTCCGACGAGATAAGTAGACGAAGATAAAACGTTCATCAGGATTTGACTAGCCTGCAGCAGCTGGACAATTTCTCACAATTCCCAGCTCTTAAGCACTTTGAAAAGCCATAATGGCTAGAGCAATAGAGCGAAATGTATAAAAGAGACCCCGGCCGCTTCCTTATAAGTGGCACCATACCAACCATGATCCATATACGCTGTGCTTCATTTCGTTGCCATTGTATGAATGCCCTATAGAGTTGGCTCTCCCTAATTGGCATGACAACCGGCTTCAATTCGAATCCCGAACCGATTTTCGAAATCTCTTTCTCGCGCGAGATGTGCGGCTTATAACCTTGAATCTGAAGCTGATAATCGCTTTGGAGTATCCGGTGAATGCGGCAAAACGGAGGGCAAAGGATGTGCAAACTCTATATTGCTGACGCATTTATCCAAATTGTGCGGCATATAATTTTACCGACCTCCATCTCCCGTCCAACTCATCATGTGAGGGAGCATTTCTGTTCTTGTTGTTGTGCTGTTAAGGATTTTTCCATACATGGATTGGATAAATTTTCCCTTTTATCCTTTTGGCTGGGGTATAGAGTAGCGCACCGACCCACACACTCACGGAACCATTGTATCGATGGAATTTTCTTCTTCTACTTTGGCAATATGGTTCTCGGTTCTTGGTTACGAAATGTAAGCGGAAACTCAATTTTATTGCAAGGATCAAGTGCGCCAAATGCCGAGGGAAGTGGGTTACAATATCGTATACCGATAGCGATACACGCTGCGACACAAAGGAGCAGCGCACATGACCATCCTGTGGCTTGTGTTTTCAATTTCGTCGATGCACATGTAGCCGTTCCTGGGTTCGGTTGGATATACCATTAATTTTTTTTTCTGATTTTCTTATCCTTGTTCTTGGTCTTTGTCCTTTTCTTTGATGTACAGCAACGACGAAATTTCTTTTCATTTATTTTTCAATCTCAAATTGAAATTGAACTAATATTGAAAGGATTAAGAGCAATGATTGTGATTTCGGTAATCGACAAACGATAATGGTCCGTTTTTTTGTTCCCTTCGCCCTTTAGCGCTTGGTTTGGTGTAAAGAATTGTTATTGAGCAGCTAGAGGGCAATTCCTTGGCCAGCATAATCGCATATTGCTATACCAATAAGCAACATTTGCCAGCGCCAGTGTGAAGCTGTTACGCTAGGGGCTGCTCAACAGCAGCAGCACAATCATTAATGTTGCCATGGGCTATGGGATTGAAGCTGGAGCTGGGGAAGAAAAGGGAATTTTTCAAGAGCGTTTCTCCCAGAAAGGAGGTTATTAGTGAAAATTTTCCAAAGTGTAATCGTTTTTTTGTGTATATGTGTGTGTGAATCCAACAAATGGGGATTCGTGGAGACGGATGAAAGTGGTTGTTGGAAGATGTGTATAAAGGCATGGGGTTGGGCCAACATACGCCATAACACTTGATGGAGCTATGCAGTTCTGGATTGTATAATCCGAGAGAGGAGTATGGTAAACTGTTTGTTCTGAAGCTGGATTTGTATTTGGATTGACATGGCTGGAGTTGAAGTCAGAATACAGGTTAAATCCGATTAATTGCTGATTATTCTAGAGTGGATGATAAAATGCATGGCTTTAAGTTTATGTTTTAGGCGTCAGTGGAAATCTTTTCATTGTTGGAAGAGATATTGGGCAGGAATTTCACTAAACTCGGTTTGATTGTACTACGTGTTACATAACGTGAAAACCAAACTACTGGACTTACAGGGCTGAAATTTTAAAACTCATTATGGCTAAATATGCGATTTTACTGCAAAGACAACCACAGAGAGACGATTTTTATTGTAAATTTTGAGGTCTAATTAAAGCAAACAGATTGATGATGATTATGATTGATTACCCTGGGAAATCTCGGCAAGAACAAACTGCACCACATAGTAACAACAATTCAATAATTTCTGAGGAAAAGATTTCCTGGCATTTCCAGTTATGCTACAGCGAACGCGAAACCTAACAGTGCACATGGCTAGCGGCATTTTTAAAAGCTGCTTAATACTAAAGCACGTACCTTACTCGTGGAGACGCGCTCGAATGATAGGCAAACGCGGCCAAGAATTCAGACCAATCAGTCCAACCTCCCTTATACTAAAAACCCTGGAGCGCGTTCTAGACATCCATATGCGGAGTTTTCGGGAAGAATATTCGCTATCCAAATCATGCCTACCTAAAGGGCACATCAACAGAAACTTATCTCCACGAGGTAGTGCGGCAAATCGACAAATTAGTACGGGACCGAAGATTATTCGAAGAATTTTCCTCTCGAATCGACCAAGGATTACTTAATCCACAAAATAAGAACAGGACTGGGATGATCAAGGTCTTATGTAGGATCTCCTTAGTAGTTCGAGTTAGTGCTTTACCACTGAATTGCCTACTTAGCTCGAAGAAACAGCGGTTGGCAAGAGTAATTCTTCGTTTAATTTCCGACGAGATGTTGTTCTCAGATTTAATAGAAGAGCCGAGGTATAGACAAAGTCCCGTACTACCTCAAAGTTATATCTGTCAATGGTGACGTTCTGTCCAATTCTTCGATGCTGTCTGTCCTTTCATATTGATAGGATACCCTCATTTACTGCTAATCCCATTTTTGCCGCTTCCTTCTCTATACAAGCAAACGTGGCTATGACAACACACTATGACACACTATGCAAGTAGTTGCACCGATTTTTGGAAAATCATGGCTCTGCTGGTGTTGACTCGGGAGTCTTGCACAATCCTTTATAGCATCATATTGAAGAAGTCACATGACAGCGCATCGCCTTGCCAAAATCCCTTTTAGCTATCGAATGTGTCGGTGAGGTCGTTTCCGACCCTGATGGAGCAGCGAGAATTCTCCATCGCCATCACACAAACGGACAAGTTTTTAGTTCGTCTCTATAAATGATGTCGTATGCGGCTTTGAAATCGATGAACAGGTGGTGGGTATCGATTTGCACTTCTTAGGTTTTTTTCCAGATCTGCCTAAGTGTGAAATTTTCATCGGTTGTGGACTCTCCTGGCCTAAAACCACACTGACAATGACCTACCAGGTTGTTGGCAAACGGTTTCAGGCGTTCACATACTACGGCAGATAGGATTCTGCATTCAAGGCGATGTTGAGGAGACCTATGCCACTGTAGTTGGCGCAGTTTAGATGGTCTCCTTTTTTTGTGGATCGGACAAACGAAAGTGAGGTTCCATTCTTCAGGCATACATTCTTCCGACCAGAGTTGGCTTATGAGATGTTGGATGATGTAACTTACCAAGTCTTCTCCGCCGGCTTATAAATCGGATAGGCCTTAATTTCCGGCAGCCTTATTAAGATTGAATTCAGATATTGCTATCCTCACTTCACTCAGGTCGAGTGACAGGCAGTTTTCGCTGTCGTTGCCAATATTGATTGGTTCGTTCTGCCTTACAGCGGAATGTTGGTCGCCATCGCCGTTTAACAGTCTGCAGAAGTGGTTCTTCCATATCATCAGCATCGACTTTATCTCAACTACGATATTTCTTTGTTGGTCTCTACAGAATTCTGTTCGAGCCTTGTATCCTTAGCTTTGACGTCTTAAACCTTGGTAAAACTTGCGAAAATAGTTCCTGGAGTGCCACCTCTGTATATCTACAATGAAAAGCCGGTGTTCTTCCCTTCTTCTCTGCCTGTAGAGCTCAACGGCAGCTCTCGTCTTCGACTGCACCCAACCCTTGTAGGGTAGTTCTTGGCTGCGAGCATCTGTTGATATTCCTCATCAAACCAGGGGGTTTTTTGCTGCTGAGCGCGTAAAAACCTATCTGCTGATGATGTGGCTTATTGGCATCGTTCTTTGACATTCGATGCTGGTGGTATGGTGTTAATCGGGAGGTTAAGGGATACGCGTTACGTGAAGGACTTGGAGGTATCTTGCGGTTGCAGCCTTTCGACATTAAATGTCTTTTTTTGCTACATTTGCGTTGAAATCTCCCAGCATGATTTTAACATCGTCCTTCGGTAGTCTCTCATAGGTTTTGTCAAGGCTTGAGATCGTAGAAGCAATCCTTAGGTATATCATATTTTTCTTCCGTCAGGGCGTGAGCGCATAAAAGGCTTATGTTGGCGAATTCGGCCTTGATGCGGATTGTTACAATGCCTTCGCTTATGTCTTGTAAACATAAATTTCTTGCCTAAGTCTGGTGGTTATAATAAATCCGCATCCGAATAGTCGCTGTTTCTGCTCATTGTAATACGATCCGTCGTAACGGTTGTTTTTTTTAGAGGTTGTTTTCGATTAGAGATAGAACTGACTTTTTGTGGTCAAATCGGGCAACACTAATGTTATTTATGTTCAGTTTGGTTTGCCATTTCATCATGAACAGGTAAACAAATGAACAGCGCTTTCAAATCATGCCAATTTATTTCGAAAACAATGTTTCAGTTCGCGAAGTTTACCGCAAGCTCCGTCCTTTGTATGGTCAACATAATCGTCCATCAGAGCAATTAATTCGGTAACTCATGTCGAACAGTGCACACCGAAGAAACAATTGCCGCTGTAGAGCAAAGTATGAATGAATTGACTCGCCACCGTGCACAGCAATTGGAGCTGCTTCCATCAACTTTATGGAAGATTTTACGCAAAGATCTTGGCTTACGACCTTACAAGATCCAGCTTGTGCAAGAATTAAAGCCGCGAGACCATGCAATGCGTTGTGATTTTGGTGTATGGGCCAAAAATGAGATTGACCTCGATGCTGATTTTCATCGCCAAATTTTGTTCAGTGATGAAGCTCATTTTTGGTTGATTGGCTACATCAACAAGCTAAATTGCCGCATTTGGAGTGAAGACAATCCACATGAGACCCTTGAGACGCTTTAACATCCTCAGAACCTGCCTGCTTGGTGTGCTCTATGGGCTGGTGGAGTCATTTTGCCATACTTCTTCCGAAATTATGCTGGAGAGTCAGTTACCGTTAATGGAGACCGGAATAGAGCCATGATGACCGACTGTTTTGTTCCCGAATTGGAAAGCATGAATTTGGGTTAGATGTGGTTCCAACAAGACGGCGCTACATGTCACACAGCTCACGTCACAATCGATTTGTTGATGGAAAAATTCGACGAGCTCATAATTTCGCGGAATGGACCTGTCAATTGGCCACCAAGATCTTGTGATATGGCACCATAGGATTATTTCTTTGGGGATAATAAAAGTGGTTGAAAATTGGGCCTCTAGAATTGGCTTCATTTGAACCAGCCGAGGAGCCCGCATGCCCGAAATCATATTTAAACGTTAATGGCATAAAGTTGTCCTTCCAATAAAACCAAATTGATGGGCAGTAAGACGATTTTCACGTATTTTATTTCAATTCGAAGTTCTATTCTTTTAAAAGAAACACCCTTTAGATGTCATAGTTTTTCATCCTCTTTTTGCCCGTGCCATCCCATCGTATTTCCTCGATGGCAGTAATGTCTGCTTTGTAGCAGTTTAGGGCTTCCGCTAGTTTTTCGCTTTCACCTCTTCTGTTTAATGTTCCCAAATTCGTCGTTGTCCGTTTTTCGTTAAGCAGGGTCGTCAACAGTAAAAGCAGTCCTCTCCAAGTCTATTGGTTGCTTCGTAACATTAAGTTTTTTCCACAAAAAAACCCACCCACACCTGGAGAGCCAGTTCCAATTGATTAGATACCCCTAAGACACGGGGCCATCATCCCAGCAGGCCGGGTATTTATTCCATGACATTCTGGCTGTTTATAGTCTTGCTGTTCGTCGTGTTATCAACACTCGCGCTTATCGTTTAGCAAGTGAAATCCGGTGAAATCCGGTGAAATCCACTTAAAAGTAAGCACTTGATGTGTAGTCAGAGTTACAACCGCTGGGCATTGTCAAGTTAAAGCCAATCAGAATCTACCCTCGTTCTACAACACTCAACCCAATGCTAGGATTGATAGTACGCAATTCTAAGGACTTCCAAGGTCCTTGCACTCTTAAATGTTAATTTTTTCAATTTGTAACATCTAATCGCGAGTGCTGTAGCATAGTCTTGAATCCATGGTGTGGTATCCATTCTAGTAGAATTGAGAGGATCCAGAAACGTATAATAGGGTTACCAATTATATACTACACTGGAACATCGAAATGCCTTCTTATGTGAAAAGGTGCAAATTATTTGTACCTCTTTTGGTAAGAAGACAATGTTTCTCTGTTGAATTTGTTTGTGATTTGATAAATTTTCATATTGACTGTCCTTTTCTTCTGTCATTAATTGGATTTTATGCTCCCTCAAGAGCTCTTCGAAATCGAATGTTATTTTACGTACCTTACCATAGAGTCAACTATGGTTACAATGAACCAATCTCTAGATGCCTCAGGGAATCTAAAATTATTGTGATTTAATAGATTTGTATATATGTAGAGATACTTTAAAAAAAAAAATAATTTTAGAATTACATGTCAGATTAATTTAAATTTAAAACTAAATATCCTTGGTGGTTTAGTTAATCAATAGGTTTAGTTTTTTGTTTGTATTTGGTATAATAAGTAACTTCACGAGAACAGCGGATGTTACTCAATTGATGAAAAAATTAAATGAAATGAAAAAAATTTAGACAAAGGTCTAACCTGTCTTTCAGTATTTTCAATCGGTAAAGATTGGAACCTTAGTTAAAAGTTCAACCCTACCTGTTCCATATCTTATACTTTACCCAGACTCTCCTCTGTTACTTAATCTCAATCTAACGCCCTTTCAACAAGAGTCATCCTCCGAAGGATCTTTATCACCCAATTTTCCAAAACATTTATGAACCTTCCCTCCTGTTTAGTCTGTCAATTTGCTCAGGCATTAAGCTCGCTTTCAATCGATTTGACTTTTGTACCGCCCAAGTATGATATTAATAGCCCATTTGCATGGTTTCAGCACTTTAATTATTTTCTTCCCTCCAAACCACAACATAACCAACAACATCATGAGGCGACCGACGTAAAAAGTATACACACACCGCATGTGGTTTCTCGCGACTGCTTCTAATTAGCCGCCTAACTAATTGCCACAGCCTTGCAGTACAAATACACACAAACATTGAGTCAAGATAAAAAAAAATGTTTATAACTCTTTTTTTTCGCCGTTGTTTACCGTGCCGAACAATTCATTTTAACTCAAGGCGCGACGGGCATCCATCTCTTTCCATATCGGTTAAGGAATAAATTTTTGTTTATAGCAGTGTGTCCTCGAGATACCGCGAGTAAACATACGGGATGGTTATCATCGTCGTCTTCTAAGGGTTTTCAACTCGAGAACTAAACCAGTAAACGGCATGATAAGCAATTTAGCACCCGAAGAGATTTTCTCTGTGTGGTGGTAGGCAGTCCTTTTCTGCAGTCAACCGACTCGACGCGACGATACAATGGGTCCAACAAATAAAAAAAAGCTTTGTGTGTTTGTGTGCATAAAATAAGGCTGAAGGAGTCACCTTTGTCTTCGACTGATTTTCATACTCCTATTCATATCCTTTCCTCTTTTTGGAAAATATATTTACGAGCATACATCAGTGCGTAACAACAAATTGATTCTTTGCGGTATTATCATCTACCAAGGGCTGTGGGCTTCCTTTGCTGGTAAATAGGATTGTTTTAGATAATGGCTGTCAGTAAAATCAATCTGTTATTCATTCAGCCCCATACACCACCATCAAGGACGAAAGATTCGTATTTTTTTTTTACTTTACAAACTCATAGGGGTGCTTGTTCGTATTTTGTGTACCTTAAGAATATTGAATATGATTAGGGGTGGATTAAGTGTTTCCCTACATGATAGAATATTTATTGAATGCTCATGAGGCTGGTATAGAGGCATGTTCACTCGAATGCCTTGATACATTTGTTTCAACCATGTCGATATAATGTTGAAGGGTATATCTTTTTTCGATATCCCTAGCTCCGGTTCCCCGAACTTTGGGGGCTACGTCGACAAGCTATAAACATGTATTTGCATTAATTTGTCCAAAACCTCATTCCGGATGAGATTAAAATTCATTACGTTCGGATGTGCCACAGACCTCGAATATCAAACTGCCACGCAGTCTGGTATTTAGATGCCTGAATTCTCTCATTTCAAATAACGTTTTGCGTTTGGCAAGGATGTGCGTATAATGTAAGGCCACATGGATATCAGTGAACTGAAGAGAGCGCGAATTTGTATGTAATCGGATGTCAATTGTAACGATGTGCCTAGTTTTTGGACGGGTGGTGCACAATCCCACATACATATTGTACGCTGAAAAATTGCTTGTAATCAGTGAAAATGAAATGTTTTGGCAGCGTAGATATTCAAAAATTAATTAAAACCCATAAATTAGGGGCGAAACAGTTCGAAATCAAATTGACCAGCAAATTAATGAGGTCTTCTACTTGTTTTTACGAATTTATCGTTTTTTTTTTTTGTTTGGCAAAAGTTTGTATCTGCAATTGGGTTTAGTGTTCATGGATGCTCCAAATATTCAGCCATGTGAGGAACGAGGTGAATGTATTTGACATTGGACTTAGTTCGGCAACATGACAACCAGTTAGTTTAAATTTAAATGACATTTGCACTCAATTTCAACCTATATACACTTTTTGTCAGTGATGTGGGCATGATGATGGCATGTTTACGAATATTTGGTTAGATGACCTGAATGAATAATCATGTATTGTGCACCTAAACTGGAAATAAATATCTGTTTGATATTGATTTTCGTAAAACTTTGTTGTTTTGAGCAGTTTGCAATATTCGAAAGTTGGCAACTACTGTGCGAGATACCCCTTGGATTCAAGCGATATGTCAATCCAAATCAAACAGTCATTAGCTATCGTCTTCTAAAGTAACGCAACGGTCGTGTTCATAAACGCTAAACAAATAAACTGGCATTAATCCAATCATGCTAGACAGCAGACATTACTGCCATTCAGGAAAAACAATGGGATGGTGCTGTCAGAAAAAGGATGGCAAACTGAATTGCTACATATACTAAGGTCCTTGCAGACCTTTGCAAAACACATATCCCTTAATCTCTCTAATACTACCAGCATCTTATGTCGAAGGGCAACTGCGACGATGTCATTTAGCAATAAATTCGGCCGCGACTGTTTTAGGTATATCCCACCCACCAGCAAGAAACACCTAGTTTGTCGAATAATGCCGAAAGATGCTCGTAGCGAAGAACGAGGCCTACAAGGAAATTGCAGCTTGTAGGCCTCGTGAGAGCCACCCTTGAGCTTTATGGACAATGAAAGAGGGAAGACCGATGACCGCTCACAAAGGAGACAAATGGGTAGGAAAAGCGCGTGATAGAAAATTTAGAGATAATAAAAGTTGATTTTAAAAACGCAAGTCTGGTCTTTGTCGGAGTTTATAGATCCCCGCATAGGCAAATTTCTCCAGAGCGCGTCTTCTGTGATTTCTTTTATTCTCAAATAGAAAATTTATCTTGCACTTATGGTAAAGTTATAACCATAGCGGTATCTAATAACTTGGAACTGGTCCTCCAGGTTGGGGCTTGTGCTTTAGTTAAATACCCACCGATTTAGAAAAAAATTGATTCAAACATATAGCCTCGGACAGGACGGATTTTATTGTTGACGACACTGCTGCACGAAAAGAGGACTGCACCTGGAATTTGAAAACATTAAACAGAAGAGCTGCAAGCGAACAACTAGCGGAAGCCCTAAACTGCTACGTAGCAGACATTACAGCCATTCAGGAAATACAATTTAATGGGCCGCGCAAAAATAGGATGAAAAACTGTGACATCTACTACGAACGGTGTTATAGTGAGCAGAAACAGCGACTATTCGGATGCGGATCTGTTATAAGTGCCAGATTCAGGCAAGAAGTCTTATGCTTCCAAGACATTAGCGAACGCCATGTAATAATCCGCATCAAGGCCAAATTTGCCAACATAAGCCTTATATGAGGTCACGCCCCGACGGAGGCAAAAGATGATATAGCTAAGGATTGCTTCTACGAGCTCCTTGACAAAACCCTTGAGCAACTACCGAAGTACGATGTTAAAATCATGCTGGGAGACTTTAACGCAAAGGTAGGAAAAGAAGACATCTTTAGCAGTATTGTTGGAAAAGATAGCCTACACGATAACACGACTGGTAACGGACTTAGGCTAATTGACTAAATTGACGAAATGATACTGTAGCCAGCACACGGTTTCCTCACCTCAATATGCATATGGGGACATGGCGGTCTTCAGATCAACGAACGGTCAACCAAATTGATCACATAGCGATAGACAAGAGGCACGCATCCAGTATTTTGGATGTTCCGAAGAGCTAACATCGACGTGTTGCAGCCAAGGTAAGAATGCGGATATCCACCATGCCACAACAATCCAGAAATACTGTGCATAAAAATAATGTCGAGGAACCGCCAAGACCTTCGCGCAAAGCGTGTCCCTTAACCTCTCGAATTACACCAAACCACCAACATCGAATGTCGAAGAACAAGGGCAACGATGCTAACAAGCCATTAGATCAGCCGCAACTGATGTGCTAGGTTTCACGCGCCCACCAGCAAGAAACCCCTGGTTTGATGAGGAATGCTGACAGATGCTCGCAGCCAAGAACGAGGCTTACAATGCTAAATTGCAGGTGAAGACGGGAGCTGCCATTGAGCTCTAAAGGCAGAGGAGTAGGGAAGAACACCTGCTTTTCAGAAAGAAGAAACAATAGCAAGAAAAGCGAGCGATCGAGGATATAGAAAGGTGGCGCTTCAGGAACGACGTTCGCAAGTTTTCTCAAAGTGTAAAATAAAACGTCAAAGCGATCAGCATCGTTTGCCAGATCCACAAAAAAGCAGACCCTCTTAACTGCGCCAACTACAGAGGCATAAGTCTCCCCAACATCGGCTACAAGATGCTATATGCTGTAATATGTGAACGCCTGAAACCGTTTACCAACAACCTAATCGGCCCTTATCAGTGTGGTTTTAGGCCAAGAAAGTCCACAACCGATCAAATTTTTACACTTCGGCAGATCCTTAAAAACATTCAAAGAAATCCAAATGCGACAGCATTTTTAGAGACGAACTAAACGGAGCCATATCCAATTTTGGTATACGCCCAAACTCGCCCGTTTATGTAGGATGACGATGGAGAATTTTCGCTGTTCCGTCAGGGTCGGAAACGACCTCACCGACACATTCGATACCAAAAACTAATTGGTAGCACTCAACATGATGGCACAGCCACGTTTGCTAGTATAGAGAAGGAAGCGGCAAAAATGGGTTAAGCAGTAAATGAGGGCAAGACAAAGTATGTGCTATCAACATGAAATGACACACAGTGTCGAAGAATTGGACAGAACTTCACCATTCCGTCACCGTCTATACCTCGGCTCCACTATTAACTCTGAGAACAACATCTCGTCGGAAATTAAACGAAGAATTACTCTTGCCAACCGCTGTTTCTTCGGGCTAAGTAGGCAAGTAGTATGCCAAAAGAATTAGAACCCAGCATCGTTTTTCTAATCCAAAAAGGAGGACCACCTACAGAGGAAAAGTTCTTTTTTACATCGCTAGCAATATCCTACATGGCTAACCAATCCCATCTGATCAAAACATCACACTTCGGCAAATCCTGAAAAAAAAACCCCAAGATGTCCAAATCGATACCCAACATGAGGTCCAGATTCATTATGTTTCCTGTCGCTTTGATTGTTGGTGCTTTGTTTGATGACCATTCCGTCTATCCCTGGGATATGGGTTGATGTAATCAGACGTTACAATCTAGTATACCCTTGAACTAAATATTTTGTTATGAGCAAAAGGTTTTATGCAAAGGACACCGGCCTCTTTGAGTAGTGATGCAATTTTTGCTTTTGTGGCATTACAAACGTCCATTGGGGGTCGATTTGAGATTGTTTCTAAAACTGTTGTCGAGATAGTACGTATTGCTGATTTTGTAAGTAGGCATGTTGTTCCTTGTACTGCTATTATGTAATGATGACTACCGTCTATGGCCATTTTGTGACTTTGGGTGATTTTACATGCGTCCTAGATAAGCTTTGCAATGAAATTTGCCTCGATTTCAGGCAGTTAAAGCTTAAACAGCAGGTAGGCAATCTAAAACAGAAATAGTTATTGGAAGCAATTACATGGTCATAACAAGAGGCTGTTCAGAGCAGTTAAGAACAGATTAAGAATCAGTTTATAACAGAAAGCTCTATGCAGACGCAATTCCAAACAAAACGAAGGACGGTCAGACCTGCGTCTAACAAGGCAAAGATATTGATTTCATCAGTAAAACAGTTCTACGTCCGCGATTATCCAAATAGAATAACCAGCTGACCCGGCAAAAGTTATTTTGCCATTAGAGCTGTAGCAAACCGGATGTGCTCGTTACTGAGTAACAGGTATTTAATTCAATTCGAAATACCGAATCGTTACTATCAACTAAGTTGCGTTACTTTCACATGTTTCGTTACTCGCATAAAATTCGTTACTCCTATGTTTTGAATTCGTTACTCGCACTATTCCACACGTTTGCGGTTCGGTTTGTAAGAAGTATTACGAGGAAGATTTATAGTAATTCAACCCTTGTTGCATGTGTGTCAGTGTGTACTTCGTACGATAGATTTTTCTGATTACTGACTCAACCGCCGAGAACGTGTGTGTGGCTCTGTGTTGTGTTTAAAACAATAGTGATAATGACTTGTATCGAACATACGAAAGTAACGAATTCTTTGTAACGGGTAGTCAAAAGTACCGAATCCATACGGATATTCATTTTTCTTTACTTTTACAGGTCCATTTGCCATAGAAATTATTTGTTGTGAATGTTTTGGTTATTAAATAAAAACATAAGAGAAGGCTATAATCCTCTGTGAATCGTTGAATACCCTTTCCCAGTCCATCATTAAATTAAAGATCCCCAAAAATTGGGCGCGGCAAAAAAATGTATATAGAAAGTGGCTTGGTCACAACATATTATTCAGAGAGTTTATAAACATCATTAATGGTTCGACAACGTTTTTTATTGCATATGCCTTGAGGTAGTGTAAACAAATGGTTTTTGTAGAAAAACACCCCCAAAAAGTAGGCGTGGGTGAAAATGAGCTATAAAAGAAATATTTGATTTTTTTTTTTGCAGTATGAAACTTTTTTTGGCACGGTGTGAATTGGATTTTTTGAACCTTAAAAACATCAATATGACGGTTGTTCTGATCCACGATCCAAGTACTTACCGTTACCATAACCAACGCTGCTTGTTGTCGATGATCGCGTCTTGTTGGTTTACTTTGTTTGTTTGAAGTGAAACTTATTTTCGCAAGGCTGTGTTATGGCTGTTATTAGTGATTTCACACCGAACCGAAAACTGAGTTTTCGCAAAAATACCTGAAACCTTTATCGAAAACCGGAGTTTTCCCATACATTTGCAGTTTACAAAAACTAGTAGGTAACGCCGTAACCGTCTCGAAAATACTTTGCAGACGTCAACTCGTTGAAGATTGTTGGAACGAGCACACCTTTCCATACGTTCTACATGTGTTCCACGCATCCCACAAAACAGCTGATGAACTCGCTGTCAAAACAAATGTATTTTTTCATTTAATTTCAACTATGGCTCTGGCTTGTAAACCTATAATATAATGCAACAAAAAAAATAAAAAATTTGGTGTGTGGAAGACGAGGAGTACCTGGTGGAGCTATATGGGTAAACAAAACCGACGAACTCCTAGGATTTTATTCAATTAATATAATTTTACGCACAACAGCTGAGCCGATTGAAATGTCAAACGAGCACAAGGGTTTTCGAAAACTCACTTTTCGATTCGATGTGTAAGAATTATTAGATCGTGTGTTTTTAACGGATAGACTTAATACTCAGGCAACGCGTACAGGAAAATTGTTTGTCCGTTTATACAAAAAATCTACATGAATGCAATCTGCCAGGATTTTGTCCATTCATTAACCTCGTTAACACTTTGCGACCCCAATTATTGTATATACCCTATCCCTCTTCTTCTTTTCCTTCTTCTTACATACCTCCCAATTAGCCCGGTCCTTAGCTAACTGCCTCCAGTTCCGCACTCCAAGTTGGTTGAGGTCGGTTTCTACTTGTGCGCGCCACTTAAGGCGAGGTCTTCCTCTACTGCGTCCGACGTCTGGCTGGGAATCGAAGAATCTGCGAGCCGGGCGGAGTATTGGTGTCCATTCGTTGTACATGTCCTAGCCATCTTAAACGTCTTATGCGGAGTTTCTTGACCAGGGGCATGTCGAGTTCTTCGTCTCCATAGCCCGTCAACGCAAACGGGACCGAAGATTTTTCGAAGAATTTTCCTCTTAATTCGACTAGGGATTTCTTCATCCGTTTTTGAGACGGACCATGCTTAAGCGCCGTAGAGCAGGACTGGGATGATCAGGGTCTTATATAGGATATCCTTAGTAGTTCGAGTGAGGGCTCTAATACTGGATTGCCTTCTTAGCCCGAAGAAACAGCGGTTGGCAAGAGTAATTCTTCTTTAATTTCTGACGAGATGTTGTTGTCAGAGTTAATAGCGAAGCCGAGATAGACAAAGTCCAGTGCTACCTCAAAGTTATATCTGTCAATGGTGAAGTTCGGTCCAATTCGTCGATGTTGTGTGTCCTTTCGTTTAGATAGCATACACTTCGTCTTGCTCTCATTTACTGCTAAACCCATTTTTGCCGCTTCCTTCTCTATACTAGCAAACGTGGCTATGACATCACGTTGGGTCCGACCAATGATGTCAATATCGTAGGCGTATGCTAGTATGCTACCGATTTTTGGAAAATTGTGCCTATGGTATTGGCTTAGGAGTTTTGCACAATCCTCTCAACAATCAAATTGAAAAAGTCACATGACAGCGCATCGCCTTGCCTAAATCCTTTTTTGGTATTGAATGTGTCGGTTAGGTCCTTTCCGACCTTGATTGAGCAGCGAGAAATCTCCGTCGGCATCCTACAAAAAACGGACGAGTTTGGGCGGTATACCAAAACTAGACATGGCTCTGTACAGTTCGTCTCTATTATTGCGGTCGTATGCGGCTTTGAAATCGATGAATAGGTGGTAGGTATCGATTTGGACATCTTGGGTTTTTTTTCCAGGATCTGCCGAAGTGTGAAGATTTGATCGATTGTGGACTTTCCTCGCCTCAAACCACACTGATAAGGGCCGATCAGGTTGTTGGTAAACGGTTTCAGGTGTTCACATATTAGGGCAGATAGGATCTTGTCGGCGATGTTGAGGAGACTTATGCCACTGAAGTTGGCGCAGAGGCATTTTGTGGATCGGGCAAACGATGCTGAGGTTTTATTCTTCAGGTATACTTTTCTCCGACCTGATTTGGCTTATGAGTTGGTGGATGTTTCTTACCACGTTATCTCCGCCGGCTTTATACAGCTCAGCGGGAAGGCTGTCATATCCGGTAGCCTTATTAGCTTGAGTTTAGGTATTGCTATCCTCACTTCACTCAGTTCGGGTGGTTGGCAGTTTGCGCTGTCGTTGCCCATATTGAATGGTTCGTTCATGGCCGTTTAACAGTCTGTAAAAGTGGTTCTTCCATATCCTCAGCATCGACTGTATCTCAATTACGATATTTCCTTGGTCATCTCGACATGATTCTGTTCGAGCTTTGTATCCTTGTCTTTGACGTTTAAAACGGTTCTAAAACTTACAAACATCATTTCTGGAGTGGTACCTCTCTATATCCTCGATCGCGCTTTTCTTGCTCTTTTTTCTTCTTTCTGAAAAGCCGATGTTCTTCCCGTCGTCTCTGCCTACAGAGCTCAATGGCAGCTGTCGTCTTCACCTGCAGCTTAGCCTTGTAGGCCTCGTTCTTGGTTGCGAGCATCTGTCGGCATTCCTCATCAAACCAGGGGTTTCTCGCTGGTGGGCGCGAGAAACCGATCACATCAGTTGCGGCTGATCTAATGGCTTGTTAGCATCGTTGCCATTGTTCTTCGACATTCGATGCTGGTGGAATGATGTTAATCGAGAGGTTAAAGGATATGCGTTGCTCGAAGTTCTTGGCGGTCTCTTGCGATGCAGTCCCTCTTATGCATTGTATGCATTATATGCGCCATATAAGGCTTATGTTGGCCTTGATGCGTTTTGTAATTCGAACAATCAACATAAGTTTAGTTGCCAAAAACCCAAGATCCTGCGAATTGTCAAAAAGTACCCAAGGCAATTGTCAATATGTCATTTCAACTCATCTCGAATTAGATGAATACACTATGCCACTATGAAGGTGGTAAACAGAAAGGAAGAGAGAGAGAAGTTAAGCTGATAAAAGTTGCTTCTACCGCGTGTTCTTGTTGCGTGTTCTGTTCAACGGCTCATGAGAATATTTGTGTGACATAGTGCATTCATCCCAGATTATAATTTAATGCATTATTTCAGAACGTTGGCCCTCGACAATGATTTTTTTTAATGTTGCGCACTTCATCTCAGTTACTTCGAATTTTCTTAGGCAGCTGAAATATTGAATGAGCTGTTCCGGCTCCATCCAATAAAGTTGCTGCAATGCCGGATGATGCAACGGCCAATGTGATGCCATTATTTGATCGTATTTCTGCGATAATTAGTGAAATACGAAATGATTTGCTTCTTCAACCTGGTTCATCCAAAAAGAATCCACCTTGTCCAGCCGCGGGTTTCTGGGAATAATTGCTGGGTTATCCAGAGCGTGTATCCAAGTTTGTGGAAATGGATATCAGCAAATATTGGAAATTTACATTTATTACGAATCCTATGAACCGGCTTTGGAAGCATTGTGTTTGTCCCTTTTAGTCGCAACTATATATCCTTGCTTCGACTATAACTATCATGTTGCGATGGTTATGGTAGTGTTTGTTTTTGGAGAGTTCGTGTCATTACTGTATTCCCATGTTCACAGTTACATTGTTGCACGGTTTGCACGGGAAGTGTGATATGCGTTTGAAGTCGGTCCTGGCCTGGCCGCCATTTACAATAACTGCATCGCGGTGAATTAAAAAAAAACAACTTTTGAGTCAACGTGTTGTATTCGAAATTGAACTGCAAATGTTATAGAACGTACAGGGTGCGTCAGCCGGGATGGATACTATTTGTTTTGCCGCCATTTTGGTATGTCTTGACATTTCATATTTGGTAGTCGTGAAGTAGACACGTGGCAAATTTGTTATGGGAAAATATTCGATAAGCCAACGTGTTTTAATCGTTAAAACATTTTATCAAAATCAATCATCGATTACTGTGGCGATGAGAAAGTTCCGTGAAATTTTTGGGAGAAACAACGTGCCAACAAAACGCATTATTTATTGTGTAGTGAATGATTTCGAAGAAAGACGGTCTGTAGGTGATAGGCCCAAGCATGGCCCACAACGTACTGCAAGATCGGCTCAAAACATTACAGCTGCTCAAGGAAGTATCCAAAACAATCCATTAACCTCAATTCGACGCCGTGCTCAGGAGCTTGGTCTTCAAAGAAAGACTTTAACCACAATTTTGCACAAGGATTTGCATTCGTTTTCATTTAAGATACAGTCGACACAAGAACTTCTTCCACAAGACCATTTACCTCAAATTATTCACAAGTCACCTTTTCATCCATTAAAAGTTACAGTCTGGTGAGCAGTTTGGTCAGGAGAAATCATTGGACCTTACTTCTTTGAAAATGAAAACGGCGTAACACTAACTGTGCATGGGGAGCGATATCGGGATATGATTGAAAACTTTTTAATGCCACGACTGCATGCTTTGGGCTTGATTAAAATGTGGTATCAACAAGACGTTGCCACATCGCATACAGCCAGGATTACAATGGAATTACTGCGAGACCTCTTTCCACAACAAGTTATTTCAAGAAATGGTAATTGGCCTCCACGGTCGCCTGATTTGACTGCTACGGACTTCTTTTTTGTGTTTATATCTGAAAAGCAAGGTTTATGCAAACAAAACAGAAACGCTTGAGCAACCCAAAGAAAATATTCGTGATGAAATTAATGAAATACCGCGTGAAATGTGTGAGAATGTAATGAAAACTGTGCTCATAATTGCCGACATTTAATAAAACATTTATCTTCTTTCATTTTCTTTCATTTAATCATAAATTATAAACAAACAAAGTAGTATACCTTCCCGGCGGACACCCTGCACTTATTAGATCTGCTTGCTTCCGCTGTCCATAAAAATAATTTTTTAAACCTAAATTCAGCTCCCAGTTGATTGTGCTGCGTCATCGTTAAGTGCACAACGCATGCATCCGTCAGGGTGTCAGGTAAACGATGCGTGTATCCAAGTTAATGAAAACGGATTGCAGAAAATATTGCGCTGACTAAGCTGGGAACAGGCATGTCGGATCGGGTTGAAACTGAATATACAAACTTTATCAACTTATCAATGGTTATTATCATATGACAAGAGATCCAATTTCGCTTAAGCAGTTCTAATTAAATCTAACCGAGCTACAAAAAGGTCGTTTCATCCGTCAACTCGTTGTCCTTCTGCAACAATATCCTCCATTGAGGGCTCACTTTAATTAGCTGTATCCAAAGTAGTTTGAAACTTCGTTCTGAATAATAATTTTAATTATATCATGCATCGTAGATGTACTCTTCTCAAATTACCAATTTAACGCCAAAAACAAAATTAAAAAAAAAAAACTTTAATTACACTACTCCTTGTGGCATTATTATTACACCCGCATTGCACACTTCAAGCGGCTCTTGGCGTGTATGTCATTATCATCGGGATTTTTTTTTCTTATTTCAGATACTCAGCACCTACAGAATAAGCACCAGCCAAACGGTAGTGTCATGGGTGTACATCATATTCGGGCACCGCGGCCACCAATTCGCACCGCATCCTCGGGATTGGGGGGAGTTGGCAACGTGTCAGAACAGACACAAACGAGCAGTGTAAACAGCAGCAGTAGCAGCAGTGGCAGTACAGTTGGTGGTGGTGTCAGCACCGGTGGAACAATGAAAAATCAACACCACCACCAACAACAGCATCAGCATCAGCAGGATAGCATTGGCATGACAACCACCACTGGTGCACATCTACAGCAACAAGTGCCACAGGCGGCTATCGACGAGATGAGAGTCTGATAGGTGACGGTGTTCGAACTAGAATTATAGTCGTCTTGGTATGTAACTGCATATCCTTTTTTCCAATTGATGATGGTTTTATATATATTTTTTTTAAATGCTAGATAGAAAGATAGTATATCTGTTTGTCTGACATGGTGATATGTCAGTGGCGACATCATCGTTAGTCGATATAGTTTTTATAAAAAAAGCCGTCAATTTGATGATTCTGTCAACTGTCAAGTGAGGAATAGATATAACAGATGTCATTAATTTTACTGGCAGTTTTAACTGTCATCGCAGGAATATGAATTCAATTACGGATTACAGTTGAGAGACTCGATGTAAGCTGTGATGTTGAAATTTTGGAAATTTTCAATCGTTCGCACTTTTTTCCTTTCGTTGGCGACGTTATGTCATCAAATATCATTATTTAGATAAAGCAATTGCGAACTACAGGTCTACAGGTCATAAAACCTAGCTTCTGCTATAATTGATGTCGACCCACAGCTTGGTACAACTAGTTCAATTTTTTTGGATGATCGTCTTTTGATCGACTTTTGCGTTTTAGTGTTACTGCAGGACTCCTCGGACAGTAGCATAATGACAGCTGAGATATTGTCAACAAAGTTTGTAACATTATTCCTTAAACTCTACCTTTCGTGAGAATGATTAGCTCTCCTAAGCCTTTTGTAACCATGAAGATGACCATTCAACCATGAACACGAAATTTAACAAATACCTGGTATTACCGGTACATAGAGTACTCAAACCTCAATGTTTTCACTAATTTTTTATTGCGAATTTTTATGTTTGCCACCTGTATTGAGCTTTTCATAAAAGTTGACTTGATAAAACTCCTCATTGAAAAACTCCTCATTCGGATTTAAATGGCTTCTGCGCGAAAAGTTTTCGGTTCCGTTCTAGGTGATAGACCTAGTAGAGGAAGACCTTAGCTTAAGTGGCTGGCACTAGTAAAAACCGTCATCGATCAACTGACGTTAATGGTGCTAGCTAGCAAAAAACAGAGCTGAATCAGGAGGCATATTGGTAAAGGTGCCCTTTGTGATAAAAAGCAAATAAATGCTCATAATCGATTAGCCAAATCTCAGCTCAGACCAGACCGACTTCTTTGTTTATCATGTCCGCTCTCACATGATTCGCAAGTTCTGAAAAGAGTCATACATATGCCTCGACTTTCAGATTTCATAAAATGTTCACACTTATCAGAGTAAGCCTGTATACCTGATAAAATCAACCTACGATGCATGATGGGAAACGTACGATTTGAGAAGGGAATGGTAAAGAAAGCCATTTATTTGTCTCGTGATCTGAACTTGAAAAGGTTTTATGTACATAAATTCAAATTCAGTGACTGAAATACTATTCTAGCCTTTTGATAGCAGCATTGACCTCTTCTATACGCTTCTATACGGAGAAATGGTTGTAACTTCATCGACTGGAGGTGGTCAGTTTTCTTCTTACAGTTTGATGAAAGACAGCATAAACAAATTCATAGTTTCCGATACTTGGGCGACCAGATGCCATTACTATCCTGTCGCGCCCGCGTTTCAGCTTTGATCTCAGCTGACAGATTCTAGTTGGTTTACTTTCTTGCAGAATTGCTCTTCTTGTGAAACTTTTAGAGTACTCAAAGAATTGTGTTCTGCTCCATTTTTCTGTCTCGATATTCCGGTCATTTCACGCAAAAACGCTTCGGCTTTCAAATCCTTTTTGTATTTTCAAACCTACTAGGGTGGAGTCCACTTCTCCAAAAATGACGCCATCCTGCACCCACTGTGTGTTAACTAGAGTGAAGACAACGCGGAGAGTTTCTTACGCTTTAATATTTTCAAGGCTTAAGATATCTAATGATTCGCTAAGTATTCTAACTTCAAATATGTTTTTCTGTCATATTCAAAGCTAATTCTAGCTGGATAGTAAACGTCTAAGTTTTGTTGCAACGAGTAAATGTTCAGAGTCGACGCTTACTCCTCCGAATGGATGCTAGACTCGCATCTATAAACACATGACCGATTTGGATGGCTGTTTGAGTATCTGAAGATCGCCAGGATGCTTTTTGGTTTTTGAATGGTTAGGTTAGATTAGAGTGGCTGCCAGCGTTTGCCAGCACACGTGGTCTGTCGAGCGAAATCAGTCCCTTTCATCATCGCAAACCAAGATCTTGCCAAATTTGTTCTGTTATTTGACACGTGCGTCGTGTCAATACTCCATCTTAGGATTGATTTGGTATAAGCATGTTGCGCTAGTAATGAATGTAGCGATATGAATACCTAGTGCACCCGTGTCGGCCTGACGAGTTCATCAGCCTTACAGTTCCCTGGAATGTCACTATTCCGAGGCACCCAGCATAGGTGAATGTTAAAATGCTTTGATATCTCCTGAAGAGATATTCGGTGATAATCTATGATTGTCTTTGAATTTGTTGAGACTGATTCCAGGGATTTGATGGCCACTTGGCTGTCCGAGAAAATAATAATATCCTTGGCAGATGTTACATTCTCTTTAAGTCAGGATAAGGCTTCTTTGATCGCCATGAGTTCCATGAGATAGGCTAAGATTTAGCCTGTCAGAGAAGGCACCAGTACCCACTCCGTCATTTGTTTTGTAGCCACCGGTATAAAAAATAGGCCGAGTCGTTTAGTAGATGTTCGTTACTCTCCCATGACGTTCTGTCTGGGATTATGACTAGGAAGCTCTTCTCAAAGTTTAACTTAGTAAAGGTGTAATCGATGTTTTCAGAAATATTTTTTTTATTTGTTTAGAATTTTCGATTAATTAAATATTTGACCACTGTTGGATTGCTTTAAGGTAAATGGCTGAATAAGCTGCCATTTACTTGCCAAAAATATCTAAGGGTAGTAGGTGAAAAAGAATGTCTAATGCTGCTGAGGATGTAGTGCGGAGATGCATTGACACGCAGTACTTTGCAACTTGGCTAGTTTTTTGCTGTTTAGAGCTATCTCTAGCGTTGTCCACCATACTACTACTCCATAAAGTAGTATCAATCTTATAGCCGAGATATAGAGCCAATGCTCGATACGTGGTTTCATTCCCCACTTTAAGCCTATGGCTCTATTGCAGGAATTAAGTACAACTGTCACTTTCTCTACTCTTTCTGTTATGTTTAACTTCCAGTTAAGCTTCCCGACCAAAATAAGTCCCAGGTATTTTGCTTTGACTGCTCTGATGGCTTAGCAGACGATCTTTTTGAATACGGTGGTGAAGTTTTGGTAGGGAGCATGCACCGAATCATCAACCAAGTATGGGTGGAAGAAAACATCACCGATGACTGAACTATCAGCTCCATGTGCCCCTTCTACCATAAAGGCGATCCTATGTCTTTAAAAAACTATCGGGGCATATGCCTGCTAAATGTTGTATACAACATCTTATCCAACATACTGTATGGACTTCTAAAATTTTTCTGCGACACACTAATCGGCATGTACCAGTGCGGCTTCCAGCCCGGCAGATCGACTATAGACCAAATTTTCACACAGCGGCAAAACCTAGAAAAGACCAACGAATTTCAAATCGAAACTCACCAACTATTCATCGACTTCAAAGCCGCGTATGATAGCATACATCGTCAGGAGCTCTATATGGCGATGGCCGGATTCGGAATCCCGGCAAAACTGATTCAGCTGTATCGCGTGAAGTTGGAAAACAAGCGCTGCAACGTGCAGTTTGTAAGTAGCTCCTCCGAACTATTCCAAACATGCACCGGATTTCGGCAAGGAGACACGCTATCATGTGACCTCTTAAATCTCGTACTGGAGCAGATAGTACGAAGGGCAGGTGTCAGCACTATTTTCAACAGGTCCATCCAGCTGCTGGGCTATGTGGACGGTATTGACATCATTGGTCGCTCCCAGCGTGCCGTGATAGAAGCGTTCACAGCGATTGAAGAACAGGCGAAATCCGTTGGCCTCGAAGTAAATGAGGACAAGACTTAGAACATGCTATCAACGAAGAAACAAGCACCTGTCCACCGCCTGGGTCAAAACATCACTATTGGTAGCAGCAATTTCGAGGTAGTTGAGGAGTGCACCTACCTCGGAGTAAACATAGACTCCACTAATGACACCCTAGCGGAGATTCGGCGAAGAATTACCCTAGTAAACCGTTGCTACTTCGGTTTGTCGAAACAGCTGGGTTCAAAACTCCTATCTCGAAGGAGGAAATGTGTGCTCTACAAAATCCTTATCCTGCCAATTCTGCTTTATGGCACCGAATGCTGGACGATAAGCAAGAAGGGAGAGCTTATACTGGGCTCCTTCGCGAGAAAAATGCTTCGGCGGATCTTTGGTCCTGTGCTATCCTATCTCGAAGGATGAAATGAGTGCTCTACAATATCCTTATCCTGCCAATTCTGCTTTATGGCACCGAGTGCTATACGATAAGCAAGAAGGGAGAGCTGTTACTGGGCTCCTTCGAGAGAAAAATACTTGGAAAGCGAATGGAGGAGAAGATACAACCGCCAACTCTATGAGCTGTACCAAGATGTAGATGTAGTCCAAAAAACCAAAACACGTCGACTACATTGGCTTGGCCTCATCGAGCGAATGGACAATAATGCTCCAGCTAAGAGGATCTTCGAGAAGGCAATGAGGACCGAACCTCCGTTTCGAAGACCAAATCATCGCAGATGCCAGAGCGCTTGGTCTAGACAACTGTAAGCAGCGAGCCCGGGGTCGTAGAGGATGGAAGGCTGCAGTTTTTCAGGCAAAGATTTTTCACGGGTCGGCAGCCCGATAAGTAAGTAAGTATTATTTTGCTTTGTCTGAGAAGACTAGTTCTATTCCGTTTAGTGACGTGGGGTTATTTGAGGAATAGAATGAATGTTGTACTGTAATCTACTGCAAGTTTAGTTAATTTGAACCCATTTTTGGGAAGAGCTCATAAATTTCATCCTATATAGGTTTGCTCGTGAGCTGATATTTCAGAACGCCCGTCTAATTTATTCGCCCCATTGTATGTTATACTCTTAGCAAACTTTTCTGCATAGATAATCCTATCCACATAGTTCTGCCGGGCGACTGATTGTGCATACTATGTGACTACGAGCCACAGATATTTTTGTGTTGCCATTGTCATTGTGTGTCATATTTAGTTCTCAACGTTAATTAATAAAATTTGGTTGAATAAAATCTCTTAAGAACGAAACCTCAACATCGTTTACTGGATCCACAAAAAAGAGACCCTTTGAAATATTCGTAACTAAAAAAGGATTTAAACAAGATGATGCATTGCCATTTGACTGCTATAACCTCATTTCGAAAGGATTGTGCAAACTATCGAGCCAACGTCATGGGTGCAATCTTTCATAACCTAAACAACTACTGGCATACACCGACGATAATAACATCATAGTTCGGACGAACCGAGATGTCATCCCCAAGTTTGGTAGTACTGATTCGGCTATAATCGGTTTAACAGTAAATGAGGGTAATACCATGCTGTAAAAAGATGGTACACAACAACATCGATGAATTGTACTGAACGTCTGCATCAAAATTGTCTGCCGTGGGAGTGGAATTTTCTAAAAACATTTCACTCTTACTTTTCTGTAGCTAGCGATTCATTTGTTCTGATTAAGGTAGCCAATGAAGATTACGTTTTGCCATCAGCCTTCAATTTTACCGTATTTTAAAAATTCCTTTCCCATAACCTAATCTGTGTTAAATGCAATCACAATTGACAGCTGTCATATTTAAAAGTTCGTAAAATTGACGTCAGTAATTGAAACCCTGTATTTTGCATATTGATTGTGCAAAGAGAAAATATTTCCAAAAACACATTCAATACGTACCTACTAGCTGCTACTCCTATAGTCCTATTGAGCCAAGTGACAGATACGGGTCATGTCAAATGCCTACTTCAGCACATTTCAAGTTCAAAACAAACGACATAAGCCCAAACAAAATCGAAATAGCACATTGCTGAGCGAATTACTCGTATCTATCGCCCATTCCGAGGATATATGGCCACACACTTGAATACGAAACTTGAGTCAATAAAATCAATTTCGTCACATAAATAAAAGGATAACGAAATGCGGGTCGCGTAACCCATACGAATGGGGTATCCCTATTCTCGCTGAGGCAACACAATATTATGTCATCAGATAAATCGGCAATCCCAATTCAATGGTGGCGCAAATGCAAATTAAATTTTTCAAATAGTCAATTGATTCCGATACGGGGTGCCATTGCCATGGCGTGCAAAGTTCCTCTGCCAACATTTAAAGTAGAACCATTGGGGGCAGGGGTGCTTTCTGATGGCTTGCGGTGTTTTATCCTCAGAGAAGAACCTCTTAAAGTGTCCGTCCCCGGACGGTTCGAAAATAAATATTTATTCGGCTTTTCCCTTCATAATTTCAGAAATAGCATTTGCTGTGAAAACACAAAGTTGTATGCACGTGTGAGTATGTGTGTTAGTTCTACGATGTGGTGGGCCATTGGTCAACAGAAGATGTCACACACAACTATGAAGGGGCATTTTCAAGCACAGTTTGGTCAGGGTTTTAACTTTTTTTTTGTTTAAGAGTTTTCAACTTTAACAAACATTTAAATTCCCAATAGCATTTGGAAAAAAGTTTTTTTTTTATTGTTTGCTGTCGACAGAAAAGTCTTAAAATCTCAAGACGTCAGAAGAGGTTCCATAGTCCATTTGAAATGAATTGGTTCATGGCACGTTGCAACGTTTTAGGCTACTGCCATACAGAGTGGGAGGAAAAGTCATCAATTTGTCTCGTTGACCTTTTCCGAGTGTTTGCAATGTTTTTGTAAGCCATCCAAATAGTTGAGCTTTGGAAAATAATGTCAAGAATGCTCTCAATCATACTTTCGTTTTATGGCAAATGAAGTCTAGTTGGTTTAATTCGCTTGGATGCAATTGGAACTAAGTGAGAGACTTTAACGATTATATCCTGAGAAATATTTCAATTAAAAAGAAATCCTTTTTCTATAGGGTTGGGTGCAAAAAAGTTCGTTGACTCTCGGGGGATTATTAATCACGAAAAGGAGGAAGCATTTAATTATGGTAAGCCCACGTTTGGACGGTGGGAGCATGTTAATGAATGTAGGAGTTGTAAGGGTGATTAAATCTATTAAACGCACAGGATACTCTTTTTACGATCATTGTATTTTTATGTTTATTGTACGTATTGTATATCTTTAAGGATACATTGTTGTACACCTTTAAGAAATCCATGCACAACCTTACAATTATTTTGAATCCATCAGTCCACATTGTGGCTACTTAAGTGTTAAGATCTTGGTCTTCACTTCTACATGATCAAATTAACTCAAGAAGCCTACTGATAACCAACAAAGCGCCGACGCTTTAGAAATTAGAAAATTAGAAATTTTTTAAGAAAACCCTGCATTTAATAGCGACGAAGCCTGACTTAACTGTCCTGTCAGTAAGCAAGCTTTACTGGAAACAAAACAAAATTGTGCTTTAACAAAGTACCTTCTTACCTACTTAGGTGACGATACAGTCCGGAATGAACCTGGGCCTCAACCAACATACCTCTCCGGTAGTTAGCCCGGTTCTGAGCTAACTGCCTCCAGTTGCGTACTCCAAGTTGGTTGAAGTGCGTTTCTACTTGTGCGCGCCACTTGAGGCAAGGACTTCCTCTACTGCGTCCGACGTCTGTCTGGGAATCGAAAACTCAGCGAGCCGGAATATTGGTTTCCATTCGTTCTACATGTCCGAGCCATCTTAAGCAATTTTTGGACCAGGGGTATGTCGTTGTACAGCTCGTATAGTTCTTATTTGAATCTTCGTCTCCATAGTCCGTCAACGCAAATGGGACCGAAGATTTTTCGAGGAATTTTCCTCTCGCATCGACCTAGCATTTCTTCATCCACTTTTGAGATGATCCATGCTTCAGCGCCGCAGAGCAGTTCTGGGATGATCAGCGTCTTATATAGAACATCCTCAGTAGTTCGAGTTAGGGCTTTACTACTGAATTGCCTCCTTAGCCCGAAGAAACAGCGGTTGGTAAGAGTAATTCTTAGTTTAATTTCTGACAAGATGTTGTTGTCAGAGTTAATAGCGGAACCGAGATAGACAAAGTCCCGTGCAACCTCAAAGTTATATCTGTCAATGGTGATGTTTTGTCCAACTCGTTCATGTTGTGTGTCCTTTCGTGTTGACTGCATAAGCGTAGTCTTACCCTCATTTACAGTGAAACCCATTTTTGCCGCTTCCACGTTGAGTCCTACCAATGATGTCAATGTCGTCGGTGTAGGCTAGTAGTTGCACTGATTTTTGGAAAATTGTGCATCTGGTGTTAGCTTGTGAGTTTTGCACAATCCTCTTAAGAATCAAATTGAGGAAGTCATATAACAGCGCATCACCTTGCCTAAATCGATTTTTGGTATCGAATGTGTCAGTGAGGATGTTTCTATTTGCCTCTATAAATACTGTCCTACGCGGCTTTGAAATCGATGAATAGATGGTGGGAATCGGTTTGGACTTCTTGGGTTTTTCCCAGGATCTGCCGAAGTGTGAAAATTTGATCGGTTGTGGACTTTCCTGGCCTAAAAACACACTCAGGTCGGATGGTTGGCAGTTTTCACTGTCGTTGCCAATATTGGATGGTTCAGTCTGCTGACAGAGGACGTTGTTCGTCATCGCTTTTTATATCCTCGGCATCGACAGTGTCTCAACAACGATATTTCCTTGTTCATTTCGACAGGATTCTGCTCGAGCTTTGCATCCATGGCTTTGACATTTTACACTTTGGTAAAACTTGAGCATATCGTTCCTGGAGTGGCACCTCTCTATATCCTCGACCGCACGCTTTTATTCCCCTTTTTCTTCTTTCTGAAAAGCCGGTGTTCTTGCCTTCTTCTCTGCCTTAGAGCTCAAACTCCAGTGCATCTGAAAACAGTGACTATGCTGTGTGGATAAGTGGCCGGAGGTGTGATTGGTAGTAAGTTGTTTATCAACAAAAATAATCGCTATGTTAGGGTCAATGGCGTCCGCTGTCATGCCATGTGATTTCAACGAAATCAATATAGCCAGCACACAGTTTCCTCACCTCGTTATCAATAAGGGGAAATGACGTTCTCCAGATCAACGAACGGTCAACCAAACTGATCACTAGACAAGAGGCATCCATCCAGGATTTTGGATGTCCGAACATTCCGTGGGGCTAACATCCACTCAGACCACTACCTTGTTGCAGCCAAGGTAAGAACGCGGATATCCACCACACCATAACAAACCAGAAATACTGTGAAACAATTTAATGTCAAAGACTGCAATCGCAAAAGACCGCCAAATCCTTCACAAACGCGTATCTATAAATCTCTCAATTAAAACCACACCACTAGCATCGAATGTCAAGGAACAATGGCAACGATGCCAACTAGCCATTAAATCAGCGCAACTGATGTGTTAGTTTTCTGCCCACCAGCAAGAAACCTATGGTTTGATATGGAATGCCGACAGATGTCCGCAGCTATGAACGAGGCCTACAAGGCTAAGCTGCAGGTTTCAGAAATAAAAAAAAGCAAGAAAAGCGAGCGATCGAGAGTATAGATAGGTGCCGCTCCGGGAAGAATGTTCGCAAGTTTTACTAAAGTGTAGAATGTAAGACCCAAGGATACAAGGCTCGAACAGAGTTCTGTCGAGATGAACATGGATATATCTTAGCTGAGACACAGCCTCAGAACCACTTCTCCAGACTGTTAAACGCGATGGCGAACAACATTCCGCTGTCTGGCAGAACGAACCATTCAATATTGGCAACCTGAGTAAGGTGAGGATAGCGATATTTAGACTCAAGCTTTTTAAGGCTGCCGGAAATCATGGCCTTCCCGCTGAGCTTTTTAAGTGATGACTTGGTAACATCCACCAACTTATAAGCCAAATCTGGTCGGATGAAAGTATGCCTGATCCACAAAAGAGGAACCCCCCTGAAATAAACTGAGGCAACTAAGAGGCATAAGTCTCCTCAACATCGCCCACGATATCCCATCTACGTTAATATGTGAACGCCTGAAACCGTTTATAAAAACCTGATCGGCCATTTTCAGTGTATTTTTAGGCCAGGAAAGTCCCCAACCGATCGAATTTTCACACTACGCAGATCCTTGATAAAAACCCTAGAAGTCCAATTCGATAACCACCACCTATTCACCGATTTCAAAGCCGCATACGACAGCATTTATAGAGACGATCTATGCAGAGCCCTCACTCGAACTACTAAGGAGATCCTATATAAGACCCTGATCATCCCAGTCCTGCTCTACGGCGCTGAAGCATGGGCCGTCTCAAAAGCGGATGAAGAAATACTTGGTCGATTGGATAGAGAAATTCTTCAAAAAATCTTCGGTCCCGTTTGCGTTGACGGGTTATGGAGACGAAGATTCAATAAAAGAGCTATACGAGCTGTGCAGCGACATGCCTCTGGTCAAAAAACTCTGCATTGGACGTTTATGATAGCTAGGACATGTAGAACGAACGAACACCAATACTCCGGCGCGCAGAGTCTTCGATTCTCAGCCAGACGTCGGACGCAGTGGAGGAAGACCTCGCCTTAAGAGGCGCGCACAAGTAGAAACCGATCTCAACCAACTTGAAGTGCGCAACTGGAGGTAGTTAGCTAAGGATCGGCCTCATTGGAGAGGCATGTTGGTTGAGGCCCAGCTTCATTCCGGACTATAGCGCCACTTAAGTAAGTAAGTAACTTTACAGAGCCATGTCTAGTTTTGGTATTCCGACCAAAGTTGTCCGTTTGTGTAGAATGACGATAGAGAATTAACGCTGCTCCATCAGGGTCGGAAACGACCTCAACGACACATTCGATACCAAAAAAAGGATTTATGTACGGCGATGCGCTGTCATGTGACTTTTTCAATATAACTCTTGAGAGAATTCTTCAAAACTCCCGAGCCAACATCAGAGGTACAATTTTCCAAAAATCGGTGCAGCTACTAGAATACGCCGTAGATATTGACGTCATTGGTAGAATTCAACGTAATGCCATAGACACGTTTGCTAGTATAGAGAAGGAAGCGGCAGAAATGGGTTTAGCAGTAAATGAGGGTAAGGCTAAGTATATAATGTCAACATGAAAGGGCACACAGCAACCCATTGGAAAGAACGTCACCATGGAGATCTAGAATTTTGATGTATTAAGGAGTTTTGGCTACCTTCGCTCTGCAGTTAACTCTGACAACGTCATCTCATTACAAATCAAACTCCCGTTGTTTCTTCTGATGCCTAGGAATTAAATTGATTAATAAAGTCGAAGGTCGAACTTATCGTAGGTGTATCGGATCTATACACCACTTATACCTGTCCTTGAATGGAAGGTTGCCCGTTCAATCCCAGCCAAAATCCATGTAGCTAACATTTATTCAAAAGAAATAAAAAAGGTCGGTTGTTACACCTAAAAGTATGCACCAACTTTAAATTTCTTCGAATTTAACGAACACCAAAAACATTGACTCCCCGCCGTTAGGTCGGACACCACCCATGAAGTAAGTCTCCACTACATCCCAAGGTGTTCTCACAACCCCTGCGTGAAAATTATAAAAAAAATATTGCAAATGGAAACTAAATGTGTATAATGTTGATTTTGTGAATGTGCATGTGCATGTGCATGCTGCATGAGTGATTTCAAAATTTGTTGATGTTTTCTTATGTGCGCCCCTGTGCATGCATAAATGTGAGGTGTGTGTGCAAAAGTTCGCAATCAGGCAAAAAATCGTTTGCATTTATTTTATGTGAGTGAAGATTGATTGTCTATGCTTGTGATACATGATGATATTGCAAGTTCATGGGCCCTATTAGTAGGTGTGCTTTGTTAAATTCCTTTAATAGGATGTAATACACTGGTTCATTTTCAGCAATGAACATAATTAGTTTAGAGACAAAAAATGCTTCCAAAGAATTCCAATTAGTTGCCCACTTCGACTGTAGTAGATCTATGGCAACAAAAATTATTCCAATTTATGCCAATTGTGTGTTTCATCGAAAATCTCTCATAAATCGCCATATCAACGTGTCAGAAAGTCTTGGAATTCCATTCCACTATTTCCTGTCTAAACAAAGCCAGCACTTGTCAGACCTTTGGATTCTTACGTCACACATATAATTGTGTTAGCATTCGCGCACGAAATTCCCAATTTATTTTCCTTAACTCCGATAGACTCCTTCTACTGGGGATGTGATAAAAATGGGAAACGGTTGTTCTTCTCCATGCGAATATTGAAGCGAATCTTATCGAAAATTTCCACTTTATCATCATAATGTGTGTGTGTGTGCTTATTTCGTTGTGTAAACATATAATTTTGTATTTGCAACGCGTATATGGATTTAATACAACATACGAAAGATTCCTTATAATCAATTACCGACTCCCACCTGCTCGCAGAGGCTTTTTTTTTATCGGAAGACGTGTCCTGGATCACTGCGCACAGGTGGTTTCGACAGGATTAAGTGATTTTCATCGAACACTTTTGTTATTAGACGGCATTATGTTTAGGGGACGCACCCATTGACATCGTTCCATAATAATTCTTTAAATCATACACTCTCTGATCATAAGAGTTTGCCTTTGTCGTGCGCATTTAATTACGATTCGTTGCCTTCTTCAAACTTCAAAGGATGTCATGCTAGTACGCTGCACTGAGAAGATAATGATGGTGATTTCTTCTTCTGCAAAGGAATCAAAATTAGAAGAGAAATAGCGGACAAAAAAAAGAGCAGCTAATCAACGCAGACACAGGATAATGAATATTCAAATAGGTGCTTTCTTTTGCTTGTGTGAGTGTTGTTCGCGTTTTTTTTAAGGATTTTGCATTTGCTTGATGAGATACAACACAAAAAAGGAAATATGAAAATTCAGTCTCCCTACGCCCACTTATACAATTTTTTTTGCCTGTTTGACTTGATTCGAGGACAAAAACGAGAGGAGCAAAACGGCACATTAGCAGCGGGAATACTCGCTGTGCTGCTTTATGCATAATTTTGTGAGATAAAACTGAATTTTAAATTAAACTTTGTTCATTTACAACATACACAAAAAAAAAGAAATGTTTCAACTTCGAATAAAAAAAGGACGAGCGCAAGGAGTTTGGAAAAGTACATGCATACACTGTATATAGAAAAAAAATCCAAGACTAAGGGAAAAAGTGAGTAAATGGAATTTATTACACGTCCTCGAAGTGCTCAATGATGCAAATAATATTTAAATTAAAACGAAAGATGAAGTGCAGTGATGTTTGACGCGCTTTCTTGTGCAATATGGAATGAGCACTTCGAACAGAAGGCTCAACTTGTTATTGCAATTGTGAAAATATACAAGCGGTTAAGGAGTACAAAATCACAGGATAAAGGGTAGAAAGTAGAAACATTTAATTCGATTTCCTACTTTGTAGTCAATCCAAATTCACTCAAACTATTCCAAACATTTATAAGATTTCGGAAAGGAGAAATGGAATTTTTTCAATCTTTTGTTGGTTGGTGTTCAATGTGTACATCTATGGAAAGCACTATCTTCAACAACTCCGTAAAACTGCACAAATACGCCGTTGTATATCTATATCTAGATAATGCCAACTTTGTCTTAGGTTCACCAGTGCTTCATGCAAAATTACAAAAAAAAAATTAAAAAATGTTGCACTGTTAGCAGCGCCGGATCTAGCTTTTTTGGACCCTAGGCCTGAAGAGTAAATGGTGCTCCCTTTGCATATATTCTCTTATATTGTATGGTTTACTACATACAAAATGAAAAACTTAAGGAAACAAATTACAACGAATATCATAAAACAAACATCAATTTTATTTATAGTGGTAGTTACAAGAATATGTACATATGTATATGACTTTATTTACTTAATTTTTGAAATATTGTTTTCTTGTTTTTTTTTAGCAGCAACGTCTTTTATAGGTTCATCGAAATCTATTTCATGAAGCAAATCACTCTCAATACAGAGCAGAGATAGTGCATCAAGTCTTTCCTGCGTTATCATTATTCGACAAGGACTTTTTAAGCGTTTTAATTGACTAAAAGATCTTTTGCAGAACAATTTGTCACCATCAGACATAAAAATAAACGTAATGCCGTGTCTACGTTCGGAAACGCTGATGTAATTTTATCTTCCCACATAATCTTATATTATATAAATTAGTTTGATTGAACATTTTAAAACTATTGCCACTTTTATGTATCACATAACGATGGAATTGTATTAACTCTTCAGCAAGTTCTGAATTTAAATCGTCCGGACAATTTGACACCAAATTGGAAGTGGAAGGTTGCGCATTCAATCCCAGCCAAAATCCATTTAAATTTTATTTAAAAGAAATAAAAAAGGTCGGTTGTTATACCTAAAAGTATGCACCATCTTGAATTTCTTCAAATTTAACGAACACAAGAAAAAGTGACTCCCCGAAGTTAGTTAAGACACCACCCATGGAGTAAGTCTCCACTACATCCAAAATCTTTCCTATCACTCTCTTTCTTCCCCTTCTCTAACGCTCGTACTGGTGTTACATATAAAGGGTATTCATAACCCCTTGAGTAGGTACGTGTAAATTATAAAAAAAAATTATATAAAAAAAAACATCGGGGTTATGCAAATTCGTTTTCGTGTAATCATGTAGCTGCTATCAGGTAGAAGCTTTTTAGAGCGAATTTCAAAATCGTCGAAATTATCACGCATTTTTTCCAGTTGATCGGACAATGATTTAGACAAATTCGCGCACGTCAGTAGTGTTACGTCTTCGCCTTGCAAAACTTTACTGACTTTTTGAAAACTTTGTAAAATATCGTACCAAATCACAACCATTTAGGCAAATTTTAGTTTATTCATATTGTTGAGTAGATCACCAGCTTCCCTCCTAGCATCTCCTTTTAGTGTATCTTCAGAAATGTCGTTTAAAGTATCTAATAATTTATTATATTTAATCATGGCAAAAATAGCTGCAGCACATTAACATTTTGAAGAGCAGATTTTAACGTTTTCCATCTACTAGTTGATGCAGAAAAAAAAGTGTATAGCGATAAGACAGCAATCCACAGCACAGCGACGAACAAGATTTGAAGAGTGTGATGCACAAGGTACATAAACTGCATATGGATCTGTCAGAAGAATTTGCTGTTGCATCGCTTTATACTGACCGGACATATGTGGAGCATTCTAAAATTGATTCACTCAGATACTTTAATGCTTGATTAGCAATAGCGGACCCAGCATGAGAATGCATCTCCAAAAACGTTAAGAAGCGTTCATTAGGCTGGCCATCTCATAACAATACTCAATTGATCCACATGAGACAAATCTGGCTTAGAATCTACAGACAAGCTAAAATACCCAGAAATATTTATTTGTTTAATGATTTCCTCTCGAACTCTTTGAGCCGTTATTTCAATCAATTCTTCATATACAGTTGTAGATAGATATGAAGTTGCTCCTGAACCAGGATGTCCGAAATTTGAAATATGAGTAAATCAAGAAAGGATCAAACTTTGCTATTAATTTAAGAAGACCCATAAAATTGCCATTATTTGATGAACCAAATTATTCTTCTGATCCTCTAAATGCTAGACCACGTTCAGACAATGTGAAAATAACAGCAGCAACCCTTTTAAGTACATGTTTCCAGTATGAACATAGCTCTTGTATTTGTTTGTCAAAATCTGTCTTAATTCCGCTACATCTACGTGTAATGTAATCCATCATCGATTCCTTATGAGAGTTCGATTTTTCATGATTATCTATTTACAAATTTACAAAAGTTATTCCTGGCCTACTGCGATCAGGAAATAGCTTACAATAAAAGCAGAACAAGGCTCCTTTTGAGATGGAATACAAAATCAAATCACGCCATTTGCTTTTTTACCAATAAAATAAGAAAAGTGGCAAACTCTAATGTTACCTTCTTTGTATGTTCTTCGAGATTTAAAAAAAAGGACCATCATGATTATTGCATTTGCTAGGTCCAGAGACGATCCAATATTCAATAGCATCAGCGGGAAACTTAGTCAGGATTGGTATTTTCATCAGCTTCTTTTATTTCATTTGTTTCAGTTATCGATTTTCCATTGTTTATCATACTGTCCGATCCAGATGGAACATCATCTGAATTTTCATGAGTGGGTACCTTAATTATCGTTATTCGAAGGTTCACTAAAAATTAATGACTTACGACTTACTTGTGGTTTCAAATGTACAAACAGTTACTACGAAATTAGAGAATTTGAAGATTTGTGAAGATCTATTATCCATTTTGATCGTATGAGCATTAAAGATTCAGTTGCTTCAGTGTTTACTTACTTTTGTGGCCCCTTTTGTCGTGATGCCCCAGGCCTGGGCCTGGTTGGCCTAAGGGTAAATCCTGGGCTGACTGTTAGTAATCAGGGCCAACTTTATTCTCATATTCATTCATGTGTACATCTACAACGGTGGCGGGACCTATAATTTTATGCTGAACATCATCAACGTACAGCATACGGAAGGTATTGACAAAGCCTTACTCAAACAACCATACATGGCGATATATTTAAATGCCCGGGACGGGCGTAATCCATGATTAGTCTGCTAACTATCATAAGCTATCCTCAATATATCGTTAATGTGCAACAGACATAGTAAGCGCACGCAAATGCTCTATAGTTACTGAGTTAGGTAAGGTTAGGTTGGTGGGTTGATAAGGTAGTCGGTGTGCTTCTTCCTTAACACACTTAGGTCAATACAGATCCATTGTGATGCCCGTTCGTGGTCCACGTTTGTGGTTAGTTCCTTCATTATCCCGTTACTGTCCATTGCTTTTAGTCCCTTTCCAGCCATCTAGACGTTTTTGGAGGTTATCCTCGTGTGTTCCTTCATCACCGCAGTCTCTACAGAGGTCATCATCTATAAGATGGATTTTAAGTTTGTGGCTTTTTAGTAAGTTGTGTCCAGTTAGAATCGCTACTAGAATCGAGACAGATTTCCTGTTTCTTCGAAGTAGCTTATGGGTTCTGGATTTGTCATACTCAGGCAACATCTTTTTGGAAGTTTCACAGGTGGGGAGGTTTGAGATCACATAGTGGTGGCTTAAAAGACTGGTCTGTCAGTTCAATGCTGGAGGCAGATCCTTTTCTCGCCAGTTTATCAGCAATTTTACTGCCATGTATGCCTCTGCGTCCGGGTACCCAGCAGAGCTTATCATTATGTTGGACGCCAAGAACCTTTAGCTCTTAACGACAACGCTTGACAAGTTTAGATTTGAGTTGGCAGAGCTGGCTTTTATTGCAGCCTGAAGATGGTGATATTATCTAGTGGTATCGCCAGCATTGAGGTGCTTTGGCTGCCTCTGCTACTGCCAATATATCGGCCTGGAAGACACTGCTGTGCCCAGGGAGATGAAAAGTGCTGTATAGCTTTAGTATATCTGAAAACACTCCAGCTCCAAAGCCTACATCCATTTTTGAACCATTCATTTAGATGGATATGGTTTCGGTGTCCAATTCGTTATTCTTCCACTCTTCTCTGCTTGGAAAAATGCAGGAGAATGATCTTTGAAAGTCATGGTTAGGTAGCATGTAGTCAGAGGATACAGCTGAGCCCAGATATCTGTGTAGAATTTGAGCATGTCCTCCTGAGTTCGTTTTCCAGCAGTTGAGCTGGATGATTCTTAGAGCACAGAGTCCTGCGGTCGCAGGTTAAGAATGGTTTCCAGTCCCGCTGTTGGTGTGGTTTTCATTGCGCTAGTGGCGCCCACACATGCTATAAATAATGAGCTACTTCAAGGATCAAATCCTCCACCAACACTATTTCTGCTGCAAATTAATAATCTACTTAGGACAGCAACTCCAGAAACGATGTTTGCAAGTCTTAGCAAAGTGTAAACCGCGAAAGCCAAAGATACAAGGCTCGACCAGAATTCTGTCAATATAAGCAAGAAAATATCTTAGTTGAGACACAGTCGATACTGAGGATATGGAAGAACCACTGCTGCAGACTGTTAAACGGCGATGACGAACAACATTCCGCTGTCAGGCAGAACGAACCATTCAACATTGGCAACAACAGCGAAAACTGCCAACCACCCGAGTTGAGTGAAGTGAGGATAGCAACATATAAATTCAAGCTCTATAAGGCTACCTGAAATGACTGCCTTCCTGCTATTTTTATAAAGACGGCGGAGAGGACGCGGAGATGACTTGGTAAGTAATATCTACCAACTCATAAGCCAAATCTGGTCGGATGAAAATATGCCTGAAGTATGGAAACACAGCAACGTTTGCTCGATTCATAAAAAAGGGGACCCTCTGAACTGCGCCAACTACAGAGGCATAAGTCTCCTCAATATCGCCTACAAGATCCTATCTGCGGTAAAATGTGTACGCCTGTAACCGTTTACTAACAACCTGATCGGCCCTTACTATTGTGGATTTAGGCCAGGAAAGTCCACAACCGATCAAATTTTTACACTTCGCAGATCCTGGCAAAAACTCAAGATGTCCAAATCGATACCCTTTACCCATTCATCGATTTCAAAGCCGCATACGACCGCATTTATAGAGAGAAACTATACAGAGTCATGTCTTGTTTTGGTATACCCCCCCAAACTCATCCGTTTGTGTAGGATGACGATGGTGAACGCTCGCTGCTCCATCAGGGTCGAAATATTCTATACCAAAAAAGGATTTATGCAAGGCAATATGCTGTCATGTGACTTTTTTAATTTGATTCTTGAGAGGATTGTGCGAAACTTCCGAGCCAACACCAGAGGTACAATTTTCCAAAAATCGGTGCAACTACTAGAATACGCCGACGATATCGACTTCATTGGTAGGACGCCACGTTTGCTAATATAGAGAAGGAAGCGGCAGAAATAAGCTTAGCAGTAAATGAAGGCAAGAATTATATGCTGTCAACACGAAAGGACACACAAAATCGACGAAACATCACCATTGACAGTTACAACTTTGAGTTAGTACGGGACTTTGTCCATCTCGGCTCTAATATTAACTCTGACAACAACAAGTCGTCAGAAATTAAACGAAGAATCACTCTTGCTAACCGCTGTTTCTTTGGGTCAGGAAGGCAATTTAGTGGTAAAGCCCTCACTCGAACTACTAAGGAGATCCTATGTAAGACCCTGATCATCCCAGTCCTGCTCTAAGGCGATGAAGCATGGACCGTATCAAAAGCGGATGAAGAATTCCTTGGTCAATTTGAGTGGAAAATTCTTCGAAAAACCTTCGGTCCCGTTTGCGTTGACGAGCTATGAAGACGAAGACTCAACCAAAAACAAACTCCGTGTTGGACGTTAAAAATGGCTTGGACATGTAGAATGAATGGACACTAATACTCGGGCTCGCAAAGTTTTCGATTCCCAGCAAACGTCGGACACAGCAGAGAAAGACCTCGCCTTAAGTGGCTCGCACAAGTACAAAACGACCTCAACCAACTTGGAGTGCGCAACTTTAGGCAGTTTGCCAAGGACTGGGCTAATTGGCCATGTTGATTGAGGCTGATGGTAACTTTTTTATCAAAAATATATCAGTGTGTGCGTGTTTTATTTAGATTTACTTTCGAACCCGAAAAATTAATGACCCCTCTTTGTGTAGGTATTATAACTGGTAGAAACCGTAAACAACGTTTGTTGTTTTTGCGTGTGAAAAAATTACTGGGGCGTCATATGTTGGGTTATCCGCAACCTATAGGATATGGCTTAAAAAGGTACATTTTTATCCTTGATGTTTTTAATATTCTTTTTGCCGCCCTAGCCGGATTAACATCAACAGTATTTCAGAGTAACGTGACTGTGTTTTGCATCTAAATAACACAACAAGCTCACCCAAATGTTCGACCACAAAACAGGATTTCATTTTAACAAGCTAATCCACTGTCATTTGATTTCTTTAATATTATCCGTGAGAGGAGCCAATACTAGGGCTCAATCTTCTATAAGATAATTCAACTACTAGGGCTTACGATATTGGCGTCATTAGCGTTTTTTTTAGGAGGAAATCATGGCAACCGAAGAAGCCTTGTCTTGGCTGAGCAGGAAGCCAAGCGGCAATCAAATCCCTGGAAGTAATCTCGTTCAATTCGAAATCAGTTCAGGAATACCGACTGCGTCTTAACGAGATGGCAGAGCATTTGACCATTCACCTCTTTTGGGTGCCGGGCCACAGAGACAAACCAGGTGATTGCAAGGCAGATGAGCTTGGGCACAACCCTTGATATTCTAATGTCAGTCGATATGATAAATTATGATATGATAAATAAACTGGATGCGATCAAGAAACCAAACCACCGATGGATACGGCACTACGTGACAAATATCCAGGCAACTCTGCCTAACATTAAACAAAAGCATCCATCTGCTTGACAATCATGAACAAATCAAAAATCAGCACCATAATCGCTGTCAATATAGGACATTGTCCCAAAGGCCTACACGCAAAAAGACTAGGCCTCTTCAGCAATGACTTCTGTAGAAGCTGCTTAGATGAAGAAGAGGAGGGAAATGTTACTCACCTTCTTTGCTCTTGTCCCGGTCTCTCAGTAAAAAGAAATCTTCCGAGAGACTACTTCTTCGATAATCTAGGTGCAGTGGCTAATATCAATGTCAGAAACTCCTTCGCTACATAGTTAGCTCTGAATGTTTCAATAAGGCGAACGAACATAGGAAAGTCGACAGATCCACGTGGTACCACAATGGAACTTTATGGTCTAAGTTTGCACGCGCATCTCGTACAGCCACTACAACCTAACCTAACCTAACTAGGCGATATCAAATAAGGACTGGACACTAATTGAAGAACCATCAAAACTGAAGGTTAACTTCAGTTTTGAGCTTGTCCATGTTTATGTCGACATCCCCTTTAATCAGCTTCCCTCTTCACCATTTACAAGATGAACATGTACTTGTTAAAAAACCCGTGATTTTAAGTTGTTTTCCATTTTGTAGTTCCCATTTGTCCTTGTATCATTTATTTCCTCTTTAGACATCCTGCTCCCAATTGACCTTCATCACCACACCTGAGAAATTGCATTTCGTAAAGCAACTAGGTAAAGCATCTTGGCTATAAGCCTCCTTTCAATATAAAGTTCATATCCTACCCCCTTGTCGCATTGGCTTGGAGTAAACCGAACGACCTTGTTGGTGTATTTATCCCTTCAAAGTGTATTTTTCTCCCCCGACCAACAACACCCCAGCCACTTGAAATTCCAGTGATACTTGACAAACATATACCCGACATATCTGCACAAACTGCGATAAAAATAAAGAGCCCCCACCATAGATATGCGTGTGCTAGTTGAATGTATACGCACTCAACCATGCCATCGCGAATGGATCAAATTTATTCGAAACTTGTGATACGGAATAAAGTTTATTTTCAAAAAAAAAAAAAAACACGAAAAAGAATCCTCGAAAGGGTTACGTTACGTTGCGTTAGCAACTTTCGTTCGCCTCTCTGGGCTTGTTATTCAAAAAATTAGATCGAGTTGCACCAGAAAAAAAAAACTCTCTCTCACATAATTTGTTTTGCATTTCATTGTGTGGACTTTTTTATCCGATCCCCTTTTCACCTGACACTTTTAGTGTGGCTATACCATTGCGAAGGGGTGGCGCGTACTCGGGGGATGAAATATATATTTTATATATATATATATATGAAGCCGTAGAACATATGGAATTATGAACGCAGACAAAAAAAATAAAAAAAAACTTTTAAAATTGTTTTATTTTAACTTTAATCAAATAATTTATTTCATTTTATTTTGTTCCTACTTTTTGTGTTGTCATATATAGAGGGAGAAATGTTGGAATGGGATGCCAGTTGGAATTAAGGAGACGCAAATATTTTATGGAATTGATATAAAAAAACTTTTGCAAAACATTTAACGCAATTGAAATTCATAATTATAAAGTTTATCCTTTTTTTGTTATTTATTAGTTTGTTTTAATTTTTTTGTGCAAATATTAACCTGGTGGGGGTGAGAAGTATGGAATTTTTTTTAATTAAAACGTTTGATATTTCATGATTAAAGGAAAACTATTTAGGTTTGTTTGCAGTTATTTATCTGGTCAAGTGATTCTGAGAATCCATGAAATGATTGGTAATGGAATTCATTGAATTTCATTTGATGTTGGGAGCATTTTTTTATCTGGAATGTTGAATTAGTTTAGAGATATGTATCCACTTGATTGTTTGTATTTTTTTTATGCAAAAGAGGTGTTAGTATTCTAAAAATACTAAAATGTTTTCCAATAGGTGCGTGATTATTTTTATAATTTTATATAAACACACCTTTAAAGTTTGTTTAATGATCTATCAATGTCAGAACATACGTCAAGTCTTACAATTCAATATTAATTTAATTAATTTTATTTGATAATAATGAGAAATGGTTGGATGTTGTAGAAAGAGGGTAGACTCTGATTGGCTTTAACTTGGCAATGCCCAGTGGTTGTAACTCTGGCTACACATCATGTGCTTATTTTTACCCTATAAGTGGTAACCATCGGGAACTGGTCTCATCCATTCGGATTTGAATTGCTAAACGATTAGCGCGAGTGTTGATAACACGATTAAAATCAGCAACACTTTAGACAGCCAGGTCAGAAAGGCACGAAATTAATACCCAGCCTGCTGTCCCAGGCGAACCTAGACAAGCTGCTTCGTCGTATTCATACAAGAGGTTGTCTCGGAATTTCAGGCCTCTTAAACAGTGATGGTGGCGGATGAGCTGATAGGCCTACGGCAGCGCTCCATCCCGTAGTGGATACTGATGGCCCCGTTTCCTTGGGGTATTTAATAAATAGGAACTGGGCCTCCAGGTTGTGCTTTGGGTGAACTACCCACTCATGTAAAAACCTTTATGTTACGAAGCAAAAAATAGCCTCTGAAAGGACTGATTTTATTGTTGACGACCCTGCTAAACGAAAAAAGGACAACGACCTTCATATCTGCACCTGGATTGTGAGAACATTAAACAGGAGAGTTGCAAGCCAACAACTAGAGGCTGCCCTAAGCTGCTACAAAGCAGACATTACTGCCATCCAGGAAATACGATGGAATGGGCCGGGCAAAAAGAGGATGAAAAACTGTGACAACTTTTACGGACCGTGATATAGTGAGCAGAAACAGTGACTATTTGGATGCGAATTTGTTATAAGTGCCAGACTTAGGCAAGAAATCTTATATTTCGAGGGCATTAGCTAACGCATTGTAATAATCCGATTCAAAGCCAAATTCACCAACATAAGCCTTATATGCACTCACGCCCCAACAGAGGAAGAAGATGATATGGCTAAGGATAGCTTCTATGAGCTCCTTAATAAAACTTATGGGCGACTACCGAAATCGGGCTGGGTGATTTCAACGCAAAGGTAGCAGAAAACATAGCCTAGACGACAACACGTCTGGTAACGGACTTAGGCTAATTGACTTAGCTACGGAACGGAATGCCACTATAACCAGCAAACGGTTTCCTCGAAGAACACACGGTTTTGGTCGAAGAACAACTGATGTGCTAGGTTTCTAGCGCCCATCAACAAGAAACCCCTGGTCTGATGAGGCATGCCGACAGATGCTCGCAGCCAAGAACGAAGCCTACAAGGCTAAGCTGCAGGTGAAGACGAGAGCTGCCGTTAAGCTCTATAGGCAAAGAAGAAGGGAAGAACACCTACTTTTCAGAACGAAGAAAAAAGAGCAAGAAAAGCGCCCGATTGACGATATAGAGAGGTGCCGCTCCAGGAACGATGTTCGCAAGTTTTACCAAAGTGTAAGACGTCAAAGCCAAGGATACCAGGCTCGAACAGAATCCTGTCGAGATGAACAAGGAAATATCGTAGTTGAGACATAGTCAATGCTGAGGATGTGGAAGAACCACTTCTGCTGACTTTTAAACGACGATGACGAACAACATTCCGCTGTCATTGTCATTCAATATTGGCAACGACAGCGAAAACTGCCAACCACCCGATCTGAGCGAAGTGAGGAAATGACGGCCTTCCCGCTGAGCTTTATAAAGCCGGCGGAGATGACTTGGTAAGAAACATCCACCAACTCATAAGCAAAATCCTTATCCGGCCCGATCAAATCTTCTCACTTCGGAAGATCCTGGAAAAAACCCAAGATGTCCAAATCGATACACACCACCTATTCATCGATTTCAAAGCCGCATACAACAGTATTTATAGAGACGAACTATTCAGAGCCATTCGATACCAAAAAAGGATTTAGGCAATACGATGCACTTTCATATGACTTCTTCAATTTGATTCTTGGGAGGATTGCCCTCACTCGAACTACTAAAGAGATCATACATAAGACCCTGATCATCCCAGTCCTGCTCTACGGCGCTGAAGCATAGACCGTCTCAAAAGCGGATGAAGACATCCTTGGTCGATTTGGGAGGAAAATTCTTCGAAAAATCTTCGGTCTCGTTTGCGTTGACAAGGCTATGGAGACGAAGATTCAACCAAAAACTATACGAGCGGTGCAGCGACATACCCCCGGTCAAAAAACTCCGCATTGGACGTTTAATATGGCTAGGACATGTAAAACGAATGGACACCAATACTCCGGCTCGCAGAGTCTTCGATTCCCAGCCAGACGTCGGACGCAGTAGAGGAAGACCTTGCCTTAAGTGGCGCGCACAGGAAGAAACCGACCTCAGCCAACTGGCAGTGCGTAACTGGAGGCAGTTAGCTAAGAACCGGTTTAATTCTAGATGCGTGTTGGTTAAGGTTCATTCCGGACTAGTAGAGAGGAACTGATTAATATTAAATATGCCCCATGAATAGGTTAAGAGTGATATTGTCACTGTAATTGAAAATATACTAGAAAAGGAAAGCATTCCTTAAAATAATTTAGATGAAGCTTTAAGCATTTGCTGAACTAAAAATAGCGTCAAACTCTAGCGCTATTATATACATATATCATAAGTATGCCCAGTCCAGATCCAGAATCTTGCGAGCAATTGTTAAAAATTGTCAAAATGAAAAACAAAAACAAATTAATAAAACTAAATCCAAAAACATAATAAAATATTCACAGTTAAATCGGACTGCAAATTATATATTAAATCATCAATGAGTCCAAAAAAATAGTTAAGTAGATATTAGCTGTTCCAATTGTATTCCCAACCTTATAAAAGTCATCCCTTCCAATTGTCCAAATAACAAATAGCCAACACATCCCAAAGATCGAAGAAATCTCATCAGGCATAATACTCCTAAACCAATACAACGGTAGAATTTAATTTAGTAATAACTCCATAAGCCTCACGGGCACATTTCTGATTAAATTCGATAATACATCAATATATATCGAGAATACAACTTATGAATCCATCATAACATCAAAATACCAAGCTTCTCCAGCCGTAGCACAAACCAATTCCATGTCAGGAATTTTTTAACTTCTTTCGCTAGAAATGGTAAAGGAACTCCATATCAACAACACAGAAAGTATCAGACTAATAGATTCCGGAAACTTGATTTACGAATCCAGGAATAACAGCAGTATAAAAAACACTTATCCTGATTTTAACAGTAAAAATCTTCTGACCAAAACGATTGCAGGAAATAGAGATTAAAACTGCCGATGTACCACTCAGAGAAATGAAATCAATACCTGGGATCGAATTCCCACATCACTTAAGGAGTGAGTGAATGTATCGAATGCACATTTGAAATTGTACCAATCGTACTAGAACAATTCTGCTACATTTATATTTGATTGCTGACAAATGTCAAATATATTGTTTTTCTGTAAATGTTATCACGACAATAAGTCGTAAGAGACAGCAATATAGCTACAATTGAGCAATAGCTAAAATGAATCGAAAAAGAAACAGTATAGCCATGTAGGCATTCTGAAACAAAAAATTATTTAAAGAGAGAGCCATACATTATAGCCTCACATTATATAAAGTTTATATTCTCAATATATCCTACTCGCTCTACTTATAAGTTACCTTATGTCAAATTCGTATAGAAAAAAAAGTCTCAATAAATGTAAATGTTATGCAAATAAATTGACGTATTTTTATCTTGAGAGTCAGAAGATGGGCATTGTGATTCCATTGAACGAAAACGTTTAGCAATCATTTATCTTAAGAATGAAATTTTAATTTTCTTGAAACATATTTGATTAATTAAACTTTTACTTACTTACTTAAGTGGGGCTACAGTCCGGAATGAACCTGGGCCTGGTTGAATCTTCGCCTCCATAGCCCGTCAACGCAAACGGGACCGAAGATTTTTCGAACAATTTTCCCGACTAAGGATTTCTTCATCTGCTTTTTAGATGATGCTTCAGCGCCGTAGAGCAGTACTGGGATGATCAGGGTCGTATATTGAATCTTATTATTTCTTATTTGCGATTAATTCTCATTATTCGAAAGAACGCATACTGTACCAAAAATAAATGGTTTCACAAAAAAGGAGCACCCTTTCTACATTCTTGAGTTGACGCTCAATCACATCCTTAGTCTACCTAACTTTCCCAAGATACAAACATGTTCAATCTAATTACAATCGGTAAGCAGAATACCTAAACGTGAATAGATAGAACTTCCAAAAATATTACATGTTCACCCAAGCGCAGACAATCGCTATTGCCTTTGTTAAGGAAGTTATTAATAGCTTTGTTTATAGTGAAATTAAATAATAAATATCAAATTTACGAGCAGCATTATGCTTCGTAAAGTCCATAAAATGATAGGTTATTACAGGAATATTTTATTTATTTGGGTGTGTGTGTGTGTGTGTGTTGTAGCCTTTCTAATGTCACGTCCTACTACTGTCCAGACAGAATCCAATTATGACTCTTTGGAACTCTCTCAAGCTATTGTGATGCGCAATTATTCATAATGCATATGGTATCTATAATAATGACAATACATATATACACAATATACATGAATAGCGTGGCTTGTTACTTTCGCTTGACTTATAGCATGGATCCTTAGCAACTAATAATATGATGGAGAAATGGTACTTTGCATATGAATCCAATTCCAGTGCTGTTTCTGAGGAAATTAACTTTTTAATATGTCTACATAAAACGGGCTATTTGCGAGGTTAGGGTTTAAGTATTTTTAGATTGATATAAATCATTGGACATGGTTATGAATTTAATGTGGAGAAGTAAGAGACCACTTTTATTTTCTCTCTTCTACAACAAATATTTTGGTGCATAAGTTAATACAACAATAGATAAAATCGATAAATATTGCGTTTCACATAAAATCGATAAGTAATGCTTGTCACATAATATCAAAAAGTAATGCGTGTCACTTAAAAGATAACACAAGACCTTTTAAACCCATAAATTATCCGAGGAAGTGCATCCCAGCACATTCTTCCTTTTTCCGTTCTTTGTAAGATCAGTAACATTTTTACTCCCATTTAAGTTAGAGGGTTCTCCTCGACAAAAAATATATTTTTTCTAAATTGAAAACATAAAATAATTTAATTGGCGCCCGAGCAGGGACCACGGTTTAAGACTTTTACGAAGAGCAGTTAACCAATATAAACGATGTGACTAGTGTTAAACATATTAGAAGGCTATAATCCACTGTGCAGATCGTTTAATATCTTATCCCATCTCATTCTTCAAATTAAAATTCCTAAAATGTGTGCTTTATGCCAAAGAAATATTTAAATTCACATTGCCACAACATATTGTTCAAAATCTTTTATGGTTCGACAAGAAGCAACGTTTTGTCCTGGATTGTAGGAAAACACCTCCAAAAAGTGGGCGTGGGTTAAAATGAAGAATGGGCGAAATATTTGTTTTTTCATATTCAATGATTTTACATCAAAAGTTTTTTTTTTCAAATATTTAAAAATGCAAGTCCTCAAAATCGGTGACACACAGATGGACAGACAGACATGACCAGATCGACTCAGCTTACGATTTTGAGTCGATCCATATAATTTATGGTGTATCTATCGAAATTATTTCACTACGTTACAAACATAATGGCAAAACTAATACACCTCTATGGGATAGGGTATAAAAACAAAGTTTCCAAATCCTATTCACTGATATTCAAGTCGGATATGACACAGTTAGTGGAAAGAAACTATACAGAGCTGCGTCAATTTTTCCTATGCCGCCCATACTTATCCCTTTGTACATGGAGGTTATTCACAAAAGCGCTGCAAATCGCATTGAAAGCGGTACCTCAATTTCGAAGCAGTCGTAAATGATTTTTCCAATACCATAAAAATGGAGAATGATTTTTCAAGTCCCATTTTTTACATTCTGTCTAACGTCCCATTTTACATTTATTTTTTCAAAAAATTGACAGTTCTTTCCCTTCACAGTATTATACTTTTAATATCTTTTTCGGGTGGTAAATGCAAGTCTGATATCAAAAGCGATTTACCACACTTTTAAAAATGAACCCCCAGGATTAGGATGGAGAATTCTCTTTGCTTTTTTTTAAATCCGCAACTTCTCAAACATTTAATACCGAAAAGGATTTTGACAAGGTGAGGAATTGTCATGAGATTGCTTGAATATTATTCTTTGGAGAATTGTATAAAACTTACCAATGGAATCACATTTCGTCCAGTTAGTCTCATTATAACCACAGCGCGACACTAACGCTTCCCGAGGAACTCAACAGATCACCATGGCTATATGTAAGTCGATAAGAATATCTCTAAATTCCATAATATTGTGTAAAACCTGGGCATACGTTGAAGATAATGACTTCATTGCTAGAACCAAACAAGATGTCATCGCATCGATTGTGAGAATAGAGAAGGAAGCGTCTAAAGTAATGAGATTCATTATAAGACTCTGATAATGGGCAGTGTCATTTCGTTCCCCACCAAAGCAACATAGCCTAAGTAAGCTTTTTTCCATCGTAGCATGAGCGCATATAAGGCTTGTGTTGGTGAATTTGGTCTTGATGTGGATTGGGGCGATTTCTTCGAAGCATATAACTCTTGTTTATAACAAATCCGCATAAGAATAGTAGAATAACACGGACTATCGGAAATGCCATCAAGATTGTATTTCATGGATAGCAGTAATGTCTGAACGTCTTCTGTCACATTTGTGTTGTCGTAATATGGAGACGAAGATTCAACCAATAACTTTACGAGTTGTAAAGCTACTAAGTCATGTAGAGCGAATGAACCTCAAGCCTCCTCTGACCCGCAGAGTCTTGATAACAAACGAAGCAAACAAATTTTATGTTTCGCATTAACGGTCCTCAAAACTAGCCTTTTCATTAGTTTATGTGTGCAGAGGCGCAATGAGTGGGTCCTCCAATTTAACATCGATTTCGATGCTGATATCAAATCTCTAAGCAAGCTGCGAAAAATTTAAATTTTATAAAAATAATTATATATAAAAATTTATAAGTGAAACGACAATTAAATGCACGCTTGGTTTTTTCCATCACGTCGATATTGTTGGAAAATTCAAGACATTGCTTAAAAGAGAGTCCTTTACTGTCCCGTAACCCTTAGGTGATTTTCAACTCCAACTTTGAGCTTATGGGAGAGAAATATAAATTCATCTCTTCTAGACTATAACAACTTCTTCCATAAATTACCGACTCTCATCCTTTCCATCACTTCATAGAGTTAGAAAAATTACCCAACAAACCCATATTCAGCATTTCATACTCGCAGCCTTCTGACATCACTCCTTCAATTTAAATTCAATTTATTTAACCCACTCCATTTATTTTCTTTTCATTTCAGTCCAGAAACAACATTTCGATCCCCAACACCTGAAGATCAATCCGTAGTTTCTGACTGCTCCTACAACGAGTGCTGTGCCCAACAACAGCCACAGCAATCACCACATCAAATCGACCGCAAAGACAAATCTCCAAAGTCACACAAACATCAGGAGCAACAGCAGAAGCAGCGTCAACATAATCCTTCTACAATCGAGAGGACACTTCAGAGACGTCAACAGCATCACGTACGTTTTCAAGACGAATATAGCATGGAGGATAATTTGACTGACACTCCATCGCAATCATCATCACAGACATCTTCAGGTGGTGGTGGTGGTGCGGCTGCTGCCAGTGACCGACAACGTCAACAACACCCAACGTCGATGCAACAAGAAACAACTTCTAGGACCGAACACCAAATAACCAAGTCGAACCGAAAAAGGCAACAAACCACAGCATTTAGTAGATAAACACACGTCCCCATAAAACATTTGCTCAAAGTAACAGAAAATGTGTTCAAAAGAAAAAAAAATTAAGAAAAAGGATACAAAACGGTATTTGTTATACACAAATTGAAGACGAACTCCATTTGCTCAGTAAAAGACAAAACAACTCACAACAACAACAAAATAATGTTACAAGTACCCTTAGGTATGTTACGTAGGTATACATTAAAAATCCCCCCCCCTGGCCCGCCTTGTTTTCCTTTTTTTCCACCTTCCATCGATATGACATAAAGGTATACAGACGTACATACTTGTTCATTGCACATCATTACGTAGAATGAAATTATATTATCGACATTATCCAACAAATTACCAAGAGTATAAGGACATTTTTTATTGTGTCCCTGTTTATGGTTAATCCCATAGGAGTGTCAAAGTTGATAGTTTGTGATGAAAATAGGAGTGTCAAAGTTGATAGTTTGTGATGAAAATAAACGTTGGATATTTATAATACGAAAAGCTTGATGATAATATTGTAGTCAAATTGTACTAAAGGATTGTTCAGGATAGCGATTGTCTACCACTAACGACTGCGATTGTGAACTATGACAGGATTGTATACCTGTCACTTTTCATGCTAAAATTGTGGGTAGATTTATCCGTCATTATACCAACGGAAAATTTATAATTTCGAAAATGTACCCATCTTATTTGAAAAGGGAAATTTTGTCCATTGTCAAAAAACCGCTAAAGTCTAAAATACTCCAGTGCTAATATCAGCTTAGATTTTTTGATTAAATAAAACATTAAAGGGTCTCTTCCGGTACAATATTTTTGTAGGTTTCTTCATTTTCTTATTTATTGCCATTTTCGTATGCAAACATTTGTAAACGAGAAACCTTATAAAAGACCAAAATAGAAAAATATCAGTAAAATCTGCGTTAGTTAGTATCAGAAAATGGTAAGTCGTTTGCTCTTTAAAAAACACACACGAAATGAATAATTTTACCAGTGGCGTAACGTGATTTGGGGCCGCCCGGTGCAGACCCAATTCATGCCGAACCAAGTAATTTTTTCACACACTAAAAAAAAATTGTCTACGGTTTCAAATAGTTATAACGGGTGATTTTTTAAGAGTTAAGTTTTTCAGTTTGGCACCGCTGGTTATTAATGGCGTCTAAACGTCATCTGTCAAAGTGAATAGTTTTCAGTATACTCTGCCATTTAATCATGGAAAGACTTACAAACGAGCAACGAATGCAAATTATTGAAATTTATATCAAAATTTGTGCTCTGTAAAAAATGTGCACCGTTTGTTATGACCATATTATGGCGACCAGCTATACAAGAATTACCGATGCATCCCGAAAAACTACAGTTTGGTGTGGTTTATGGGCTGGTGGCATCATCGGTCCGTTTTTCTTGTTTTTTTGCCCCAGTTGGCTGGTTTGAACTTGGTTGACATGTGGTTTCATCAAGACGGTGCCACATGCCACACAGCTCGTGTAACAATGGAAATTTTGAAGGATGAATTTGGTGAGTAGCTTATCTCTCGAAATGGCCCTGTGAGTTGGCCGTCAAGATCATGCGATTTAATGTCTCTTGATTATTTCTTGTGGGGTTATGTAAAGTCTTTAGTCTATGTGGACAAGCCGAACACGATTGAAGCCTTAAGGGTGAACTATAATATTCGGAAGCAATCGGAAGCTAATGTCAAAATTCTACGTTAAGTTTTCTTCAGTACTGAAAATTACTTAAGTTGCCCATAACAGACTTTTCTGAATGGAAGCGATTGTGAGAGTGAAAGTCGTTTTGACAAAAAGAATTCGTTGCTTATGAACTAACAAACTTCAATATACGCAGAACAAAAGAAAGAGAAAGAGCGAATGACCATTTGAAACGGAGGTGCGGACAACATTTACATGTTATTGTAATCAAAACTTAAATGGCAAAGAATTATTTATCGGTTACAATAAAATTTTTGAATTATTGATGCAAATTTGAGTGGTTTATTGGATTTTAGGAATAAAAACAGGTTTAAAAAATCACCCGTTACGTACATCAATAAAGTTCGTAAAATTTCTCTTCAAAATTTGACTTATTTCATTGACTTCTTATATATGGACTGCTAGTGGAATGTCATTTTCATAAGCTTCTGCGAGAAAATATTTTCCAAAACAGCACACTGCGAATTAGCAAAGAAACACATGCGGTCGTTAAGCTTAAATTTCCATGCTAACAAAAGAGCAACATCTTGTGCAAATAGATTCATTTCCACATCGACATGTAGCGCCATCTATTCAAAAGTTGGAAAACTACAAAGTGTATGCAGTTTTGGAACATGCGTAAAGTTGGCTACTAGCAGTCCATATATAATAAGTCAATGTTCGTACTACTTTTTAGCAGGTGGAGCAAAAACGGAGCCGCAAAAATAAAATTTGCTAGTATTGGTTACTTTGCAATTTCCCAGTTTTTTAGCGGATCAAAAACATATGAGAAGGCTGCGATCCGCTGTGTAAATCGTTGAATAACCTTCCCCAATCCATGCTCATATTAAACATCCCCAAATGTGGTCGTGGCATTGTCATTATATTTAATGTTTTGAAAAAAAAAAACGCTTTTCTCCTGCATATGCTATGGGGTATGGCATACGGTTTTTAGACAAAACCGCCCTCATAAAGTGGACGTGGGCAAAAATGTCCTATAGACGATTTTCACATCAACTTTATCAATTTTTATTGAACTGACCGTTTTTTTTTCAAATTCTTCAAAATTGTGTTGAAAACATTTTTTTGCATAAAACACCCACAAAAGGTGGGCGTGGAAATCGTTATATGGAATTTATATACTCGTAAGTACCCAGGGCCGAGATTTCTCACAACGATTCACGTGTGCGTGTGTACTTCTAGCACTATGGTGGGACCTCCTATTTTGTGCCGACTCCGAACGGCGAATTTGAGATAAGCTTTTTTGTTGCCCCTCGCTACATGTAAATTGTAGATCAAACTTAATGTGATAAAGAAAGCAAATCGCAGATGGATAACCAGCACAACGTGTCAAATATCCAAGCAACTCTGGCCTCACTATGACCAGAAGCGCTCAGATCAAATATAAGCATCATAGTCGGTGTCCTTACAGGGCACTATCCTATCAGCCTTGCAACGACTTCTGTAGGAGCTGCTTGAACGAAGAAGCGGAGGAAAGTCTTACTCACTTTCTTTGCTCTTGTCCAGCTCTCTTTTCGAAAAGAAAACCTCCATCTGGGAAACATCTTCTTTGATAAACTAGGTGAGCTGGCTAAGATCAATGAACCATTCAAGCTATAATCAGCTCTGAATGGTTCAATTAGGTGAACGAATATATGGAAAGTTGACAGATCCATGTGGTACCACAAATGAGCTTTTTGGTCTAAGTGTGTATACGCATCGCGTGCTACAACCCAACCTAACCTAACCTTACCGAAGACCCGGTCTTTCCCTGCTGCGTCTGAGATCTATCTGAAAATCAAGGTCGTAATGGTGTCCATTCGCTCTACATGGCATAGTCATCGAAAAAGTCTATTGCAAAGTCAGTGTATACCCCGTAAAGTTCTTGGTTGAATCTTCGTCTCCATAGCCTGTCAACCCAAACTGAACCATTGATTTCTTCATCCGCTTTTGTTACAGTCCATGCTTCGGTCGCTAGGATGATCAGAGTCTTATATCGGATCTCCTTATTAGTCGGAGTGCTTTACTACTTAACTACCTTCTAAGGGCCGGATTTCAGAACGAGATTATTCTAGTTTCGGGATTTAACTTGAGTTTAACCGAGAAAGTTCCCTCCTGTCCAACTCTCCTGTTTAATGTACTCATATTCCAACAAACGTCGTTGTCCTTTTTTCGTTTACCAGGGTCGTCGAAAATCCGTCTTTTCCGAGGCTATTTTGCTTTGGTACTATCGTTTTTTTTTCCATGGGTGGAAAGCAACCCCCAACCTGGATTGCCAGTTCCAATTTATTAGGTACCCCTAGGAAACGGGGCCATCAGTATCCACTACGGGATTTAGCGCTGTCGTTGGCCTTTCGGTTCATCCGCCACCATTTCTGTTCAATGGGCCTGACTTACCCTTGAAACTACTAGACAACCTGTTGTTCGAATAAGTCGAAACAGCTTGTCTAGGTTCGCAAATGACAGCAGGCCGGGTATTCATTCCGTATAATTCTTACTTGGCTGTTTATAGTGTTGCTGTTTTTCGTCGTGTTATCAACACTCGCGCTTATCGTTTAGCAAGTTAAATCCGGTTGGGTAAGACCAATTGGAGGTTAAAAATAAGCACTTGATGTGTATTCAGAGTTAGAACCATTGGCATTGCCAAGTTAAAGCCAATCAGAGTCTACTCTCGTTCTACAACAACCAACCATTTCCATTACTCACTTGGATAAGATCTGGTGGAAATTATATTTTGCTCTCATAGAAAAGATTATTTAATCAACGTATCAACTATAGGTAGAGGAGGTATTTCAAAGTTTTTCTCAATAAATTGTGTAATCCTTGCTATCACAACTGATGTTATTCTGATGTTGCAAATGTTTGAACGAAATGTTATAGCCTCATAAAGTATTTTGGAAATCTCGTCTCCGTTTGGGTTTCTGTAGAGTTGATTTGTGTCACCGAAAACCCACTTTTCTTATCGCCTTTTCAAATGAAGTATCTTCAAAACCTAACCAACATTGACACTCCTCATTTCCTCAATCAAAATCCCAATTTTATTTTTGTATGTGGACATTGTACAATGTACATGTATGTATACCAAACAAACAAAAACAAATCTTAGACTGCACTTACTTAAAAAAAAACATTTGTAAATATAATTAAAACGAATACATGTGTAAATAATTTTGTTTTATTTTTAAATTAGCGAACATAATTTTTAAAGAATTTCCTAAGACAACTGAAGAGAAACCATTATCAAATAGTCATATTATATCTTTTTGTAACTAAACCAATAATGTAAACCAACAAAATGTGAAACGAATCTAATAGTTAAAAATTATAAAAAAAAGAAACATTATAGCCAATTTCCATTTCCTTAAAACTCCCCAAAGATCTCCACAATAAAACATATTCAGCAACAAAAATACAACGTTGCATAAAAGCATAAAATAAAAACTAAATGAAACAACAAATAAATTGATTAATTAAATTAAAAACAACAAAAAAATATTTTAAGAAATTCTAATCGACTTATAGATAATAAATTTAAATTTAGGATAATTATTAATAAAAATAACTAAAAATAAAAATGTGGTAATACTTTCAAAGTGAAAAACAAAAACCAAACCAAAACAAACACAAAAACAAAAGTAAATGTAATTAATAAATAATATGAAAAAGAAACACACGTAAAAGCAAATTCATTTTTAAGAAGAATTTTAAGAGTTTTTAATGTATATAATCATAACACATAGATTTTAAGAATACTTAAATTATATAGCAACAAATTTAAATTAAAAAAACAGTAAAAAAAAAAACATCATAAAAATACAAATTGAAATCGTATTCGTAATAAAAAGAAATAAATTGAAGAAAACGTATAAAAATAGTGTAACATTAAAATAGAAAATAATATTAAGTTTACAAAAAAATAAAACAAAGAAAAAAAATTACGAATCGTTTCAGTGAGTAAATGAAATCAATATAGAATACAGAAACAATAAAACAAAACAGTGAAGATATTGCATTATAAAAATACAGTATAATTAATTTGTTTTGTTAGATTTTCCACAAATAATAAAACAGCTGTTCTTGTTTCCTTTTTGTTACAATCAATTGAAAGAAAATGAAAATATAAAATATAATACAAGGAAGAAAACTTTATTTTATGTTAAAATTGTTTCTTAACGATCAAATGATGGACGTAGAAATAAATGATGATTACTATAATTACGTACACCTTGGTGTTTTATTTTCATGTTTTTTTTTATTTTTACTTTAAATTTTCTTGAACTCGAGAACGTGGGTCTGGTAACCATGACTTTCTGTCGTGGTTTTTAAATGAATACCCAGTGGAGTTTTTTTTTAAATTTACGCCAAAAAAAATGACATTTCTATTGACAGGTTTTCCTGAAGTTTATATTTACTAGTATGACTAGATGGTTGGGTGTTGTAGAATGAGGGTAGAATCTTAATGGCTTTAACTTGGCAATGCCCACTGGTTGTAAATCTGACTACACATCAAGTGCTTATTTTTAACCTCAAATTGGTAACCATCAGGTACTAGCCTCATCCACCCGGAATTGACTAGATAAACGATAAGCGCGAAACAGCGACTATTTGGATGCGTATTTGTTATAAGTGCCAGACTTAGGTAAGATCTCTTATGTTTCCAAGACATAGGCGAACGCATTATAACACCCCGCTTCAAAGCCACGGAGGAAAAAGATGATATACCCAAGGATTGCTTCTATGAGCTCCTTAACAAAATCTATGAGCGACTACAGAATCACGATGTTGAAGTCATGATGGAAATTTTTAACGCAAAGGGAGGAAGTGAAGACATCTTTGGCAGTATTGTCGGAAAGCATAGCCTACACGACAACACGTCTGGTAACGGACTAAGGCTAATTGACTTCGCTACGGAACGAAATGCCACTATAGACAGCATACGATTTCCGATATCCATATGGGGACATGTCGGCCTCCAGATCAACCAACGGTCAACCAAATTGACCACATTACAATAGACACGCATCCAGTATTTTGGATGTCCGAACATTCCGAGGAGCTAACATCATCTCGGACCACTATCTTGTTGTAGCCAAGGTAAAAATGCGGATATTCACCACACCACAGAAATACTGTGAAAACATTTAATGTTTTCGGCCAAGACCTTCGCGGATATCGTGGTTGTGACACAGTCGATGCTAAGGATATGGAAGAACAACTTCTGCAGGCTGTTAAACGGCGATGACGAACAACATTCCGCTGTCAGGCAGAACGAACCATTCAATATTGGCAACGGCAGCGAAAACCGCCAACCATCCGACCTGAGTAAAGTGAGGATACCAATATCTATACTCAAGGTTAATAAGGCTGCCAGAAATGAAGGCCTTCCCGCGGCCTTATAAAGCCTTCGTAGATGACGTGGTAAGTAAAATCCACAAACTCATAAACCAAATCTGGTCAGATGAAGGTATGCCTGAAGAATGGAACCTCAGCATCATTTGTCCGATCCATAAAAAAGGAGACCCTCTAAACTGCGTAGTCTTCTCAACATCGCCTACAAGATCCTATCTGCCGTAATATGAACGCCTGCAACCGTTTACCAACAACCTGATCGGCCCTTATCAGTGTGGTTTTAGGCCAGTAAAGTCCAATACCGATCAAATTTTCTCCCTTCAGAAGACCCTGCAAAAAAACTCAAGAAGTCCAAATAGGTACCCACCACCTATTCATCGATTTCAAAGCCGCATACGACAGCATTTATAGAGACGAACTGTACAGAGCCATGTCTAATTTTGGTGTGCCTCCCAAACTCGTCCGTTTGTGTAGAATGATGATGGAGAGTTATCACTGCTCCATCAGGGTCGGAAACGACCTTACCACTACATTCGATGGCGAAAAAGGATTTAGGCAAGGCGATGCGCTGTTATGTGACTTCTTTAATTTCATTCTCCCGAGCCAACACTAGAGGCACAATCTTCCAAAAATCGGTGCAACTACTAGCATACGCTGACGATATTGAGATCATTGGAAGGACTCAACGTTATATCATAGCCACGTTTGCTAGTATAGAGAAGGAAGCGGCAAAAATGCGGGCAAGACGAAGTATATGCTATCAACATGAAAGGACACACAACATCGACGTATGGGATAGAACGTCACCGTTAACAGATATAACTTTGAGGTAGTACAGAACTTTGTCTCCGGCCCCGCTATTAACGGGGCCGGAGTAGTAACTCACTCGAACTACTAAGGAGATCCTATACAAGGCCCTGATAATCCCAGTCCTGCTAAACGGATAAAGAAATCCTTTGTCGTATTAAGGGAAAGATCTTCGGTCCCGTTTGTTTTGACGGGTTATGGACACGAAGTTTCAACCGAGAGCTATACGAGCAGTCCAGCAATATGCCCTGTTCAAAGAAAAAACTCCGCATTGGACGTTTAAGATGGCTATTACATGTAGAACGAATGGACACCAAAAATCCGGCTCGCAGAGTCTTCGATTCTCAGCCAGACGTCGGACGCAATAGACGAAGACCTCACCTTAAGTGGCATGCACAAGTAGAAACCGACCTCAACCAACTTGAAGTGTGCAACTTGAAGCAGTTAGCTAAGAACCGGGCTAATTGGATAGGCATGGTGGTTGAGGCCCAGGATCATTCCGGACTATAGCGCCACTTAAGTATTGATTGACTTATTTAGAATCTCGTTAAAATATGTTTTTCTTGTTAGAAGGTTTTAAGGCCAAAGATCTCAAAAATCCTGGTTTCTATAGTCATTTAATCATTATGCGTACAAATTTACATTCGTACGATAATGAACTGCAAAATCTCAGAGGTTCTTCCTCAGAATTTTGGAAGACTTGTTGTTACCTCTGGGATTTGACCCTTATCACTTGGCTATTGCAGGGCTCAATATCATACCATTGAATTTTTTTTTTAGAAGTTTACTATGCGCTTTAACAGACTGACAAGCGTATATTAATCCATTTTTCACAAACGAATATATAACTGTCCTACACAACCCCTACACATACGTGCCATTTAGTCCTAATTAAATTATAACGCACTCTTACCTTTTGAATTATAGGTACGACGGCATTGTATCTCCACATACATATATAAAATGTTTTCAAGGCATTACGTAAAGACTCGCAGACTCGCAAGCAAAACTATGTCAACTGCCGATGCGACAATCAGTTTTATTGCGCTCATTATTAACAACTTGAAACAAGAAAACTCACGGAATAGCAGAAGCCTCAATGAATTGCCTTGCAACCCCATTTACTCCATTAATATCCTGTCATCAAGGACTGGAAATATATTTTCCTATTTTGCAATAACCCCACGACACATAAATTCCCAGTTTTTCAGTAACATTCTTAATAAATACTTGATGTCGCACAAAAGCACTTTGGAAATATTTCCTATATATATCCGCAAAAGCCGCAAGGCTACACTAAGCCGCACTGTGTAAGATACGCCATACTAAACCCCAAACAGAAATATCTTTGGGTGTGGAACTGTACACCCCTTAAGGGTAACTTCATTTAATTGCAGATGAAGCTTTAAGAGGCTCAAAAAGGAGAACCTAACCGACAAAAAAAATATTACCAAACTTTGTCCCAGGCAGATCCCTACCTCACACCAACAAAAAGATGTTTAATGACATGAGTGCGGCAGGATAGACACAAATCCACCCATTACAGAGCCCGCTCCATAGGGACCAATGTGGTTAATAATGAATTATATCCTGCATAATATAAAGGTTATTACTTGTACGTTGTTTGGGGTGAGTGCGAACTGCGTAGGTACACCTATTGTTATCCTTATGTAGAACAAACTTCAGAGAGAAAGTTGTCACCCTTTGTCGGGCATTGGGAATAAAATATCAATTTGCCCAACAACAAAACAAAAAAAAACTAACAGTCCTGATGTCCTAATTTTCTATTGTGTGCTAATAATCCCCGACCGGTATGACACACTTCGTATGCGTGTAGAAAACTGTGCGCAACATTGTAAAGGTGAAGGAAATGAACCAAACAAAGGTTGACATTGTCGATACCACCAACACTCTACCCGCATTGTGGTATATATCCTTATCTTCAGACAGAAATGGGATTATGTAGATTTTAGCGCCAATCGCTTGGTTTCGGCATCCTTTTACACAGCAGCGTCCATGGAGCGACCGAGTGATCATCGCCTGGACCTTTTTGATTCTCGTTGCGGAAACATAACCATAACAATTGTGGTGGTGCTGTTAATAACTGTGGCACTGCATACTTGTTGTAGTTGTGTAGTGCTCAAAGTCATTTTTAGAAATGGCCAACAGGATATACGGGAAAAACTTCCTCTACGTTCTCTATCCTGCGCGCGCTTTCAGAGCATGTCGGTTGCCTGCCCCAGGGCAGTCGTATTAATAATGGGGATATGGTTCAACTATCGTATCATACTAACTACGAGCTTGTGGTCTTCAGGCTCTCTGGTGCGGCATGTATTAATCCTTTGGAACACAACAGTTGTCGTCGTTAATAGCGTTTTTGTTTTTTTTTCTCCTCTTTTTCCGGTACCTTTACATTATATTTGTCGGCTGATCTCGTTCTGTGCCATCGAATCTCACTACGTTCATCTGGTGTAGGAGTACTTTGCATCATCGCTTTGTCGATGTAACCTTTTTTCGCAGAGAATAAAGTGCAATCGTTTGGCTGGTGTATATGTATATCCTGAACAGATAGAGCAGAGTTATGAAATTACCAAATGTATTTCACCTTTGTGACGTCATTTGAACTGGTTCGGTAATTGTAGTGATAGCAGGGAGTGAGGACGACAACACGCTTATCCCAAATCCGTTGACTGGGCAAATTGGGATTGGGAATTATAGTTGATGGCAGGATTAATAATTAGAAGAGGGACCAAATAGTTTTCGCATGATTAGTATGGCATGGGGATGAAATTTCAATGTTTTTGCTCTGTTCTTCTTCTATTGCCGAAGAAGGAGCGAGAGGATGTATCGTTTTATGTGATTAGGGGGAAACAAACTTTGATGGGATTCTTGTGAAACATTCTCTAATTTCCTTAGAGCTTTATGCTGAATGGGGGCAAAATTGCAATTTCTAGAAGAGACCCTGTTAAGTGTCTATTATCTCTCCATTTGAGTTAAGGCTTTTCTACGAATTATGCAACATATGGCTTATAGTTGAATTGCCAATGGGGTTTCCCGTTAAACATATACAAATGGAATTGGTTCCTGTAACTAGGACAAATTAAATTATGAGGAGTATTGAATTCATAACAGCTTGACGAAAACACAACCCTCCTTAAGTACATATGAGAATTATTTGTCATATTTGAAGCAACTTGAATGAATTAAGGACTAAATGCCACCGGCATCATTGATGCTAGAAAGTTAACTTGAAATAGCATTTCCAGCAGATGCTTGCATTATTTCAAGTAAAACCACTTCAGGCAGCGAAGGGGAATAACTCAAAATAGCCACATCCCATAAAAAAGAAGATAGTGCAGGATTGATTACCTCCGGAACTCTTTAAATGCTGAGGTGAGGTCATTAAAGTGTGCATGCAGCAAACCATCAATCAAGTATGAGTGGACGAAAAAATGTCATATTTATGAATAATTAGATCCATATATCCCATCTACAGGAGAGCCGATCTAATTCCATGCTCCAACTGCCGAAGCATATCCCTGATTAATGTCGCAACACACTTTCCAATGCACCATGTGAATGTTTGAAGCTTTTAGCTGCCTATAGCCTATAGCTGCAGCACACTTATCGGCAAGACCAGTGTGACTTTTGGTCTAGCAGGGTCCAGATCCAGATATAGCTATAATTGAAATGACAAATTGCATGCAACATAACACATGATGAAACTGAAATTTTACTTGTGAAGACTGTGGTAGCAGTTATTGTAAGATTCTGTCATTCTGTTACCATTCTGAGGGATGAAACATACTTGAGGTTAGGGTGGATCATAACGGGTGATTTTTTAAGGTTGGCAGCACTGGTTAAGAATAGCGTCCAAACGTCATCTATCAAAGTGAAAAGTTTTCAGTACTCTGCCATTAAATCAGGGAAAGACTTACAAACGAGCAACGATTGTAAATTACATTCTTACTTACTTAAGTGGCGCTACAGTCCGGAATGAACCTGGGCCTCAAACAACATACCTCTCCAATTAGTCCGGTCCTTAGCTAACTGCCTCCAGTTGCGCACTTCAAGTTGGTTGAGATCGGTTTCTACTTGTGCGCTCCACTTAAGACGATGTCTTCCTCTACTGCGTCCGACGTCTGGCTGGGAATCGAAGACTCTGAGAGCCGGAGTATTGGTGTCCATTCGTTCTAAATGTCATAGCCATCTTAAACGTCCAATGCGGAGTTTTTTGCCCAGGGGAATGTCGAGTTCTTCGTCTCCATAGCCCGTCAACGCAAATGGGACCGAAGATTGTTCAAGAAATTTCCTCTCAAATCGACCAAGGATTTCTTCATCCGCTTTTGAGACGGTCCATGCTTCAACGCCGTAGAGCAGGACTGGGATGTACAGGGTCTTATGTAATATCTCCTTAGTAGTTCGAGTGAGGGCTTCACTACTGAATTGCCTTCTTAGCCCGATGAAACAGCGGTTGGCAAGAGTAATTCTTCGTTTAATTTCTGACGAGATGTTGTTGTCAGAGTTAATAACGGAGCCAAGATAGATAAAGTCCCGTACTACCTCAAAGTTATATCTGTCAATGGTGACGTTCTGTCCAATTCGTCGATGTTGTGTGTCCTTTCATGTTGACAGCGTCTTACCCTCATTTACTGCTAAACCCATTTTTGCCGCTTCCTTCTCTATACTAGCAAACGTGGCTATGCATCACGTTGGGTCCTACCAATGATGTCAATATCGTCGGCGTATGCTAGTTGTTGTACAGATTTTTGGAAAATTGCGCCTCTGGTGTTTTGCACAATCCTTGCAAGAATCAGATTGTAGAAGTCACATGATAGCGCATCGCCTTGCCTAAATCCTTTTTTGGTATCGAATGTGTCGGTGAGGTCATTTCCGACCCTGATTTAGCAGCGAGAATTCTCCATCGTCACCCTACACAAACGGACGAGTTTGGGCGGTATACCAAAACTAGACATGGCTCTATATAGTTCATCTCTATAAATGCTTTCGTATGCGGCTTTGAAATCGATGAATAGGTGGTGGGTATCGATTTGGACTTCTTGGGTTTTTTCTAGGATCTGCCGAAGTGTGAAGATTTGATCGGTTGTGGACTTTCCTGGCCTAAGACCACACTGATAAGGACCGATCAGGTTGTTGGTTCACATATTCGTGCACATATTACGCAAATAGGGTCTTGTAGGCGATGTTGAGAAGACTTATGCCTCTGTAGTTGGCGCAGTTAAGAGGGTCTCCTTTTTGGTGGATCGATGGTTACCACTTGGAGGTAAAAAAAATAAGCACTTGATGTGTAGTCAGAGTTACAACACTAGGCATTTCCAAGTTAACGATTGCCTGCCAAACATTCATTACTCGTGAAGTCGTGATAAAAAAATTGCTAGATAATTCGCATACTTAAATAAACAAAAATAAATTTATGGCGCAACAGGCTCGTTAGTACCCAGGGCCTAGCTTTTTTCTCACAACCATTCATGTGTGTGTACTTCTTAGCACGATGGCGGGACCTCCTGTTTTATGCCGAATCCGAACGGCTAAGTTGAGATAAGCTTTTCATGACAATTGATACTACTCGGATAATTTGTCAGATCATCACGAGAGGAGGGCCAGTGAAAAATCATTTAGGTGTTGCTACGGCTGGGAATCGAACCCAGACCTTCTGCACGGCAGTTCATCGCACTAACCATCGCGCCACTGAGCCCGTTATTCGCATACTTAGTTGCGATAAGTATACAAAAAGGGTGGTGGTTTTAGTGAAGTTAAAGTCCCACACTTACTTTGAGCACGTGCTCATAGTGTCTTTTGAGATTTCCACCACCCACGGAAAAATAAAATAAAAGAGAAAGAATCCCGTAAAAACCACAGTTTGGTGTGGTTTATGGGCTGGAGGGAACCTTCGGTCCATTACCGTCAACAGCGAACGACATCGAGCCATGATGCGCTACTCTTTTTTCGCCGCAGTTGGCTGAGTTGAACTTGGTTTACATGTGGTTTCATCAAGACGGTGCCACATGCCACACAGCTCGTGAAACAATGGATGTTGAAGGATGATTTTCGTGAGCAGCTGATCTCTCGAAATGGCCCTGTGAAATGGCCTCCAAGATCATGCGATTGAACGCCTCATGATTATTTCTTGTGGGGTTATGCAAAGTAGTTAGTCTATGTGGACAAGCCGAACAGGATGACATAACACGCGTAATTCCTGGAATACAGGCCGAAGTGCTCGAAAAAGTGACGCAAAATTGGACCTTCCAAATGGACCTTTTTAAACGGAGCCCGACAACATTTACATGAATTTGTTTTTAAAACGTAAATGGCAAAGGCCTATTTATCGAATACAATAAAAATTTTGAATATTCGACGCAAATTTTACTGTTTTATTCGATTTAAAAAAAAATACGATTAAAAAAATTAACATGTTTCATACACATAATTGACATTGACATTGACATCACAGTATTTCGCACATGAATGCAACGAAATACAGACACATAACAGCACTGGCGACTGAGGCCATCGGCTGATACACATAATTTTTTCGACTATTTTATCCTTTTATCCTTGAATTTCCGTGACATTTTTTTGAACCACCGGCCTGACGATTGACTTTGATTTAATTTGTCTATTCAGTAGAACCATCGCCAGAGTATGACATGCCAGGTAATTTCATGACAGTAAATTTAGTTAGAACCCATCAATACTTTAAAGTTACACATAAACTCTCAAAACTGACACCATTAAAGATGTAATGAATTTAATACTTGCAAATCTAAGCCGAGAGTGAGAATCTCTTACTTTACTTGGCAAACTTCTCACGAAAACATGCAAAATGTAAATTTTCTTTGGAGTGCCTCAACATTTACCTCAAACAAAACAGAACTTGAAAAGTTCCCCTATCCCCCACCAGATGTCACAATATTACCCACTGTCTACCTAGCGGAATAACCAACGAACCACCTTAATATCTTTACAACGCCATCTGCAAACAATACCAAAAACCTTTATCCCACCTACTACATTTCGATTTTCCTTCAATGGCCGATAGAACACCTTGGAATCGAAACGAAACACTCTAGTTCATTGAAAAATGAACTTAGCGTAACCAGCCAGCAGCAGCAGCAGCAGCCCATTTGTCTCTGTCGTCGTCGTCGGTCATCTAATCGTCGTCAATAGACTCGAACTAGGACAAAGCACATACAAACCGCACCAATGTGTACCGAATCCCATTGATAAAAAAAACATCAAGCTTCCAAAATCCACCCAAGGAAACATTCACAACATCGCCACTAAGAACGGACAAGAAAAAAAAATCAATCAATCGCAAATCTTTCCCCTCGAAATCCGCGAGATAAAAATTCGTCTTTATCTCCGTCATTCAGCCGCGAGAACCGTGCGTGTATCTGTGCCATAATAATCACTCAATCAAATTTTGTGAATTTGTGCAAAGAAAACAAATTTCAAATCTCAATCGCAAGGTAAATTCAAAGAAAAAAAATTCTCCAAACCAAACAAAAAGAAAATTAGAAAAATCAAAAATTCAGTGAAAAATACACGATACAAAGAAGTAAAAAAAAATCCACCTTTTTAGTTGAATTCTTTTTTTCCTTTTCATCTCTTCGTGTAGTTTTTTTCTTCATGTGTGTGTAGTTATTTTGGAATGGAATTCTCGTCGATTTTTTTCATCAAAGAAAAATAAATCGGAATAAGAAAAAAAAACACCAAAGAGGAAGGAGCGCAGAAAGATAATACAAGTGTAAGTGCAAGAGATAAAAATTACGAAAAGAAATAAAAAATAATCATTTTTATACACTAAAAACCGTGAGTGCGAGTAAGAGAAGGAAAGTGTGTGTGTATGAGTGAGGGAGTGAGTGGATTTTCCTTGTCAGAGAAGAAAACATTTTTTTCCTGATTTAATTTTTTTTTTGGATTAAAAAACGAATCGAAAAACCTGTGTAAGTTTGAATTTTCTAATGGTTATGGATTTCGAAATGCAAGTTGTTCAGATTTGATGGTAGTGACATACGTTTGGTTGAGTTTTTCTTCATCAATTCTAGTGGGAAAAACAGCAAAGGCGAGGGCAAAACCCAACAGGAATTGACATGAACGTACCACACAACCAACAAGGAACATTCAACTCTTTTGTTATTGTTATACATTTGTGTTGTCTACTAATGCTGTGGGTGTGTGTATGCGTGTGTATATTGTGTTTCTTCATGGATTTTCATAACTTTCATTGTCCACAAAATGATCAAATGGGTTCGAGTTGAGTAGATACTGTTTTTTTTTTCAAAGTTTTTTTTTATATTATTTGTCAATGCTGCTGTGCGCGACGATATTTGCATATTAATAATTTGTTTATGAAATGTTAAGGTTGTGGTAGGGTGTGGGTGTTTGTTGTTTTTGTGTCAAAACATGAAAAACGAACGTGAAAAAAAAGAAAGATTCAAAAATGTATCTGGATATGTTGGAGTCTCTAGCTCTACCATTTTTGGCCGATTAGAAGCGTGTTATCTCTCAAATCACTAACCCCATATACACAAAACACATGGCTACAGTGGAGTAGGTATATCCATACAAGTATGAATTGAATGATTGCGTAGGTAGGTAGGCACTAGGCACTAATGTGTATCTAGTGTAGGGAAAATCTGTTGTTGAAGAGAGCCTGGGCAACGTCAATTGATCATTTTGATAGTCGGCACAACAAGCAGACACCAACATTAGGCACCTGTATACATACTTTCTGCTGCAGAATTGTTGACATGTACATCTATTTGACGTTAAATTCGTGTTAAAAACCCAAGTAAACATTGACAGGGTTTCGAAGCTTATGTACTCATATTCAAGCGTACATTTGAGAAAAAATTGAATGTGCATTGTGAATCTTTGCAAAAACTGTTGTTGAAGATAGCCTGGGCAACGTCAATTGATCATTTTGATAGTCGGCACAACAAGCAAGACACCAACATTAGCCACCTCTATACATACTTTCTGCTGCATAATTTTTGACAGGTACATCTATATGACGTTAAATTCGTGTTAAAAACCCCAAGTAAACATTGACAGCGTTTCGAAGAGTATGCACTCATATCCGAGCGTACATTTGAGAAAAAAATGCGATGTAAATTGTGAATCTTTGCAAATCGTTAGCGTACTGAGAAAAAATTAACGAAGAACGCATTTAGTTTTTTGTTTTCTCCGCAGACAGGTGAGGAACTGACAGTCAAAGGTTGACAGCCCAACAAAATTATTTGTTTTTATTTTATTCACGCAATTCGCTTAGATGTGTGTTCTTAAGATTTACGGTGTTGTCATAAACGTCTGCCTAACAGGCCCGGTTTTTCAGTGCGAGATTATCCTAGTTTTGGGATTAAACTCGAGTTAACTCGAGAAAATAGTTTAAAAGTCAATTTAAATCCAGAGTTAAAGTCGATATAACCCATCAAGTTTGGTGAGTGGGACCGGGGGACTTAATTATCAGATGTTTTCGACAAAAGATTATATACCAAACAAGCAATCCTTTTCAATTCCATTTCAGTAGACATTTTATCAAATTTTTAGAAACTAAATACGTATACGATCACTCGAAACTTTTGTTTCGGTAAGAAGAAACCAAATATATGACAATCCAATTAACAATTATTCGTCTATAAGGCAATAAAATTTATTTTTCCACAAGCAATTATTTGTGTAGGCCTTATAAAGTACTTGTGCGCGGAGGTTGAGCATTTTTGCAGTCAATTATTTGTGAACGAGCCTGTTTAAGACATTATGTAGGAAAATCCACAAGCATACCTACTCGAAGTTATGTTGGTATTATCTCTGTAAGGTTGTTTTTAAGCTTCCAGAAATGTGTGTAAATGTAATATACGTTAAGATGTTTGGGTAGAACTTCGCAAGAAGTTGTTAAGAAGTAAAGCATGTATAGAGCTTACGACTGAAGGCTTCAAAAAGCTAAGGCTAAAAGATCGATAAAAGGGTGAAAAGATCATTCATGACTGTACATTCATGTTCCAGAGTACAGCCTAGTGTGTAGTGAGAGAACGCGAGTTCGAATCGCAGATATAAGCGATACAAGTTTTATAATTATTTGCATTGAATATCATTGGGTGTCAATAATTATAAAGGATTCAAATTAATAAAAGTAAATAATATAATAACATGTAAAAACAAAAGGAAAATAATGAAATATTTTCGGAGAGCCTTTTTGCGAAGCCTGCAATTGCTTCTATAAATCCTTTTTCAGCAATCAAATTTTTTTCTGAGGGGCTTTTTAGAAGCACATATTTATAGAAGTCTTATAGAAGTAAATAGCTTCCTAAAAACGCGCAAAATGTTTTTCCATAAGACTTCGTACATGTAATATTGCTGGGAGGGAAATAGCTTTGATAGTGCTTTATCGTAGCAAAATTGTTAGTTGGGACCTGCGCTGTGGCAGATTCTATACATTCTGATCACTTTTTGATAGCAAAATCGATAAATCATAAGTGTTAACAAATCAAATCATTACACTCGGATTCAAATTTAATTCCGCACTGAAAAACTGCTTCCTGAGTTCATTCTGGATTAAAGTTATCCCGGTGTTAGTTAACTCTAGGTTAACTTAGAATTAACTCAGCACTCAGCCATCATTAAACAACTTCATTGCAAATATTCTTTTTGGGCCCAGTTATAGCTATCATTGAACAACTTCATTGAATCATAACACATGATGGAATTAAAATGTCACCCATAGCTTCTTATAGGAATAATTGAAAAATTCCATTTCTTTTCGGTGAAATGACAATTTACTAAAATAAATCTTGATCAGTGGAAACTAAAAAGTGAATTTTCAAAATTAAAATATTTTTTGATAATCATGTTCTGAAATTTATAAGCTTTGTTTGACAGTAACTCGTTATTGGTTTTATTTATAAAAAAAACGCAAGACCTAAGATCTGCGTTAGTCAGATTTTTGCTCGAACAGACCCAGATGAAGGGCAGAAGATATGTTCATAAACGCCATAAAAGTCTCATCAGCATCTGGCAAATTGTGCAAAATGTGCATCCATATTTTTTTTTTTGACTTCAGAAAGCGCAGGAGATAAAGAAAACAAAGTTTAAGTGCGAAGATAATGTTTTTTTTCTTTTTTTTTGTTTTTTTTTTTTTAATAAATTGTGTTTTTACAATTACATTTATCGTTTTTAAGGAAGAAGAAAAAATTAATACAATTCTGGGAAAAAGAAAAAAAAAATCATTGTAGAGGACATTAAAAATATTGAATCATTCTTTTCCTTGGTTATTAATTCACAATTAAAATTGAGCACAAATTCTTTCGCGGTCGTTTTTAAAGTTTGTCTGACGTTAATGAACATTCACAGCCGTATATATATAAGCATTTAGGCACTATTTACTGCCTAAGTGACAAATCGGTATTTGTAATCGATTTTCAGACTTAGTCCGGGTGTCAATTGCGTTAAAATGGAATAAATTTTATCCACTGGATATTTTTTGACATTTCCGCAGGGGTAAAATGAAATTGGCTTTTTGCTGTGTCAATTTGATTAAATGGAATATTATATGAATACTATTTTCAATCATTTCCCAAAAGAATTTCTTTATTTTTTTTTGTTTTTAAATAATACGGAATAGATTTCAGAGAAGTCATCCAAAATCCCTTAATTATTTATTGTTATCAGAAAAAAAAAAATGTTGTTGTATGATTTGTGTTAACGTTAAGGTTTCCATCTCTCTCTCTCTCTCTCTCTCTCTCTCTCTTCAGTATGTTTACAAAATGTCAAAAATTAGGCACTGGATAAATTTTAGCATGCTGTTGAGCAGATAAAAATTTTGAAGTCTCTATTTTCCATACAAAGGCCAAAAATTATGGACTGGCTAAAATTGTAACGCAATTGACACACGGCCTTAGGCAACGTTGCATATATGTCGCCTAACTTAAGCGCAATCGTACCCTGTCTGAAGGTTGCCTAGATGCTGCCTAAGAAAAATAAATAAATAAAATTTCATTTCATTTTTATTTTAACATATATTTACATACGAGAATTTGCATTTGAAAATTTATTTTGAGTTTTTGTGTGCTGTTTTTCAATCAGGCCTAAAATTTCCCGGGAAACTGTTGCTATTCAGCAACCTGATCTACGTTGCTGACAAGGGAAAAATTCTCGGAAAAATTTATTTGCTAAAGACCTGAACAAAGTCAAAATAATTTAATAAAAAATGGTCTCCAGGTTAATTTTGTTTTTGACTTATTTAAGTAGAGTGATTATTATAAGTTCATACATGCCAAAAAGTAGCAGACCACAAATGTACAAAACAAGATTTAATCCAATGGAACTTGAAGATGAATATTTAATGCAAAAGTATGTATTCTCTAAATCCAATATGGTAAATTTAATCAACCATGTGCGATCTTATCTTGAAGGATCAAATAGAGGTGGTCACATCTATGCTGATTTCCAAATGAAATTTTTCTTTTAATCAAAAGCTTCATGTTCTTCCTTTTTAATGTTTATTTACAAATGAGATGCTGTTAAGCCCAAAAAAATAACTGATGAAAGCGAAGTACAATAATCTTATTTTTTATACTAGTCAGACAACAATGGAAAACCAATCGAAAATTTAGGCAACGTTGCCAAGAGACAACTTAAATATTTAGGTATACATAACTAGGCAACTATTGAGACATCGCCTTAGGAAATCTAATAAATACAGCTGTCATTTGTCAGTGACTTCTTAGAAATGTACTTAAGCAGGCCTGCACCGGTTCTGCAGGATGAGTGTGTTCACTAATGCAACAATGAAGAAAGGTGATTGGTCTAGCGCAGATTTTCGATTTTTATGAAACCACCCTTATTTTACTATTTAAGTTTGTGAATATAATCTTAAGTTTGATAGGCAAATGTGGAAATATATGTAAAACTTTTTTTTCGTCTCTTTCACAGTACCTTAACTAAACTTCTTTTTTTTTGGAAGGGTCTACCGATATCGAGGAATTGACAGTTTTTAGTTTTCCTTACACAAAAGTACTCGAACTTACCTCCATCTGGGATTTATATTGACGTTTGATACTTTGCGGAAGTTGTATGTATTAGTGTATTGTAATGTTTTGTTTTTTTTGCTAACTAGTAGGCCCGAGGTCGATAACTGGGGAGGAAGTAAATCTGATTTTCGGTATAAATTTCTCTATAACACTAGTTCGTTCTGCGATTATCGTATATCTGTCTTCCGTCGTTTTCAGTGAACTATAGCCGGGGTATCACATTTGTATTTTAATGACGGGCCAGCAGTTAGAACGCACCACCATTTGAAAGTTGCGTAGTGACATTACGTGAATGCCGTAAGTTTCAGAAGCCACTATAAAGATAAACCCAAGGTCAAATTCGATGAGAATTGACTGAAAAAGTTTATATGCGCATCATGGTGGTAGACGTTGACCACTCACAAAAACATCTGTCCGCCTTGAATATACCATTAATTCAGAAATGCCATTTTTCATTAGTAAAAAAAAATCAATCTTTTGTTTGATCTAGATCTGTCAAAAGACCGATTTTGACAGGTGTTGTGTTCCATTTGGCAAAAAATTGATTTTTTTTTGTCTAAGATCAATTTTGCAAATCTGAAATTTTCGCCAGATTTACCCCTCCTTGGACTAACACTAATACAAATGATAGCTGTCAGTTTGACTAGAATGATTTCCGTGTTGATTTATTACTATTTCTGTTGTGAAATATTATTTTCGTTATTAAAACTGTGAATCTAATACGGGTTTTGTGCGCCGAACAGACAACATCAATGTTGTCGCATATACTCTTACACAAACGTAAGAGCTAGCGAATTGCCAAAAGTACTCAAGTCAAATGTCATATTTGATATAAATAACTAACACAATGAAAAGGGGTTTATGTATACAATTCCTTCTGCCGCCATACTCATCTCGTGTGCGCTTGGAGTATGGGTATGAAACCGGTCAGAGTTAAACTCATCTCATGCGCGGAGGCCCAATGTAGCCAAAACTTAGACGTGACTTAAAACTGAATGGGAATGAAAAAATGAAAATTACAGTTTCAACACATCTTGTTCCGATAGTATCTAAATCTTTTTTGGTTCGACGTTTTTGGCAAAAGCTATGGGGTAGGGTATACAAATGGTTTTTGTAAGATAATGGCCTCAAAAAGTGGGCGTGGGTTATAATGTTCTTAAGACGAAATGTTTATATTAATATTATAGAAGTATCGGGTTTTTCAACAGGGACGCTACAAAAGTTGAGCGACAGGCACAGCAAAGGACGCCATATTTCTTGCCGCTCTTTTGATATTTCTCTTCAGTAAGGTTTGCCATCATTTCATGATGATATATCATTTCATGATAGATCTACGATCCAATAACGAGTCGAAATTATTAAAATTTACAACCGAAATTCGGAGTCAGTGGTCTAAACGTTAAGATCGCTACGTCCAATTTATGTTCGTCATTATCGTCCTAGTAGATCAACAATTGAGCGTCTAGTGTAAAAATTTGAATCCACAGACACAGTACAAAATGTTCCCGTGCCAGTGAGATAAAGAAGTGTCCGTAGTGTCGAGAATATTGCTGCCGCTGAGGCTTCTGTTGGGCATCTCTGTGACGTCGTTGTGGCGAATTTTGCGAAAAGATCTTGGCCTACATCCTTACAAGATTAAATTGACGCAAGAACTGAAGCCGCTTGACCACCAGAAGCGTCGTATGTTCGTGAATTGGGCTGAGCAACAACTTGAAAATGATTCAGATTTTCATCGAAAAATCATCTTCAGCGATGAGGCTCATTTCAGGCTGAATGGCTTCGGCAATAAACAAAATATGCGGCATTGGTCGTGCAGCAATCCACACATACTCCATGAGTCATCATTGCATCCCGAAAAAATTACTGTCTGGTGTGGTCTATGGGCCGTACTTTTCCGTGATGATCAATACCGGCACGTTACTGTGAATGGGAATCGCTACCGTTCAATGACAACCGAATATTTTTGGCCCCAATTGGATGATATGGATTGTGAGGACATGTGGTTCCAACGGGACGGGGCCACAAGCCACACAGCGAATGCCACAATCAATTTATTGGAAACCAAGTTTGGAGAACGTGTTATCTCACGAAATGGTCCAGTCGCTTGGCCGCCTCGTTCGTGCGATTTGACGCCGTTAGACTATTTCCTGCGGGGCTATAGTCTATGCTAACAAGCCAGCGACGATTGATGAACTTTGTACGAACTTCGAACGTGAAATTTCAGCAGTATCGCCCGATTAAGCTTGAAAACCGTCGAAAATTGGGTTCAGCGTCGGGACTTCTGCAATCGTGCCCGTAGTGGCCATGCAAAAGAAATCGAGTTCCATACGTAATGGCATCGAACGTACTTTCACAGGAATAAAGAATTTCATTGATATCCAAAACCGTTTTTGTTTTATTTAAAAAAACTTTTGTAGTGCTCTTATTGAAAAACCCTTTATTTGCATCAATTTTTTTTTCGAAATTCTAAAAAATTTTCAAAAATGTTTTTTTTTTTTTGAGATTGTTAAATTTTTTTTTCTTCTTCTCCGTGGGCTGGTGGAAATCTCACAAGACACGATGAGCACGTGCCCAAAGTAATGTGGGACTTGAACCCTATTTAAAACCACCACCCTTTTTGTATTTGTATTACAACTAAGTATGCGACTCAACTAGCATATTTATCACGAGTTATGAATGTTTGGCAGGCAACTTTTCTTTAAGAGTTCCTGCTTTTTTCGCAATTTATAGCGCGGCAATAAATTTGTTTCTTCAAGAATTTGGAGGACCGTTGTGTTAACGTGTCCCAATAAACGTTTTTTATGTTTGCGTGCAAAATTTTTCGTTTCATCTTTAACCGAGGAAATACCCAGATCTCTGCTTAGATCTTCATTCCTCATATACCACGGCGCATTGACGAATGATCTTAACATTTTGTTTTCAAGAGTTTGTAAAATATTTATATTCGTTTCACTGGTACAACCCATATGTCCAGACCGGCTTTAGCACTTGCTTGTATAACAGCAGCTTTTTATCAAAGTTAAGCTTTGAAAATTTTCCGAGTAACCAGTACAGTTCTCTGTATTTATTTTTAAGTTCTTCGTATTTCTATTTTACATGCGGCTTCCATTTTAATTTTCCATCGAGTGTCATTCCGAGATATTTCGCTTCATTTGCAAAAGGGACTCGAACCGTATTGAGAAATACTGGCAAGTTGTTTGTCCGTTTATACGAAAAATCTACATGAATCGATTTGCTCTCGTTAAGTGTAATCCGCCAGGACTTTGTCTATTCATTAACCTCGTTTAGAGCGTTTTGTAATTTCATATTTGTTTACTATATTGTTGTACCAACGTGGCAACTACTGTATCGTTTGATTGTGGAATATCACGTGTAAATAGGAGGTACAAGAGTGATCCCAGGCCGTACTACTGCCAATATTTCTTTGAAGTCCTAATATTCGTTTCCAAGTTTCACACGGAAGAGTCTATGCTCAAGATACGACACGAGGATTTTATATAATTTGTCAGTCAGAACTTGTCTTAGCTTGCATTGAAGGTCTCTATGCTAAACTTTGTCAAAAGTTTGCGAAACGTCAAGAAATAAGGCTGAGCTTTTAATTTCCTCGAAAGCTTTTTCAATTACATTAGAACCTTATTCGATGAACTTGGTCCACAGTCGAATGTTTACTTCTAAACCCAAATTGATGGTCATGTAAAAGGCGTTTCTGGTTAATAATAGGGTGTTAGCGACCGAGTAATATCCTTTCAAAAACTTTTGAAATTATTGGAAGAAATGAAATAAGTCTGTAAGATTTTATTTCATTCGGTGATTTTCCTGGTTTGAGAACCATAATCACTTCTGCAACTTTCCACTGTCTTGGTATGTATTCTAATCTAATTTCTGCATTTACAATGTAGAGGAGTTTAGTTAATGCTTTTACGGGCAAAACTTTAAGAAGTTCTCCTGTAATTAGGTCATAACCCGGAGCTTTTTTAGGCTTTAATTTCTGTATTTCCCTTTTAAGACCGGCAATACCAACTAGATTACTATCGATTACTAGTCTAAATACGTTGTTTAGAATTTTTGAAATTTCCAAACTTTTGGCCAAAAACTACGTTTTAAATAAAAAAAAGTGTGGGCGGATTTAAAAAAATGTTTACACATGTTTTGTTGGCACGGCCAAGGATCCTATGTACCAAATTTTATTGTCCTTGCTCAAAATTTAAGGCCTAAAAATCGGTGACGGACGGACGGAGGAACGGACAGACAGACAGACATATACTTTGAGGTTTATCTAGCTAAATTATTTCTCTATGTTACAAACGATGTTTCAAAACTAATATACCCCTATGGAATAGGGTATAAAAAAAAACCTGTGTAACTTGTGTAACTGTAAAGCTACAGCGGTTACCGGTACATACTTTCTAACTTCACAGACAGATTACAACAATACATAGGAAAAATAAAGATAAAATTTCAGTTCAAAATCTAGATTTACCATTAGAAAGCACCATTCAGATGTGAATATATCGAAATTGTTTGAAATGTTGAATTGTTTAACGAATGAAAAGACTTGTAAGATTGATTTGCTTGGCGAAAACAAAACCAAATAGCTGATAACTGTGATTAACTCCAAAATAAATTTAATCCAGAGTTAGTTAACTCTGTGTAAACTCAGAGTTGACTCAACACAGAAAAACCAGACCCAAAATGGATTTATTAATAATTTGGTGATTAATGGATTTATTTATTCATTGAATAAAATGCTATTTGGTGAATTTGTTTCGTAACTTCGATGAAAAAATCTGACACCAGAATTTATTTTGTATGTAAGAATTAATAAGAAACATTTTGTTCTTCATCTTATATGAAGGTATCTCTTGCAAGTACTCCCACTCCCACTTACAAGAAATTAAAGATAGACACGCATTGGTCACATCAGTCTAATGTAAACGTTGTTCAATGTCCTTGGTGTGTATTATTATTGTTTGACGTTTATATAATACTAGATATTTTTCCCATTCTGAATGTCAAGAGCAGATAGATTGAAATAGGGATCGACTGAGAAACGTTAGCTGCTTCCAGCAGAATCCAACCAATACTACGCCCACTCTTCAGAAAAACGTAATTTTTAGTGAAACCGTAAGAATTTCGAAGCAAGTCTGAACAAAATATTTCCACAATGTTATTTTCCATATTTCACCCACGCCCACCTTATTGGGTGTTTACTTTTGTCTGTATAATATTTTGAACCATACCCACTTCTTGGCGATTTTTGTTTTGAGGGTGGGATAATACGATACACACAGGGGCTGTGTGTAGCCTTCTTATATGTTTTTTTTTTTTTTAAATGTCATAATAATGCTAATGCCAGAATATAAAAATTCGACGCAATAACTGTATACCTACAATCTGTTTAAGGTACCGTCATATTTTAAACGTCAAACCAATTAACGCTGAGTTGATAGAGTGCACTCTCGTCCTTTAATAAATAAATAAAGGACACCTATGCGAGGCACTGATATGAAGTTTATATGCTACTAAAATAGAAACATACAGGGTGTCCGCCGGGAAGGTATACTACTTTGTTTGTTTATAATTTTTGATTAAATGAAAGAGAATGGATCTTATATTGATAAATGTTTGAGTTAATGTCGGCAATTATGTATGGAATGCAATGGCAGGTAAATGTCCGCCTCTGTTGGTCTTACAAATGCGGGCCCTTTTGAGCACATTTTTCATTACATTCTCACACATTCACGTGGTATTTTATTAATTTTATCACGAATATTTTGTTTGAGTTGCTCAAGCGTTTCAGGTTTGTTTGCATAAACCTTGCTTTTCAAATATCTCCACAAAAAAAAATCACATATCTATTCAAATGAAAATGTGCCTCGTCACTCATTATGATTTTTTCATGAACATCATTAATTGATTTTGATGAAATGTTTTAACGATTAAAACACGTTGGTTTATCAAATATTTTTCCATAATAAATTCGCCACGTGTCTACTTCACGATTGACAAATATGAACTATCGAGACTAATGTTTAGTAAAATGGCGGCAATCCAAAGCAGTATACTTTCCTGGCGGACACCCTGTTTAACTTATTGACAGCTCAAAACTTACAAAAATCTGAATAATAACACGGCTATTCATGCAACGTCGTAAACGTTGTAAACGTGATAAAATTATGACGTGATAAATGAACTGTCAAAATTTGTATGGGAAATCTTTTCCAACAATATCGGAGTTTTCTCACAAGAATTGGTTGTGTAAACTGAGATGCTAAACGTTGTAAACTTTTGAAATGCTAATGTGCTACGTATGTGCTAAACTAAAAACAATACATAGAACGGAAAGACAACAATATCTAAGAACAAAATTCTATCAATAAATAAATTACTAAATTGAAATTGAATTCAGTGGGAATTTAGTGGTACAGTTGTAGGGTCGTTCATGAAACGTCGTCGAAAATTACAATTTTTTGCACGTAGTAAAATTACGACGCGTTATATTCTAAATTCGGTATTGGTCCAGTTTGACGTTTTCCTTGATCATAGGTAAGATTTTGCGTTTCTAATCACCTAACCTTTCTTCTGACATGTGATCTGTGTTTCGGAACGCAGCCAATGTCATGTTATTAATTTCATATCATATTTAAAAAAAAGAAGATATATTAATGTGATTTGACGTCAAATGGAAAATTAAGTTGACAATAGGCAATTGAGCGATGCACACCTAAAGAATCCGCAATTATAATTATTATCTGCCCAAACTCCGGTGGGCATTGGACCGTTTTCATATTTTTTAACTTAGGTCGTGTCCCAATTGCATTAAAATATATGTTGACTATTGAATAATGCGCCCATTAGGGTTTTAGTTTAGCAAAATAACTTTGCCGATGATCTGTTCTCATTGGTCAGTCGACCATTTTAGCCACGTTACATTTGAGGGGTAATGACTGACGAAGCGAGTTGAAAATTTACACATGCGGCATCAGATATAAGTGAAACAGTAGATTTTCGTTCGACCCGTCATGAAGATGTTTTGATTGCACTAAAATTATCCGATAATATACGTTGATTTAAGTTATTTTTTCACTTTTCCGATAAATGTCGGAAAACCTATATATGGAAAAATTAAATTACAAACCTTATGGTTGGAATAGTTTGACATTTAGATTTCAAATAAGTAATTTTGCGTTCCACATTACCTTACCTCAATTTTCAGTTGTAAACTGAAATACGAAACTCTGCCAATGTTTGCCATAAGTGTGGTTAATATAGTTAACAATTTTTGACGTTTGATAAAACTAATAAGATATGGAAGAGATGGCCAGCACATTCAAAGTTGATAGTTTGTTTGTGTGGAATATTTCTAATTACTGTTCGATTGTGGTGCAAAAGCATAACAAAGCACGTATTTTATATTTTGTATCAGAAAACGTAATTTAAAATAAAAACAAAATAACATTTTTTGGCGCAACGGGCTCGTTAGTACCCAGGGCCAAAGTATCTTAAGCTATGAACACTAACACTTATTTATGTGATTCTACAGTCCGAAATGAACCTGACCCTAAACTAACATGCCTCACCAATTAGCCCGGCCCTTAGGTAACAGCTTTCAGTTGCGCACTCCACGTTGGTAGAGGTCGGTTTCTAATTGAACGCGCCAGTTAAGACGAGGTCTTCCTCTACTGCGTCGAGCCGGAGTTTTGTCGTCAATTCGTCCTACATGTCCTAGCCATCTTAAACTTCCAATGCGCTGTTTTTTGACAAGGGTCATGTCGCTGTACAGCTTGTATAGTTCTTAGTTGAATCTCGGTCTCCATAGCTCGTCAACAAAGATTTTTCGAATAATTTTTTTCTCAAATCGACATAGGATTTCTTCATCCACTTTTGACTCGGTCCATGCTTTAACGCCGTAGAGCAGGACTGGGATGATCAGGGTCTTATATAGGATCTCAATAGTAGTTCAAGTGAGGGTTTTACTTCTGAATTGCCTTCTTAGCCCGAAGAAACAGCGGTTGGCAAGAATAATGGTTTACTTTCTGACGAGATGTTGTTGTCTGAGTTAATAGCGGAGCCGTGTGGTCCCGTACTACCTCAAAGTTATTGTAGGCGATGTTGAGGAGACTTATTCCTCTGTAGTTGGCACAGCTTAAAGGGTCTCCGATGAGGTGGTTGGTATCGATTTGAACTTCTTAGATTATTTCCAGGATCTGCCGAAGTGTAAAAATTTTATCGGTTGTGGACTTTCCTGGCCTAAAACCACACTGACAAGGGCCGATCAGGATGTTGGTATTGGTAAACGGTTTCAGCCGTCAAATGTTACGGCAGGAAGGATTTTGTAGGCGATGTTGAGGAGACTTATTCATCTGTAGTTGGCGCAGCTCAAAGAATCTCCTTCTTGTGGGTAGGGCAAACAATGCCGAGGTTCAATTCTTCAGGCATATTTTCATCCGACCAGATTTGGCTTATGTCATAGACGATTTACCAAGTCATCTCCGCCGTTTTCGCTGTCGTTACCAATATTGGGCCTGCTCACATGAGTATGCTTCAACCGATTGATCCTCATATTTGATGGTCGGACGGCTTGGAGTGGTTGAAGAGGTGTAATCTACCAACACATGCATATGTTTCTGACGGTTGTGATAATTAAAAAAAAACGGTGGCTCATTCTATTATATCGAGTTAAATAAAACAAGCAAACGAGAATTTTAACAAACAAAATATTAAACACGCAAAATAAATCGTTACCATTCAGTTTTAGTTGTTTGTTTTGTAAGGTATAGTATCGCGAAAATCAAAAAGAAACAAACCAGGACAGTACACAATATTCAACCGGTTGAACATATTCCCGTGTGTTTGGAAATTAACCATAATGACTACGTTGAAGCACACTCGTGTGCGCAGGCCTATTGAATGATTCGTTCTGCCTGACATTCGTTCTTCCATATCCTTAGTATCGACTGTGTCTCAAACGTTATTTCCTCGTTCATAAACACAAATAGTACAAGAAAATATTATTTACTGAAAATGGTAACATTAATTTCTTAATCTTTTCGATTCTTAAAAATTTTGAGCCACTACAGAAAATTAAAAAAGTAGCCAGCAATATTACACCTTCCAAAAATATTTTTTGTGTTCCATAACATCTTGAGGTAAAGCTAAATTGTTGGTTTCAAATTCACACAGTCAATGTAAGTAATACTTGGAGGTTCTCATTCAAAATTTGTTTTATTTTTACAATTCATTGTGAGAGATAGTAGATACGATGCGATTTACGTTGAGCTATGGAGATATCCTTTCACGTCAATTGTTTGCAAATTTCCCATAAAATATTTTAATTGTCGGTACTTTTCTGAATAAGTAAGTTAACTACTAACTTTATGTCACTTATACATTGTAAAAATATTCGCATTGATAATTCTTTTCGCGTCGTTGTTATAACACCCTCCCCGGCTGTATCTGACTGAACCTGCGCTGATCGCATACGTATCTATAAGTGTACAAACAAATTCGCTGTCAATTATTGTGTTTATATGTGTTTTTTTTTTTCTTTGGAAACCAGTCTCTTATGAATGAATGAATGGATTTGCGTAATGTAATAAAATTGTCGTATAATCCCCCACCATTATGAGTAATGAAATAAGAATTGTCTTAGTCAAGGTGGGGTAGGCTACCTATGCACGAGTATATCTAGGTAGGTTGATATACTCGACTGTGAAGGTGTCTCAACCAATTGACAATATTTCCTTGCTATTAATATTTTTTTTTTGTTGCTGTCTATGTGCTGGCTGATGGCAGAATGTTTATCTTATCGAATGAATCAACGGAATCGCGTGTTTATTTTTTTGGAACGAGTAGGTTAAATTATTATCTAAGTATATTATGATTGGCATTAGACGGAATCGTTTTCACCACATACTGACCTGTCTAACAGTGAAAAATTCATTTTATTTGCTTTCAATATAAATTGAATTATAATATGATCAGAGTGATTATTTACTTATACAGTACATTTGTCTACATTTTAAGCAGATACATCTATTTTTGAAGGTCCGATATCGTTGAATTGAAATAATAAAAGTAAGGCGTAAGGCGCAATTGCCATAAAAGCGCACAAATGATAATAACGGAATCATTTGTGCTCTTATATGGCATTTGCCATGATTTTTTTTTTTAGAACTTTGTGCGATAGGACGTAACATTTTTAACGTCAGATAAGGTTCGATTCGGAAAGAAAATATATTTTCAAAGTTTTTAGTCTTCAGTGACGTCAGTAATACGTAAGTGGCGCTAAAGTCCGGAATGAACCAGGGCCTCAACAAACACGCCTCTCCAATAAGCCCAGTTCTTAGCTATCTGCCATAAGTTGCGCACTCCTAGTTTTTTAAGGTCGGTTTCTATGTACTTGTCTTGCTCTACTGCGTCCGACGTCTGGCTGGGAATCAAAGACTCTGTGATCCGGAGTATTGGTGTCCATTCGTACTTCATGTCCTAGTCATCTTAAACGTTCTTGGTTGAATCTTCGTCTCCATAGCCCGTCAACGCAAACAGGACCGAAGAATTTTCCTCTCGAATCGACGAATTATTTCGAAGTATTTCTTCAGCTTTTGAGACAGCTTTAATACCGTTGAGTAGGACTGGTATGATCAGTGTCTTATATAGGATCTCCTTAGTAGATGTAACGAACTTCGACTTGAAAGAAAACACAAGAATATCGTTTAAATGTCCATCAATTGCAAACCACTTTTTCGGCATTTAAGGCCGTATGTCGGCAATAACGCCACGAATGTTGGCTCCCAAGTCCCCTACCTTTTCTGGTTTGTTGGCGTAGACGAGCTACTTCACATATCCCCAAAGAAAATAATCCAGTGGTGCCAAATTGCACGATCTTAGTGGGCAATTGACAGATCCATTCCGCGAAATTATGCGCTCATCGAATGTTTCCTTCAATAAATCGATTGTGACGTGCGCTGTGTGGCATGTATCGCCGTCTTGTTGGAACCACATCTCATCCACATTCTCATTTTGAGCGGCCCATACACCAAAATCACAACGCATCGCATGGTTCGCGGCTTTAATTCTTGCACACGCTGGATCTTGTAAGGTCGTAGGCCAAGATCTTTGCGCAAAATCTTCCATAAAGTTGATGGACAAAGCTCCAATTGCTGTGCACGGTGAGGAGTCGATTCATTCGTGTCCTCTTACACTTTGCTGCAATTGTTTTTTCGGTGCGCACTGTTCGACGTCTCTGTGGCTGCGTATTACCACAAAGTGTAAACGTAGTGCGAAAATGATCCATTGTTAACCGAATTAATTGCTCTGATGGACGAAATGGACGGAGCTTCTGGTAAACTTCGCGAACACCACCATTATTTTCGAAATAAATTTACACGATTTGCAAGCGTTGTTCATTTGTCTTTCCTGTTCATGATGAAATGGCAAACCAAACTGAACATAAAATGACATTTTGACGCTTCATCAAGGAGTCATAATACCAACTGTTGGAATTGGGCCTCATGTCACTTATGTCAATTTAAAATCAAAAGAATAATTTGGTGTTGGCAAAAGTTGATTTGAATACAATGCTCCATAGTAGGTAATGTGGAAAATGTGAAATTTGTATGTAGGCTTAATAAATTAAACTTTATTGAACAAAAACCGATCTGTATTGGGTTGCTAACCGTGGTATAACAAAGACTGTTCTCTCTCCGATTCATTTTATTTTCTACAATTTGGCGATCCTGACTCAATCATTGGACTCCGATGATTCATAATCACGTGTGGAGCTTAAGCACGGCTTCATTAAGTCCACTGCCGATGAAGTTGGCTGAGGACCATCGTGGTTTCCAACCTTTACCAAGACATAGCGATCTCTGCTATAAACACGGACAACTTCATATGGGCCTTAGTACTAGGGAAAAACCTTTAACCCAGGAGCAAATTGCAACCATTGCAACCAAATTCCTTATTTCCCCTTCGTAGATTGTAATGTTTACGATTTTCAGATTGTAGCGAAATGATTTGCGCTTTATCTTCGAAGCTCATTACGGCCGGCCCCATCGCATCGGGACACTAACCAGGAGTTCGAAATAAAAACTATTTGTACTCCTTACCACCATTGTGTTAATCGCTTGCTGCAGTTTAGGCATATGTTTGAACCATCGACTGATAGTTTTGAGAGAACAGATCTAATGGCACGAATGGTCCTTTCCACCTGACCGTTCCCTCTGGGAACGCAAGTAGTTATCTTCACATGCTTAATGTAGTGTTGCTAACAATTTTTTTTTAACATTCCGAGGAGCTTACATCGCCTCGGACCACTACCTTGTTACAGCCAAGGTAAGAATGCGGATATCCACCACGCCACAACAATCCAGAAATACTGTGAACAAATGTTGAAAGACTGCAATCGCAAGAGACCGCCAAGACCTTCGCACAACGCGTATCCCTTAACCTTTCGAATGACACCATACCACCAGCAGAGAATGCCGAAGAACAATGGCAACGGTGCCAACAAGCCATTAGATCTACCGCAACTGATGTGCTCGGTTTCTCGCTCCCACCAGCAAGAAACCCCTAGTTTGATGAAGAATGCCGACATATGTTCGCAGCCAAGAACAAGGCTTACAATGCTAAATTGCAGGTGAAGACGGGACCTGCCATTGAGCTCTATAGATAGAGAAGAAGAGAAGAACATCGGTTTTTCAGAAAGAAGAAAACAGAGCAAGAAAAGAGCGCGATTGAGGATATAGGGAGTTGCCACTCCAGGAACGATGTTCGCGAGTTTTACCAAAGTGTAAGCCAAGGAATCAAGGCACGAGCAGAATCCTCTCGAGATGAACAAGGAAATAACGTAGTTGAGACACAGTCGATGCTGAGGATATTGAAGAACAACTTCTGCAGAATGTTAAACGGCGATGACGAACAACATTCCGCTGTCAGGTAGAAAGAACCATACAATGTTGGCAACAACAGCGAAAACTGCCAACCACCCGAGTTGAGTGAAGTGAGGATAGCAACATATAAATTCAAGCTTAATAAGGCTGCGGGAAATGACGGCCTTTTTGCTGAGCTTTATAAAGCCGGCGGAGATGACTTTGTAAATAACATCCGCTAACTCATAAGCCAAAGTTAGTCGGAAAAAAGTATGCCTGAAGAATGGAACTTCAGCATTGTTTGCCCGATCCAAAAAAAGGAGACCCTCTAAACTGCGCCAACTACAGGGGCATAATTCTTCTCAACATCGCCTACAAGATCCCATCTGCCGTAATATGTGAACGTAATATGTGATCGGTCCTTATCAGTGTAGTTTTAGTCCAGGAAAGTCCACAACCGATCAAATTTTACACTCCGGCAGATCCTGGAAAAATCCAAGAAGTCTAAATCTATACCCACCACCTATTCATCGTTTTCAAAGCCGCATACGACAATTTTTAATTTGATTCTTGAGAGTATTGTGAAAAACTCACGAGCCAAAACCAGAGGCACAATTTTCCAAAAATCATTGGAACTACCAGCATACGCCGTCGACATTGACATCATTGGTAGCACTCGACGTAATGTCATAGCCAGTTTTGCTAGTATAGAGAAAGAAGCGCAAAAAAGGGTTTAGTAGTAAATGAGGGTAAGACTAAGTACATGCTGTCAATACGAAAGGACACACAACAATGACGAATTAAACGTCACCATTGACAGATATGACTTTGAGGTAGTACGGGACTTTGTCTACCTCGGTTCTGCTATTAACTCATGACAACAACATCTGTTACCTACTCCCGGTTTTTCCTTAGGCTAACAAGGCAATTTAGTAGTTAAGCCCTCACTTGAACTACTATGGAGATCCTGTATAAGATCCTGATCATCACAAGCGGATAAAGAAATCCTTGGTCGATTCGAGAGGAAAATTCTTCGAAAAATCTTCGGTTTCGTTTGCGTTTACGGGCTATGAAGACGAAGATTCAACCATCAAGCTGTACCAAGACTTTAAGATGGAACGAATGGATACCAGACGTCAGACGCAGTAGAGGAAGACCTCGCCTTAAGTGGCGCGCACAAGTAGAAACCGAGCTCAACCAACTTGGAGTGCGCAAGTGGAGGCAGTTAGCTTAGGAACGGGCTAATTGGAGAGGCATGTTGGTTGAAGCTCAGGTTCATTGCGGACTGTAGCGCCACTTAAGTAAGTAAGTAGTCGATATAAAGCTGGTATGTTCCATCCCAATTCTGACACCAGATTTGTAGGCTTAATAAACCAAACCAATAAATAATAATAAATTAAACTTTATTGAACAAAAACCGATCTGTGATGCGTTGTTAACCATGGTATAACCAAGACTATTCGCCCTCCGATTCCCTTTTATTCATACATGTATACATATACAACTAATATAACCAGGTTAAGCTAGTTCTTCATTCAAACATCTGATGCAAGAACCTACAAGTTTTAAAAGCAGTTGTTTCATTAAAGAACATAAAGTTCAACGTTATGTAAAAAAAACCGTCCTTTTATGAGCATCATTACCATGCCACCACATAAGTATCTCGAAATGATAAGAATCGCACGAAACCTCTTTCTGAAACTATGCAGACGTGTTCATTCCGAAAGGATTTGATAAGTACGTGATACTACTTCGTAATGTTGTTAGGGGACTTACTTACTTAAAAACGTTCAAACTTGTCCTTTGGGGAGTAAATATTATTAATTAAGAATTTTACCTACCTTGTGGTTGGAAATCCCACACACTTGTTAAAAATTGTTTTTTTTCCCTATATGACTACTTTTGGATAATTATCCAAAATGTATCCATCGATAACTCACACTAGAGAGGTATTTCAAAGTCGGCATGTGATTTATCATAAACATAACTTACAAAACATAACACAAAATGCAAAATATTCCGATCTATCCATACAGCAACACTGTGTAGCCAAAGTAATCTTCACTTAGGTTCAACATCACCTTTTCATTTAGATATCGAATGCGCAGCTTACTATATATACTGCTAGATACCTTGTCTGGAAAAAGGTAAAAATAAAAACCATGTTCTCTATAATAAATTACCATACATCTACATCCATGACGACCTAAACAAATATACAAATCATATCTACACACGTCATTATGTTGGCCGTTCTGACCGCGTGTTTGCCCTCAAACGCTCGAACAAAAAAAAAAAAAAAAACACGAAAATACACCTTTTCCCTAATACTCCAACCTTTGCATTAGCTGTCCAATTCGAATGAAAAACGAAGCCCATTTGTTGTAATTCCTCTTCAATTAGAAGACTCTGGCACGAGTAGATATAAGCCATACATTGTGTTGATATTTTGTTAGCACATCTGTTCGCTCGTTTAGTATGTATCTCTATCTACAATGTGTTCGTATGCTCACATAAAACTCATGAATTCGTTAATCTAACGTATGCTTGTCCTCTTCGTTTCTAAGGTTATCTGCTGCCATATTTTGACGGAATGGTCAACAGAGGTTTTCGTCTTCAGTATACGCAAAGATTTGTACGAGTATTTTAAGCGCACGCTTCTATATCTTTGTTTTGTATCTAGTATCTCGTATAGCAATTAATGTATCTCGACTTGAACTGATGTGTAAACCGGTTCGGTAGGGTTTTTCTTTATGTCTTTCCTGTTGTGCTACTGGTGTTTATTATACTATACGGTGACTGTGAGGTAATTGTTGTGATGATGATTATAGGAAAGGGGTGGTGGTGGTGTTGGTAGAGGAGGTCGGCTTATGACTTCGCTGATGCCGGGAATTAGTTGCAGAAATTGAGTTGTGACCCTAGCAGAGATACACGCGGCCAAACAAGTTAAATGTAGAGTGTGTTTATTCCTATTAATAAATCATTTGCTTTGCTGTTGGTTCTTATAAATACGAAATATAAATTCATATGCTGTATGAATAAATGCAAGGCGACAAAAGAATTATATTTTGCAAGAAAGGAGATCGGAAGAATCTTGCAAACAGTTTTTAAGAAACTTGTTTTCAAGAAACATAAATATTTACAGTTACGTAAGATAGATATCAGCTTTGAGATGTTGGACTCTTGTGTAATCTTTGACCCGTCAAAAATGTGTGCAGTGACGCGGCATCACTGTTTGTTTGCGATGCTGATGCGATAGACATAGCTTGCTGATTGAACATTTCGTTTGGCATTTTAGAACTCATTGTTTACGTTAAACTTTTTTTATGAGGTTGATTGAAATTTTACTAAGGAAATTTCCAATGGATAATGAAATATAAACGGGTGATTTTTTAAGTGTAGTTTTGTTAAAAATCGAATAAACCACTCAAATTTGCGACAAATATTTAAGAAAATTGTATTGTAATCAATAAATAGGCCTTTGACATTTAAGTTTTAAAGAAAACTTCATGTAAATGTTGTCCGCGGCTCCGTTTAAAATGGTCCATTCGGAAGGTCCAATTTTGCGTAACTTTTTCGAGCATTTCGGACTGTATTCCACGAAATACGTGTGTTATGTCATCCTGTGCTTGTTCACATAGACTAACGACTTTACGTAGCACCCACAAGAAATAATCAAAAGGCGTTAAATCGCATGATCTTGGCGGACAACTCACAGGGCCATTTCGAGGGATTAGCTGCTCACCAAATTCATCCTTTAAAAGTTGCATAGTTTCACGTGCTGTGTGGCATGTGGCACCTTCTTGATGAAAGCACATGTCAACCAACTTCGACTCAGCCAATTAGGGCAAAGAAAAATCATGTATCATGGCTCGATATCGTTCGCCGTTGACGGTAACGTTTCTTCTACGGTCGTCTTTGACAAAAGATGGACAGATGATGCCACCAGCCCATAAACCACACCAAACTGTCGTTTTTTCGGGATGAATCGGTAATTCTTGTATGGCATGTGGCTGTTCATCACTCCAGATGCGACAGTTTTCCTTATTTACGTATCCGTTGAGCCAGAAATGAGCCTCTTTGCTGAATACAATTTTTCGATAAAACAGGGGATTTTCATGGAGCTGTTCTAAGGCCCATTCACCAAGAATTAGACGTGTTGTGGTAGGTCATTCGCCTTCGTCACAGGTGAATTTTATAGGCTCTCAAACCCAAATCGATAGGTCAAGTTTTCCATGTGGTTGAGTAACACATGCCCAATTGCTGAGAACGGCGACGAATTGACATTTCACGATGTTTATTAACATTTGACGCTATGACTGCAATATTCTCTTCGGTACACACTGTACGCATGCGAGTCGATGGTTTTATATCCAACAAAGTAAATTTGGTGATAACAGCACGAATTGTCGGTTCACCAGGTCACAGAGCACGATTTTTTTCCGTGGGCTGGTGGAAATCTCAATAGACACGATGAGCACGTGTGAGACTTTAACCCACTAAAACCACCACCCTTTTTGTATTTGTATTGCATCTAAGTATGCGACTTATCTAGCATTTTTTTTTTATCACGAGTAATGAATGTTTCGCAGGTAACTTTCCTGTGATAGTTCCTGTTTTTTCCGCAATTTATAGCGCGATTTGTTATTATCGGACCAAATCTTAGGGCTAAGTTCTTTGAAGACGCCTCAATAAATTTGTTACGTCAAGAATTTGGAGGACCGTTGTGTTAACGTGTCCCAATAAACGTTTTTTATGTTTGCGTGCAAAATTTTTCGTTTCATCTTTAGCCGCGGGAATACCCAGATCTCTGCGTAGATGTTCATTCCTTATATACCACGGCGCATTGACGAATGAACTTAACATTTTGTTTGTAGTTAGGTCGACAGGCAGCAGCTGATGCACGGACTGGAGTTTGTACAGGAACATGCGCAAGTCTTCGACCAAAATACGCCTTAGGGACGACCGGCTGATGGCCAATTGTGAGGCATAACAGGCGCTCCGTTGCCGGCCACTCTTAGCAACGTCTCATGTGGTCCCATACTCTTCAAGGTTGGTGGCCAAACGGCGCAAGTTTGCGCAGTCGGTGTCGGACGGCCGGGAAATCGGCGACGGAATTCGCGCTGCACCAACACTACAGACGAATTGTTACGCAAAAAAATAGACACAATTATTACGCATTCTTAGGGAGTGTACCGCTCCATGGCTTGTTCATTTGTATTCTACATCTGGCTAGTCCACAAATGTCAAAACAGATTTGACATTGGCGGCCACTTGCAAAAATAAGAGCATCTTCCAATAGGGTGATCTCTTTTGGCCCAACTTGTATAATAGCAGCTTGTTATCAAGGTTAAGCTTCGAATATTTTCCGAGTAACCAGTACAATTCTCTGTATAAATTTTTAAGTTCTTCGCATTTCTTTTTTACATTCGACTTCCATTTTTATTTTGCGTCGAGTGTCATTCCGAGGTATTTCGCTTCATTTGCAAAAGGATCTCGAACCGTATTGAGAAATACAGGAAAATTGTTAGTCCGTTTGCTGTCGTTAAGTGCAACCCGCCAGTATTTTGTTCATTCATTTACCTCGTTAAGACCGTTTTGTAATTTCATATTTGTTACCTCTATTGTTGTGCCAACTGCTGGTAAACTGCTGGTAACGGGTTTTTGGCTCATATAATTATCCACTTAGGAGGCAATTTCCTCGCTTTGTCCACTGGGGGCCACAAACTCGGTCAAATAACAGTCTTACTACATGGGGCTGCTGTAGGCATGCCTGGCTAATTCTGGAGTATATGTATTGAGCGACATTTTTCAAATTTTACAGAGACAAACTTCGTATGTTTCCACTCAGAGTATAGGCCGTATATGAGTCAAAATACGCATGAGCCTATTAAAACTAACCAGCAGATGTATTGGTCTACAGATACGACATTTCATCAAACTCAAATCGCAAACATCATGCCACGGCTTCGATATGAAGAAATTACTTATGATCTATACTTTTGCGACAGTAAAAAGGCCAACGACCTTGGATATAAAATCAGAGTAATCATAAACCGTATAAATAAAGCTCTGACAGACGCATATATTATTCGAAAAAAGCTACCAATGGACGAACATATGGTGAAGTTTAGGGGAAATAACGCCATGAGGCTAATGAAAAACAAGCTTGTGTCTTGGTCTTCAAGCTTTGGAGTTTGTGTGAGTCGGACACCGCATACTCGTATAACGTGGACATAAACACAGAAAAAAAACCATTGTTGACCACTGTCTTGGTGAATCTGTGGTTTTGCAGTTATGTGAACCAATAGCAAAAAAGGTGTTGAAGTTTCCTGCGAAAACTTTTTTACCAGCGTTAACTTTCTGGACATTCTACAGAAAATTAACATCATGCCAACGCAGTTTCCGGCCGATACAAATATGAAGCATTGGGATATTAGCTACTTACATCCGATAGCTTATCCGTAATCGAATGGATGGATAATCGCGCTGTTAGCGCGTGTAGCTGGAGAAGCTGATAAAATTCATATAAATTGGCCGTTGTATGTCAATCTGATGGCCCAAAATAAGGCTTACTTTAATTATGATCGCGGAAGCAAGTGGCGGTCTTATATTCGATTGTTCTTCGATTACTTCGAAATATGGCTCCATGATACTTTAATGCCAAACCCACCGAGCAACCGAAACCGAAACTTTGTTTTATTTTTTCACTTTTTTTGTTCAGTTGTAACATTTCATTTCCACCGAAAATGTTACAGAAACAGAAACAAAATAACGAAAATGTAGGAAAAGTGACGTCTACAAACTTCGGCAAACAGGCCTTACAACGATGGAAATAAAGTTGCAAGTGTAGGTACGAAGAAATGCATTACTGCGAATTGAAAAAGTAGAACTTCGGGACGGAACAAATATAAAATCGTTTTATATAAAAATAAAAAGATTTTAAGAAATTAAAATAAATGAGATTAGTGTGGTTTATTCATATCTTCTATTTAAAAAGTATTTTTAACTGAAAAACCCAGCGATGTGGAAAGGTAAGCAGTTTAACAAATAAAGAAAAACAAAGTTTCGCCTTCGGTTGTTCGTTCGGTTTGGCCCTTTACTAAGTGGCGCTACAATCCTCTAAATTGGTTGAGGTCGGTTTCAACTTGTATGCGCCACTTAAGGCGAGATCTTCTGTTACTGCGTCCGACGTCAGGCTGGGAATATAAGACTGCGAACCGGACAGGGGCATGTCACTATACAACTCATATAGATCTTGGTTGTATCTTCGTCACCATAGCCCGTCAACGCAAACGGAACCGAAGATTTTTCGAAGAAATTTCCTCTTGAATCGACCAAGGATTTCTTCATCCGCTTTTGAGACGGTCCATGCTTCAGCGCCGTAGAGCAGGACTAGGATGATCAGGGTCTTATATAGGATCTCCTTAATAGTTCGAGTGAGGGCTTTACTACTAAATTGCCTTATTAGCCCGAAGAAACAGCGTTTGGCAAGAGTAATTCTGCGTTTGATTTCTGACGAGATGTTGTTGTCAGAGTTAATAGCGGAGCCGAGATAGACAAAGTCCAGTACTACCTCAAAGTTATATCTGTCAATGGTGACGTTCTGTCCAATTCGTCGATGTTGTGTGTCCTTTCATGTTGACAGCGTATACTTCGTCTTGCCCTCATTTACTGCTAAACCCATTTTTATCGTCGGCGTATGCTAGTAGTTGTACCGATTTTTGGAAAATTGTGCCTCTGGTGTTGGCTCGTGAGTTTTGCACCATCCTCTCAAGAATCAAATTGAAGAAGTCACATGATAGCGCATCGCCTTGCCTAAATCCTTTTTTGATGAGTTTGGGCGTTATACCAAAAGTAGACATGGCTCTATATAGTTCGTCTCTATTATTGCTTTCGTATGCGGCTTGGAATCGATGAATAGGTGGTGGATATCGATTTGGACTTCTTGGGTTTTTCCCAGGATCTGTCAAAGTGTAAAAATTTGATCGGTTGTGGACTTTTCTGGCCTAAAAACACACTGATAAGAACCGATCAGGTTGTTGGTAAACGGTTTCAGGCGTTCACATATTAAGGCAGATAGGATCTTGTAAGCGATGTGGAGTAGACTTATGCCTCTATAGTTGGCATATAATAAGTCTATAAGTCATCTCCGCCGGTTTTATAAAGCTCAGCGGGAAGGCCGTTATAGGTGGTGGGTATCGATTTGGACTTCTTAGATCTTTCCAGGATCTATCGAAGTGGATGTTACTTACCAAGTCATCTGGTGGTGCATGTTACTTACCAAGTCATCTCCGTCGGACTTATAAAGCTCAGCGGGAAGGCCGTCATATCCGGCAGCCTTATTAAGCTTGAGTTTAGGTATTATTACCCTAACCTCACTCAGGTCGGCTTTTTGGTAGTTTTCGCCGTCTTCGCCAGTATTGAATGGTTCGTTCTGCCTAACAGCGGAATGTTGTTCGTCACCGCCGTTTAACAGTCTGAAGTCTTCCTCAACATCGACTGTGTTTCTTGTTGGTGAGTGCGAGATACCTAGCACATAAGTTGCGGCTAATGTAATGGTTGGCATCGTTGCCATTGTTCTTCGACGCTTAATGCTTTAGTCAACAGTTTTCGACAGCTAGGCGTTGAATTTCATCGGGAGTTCTCCGGCAAAATAATAAACGGATACTTCCTCAACTGAGTTCCGGTCGGAACTGACTCTCGTTTCGGAAATTCTTTCCACGGATACCTTGATAGGGCTGCTTGTTATCATTTTAACTTTGCATCTGTAATCTTTTTTTTTTTAATTTGCATTATTCACCAAAAGGACGTCTCGTCAAGATCATTCTCTATATTTATTTAATACCAAGCTTCGTGCCACACCCACTTGCAAAGATATCGTTGGCTTGTGCCAATATTTTTTTTTTATTTATAAAAGATGCAGCTTCCTTTGGAAATATACTTTTTAATCGTGTACTTGTGTCTAAAGCTAAGTTCACACCTTTTTTTTTAATCCAAACCGAAAAAAATCTACACCTTGAACATTGTACTCAAGTCCTGTTTGCCAAATGTTAAATTTTGATTGCACTTGATTTTCGTCTCTCCCCAAAAACACATACATATAGCCCAAAACAACAAAACATAACCTCAAATAATTCCTGGCTGGCAACGAAAATGACTCACCATAACCACACACAACTAACGCCTTATATTTGTACAAAGGATGGGGTAGGTGGAAGGCTTTTCTACAAATGCCTTTGTCTCCGCAGACTCTTACGATACACTGGCACGGCCAGCACCCCTTCTGTACAGACTGTTTTAGCCCTCTTCTGTTTATCAAGCATGCAATTTCTTTAAATCTGAATATTTATCCTTTTTCGCATCCTCATTTAGAATTTCAGGCTTTCTCTCTTTTGCTGGTAGTTGTGTCTCGCAACTAAAACACCTCCCACCAACCCACTCACTCGCATTCATTCACTATACCTACAACCTACGCCCGTTTAAAGCCATTACACCCGCTATACAGTTGGCATAACGTAGTGCGCGCCCTATAGATGATCATCATACCGAAGTGAGAAAAAAGTGAATGAGAGAGTTACGTGAATGTTGTTTAACGGTATGTGTGAGTTTGTTTCCATTTAGAAAAAAAATTCCCCTGGCAACTAGTAGGCCTTGTCGGACGGTCGACAACGTCATCGCATCCCCATCTTCGTCGTCGTCATCATCATTATCATCATCATCATCATCATTATCATCATCATCATCATCATCATCATCATCATCATCATCAACATCCATCTCATGCATCCTTTATCAAAGTTGAAAAATAAAGGATTAGTTCTACAGCCAGCCATCCATCCATCCAACGCTACCGTACCAAGCCAGCCAGGGCAGCAGGCAGGTATGCAAAAAGCTCAGTGCTCTTTGAGAAATGACTTTTCCCTCGCAAACAGAGACTCATATACAGTCTCACACAGGAGTCCTCAAAAGGAGTCCACCGCATATATTTACACCCATCGATGGGGACTTCATCCCCATTGCATTGTGGCGGGAAAAATGTAAAAATGCTCCCTCGATTATAAACCGTACACATGTTAATGTGTGTGTGTGTAGTATTTTTATTTTTATTTTTTTGTATTTTCAGTTTTCACCTCCACCTCCACCGCGTCGATTACTTTTGCGTGTTTTTTCTGTTCTGCATCCTTTTTTGTATCCTCTATTGCGCCTTCTTGAAGTGTCATTAAGTCGGGATGAAGAGAAAGAGACAGAGCGAGAGACACGGCGATTGCCGAATAAAACAAAAAGGGGAGAACGATATAGGTGCTGGGGCTGGGTGGGATCCACCCTCCATCCTCCAGCTTCATCTGCAATTCCATCCACCAAGTGAGAGAGAGAGGAAATCCTATGCGCTTTCTCTTGAATGTGAAATGCAAAAAATATATATAAATATATATTTCAGAAGCGCAACGTAAGGTGGACACCAAGAAAAACCATCAGCAGACCCAAAGCATCTGGTGTGCGTTTTTCCATATTTTATAGCGCTTTGCATCGAAGACGAGATGGCGGTAGCATCGTGTGTTGGCGTTGTTTTTCATTCGTTCTATCATTTTATTTATTTTTGCGTGTGTAATCTGAATGAGAATTGTTGAATCTAGTGCCATTTGTTTTTCTATTTTTGACCGAATCTCTGACAATATTCTCTCTTTGACAATACACAGGTCATAATCTTTGCGCGCGGTTTTTGGTCATTCACGGTGATTCGCGTCGGTAACAATTCCTTGTCAGGACAAAAAAACGGACAACCATCAAGTACATATTTTAAATGCTGGAATTGTGGGTGGCAAGACATCCACCCGCAACGCCATTGTCAACACCGGCAACACCAGCAGCAACACCATCAAAACTAATAACAGGCCAGGATACCGCCACCATCAAGCATTGCCGCCATCCCATCCACAAGCATTGGTACATCATCCAACTGCTGATGATACGGATCAGTGTGATACAGAAGATGAGGTGAGTCATACACATTGTTGTTTATTGGGTGTCAATTTTTTATAATGGCGGGGGGGGTCTTTATATTTTTTTGTTCATTAGGATTCCATCTGACTAATTGTACTTTCCCGCCATTTTCGTTTGTTGTATTTTGTTACCCCGCTGAGTAGCTATCCGTTGACTTAAATAAAAGCATTGCCCATAAGAAAAACACACGCAAATGTCAAACACAATTTATTAACACGGAGTTTTCGGCAAAAAGTTTTCGAAAACCACTTGTGCTTTTAGACCGAACTCTGATCAGATTTCGTTTGACATATCAATCAGCTGTGATACTAGCTGCAAAATTTGTTTATGAAATTATATTACCTAATTGAATAAAATGAATTCAGATATGTTGAAATTAATATTTCCATTTGAAACTGAAAGGAAAACAAATATAAAGATTTTGACAACAATTTTCGACTCTCATGCCCGCCGCTACAAAAAAAAACAAATGCTTAGGAAAATTGTGAAATGCAACTATGAAACGCGATCAACAGAAAATTACGTGGATAAGGGTGAGTTCGTAATTTTTGTCCACCAGTTACTCCTCGTCTTCCACACACTAAATCTTCTCTGTTTTTGTTTTGTTTCTGTAATTTCCATTATATTATAGTTTTACAGTTGAAATGAAATAAAAAAAAAATGCATTTATTTTGACAGCGAGTTTACGAGATGTTTTCGAGGCGATTACGGCGTAACCTCTTTGTTTTTGAAAACTACAAATGTATGGGAAAACTCCGGTTTTCGATGAAGGTTTCAGGTATTTTTGCGAAAACTCAGTTTTCGGTTTGGTGTGAAAGCACTATAAATGCATATAAAAACGAGACAAAAGTGGATTTTTTAAATTTTGAAATTAAGAAGTAATTTTTTTTACCAAAACGGTAGCCTAATTCCCATAGATTATGAAACTATTTTATTTTTTTTATATTGCAACTAACTTGGCCACAGTCAGTGAAAAGCCACCATTGATTTTTTGGATCAGGAAAGAAAATTATTTTTAGTTTATGCATTTTTTGTTTAATACTTCGCAAAATTTAAATAAATTCTTAACATGAATAATTCAAATGCAGGTGTATTCCAATTTGGACATTTTTTGGGAATCATTTAAAAAATGGCGGTTAAAAGTTTTTTGTTTTGTTTTTAGTGTTTTCCTTTTAATTGTTTTCTTATAGTTTTCCGTCGAATTCCATTGAGTTCAGTGACTTTAGCACAGTAAAAAAATGTTCATAAATCTTTAAAAAGCTTACCTTAATCTTTTATAAGCTGATCTGTGAACCATTACATCAAGCATTGCAGATAATTCATGTCGCTATTGCAGATTGGAGCACATATTGGCCTAAAACAAAAAAGTACAATTGGACCCGTTTTGGTACAATTTTTATTAAGGTTTAAATATTTACAATTCAAAAAAATTGATTTTTCATCCCTGAAGTAAGCCATTAAGCTTCACGTTAACAGAAAAAAAAAATTGGCAGCAGATTTTTACAGTTTAAATGTTTTTTTTTGTGCTAGAAAATGTGTGTTACCCATTTTTAAGCTTTTTTCTTAAAGAGCAAATTTGTATGTTTTTGAAGGATCACCGATTAAATAGTTTTTTTAATGAAAATGTGTTCCTAATTTGGATTTCTTTGTCCGCTTGTGATACGGTCCAAGCTTCAGCGCCGTAGAGCAGGACTGGGATGAACGGGGTCTTATATAGGATCTCCTAAGTAGTATATAGGATCTCCTTGTTAGCCCAAGGGAAAAACGTGAGTTGGCAAGAGTAATTCTTCGTTTAATCTTTGAGGAGATGGCATTAGTCAGAGTTAGTAGCGGAGCGGAAGTAGACAAAGTCTCGTACAAAGTTATGTCTGTTAATGGTGGCGTTCTGTTCTACTTGTTGCTTTAGATATTGCTACTTCACTCAGGTCGGTTGGTTAGCAGTTTTCGCTGTCGTTGGCAATATTGAATGGTTCGTTCTGCCTCACAGCTGAATGTTGTTCGTCATCGCCGTTTGACAGTCTCCAGAAGTTGTTCTTCCATATCCTCTGCACCGACTGTGTCTCAACTACGATATTATCTTGTACATCTCGACAGGATTCTGTTCGAGCCTTGTATCCTTGGCTTAGACGTTTTACACTTTGGTAAAACTTGCGAACATCATTCCTGGAATGGCACCTCTCTACATCCTCGATTGCGCGCTTTTCTTACTCCTTTTTTTCTTTCTGAAAAGCCGGTGTTCTTCCGATCTTCTCTGTCTATATAGCTCAATGGCAGCTTAGCCTTGTAAACCGTGTTCTTTGCTGCGAGCATATGTCGGCATTTCTCATCAAACCAGGGGTTTCTTGTTGGTGGGTGCGAGAAACCTAGCAAATCAGTTGCGGCTGATCTAATATCTTGTTGGCATCGTTGCCGACATTCGATGCTGGTGGTATGGTGTTAATCGATATGTTAAGGGATAAGCGTTGCGCGAAGGTCTTGGCGGTCTCTTGCGATTGTTGCACGATTATAACAGCATACTTCGGTAGTCGTTCATAGGTTTTGTCAAGGATCTCGTAGAAGCAATCTTTAGCTATATCATATTTTTCCTCCGTCGTGGCGTGAGCGCATATAAGGCATATATGTTGGCGAATTCAGCCTTGATGCGGATTGTAATAATTCGTTTCGCATTTTCTTTCCTAAGTCTGGCACTTACAACAAACCCGCATCCGAATAATCGCTGTTTCTACTCACTATAATACGGTTCTTAGTAGATGTCACAGTTTTTAATCCTCTTTTTGTTCGGGCCATCCCATCGTATTTCCTGGAGGGCAGTAATATCTGCTTTGTAGCAGTTTAGAGCTTCCACTAGTTGTTCGCTTGCACCTCTCCTGTTTAATGTTCTCACATTCCAGGTGCAAATACAAACGTCATTGTCCTTTCCTTTGCATTGGTTATTGGTTTCTTTTCGAGGTTATTTGTTGCTTCTGAGATCCCTTGAAATTCATGGATCTGTTGTCCGGGACAGCAGGCCGGGTAATCATTCCGTGCCATTCTGACTTGGCTGTTTATAGTGTTGCTGTTTTTCGTCGTTTTATCAACACTCGCGCATATCGTTTAGCAAGTCAAATCCTGTTGGACGGGACCAGTAACCGGTCGTTACCACTTGGATGTTTAAAATAAGCACTTGATGTGTAGTCAGGGTTACAACCAATGGGCATTGCTAAGTTAAAGCCAATGAGAGTCTACCCTCGTTCTACAACATCCAAACAAAATATAACTAAAATAAATAAAAATAATCGCAGGTGGCCATGGCTCAGAGGAATGCGTAGTTGACTGCTAATTCAAGCGCTGCGGGTTCAAGCCCCAGCTTCGGCAGCATTTGTTTTCTACGAAAATTGACAGCTTATCTGAGGCCACCTGTGCGATAATATGAGACAATATAAATCTATGTCTCCTCCTCTGTGCCACATAAGTTTATTTTATATGTCTTTCCTTCTATGTATCTATCCGTCTCTCTCTGTTGTATAATTGTCTTGATCTGTCCCAGCCGATGGCCTCAGTCGCCAGTGCTGTTATGTGACTGTAGTTCGTTGCATTCATGTGTGAAGTACTGTGATGTCAATATCAATAAAAATAAAATATTCTCGTAACAAAAGTTTAATAAACAAAAATATGTTACAGTACTAGTCGCCTATTCTCAGACTAGTTAGTCAACGGGTCGTTCATGGGGGGTCGGTGGAATTGGCTTACTCCACCGTTTGTTTTAGATATAAACAACACAAACATTTGAGTAAGCCACCCCAACAAGTGGGTGTGGGGTGATATTTCTCGATTTCCATCCCAAATCCCGAATAATGTTTGGTCTCCATAACGATGCGCAACAAAATAATTTCAATTTTAAAACAAAGATTAACACTAACTTCAACATATCAATTTCTCTAGCAAAAAGATTGTCGTAGTGTATTTTTGTTGGTATATCGTCGGCCTCACCCTTTCGTTGCAAGGAAACCACCATTCCAATCATTTATCAGCATACTTAAACAGAACACAGGACTCTTTAAGGACATCTAACCATTCGTTTTCTTTATTCTTGCATTCTCCCTGTTGCTACGTACCAAACAATACCGAAAGTTGGAACAAAGCAAAGGCACATCAAAATATAAAAAGAGAACGCTGCCAATGTTGTGCCGTTTTGATATTCTCGCGCGCATTTAAAGCTTTTTCAACTTTTCTGTGTGCATTGCACTTCGGCGTTCGTCCTCTTTGGGGATCAGCTCAATGGATTGAACAAGGGTGGCTTATATCTACAAATTAATGGTGAAACCGAACTTGTAATCATCCCTAGATGATATATATGTATATCCATTTCTATGGTTTCTTTTTTATTAAATTTTCCCAATCCATGCATACATAGACACATGAAAGGAATGCCTATATAAATTAACAATTGATAACATTTCAATACCGTGATAAACACACTCGGGTAGAAGTATTTGCATCGCCCAGTCGAGACCCTCTTCTCAAATGGAGCACTACTCCTTCTCACTCATACACGAGTCACCAGATGACACGACCAGCAGTCGCGCTGTTAAGTTTCATTTTTTGCACACCCAAGGGTGCTGCCTAGCTTCATGAACAAACACCATAGCGCAAACGACATTTCTGATGTGGCATGGTGTCAGTCACCCCACTGTATAGCTAGAAGCCCGTAGCGCAGGCATAGCCGTGCAATTGAAAATACTACGGCTGGATGGTACTAAGTACGGCAAGCAACCACTATGCCCACGGTGTGATGGTGTAGAAGCGAGATGTGCTCTCTGAATCACTGGAAATAAAAAAAAGCGCACATCCACACTAGGCTTTAGCATGCGGTGATGTTTACTACTTCTCATACTATCGTTTCTTTGTTCATATAGAAAGGGCTTGTCTTTTATGTTTGCTTTCTTCGTGTGCCTATATTTCATCATATCTTTCTGTGTCTTATTCGTCGAACCCTCTTTCGTTTTTAGTCGGGACGGTGTGGATGTTGGGGTTGTTTTTGTGGTTTATTTTGGAATCCTGGGAAATTGCGTTTTATCCAAAACAAAACATAACAATCAGGATGGTCACCAAATTGATTAGTCACGTCATGTGATTCACTGCCTTTATTTGGATGAAGGGTGACACATAGACATAATTAACTTAAGTTAAAAATACGATTAAAGCGAGATGCTTTGTTGTTTTTAAAACGACGGAACCCGGTTGACAGGATCGAAGAATTTTGGGAGGATTATGCAACTTGTTTACATTTAAAGCCTTAGGTGGTTTTACCACCTCTCTAACATACTTGAAACATGCTTGACCTCTAACAACCTCTACAGGTAGCTTATGCCAATTATAATTCATCCCTTATGCAAACTATTAAAGTTCAGGTCTTGTGATGTAGTGTTTGTAAGTTAGAAGTTTGATAGGTTAGAAGTTTAACTCATCTATTTGGAGCTAAAACCCAAACAAGTTTTTAAGTTTTTAAGTCGTACTGGCACGGCCCGCCATATGTTTGGATCTCGTTTCTCATGTGACCGCCCGTACTATGAAGCTGGTGAGCAAAAGTTTATGTTATTTTGTTCTCAATGCGTCATCTGTATGACTTTATAGTTGCAGATAACAATTACCTTAAACGATCAACACCGAAATGCACTAAGAACTTAGCCATTGATATAAAGAGACCGAAATCAACGATTGAAACGTCTGAAGGTGTTCATTGTGAATGCGTCCATTCGTTTTCTTAAACTTTTTGCCGCTTGCGAGTCTGTAACTTAGGTTAAGTTCATTAGGTTGGCAGCACTAGTAATGGCGTCCAAACGTCATCTGTCAACGTGAAAAGTTTCAATCTTTCACTTTCAGGTAGTGAAAGATTGTATCGCCATTTAACAGTCTGCATATTGTGTGGTTCTCCCGAATCCTCAACATTGAGTGTGACTCAATAATGTTTTCTTTTCTTGTTCGTCTGGATAGGATTCCCTTTTTGATTCCTATGCTTTGGAACTTATGAACGTAAAACCCGAAGTGGTATTACATATCTTCTTCTATCTGAAAAATGAGTGTCTGAGTATTTCGCTTATTTCAAATCCGCATCCGAATTATCGGTTCTTTTTCTTGAGTGGCGCTACGTTTCGGTGTTAACCAGGGCCTCAACCAACATGCCTCTCAAATCCTCAACCAACATGCCTCTCCGGTCCTTAGCTAACTGCCTCCAGTTGCGCACTCCGTTCGGTTTCTACTTGTGCACGCTAATTAAAGCGAGCACTTCCTCTGCTTAGCCCGAAGTATGGCTCGAAATCTAAGACTCTGCGACTCCTTTTTTGTGGATCGGCAAACGATTCTTTAGGCATACTGTCATTCGACCAGTTTTGGCTTATGAGTTAGTGGATGTTGCTAACCAAGTCATCTCCGCCGGCTTAATAAAGCTCAGCGAGAAGGCTGTCATTTCCAGCAGCCTTATTAAGCTTGATTTTATATATTGAATCAATTGAATCAGGTCGGGTGGTTGGCAGTTTTCGCTGTCGTTGCCGATATTAAATGGTTCGTACTGCCAGCGCACTTTTCTTGTGCTTTTCTTGTATTTTTTTCTTCTTTCTACGAAGCCGGTGTTCTTCCTTTCTTATTTGCTAATAGAGGTCAATGGCAGCTCTCGTCTTCACCTGCAGCTTAGCCTTGTAGTCCTCGTTTTTGGCTGCGAGCATCCAGGGGTTTATTGCTCTAATGATATTGCTCTCTGATTTAATGGCTTTTTGGCATCGTTGCCATTGTTCTCCGACTTTCGATGCTCGTGTTATTGTGATAATCGAGAGGTTAAGCTATACGCGATGCGCAAAGCTCATGGCGGTCTCTTGCGATTCAGTCTTCCGACATTAAATTTTTTCACAGTATTTCTGGATTGGTGGCATGGTGGATATTCGCAATCTTACCTTGGACGCAACAAAGTAGTGGTCCGAGTCGATATTAGCTCCTCGGAATGTTCTGACATCCAATATACTTATAAGGCTTATGTTGGTGTATTTTACCTTTGATGCGGATTGTTACAATGCATTCGCTAATGTCTTGGAAGCATTGCACTTCTTTCCTAAGGCTGGCACTTATAACAAATCCGCATCCGAATAGTAGCTGTTTCTGTTCACTGTAAAACGCGGTCCGTAGTAGATCTCACAGTTTTTAATCCTCTTGTTGACCGTCCGATCCCATCGTGTGAGATACTCCTAAGACACGGGGCCATCAGTATTCACTACTGGATTGAGCGCTGCCGTTGGCCTTTCGGGTCATCCGCCACCACCTCTGTTCAAGAACCAGACTTACCCTTGAAATTCCTAGACAACCTTTTGTACGAAGATGTCGAAGAAGCTTGTGTAGATTCGCCTGGGACAGCGGGCAGGGTATTTATTTCTCGCCGTTCTGACCTGGCTGTCAGTGTTTGTTGCTGTTTTTCTGTGTACATCTGTGGAGTCAGAGTAACAACCATTGGGCATTGCCAAGTTAAAGAATCTACCCTCGTTCTTTAACACCAAACCATCGTCAAAAACTAACCACAAGATACAATATTTGACAAAATTTTGATGCCTATATACACCACAAGACGGGCTCAGCGGTGCAATGGTTAATGCGATGAACTGCCACGTAGAAGTTCTGGGTTCGATTCCCAGCCCTAGCAAAATGATTTTTCCCTGGCCCTCCTCACGTGATGGCATTAATTTCACATACAATAATCCCAGTGCATTCGCTTAACAATTATGCATATTAGTGCTGTCTGTATCAATCCATACAGCGTATTTTTCTTCTCTCGAATACGTCATCCAGATTACGGTCACCTCATCAAGTTTCCATTCGCAATCGCTATCTGTGTCTGGTATCTCAGTGCCGATCGCTATCAATTTATTTTAATTATTAAAATTCAAATGTGTGCTGACTACCGCGCCAATTTTGCTGTATTATGACGTTGTTGCGCCTTGTCGAACACACATTAACTCGGACTTGGGCATGGCGAATTTGTAACTCTATCTAAACACAAGTAGTTTTCATTAAAGTAGTGTAACCATGCGTCCAATGCAACCCACGAAACGTATTCAGCCAGCACATTGGAGCGCAAATTGTGAAACTTTATCAAGAACTGGTTGGGCTGGATCCCACGTCCCACGCATTTTCCAACGACTTTTTGTGTTATTTTCCAGATTTCAATTTCATTGTCTGATGGCGTCCGACTCCGCACTGTTGATTTGATACGCGCATATCGTTTTCTTTTTTTTCATATTGTACACTTGTAGATACTATTACTGCTTCTATTTATTAGTTTAGGGGGGAGTTGCAGAGGTGTTGGTAGTATTTATATTCAGACGTAGAGACGTTTTATGGTGGAAAATTTGTAAGCTTGTTATATTGCTTCGGGGCAGGTGTAATGTCATATGCAGCTCAAGCAGTGTGTGTCTTCAGTGGATTGAAGAAATTTACATGATTTCACTTTAAGTGTCGTTTCCAAATTAGGGACTACTGCCATTTGTATATATACCGATTCATAAGTTTATTGCATGATCGTATAATATCGTTTTTTTATTTTTCATGCAGAACGATCTGAAGTTGAGACAAAATGTTACTTTTCTGTTCTGTCAATTTCGACTTTTCTTTCAGTCATTAACTAGTTAAAATTTGTAAAGTCTGGCATTAGCTCTGTTTAATAAAGATGCACTTAGAACAGAGCAGGACAGAACAACATTATGTACTAAGTAAAAACGGTGCCGTGAGTGAAATAACGCCGAATTCCAAAATTCGGCATTATTTCACTTAATGATCTTATTTCGCTTTGGTAAAGTGAAATAAAGCCGATTTGGCCTTTTTTTATTCTGCATGCATCCAATATCGAACCCATTCCATTTCCAACAATGAGCCCAAGTAGGGGGTTCATACTTTGAATGCAAAGTTTGAAAATGGGTGGGGGGCTTGCTGCCTCCACGCAACCCCCCTGCTTCTATTCACTGTTGGATTTGGGCTGCGTGCGAGCTTGGGTGTATAGATAAACAAGTTTCCACCAACAGTTAGACCAAACAGGGGCTTGCATACGAATTCTAACCTCAACATCGCACGCAAGCCAAAGCTGAGGGTTGCAGCATGCCGCCCACCCGTATTAAGACTTTTCATACACCCAAACTCGCATTCAGATGTGTGCAAAATATGATTCCACCTCTCTTGATTCGGCTTTATTTCACAAGCAATGTACGGCGTTATTTCGCTTTATCATGGTGAAACAACAAACGAATTCCAAAATACGGCACCGTAAAAACTGTTGTAACAGAAAAGTTAAGATCCTGGACAAAGTAAAATGTTCCAACATTGTAGTAGATGTTTAAATCGTACTGGAAGGTTTCAATGCAAAGGTAGGAAGAGAAGACATCTTGAGCAGTATTGTCAGAAAACATAGCCTACACGATAACACGCCTGATAACGGACACAGGCTAATTGACTTCTCTACGGAAGGAAATGCTTCTATAGCCAGCACACAGTTTCCTCACCTCGATATCCATAAGGGGACATGGCGGTCTCCAGATCAACGAACGGTCAATCAAATTGATCACATTGAAATAGACAAGAGTCACGCATCCAGTATTTTGGATGTCCGAACATTCGGAGGAGCTAACATCGACTCGAACTATTACCTTGTTGCAGCAAAGTTAAGAATGCGGATATCCAACACGGCACATCAATTCAGAAATACTGTGAAAAAATGTAATATCAGAAGATTGCCATCGCAAGAGACTGCCAAGACCTTCGTGTAATGCATAACCCTCAACCTTTCGATTAACACCATACCACCAACATCGAATGTCGAAGAAGATCAGGCGCAACTGTTGTGCTAGGTTTCACGCGCCTACCAGCAAGAAACCCATGGTTTGATGAGGAATCCCGACAAATGTTCGCAGCCAAGAACGAGGTCATCAAGGGTAAACTGCAGGTGAAGACGGGAGCTGCCATTGAGCTCTATAGGCAAAGAAGACCTAAAGAACATCGACTTTTCAGAAAGAACAAAAAAGAGCAAAAAAGCGCGCGAGGTTCCGTTCCAGGAACGATATTTGCAAGTTTTACCAAAGTGTAAAACGTCAAAGCCAAGGGTACGAGGCTCGAACAGAATCCTGTCGAGATGAACAAGGAAATATCGTAGTTGAGGCACAGTCGATGCTGAGAAAATGGAAGAACCACTTCTGCAGACTGTTTAACGGCGATGACGAACAACATTCAGCTGTGAGGCGGAACGAACCATTCAATATTGGCAACATTCAGCTGTGAGGCGGAACGAACCATTCAATATTGGCAATGACAGCGAAAACAGCTAACCACCCGACATAAGAGAAGTGAGGATAGCAATATCTAAACTCAAGCTTAATAAGGCTGCTGGAAATGGCGGCCTTCCCGCTTCATAAAGCCGGCGGGGATGACTTGGCAAATAACATCCACCAACTCATAAGCCAAATCTGTTGGGAAGAAAGTATGCCTGAAAAATGGAAACTCAGCATCGTTTGCCCAATCCACCAAATAGGAGACCCTCTGAACTGCGCAAAATACATGGGAATAAGACTCCTCAACATCCTATCTTCCATAATATTTTTTCGCCCGAAATCGTGTACCAACAACCTGATCAGCCCTTATCAGTGTGGTTTTATTCCAGGAAAGTCCACAACCGATCAAATTTTCATACTTCGGCAGATCCTGAAAAAACCCAAGAAGTCCAAATCGACACCCACCGCCTTTTTATTGATTTCAAAGCCACATACGACAGCATCTATAGAGACGAACTATACAGAGCCATGTCTAGTTTTGGTAAGATGACGATGGAGAATTCTCGCTGCTCCATCAGGGTTAGAAACGACCTCACCGACATATTCGATGCCAAAAAAGGGTTTAGACAAGGCGAAGCGCTTTCATGTGACTTTTTCAATTTGATTTTTGAGAGGATTGTGCAAAACTCCCGAGCCAACACCAGAGGCACAACTTTCTAAAAATCGGTGCAACAACTAGTATACGCCGACGAATTGGACAGAACGTCACCATTGACAGATATAACTTTGAGTTTTGACTTTGTCTACCTCGGCTCCACTATTAACTCTGACAATAACATCTCGTCAAAAATTATTCGTAGAATTACTCTTGCCACCCGCTGTTTCTTCGGGCTAAGAAGGTAATTCAGTAGTAACACCCTCACTCGAAATACTACGGAGATCCTTTATAAGACCCTGATCATCCCAGTCCTGATCTACTTCGCTGAAGCATGGATGAATTATTCCATGGTTGATTCGAGAGGAAAAATCTTCGCTCCCATTTGCGTTGCCGAGCTATTGAGACGATGATTCAAACAACTATACGAGCTGTACAGCGACATGCCTTGGGCAAACAACTTCGCATTGGACGATTAAGATGGCTAGGACATGTAGAACGAATGAACACCAGTAGTGAGTCTTCGATTCCCAGCCAGGCGTCGGACGCAGTAGCGCGCACTAGTAGAAACCAACCTCAAACAACTTGGAGTTCGCAACTGGAGGCAGTTAGCTAAAGACCGGGCTAATTGCAGAGGCATGTTGGTTGTGGCCCAGGTTTATTCCGGACTGTAGCGCCACTTTAGTAAGTAATTGTTTCTTAGAACAAATAATTGAATTGCTTTCTAGCTGTTTAGCTTTGTTTATCTGTTAGAGTAGGGCCATGTTGCTGTATGGTAGGTTTATGTAAGCGTTGATAGTGTTTCTCTAGTCAGTATATATCCATAGAGCGCTCACGTGTGTAAAGGTTTCCTTCATTCGCATCTTGGATGCTTATTACTAAGACTAAACAAATATTCAGATAGAATTTTAGGGTCATGGCAAACAAAGTCTGAGTGGTGAGGCAGGCAGCATTTGAGTCAGAGGTTACAACTTATGTCAAGTCTATGGTTACTATCTGTGCACACCCACATGACTGAATCAGCTATCATGAGTTGATCTGGCTGACCCAAAAAGTTTTTTCTGCATTCATGTCGTATTAATGGTTCTATTTACAAAAATGCTTGAAGTCACCTACCATTCAGTTCAGGAGCAATGCCGATTTGATTTCATGTGCAGCCATTGATTTATTTTTATTTCTACAACTACAACTTGCCAACCATTTAATTTTTTTTTTTAATTTTAGATTCCAGCTTCCGTGATAAGCAGTGTTGGCACAATCAACTATCAGCGAAAAAAACCCTTATCGTTCTCCCCAGCATCAGCGGCCACAATCGCAACCACAGCTGCTCATGAAATCTACGTTGTGTCGCCAACGACGCAACGAACCGCGACTCCAACAAAATACAAATCAACAACAATAACGAATGGTGGTGGTGGCGGCAGTGGACGCAATTCGACGACCATCTGTTGCACAGAAGTTGATGCCGGTGATGCAGCGAAAATGGTTAGAGCTACGTCGGCGTCGACAACAGTTCTCATAACAAATCAGCATTTAGTTCAATCGCACGCCCAAAACGTAAGACATAGTCTTCCGTCACCTATCAAGATGGTGATACCGGCTACAAGCCAACACCAGCAAGTGTTGCAGCAACAGCAACAGCAGCAACACCATCAGCAGCGTCAACAGCAACATCAACAACAGCAGCAACAACTTCAACAACAACATCATCAGTTTCAGCAACAGCAACAACAGGGGCATCATCATCAACAAATACAGCAGCAGCATCAACAAGTTCAGCATCTACAACAGCAGCAGCCACCACCACGATTGCATCCGAAGAAGCGGAAATTCGATCCAGCCGAGCTGGAAAGAATGGATCATCCGAAGGTACAACAACTGCTTCAGTCAGAGGGTGGTGGCAGCGGTAATGAGGCTGGTCCCATGACGCTAAAGAACGGCACCAATCTAATCGTGACTGCTCCCAATTGGCAGACAACATCAACTGCAACGCCTAATGAAACCGTGTACATAAGATCAGTCCCTTCGATGGTTGTAAGTCCGGCCAGTAGTGGGACTCAAAATATTGGCCGTCTGACCAATATGGAGAGTCCCGAGAAAAAAATGATCATTGCGAGGTGCGTCAATCCCCCAACGGGATGGTGTATTTAATTTAATTCATTCTTTCTTTGCAGTCCTCAAAATGCTTACAAATTCCAAAACCTACAGACTGTCACAACAATAAGCAGCAATAGATCGAACAACACAACGCAACAACAATATACAGTACCCTACCAGCAGCAGCAGCAACAAAACAACACTTCGGTTGGAGTGCTAGATTTAAGTGAATGGACCAATACAAGGGTTATAGCTAAGTTAGGCAATTACTTTGCATCGGGCATCATTCGGCCTACGGAAACGAGTACACCCAATTCTGTTTGTGTGGAATTCGATGCGCCTGAGAACTGTACAAAATTGTATACAGATGTCTTGACGAGTGGCCGATACAATGTGATTCTGGATGCAAGTCCTCCAGCAGCAGAGGTATGTACATGAAAGTGTAATTGCATTTTTTTTGTAGACCATGATTAAAAAAAAAATTATGGCGCAACAGGCTCGTTAGTATCCAGGCCCTAGCTTTTTTCTCACAACCATTCATGTGTGCGCGTGTACTTCTTTGCACGAAGACGGGACCTCCTGTTTTATGCCGATTCCGAACGGCAAAGTTGAGATAAGCTATTCATGTCAATTGATACTACTCGGATGATTTGTCATATCATCACGAGAGGAGGGCCAGTGAAAAATCATTTAAGTTTTGCTACGGCTGGGAATCGAACCCAGACCTTCTGCGCGGCAGTTCAACGCACTAACCATCGCGCCACTGAGCCCGTAGACTATGATTGTATAAAAAAAAATCCCAGAAGATCCATTCTCTAGATTATATACAATCTCTGCGAAAATTCATTTTCTTTGATTGATTCAATAAACCAACATGGCCCTGTTGCTGTCCGTAAATAACTGCCTCTAGTTCGGCATTCCAAGTCAGTTTGTGTTGTTTTATCATAACAGTTCGCAGCGCAAAATGTAAGATCTTCTTTCACTTTGCTTACCACTTCGGTATGACTGGCAGTATAAGCCCATAGAATCGTTTTTAAGGTCTATGTCGCAGTACAGCTCGTAAGATTAGTCGATCAATCTTCGCTCCAAATATCATTAATGCCAACTAGACGCAACGATTTTTCTTGGGGCATTTTCCGATCAAAAAGACACTGGTGCATAAGACAAGAAATAGGTAACAACATCACTTCAGAAATTAAACGAAGAATTACTCTTGCCAAATGCTGAGGAGATCCTATACTGCTTAGTAGATCCTATACAAGACCCTGATCATCCAGTCCTGCTCTACGGCGCTGAAGCATGGACCTTATCAAAAGCGGATGAAGAAATCCTTGGTCGTTTTTAGAGAAAAATCTTTAGTCCCGTGGATATGTAGATTTAACTAAGAACTATACGAGCTGTACAGCGGCATACTAGCCATGTTAAACGTCCAATGCGAAGCTCTTTTTGCCTAAAAACTGACCCAAAACGAAAGTCTCATGTTAGCATATTTGGTTAATTAAGTTTCCACTTAGGTGAAGTTAGGTCTTCTGATACCAGTTGTATCCTAAAGCACTTTTCTTAAAGTCCTCCTTTAAATTTTCGTTTATAGATTAACCTGGACACACGTGTCTGTGTTCGAACACAAGTTGAAGGCCGGCCGGGCTGTGTCTTTATCGAAGGTTCCGTGACTGAACTAAACCTCAACACAAAGCAATTTTCAGTGCAAATCGGTGAAACCAACTCTGCACAAATTGTAAGGGAGTAGTTTTTTAGTAGAAGAGTTTTTTTTTCAATATTTTACAACCCCTTACAGATAAAGACCGTCAAACGGGCTGAGTTACGTCTGCTGCAACCCCCTTGGTGGGACGAACTTAATGAGGTTTCAACTGGTAAGCCAACATACTCTTCATCATCACGTAGCAATAGTGTAGGTGGTCATCAGGGCGGCGACATTTTAGAGAATAGAACCGGCCAACGTGTCATTAACAAAAGCGGTCATATCGTTCTAAATAACTCAGAGCCGAATATTATCTACACCAGTCGAGGAGATGTACTGCATAAAACCTCAACTCATCCTGTGGCCTATGTCACACGTTACGAACAATGTGGCAAGATCCCCTCAGGCGGTGGACATCACACTCCAACGGCTGTAAGTAACAATGGTGGCATTAATAGTAGTACAACTACTCCATTGCAATTACATCATGTACTGCCAACTCTACAGAACAGCGAGGATTATTATCGAACAACAGCAACATCACCGTTTCAGTCATCGAACATGCTAAGCAACAGCGAGGGCACTGGCAACAGTGGTGGAGGAAATGGTGGCGGTCAGATTCCCGACATAATCGTCTCGCAGAATATGACTCAGAAGGTACAGAGCCCCTCTACGGAGGATATGCATCGTCGGCAGAGGTCATACGATGACTATGAGTCGGACGACGAACTGAAACGTGTCGAAATCAGTGGCTATGCCATGGACGGCGATGTCGAGAAACTCTCGGGCGGTAGCAAAAGGAGCAGCATGCAAAGTCGCGGCAGTACATCAAGTCTGCTCGATCAGAGGCTAACTCCACGATCTCATCCAGCAACTCCAAGGTATGAAGATCTGTTGTTGTTTTTTTTTTTAAATAAATGGGTACATGGGTGGTTGTGTATTTAGATCTCAAGCGACAACACCCCACCGATTCAAGAAGGGTGATGTCGTTCAATCGGAGTCTGGTGTACGTAAGAAATTCAATGGAAAGCAATGGCGTCGATTGTGTTCGAATCAATCATGTTCAAAGGAATCTCAACGAAGAGGTTATTGTTCGCGACATTTGAATCAGAAGGGCAGCACATTGCGTTCCAACGGCCCAAGCCGTTTTCCAAGGTAACACTGATGTTTTACTTTTGCTGACGGATTGTACCCTTTAATGGTCTGTTTCTTTCTTTTTTATATGTGTGTCTTTGTAGTGATATTAGCAGTCGGTCAAGCAGCAAGACACAAGTCGATGAAGAGACTTCTCGTGACTCGGAAACTTCACCGAATTATCGAGTAACTGGGCGATTCGACCAAGAGGAGACTGATGTTGCAAATATGCTTGGTGAGTATATAATTTAAAAAAAAAAACATGCATTTGGATGTGAGGTACGAAACGCACAAGTTGGTCCTGAAGATTTCCACCTAGTCTTCTTCTGAGGACAACATATACGCGTTTAATAGGACCGAACTGACTACTCCCGATATAAGTATCATTCTAGTATAGCCAGATTGGCATCAATTGGGAAAGTTCGTCATGCATTTCTGCTCATTCCACATTGCTTCTTCTTTATCGTGACAGCTAACACAATTATTTAGACTTCGAGTCGGTCAAATTTAACCACCCACTCTAATGTGTCAAAGTAATTGAGTGGATGACAAGAAAGGGTGAGTTTGGGCGGTATACCAAAACTAGACATGGCTCTGTATAGTTCGTTTCTATAAATGCTATCGTATGCGGCTTTGAAATCGATGAATAGGTGGTGGGTATCGATTTGGACTTATTGTGTTTTTTCCAGGACCTGCCGAAGTGTGAAAATTTGATCGGTTGTGGGCTTTCGATCAGGTTGTTGGTAAACAGTTTCAAGCGTTCACATATTACGGCAGATAGGGTCTTGTAAGCGATGTTGAGGACACTTATGGCTCTGTAATTGGCGCAATTTAGAGGGTCTCCTTTTTTGTGGATCGGGCAAACGGTCCAAAGTTTCCATTCTTCAGGCGTACTTTCTTCCGACCAGATTTGGCTTATGAGTTGGTGGATGTTATTTACCAAGTCGTCTCCGCCGGCTTTATAAAGCTCAGCGGGAAGGCCGTCATTTCCAGCAGCCTTATTAAGCTTGAGTTTAGTTATTGCTATCCTCACTTCACTTGGTCGGGTGGTTGGTATTTTTCGCCGTCTTCGCCAATATTGAATGGCCTTCTGCCTGACAGAGGAATGTTGTTTGTCATCGCGGTTTAAGAGTCCATTCCCATACCCTCAGCATCGACTTTGTCTCAACTACGATATTTCCTTGTCCATCTCGACAGAATTCTGTTCGAGCTTTGTATCATTTGTTTTGACGTTCCTGGAGTGGCATCTCTCTATATCCTCGATCGCGCGCTTTTCTTGCTCTTATTTCTTCTTTCTGAAAAGCCGATGTTTTTATCTTCTTTTTTACCTAGAGAGCTCAATGGCAGCTCTCGTCATCACCTTCAGCTTAGCTTTGTGGGCCTCATTCTTGGCTGTGGCATTCCTTATCAAACCAGGGGTTTCTTGCTGGTGGGCGTGAGAAAATAAGCACATCAGTTGCGGCTGATCTAATGGCTTGTTGGCATCGTTGCCATTATTCATCGACATTCGATGCTGGTGGTATGGTGTTAAGCGAGTGGTTAAGGGATCTGAATCTGAGTCGGAGGTTAAAAACAATGCAACCTGTAAGCGCTTACACAAGTAATTCTGTAAATTGAAGTTGAATGGAGGCAAAGATTACAAAGTCATACAGATGACACACTGAATACTAAAAAAATTGTCCTATAGCGGGTCGTATTGGCACAGCCCCCCATATATTTGGATCTCGTTACTCATGTGTGCACGTGCACACGGCCCGCCCGTACTATGAAGCTGGTGAGCAAAAGTTTCTGTTTTATGTTCTCAATGCGTCATCTATATGGCTTTATTCTCTTTGATGGAGGGCAACTTCATGCAAGAAATGCATCTCTTTTAACAGCGATACCAGATTCCAGCTACAGATACGCATTCTGGGCGGCCCTTTAAGGCGTGTGCCCACTGCGTTAAAATGGGGGCTAAATTGTGTCCACTGACGGGCTCATTGCCGCGATGGTTAGTGCGATGAAGGTCTGGGTTTGATTCCCAGCCGTAGCAACAACTGAATGATTTTTCACTGGCCCTATTCTCGTGATGATCTGACTAATCATCCGAATAGTATCAATTGTCAAGAAAAGCTTATCTCAAATTCGCCGTTCGAAGTCGGCATAAACATGAGAAAGCTCGGCCCTGGGTACTTACGAGCCTGTTGCGCAAAAAATTTGTATTTTTTTTTTGGAAATTGTGTCCACTGGCTAATATTTAACATTTCTGCAGGGCTTAACACAATAGAGATAGAGTACTTCGTGAAACTATCTCTCTCACGAATTCGTTTTCTCTTTAATACGATTTGTAAGAAAACAATGAGATATAATATGAGATTTTATATGGCGTGAGGTGGCGGGAGTAATCAGTCCTGATTTTTGGTATTTGTTTTTAATCAATTGTCAGTGTTTATTTGACACTGACGTTTTCCTGTTTCCCGAATCTGACAGCCATAACATTTGTATAAATGCAACTTCATACAAAAAACAAAACCAGCCCGAGCACTCACCATCATAAAAATGAATAGATTTCATAGAGATAATAAAAAAAACATTGTTGTAAAATGCTATTTCCTGACTAAGAATCCCCATCCTACACTGTTCAAGTTAAACTTATTTCGCATATACCGAATCAAATGTAATCAAATCTTGTTTGGAACCATTCTTTTTCAAAAAATCAAAATGCCTCTATATCTAAATTTTCATTTAAACTGTACCATTTTGCGGGTATTACTGTACTGGCTCACATTTTCCATCACTACCAAATGCTTGTAAATAAGAAAACCATATCAGTGCAAGTGCAAAATTCTGACGTTTCGATTAAAGCGTGTTTGTTGTCAAACTAAAAACAAAAGAAAATTGCAACAAACATTTTTCGCCGCGTTATTTATAACTACAAACCGAAAAAAATTGTGATTCTAATATTGTATTAAAGTAGTAAAGATTTTCACCTCTTGACATCTTGACATGACCAAAATGAATGCATTTCAAGAAATTGACATCGGCACCAAACTCTATTTACAATGCTTAAGTACAAAAAAAAAAAAAACAAATCCGGAACACATAAAATTATACTAATTTGGTTGTTTTATTTTGTTTTAGTGTCATTAAGCAGCTCTCGATCGGCCACACCATCCTTTTCGTCGCCCGTCAATCATGGTACCTCGCCAATGAACACAACTCATTCACCGGTAACAGTATCTAATCGGCAGAACTTCTTTACACCGATTGGTGGCCCAGCCCCGGCAGAATCTACCACAAAATGGAAGAATTCGCCGAGTCCAGTGCTGTATAATGTAGGGTACTCTCAAGTGATTAGGCCAGAGTCGGTAAGAGCTCAACAGCCAGCACCAGTTGTAGTGGCTCAGCAGCAACAACAACAGCAAACTCCACAGCCTCCACAACCATCTCAGCAACAAATGCAACAGGTAAAACAGGTTCAACAACCGCAATCCATGCAGCATCCACCACCACCGCCTCAGCAGTCATCGACTGTTCAACAACAGGCACAACAAGCACAGCAGCAACAGCAACAACACCAGCAGCAACAGCAACAACACCAGCAGCAACAACAACAACAACACCAGCAGCAACAACAACACCAGCAGCAACAGCAACCTTCAGCGCAAGCAACAACGGTTGGACACGCAACTAGCGTAATTAGGATCTCACCAGCATCCAATAGTTACCAATCCTTTCATCCGGTAATTGTGGACGCAACGCAACTTGTACCAGTATTGCCGCAAGGGACAAATATTGCTCCGCAGCAACAGCCGCAACCGCAGCAATCGGTAGTCTCCATAGTGGCACCACCACAGCAACCAAGTGAGAAAACGATTCCAAAAAAACGGTACGAACACTCAAAGAAACCTTAATCAGTTAATATCGCATTTTTATTTGTTTTTTAGGGATTAACCAGGGGTCGACATTTCAGTGGCACACGCTCCTGCCACTGATCAACTCCCCCGCGAAACAACATTCAACATCAGCGACACCAACCGCATCAACTACATGTTCGGTCCCAATGGAATCACCTGCCAACGTAAAATCGGCAATGGAGCCGACGTCACTGCAAGATGAATGCGAAGATCAGTTGGACGATGATGTCTTTGAGCCATCGGCTTCAGGCCAGCATCAGTACAATTCATCGGGCAATGGTGTCTATAGACCTGTAACTTGCAGCACTGGTGGTGCACCCACAGCACCAGATGGCAACATTTGTCGACCACCAGCCGCAGTCACAGACGCAGAAACAGCTGAATCAGCTGCGGCAGCATCGGCTGCAGCCAAAAGGCGATCACATTCGCTCAGCTCACTGCAGAACAACGCCAAGGAACCCATGAGCCCGATGACGAAGGTAATTTGTTTAATATAGCGCCGTCAAAATGTAATTTTCTCATCTGTCCTGTTATAGAATAAAATTCGTCGACCCATGAACGCGTTCATGATCTTCTCAAAGAAGCATCGGAAGCTTGTCCACAAAAAGCATCCTAACCAGGACAACCGTACGGTGAGCAAAATCCTCGGCGAATGGTGGTACGCACTGAAGCCGGAGGAGAAGGCAAAATACCACGAGTTGGCCAGTTCTGTGAAAGATGCTCATTTCAAGCTCCATCCGGATTGGAAATGGTGTTCCAAAGATCGTAGAAAGTCCTCAAGTTCGACAAAGGGAGATGCCGCACGGGTGAGAAACGATTCAGGAGACGGTCCCGACTCGTCGCTGGACGAAAAGAGCCCAAAAACACCAGCAGATGTACCACTTCCAGGCCCTGACATTATTCCGCTAACCATCGCGGCATACGGTGTCGATGAGTCTCTAAACAATGGCAACTACGTCAAGGAAGAGATGGACGTAAAAACAGAAACTATAAGCGAGGACCCACAATCAGATGATGAACAGGTATGAAGGACATCGATTCCAATATAGCGTTTCTTAAAGTGTATATTCCTTAACAGATGGTAATAGCTGAGGAGCCAACAAATCCACCAGACTCTGGCAAGTTGATTGACTTGAAATGCGCGAACGAGTTGCCGACTCTGACATGGAAGACTCTGTTTTCGATTATCGAACAAACACTGAAAAGGTAAATGTTTTTCCATTCAATCGTGGGAAGAGTAACAGACGTTGAATATTTTCCTTACGAAAGCACTCGGAAGCTCTGGAACAACAGCGGAAACATCATGAAAACAATAATATGATGTATGGAAATAACTCCAAAGAACAGCAACATCAACAACAACAACACCAGCAACAGCAAATGCAAAATGAGGCACAAGCTAGAGCTGCAAACTCGTCGACAGCTGTCGTCAATTCGGAACGCGATATAACTCTCAAGCCGAAGCCGATTAAAGCGCAGCGTCCAATCGAAACAAATATGCTAAGCTATCAGCAAATTCCAATGTTTTCATACAGCAGTCCAAAAAATCCCATTGGTGTGACACCGTTCCAGCCAACAGGTGAGTGATGTATTCCCACATGATTTCTTTTCTTGGAAAACATGGACCTGTTCCAAAGGTATTTATTGTCAAAAGTGACGTCCTATCCAGCATTTACTTGGTCTTACCCCAACTTACAGCTGAACCCATTTTTACCACTTCCTTCTCTATAATAGCAAACGGGGCTATGACATAACGTTAAGTCTTACCAATGATGTCAATGATGTCAATAACGTCGGCGTATGCTAG